>CM075693.1:50445747-51645747 GCA_037954015.1 Psophocarpus tetragonolobus | reverse complement strand
TGACAAAGTCTGTTGTCGTTTCTGAAGACAAGGATCGAAGCGACACATCCGATAAATTTGACAAAACAGATCAAGGGTCTTCTCAAGAGACAGGGAAAGTTTCGGTTTTTTATGAAGACAAGAATGGGGGTTTTAAGGATCAGGTGGATGTTGAGGCGGCATTGAAAAAGGGTTCATCCGATCTTGTTGGTCCCATGTTATCTTCTGAGGATGTTGATGTGAAGTTTTATGGTGGGGTGAAAAATCATGTTGTTCCACCGTCACTTCTTAGGGGACCCCGAAGTCATTCTCGTTCTTTATCTGCACAATTTGAAAGTGGCAATGGACTCAAATTTAGAGAGGTTTCTGTTCGTGTTGATCAATCCGCACAGATTGAGGTTGAGGACACTTCTTCATTCTCTGCCAAGGGAGAGGACTCCCAAATCCCAAAATTTAAGTACAAGAAACCTTTACCTGCTAGGAATGAACAACAAATGAGTGTGGCACAAGGTAAAAGGGATGGTGCTAATGAAATTGGCAAAATGAAACAAGTTCCGGAGACTCAGGATAATGTGCGTGCTACTTCAACCCCACCTTTAGAGCAGCAACATCAGAGGGTGAGGCAGTCTAAAGGGAACCAAGGGCTACATGATGAGCTGAAAATGAAGGCTGATGAGCTTGAAAAGCTTTTTGCTGAACATAAACTTAGGGTTCCTGGGGACCAATCTGGTTCTGCGAGAAGAGTTGAGCCGGCTGATGCACATGTAGAACAGTCACAGTATAGAAGAGGTGGAGTAGGGGAGTCGACTCCTCAGTTGCCTGCCAGAAGCAATATGATTGAAGTGGCTGCGAGTTCTAGCAATTTGGCAAGCTTTGATGCTAAGTCGGTTATTAAGACGGTGGATAGTCAGAATTATGGTGATGCTTTGAGGCAAAATTTCTCTGATCTTAACTTGAGTGAAGATAGTAGAGGAAAGTTTTATGAGAAGTACATGAAGAAGAGGAATGCTAAGCTTCAAGAAGATTGGAGTATGAACAGAGCTGAAAAGGAAGCTAGGATGAAGGCCATGCAGGATAGCCTTGAGAGGAGTAGAGCTGAAATGAAGGCCAAGTTTTCAGCGTCTGCAAACACACAAGATTCAGCATCAGGTGCTCATCGTGCTGAGAAACTTAGATATTTCAAATCAAATATGAAGAGAGAGCAGGTATTTATGACTTGTTTTACGTTTTTTGTGATGACTGCTGGTTTTTAGTTTCTTGAACAAAAAGTTTGTTTGTAAATTAAAATCATGAGTTCAGTTTTGATTCAAATCCCTTATTTTTGGACAGCATCCGATAGATTCTCTTCAGAATGAAGATGATGAAGATCTTTCTGAATTCTCAGAAGAGAAGACTTATGGTGTTTCAAGGCAAAGTAGGAAATTTTTTCCTAATAGACATATATCTTCAGGCACACCTCGGACAACAACTGTGTCAGTCTCACGTTCATCTGGCAGGCGAAGAGACAACCCTCTTGCTCAGTCTGTTCCAAATTTTTCTGATTTAAGAAAAGAAAATACAAAGCCTTCTTCTGGAGCCAGTAAAACAACCCGCTCTCAGGTAAGGACGTATTCCCGTAGCAAAAGCACCACTGAGGAGATGCAAGGTGGCAAGGAAGAGAAGTCAAGGCAAACTCATTCTTTACGGAAAAGTTCTGCTAATCCTGCAGAGTTTAAGGATTTGTCCCCTTTGAACTCAGATGGGATTGTTTTGTCTCCGTTGAAATTTGATATGGATGAGAGTGATCTAGGCCCTTATGATCAATCACCTAGGTCTTTCCTTAAAAAGGGAAATAATATAGGTTCAGGTTCTGTTGGCAATGCTATCCGGATGAAAGCTTCAATAGCATCTGATACCAAGAAAAATAAAGAATTTGATGACCTTGAATTTGATGAAGAAGATTCTTTGCAGATGGCCACGGAGGATCAGGATGACATTGACACAATGGCCATAAAAGATGTTGCTTATAATAATAATGGAAAGGTGAGTCTGAGCCAGGAATCTGGGAAATCTGGTAATTCTGGATCTGAAATTGGCGACTCTATGAGGTCTCTTGCTCAGGTAGACCCTATTTCAGGGGGTGAAATGGCTCCAGGGTTTCCATCAACATTCAATGGTGTAAGATCTCTGCAGGACTCTCCTGTTGGAAGTCCTGTGTCATGGAATTCACGCGTGCCTCATCCTTTTTCTTACCCACATGAGTCATCTGACATTGATGTTTCTATAGATTCTCCAATTGGAAGCCCTGCATCTTGGAATTCTCATTCTCTTAACCAGGGTGACAATGATGCTGCCCGGATGAGGAAAAAATGGGGAAGTGCTCAAAAACCATTTCTTGTAGCTAATTCATCCCAAAATCAACCCCGCAAGGATGTCACTAAAGGTTTTAAGCGATTGCTGAAGTTTGGGAGGAAAACTCGTGGATCAGAGAGTTTGGCTGATTGGATCTCTGCTACAACTTCTGAAGGGGATGATGATACTGAAGATGGCCGAGATGTGGCCAATCGGTCATCTGAAGACTTGAGGAAGTCAAGAATGGGATTCTCTCATAGTCATCCCTCTGATGATAGCTTCAATGAAAATGAACTGTTCAATGACCAGGGTAACCTATTTTTTTTCTCAGATTTCTTGTTATAGATCCATGTGCTTGGTTATTGCTTTGAGTCTGGATATCTAGTTGCTAACTATTTTTTATTTTATTTATAATTTTTCCAATTTCTTGTGCTATCCTACTATTAGGAAATGGATCCTTTTTTTATTCATTGATTTCTTTCCACTGTTGGTTGCACATATAGATAAATGATTCTTATCCATAGATATTGATGTGAAATGAACAAGGAAAATCTCAATTTACCTTTTTGGATGGGGAATTTGAAGGGGGGATCACTCTCTGCTATCTTTTATGCTCATGTTTTCATGCCTTACCATTTCTTTGATGATAGTGTACTCATTGTGGATCATGGTTGAGTTGATTAATTATATAGACAATACTTTTTGTGGATTACTCTTGATGTATAGTGCTCTCTGTCTGAGTGTATATTACACATCTATCTATATTCATACATACAAGGGAAGGGGATCCATTTAATTTATAGGAGCAAATCTTAAGACGAACTCCTCTTGATAACTTTTTATAGAATATGAATTTAACAAATATAATTGATGGATCGTGTAATCTTGATGGTTATTTACATACTGAATTTTACAGAAAATAAACATTCATTAGCATCTAGTCATGATTTATATTATTTTAAGTTAGTGTTTTATGAGCATGCATGTTCATGTCTGCTCTTTATAACTTTCATTTTTTGCTTAATGGATAAAATGAAAGTACTCATAATTTTGTTCTTAATTCCTGCAGTCCAATCCTTGCAAAGCTCTATCCCTGCACCTCCTGCTCATTTTAAACTGAGGGATGATCATATATCAGGAAGTTCATTAAAAGGTGATGCCTGGGTAACATAATATATTATAGGTCAATTTTTCATCCATTGGTGAGTTTCATGTGTCAGGCTGATTTGTGTAAGTTGTGAGGAATTCTCTAAATGTGCCCTCTTGCTTTGCATTTCATTGATTTAGGTAGTTCATGCTGGATTAAGGGGCCCAATTTCTTGGAATTGTTCATTGTGTCATGCTAAGAATGTAACCTTGACTGGGAAAATAATATCATGCTATTGTTAATTTAGAATTGGGATTCAATATGCTTTGGGTTTCTTTTCGTTGATTTCTAGAATGATAACCGTTTCTTTGCTACAGATTTAGTATCTTTTACACGATATTATAGTTACGTGTTAACTTCAATTTGTGCAGCTCCCAAATCATTTTTTTCGCTATCAACTTTCCGAAGCAAGGGTAGTGACTCAAAACCCAGATGAAATTTCAGAGTGGGTCTGGCAAGTAATTGGATCATCTTCAGTGATAGGGGTGTAAAGGACAATATTAAATATGATACAGAAAAGAGAGGTAGGCACGATACAATGATCTATATGAAAGATGCATGTGATGGGGTTATGTATATTTTCTTGGACTCATGAGGTTTTCCCCTATGATTTAGTTAGTCATGGTTGTGTTGATATATGCTGCGAACTGCAGTCAATGAAGAGTCGCCTATTGGTGCAGTGTCATTGTAATTTTGGCAGTAGTGGCGTTCTTTTGCTCGTTTATTTTGATTTACTTGTGTGATGTATATCAGAGTTGAACTACTGTTAGAATGAATCAGTACAGTCAGAGTTAAGAAGAGTAATGTGATTGCGGAGTAAAATAGTAGCTTTCAAAAGATTATTTACCTCTCCCATTGAAAAGAACGAATAAGAATGATTGGGGTGCTTTTCCTTTGCCACTTTATTGTTCCTTTTAGCTATATTAATTTTCTGCTGTCAAGTCTCATTTTTGTGATACCTACAAGTTACTACATGTAAATCATCACAGTAAATAATCTTGGCTGTGGATCCTTGTTACCTTGTGATTCTTCGTCCTTTACTTATTGCTTTGGTTCTTATGAACATGCAACTGCCCGATAGCATTCCATGTATTATTTTAATTTTTGGATACTTGTAATCTGTTTCTTTGTATCTTTCTCCCTACCCTCAGTTTTGCTCCAAAATCTTGAGCCGGTTTAGTTTGGACTTTCTAGCACAGGATTGAGTGATATTTATAGTGAAACTTCTCTCTAGTAAATTACCTTGAATTTGCTTTTTAATTTATGTTGCTTCCACTTTTTTTTTTGTTTGTCCTGATGAGTTACATATAACCTTAACGTTTATAAATGTTACCTTAATATTTGTGTAAATAACACTCCGTGATAGACATCAAATCAATTTATCATTGGCAGTAGAATATTTTTATTAACTTATTCTAGTTATATATACGATACTAATTAAGGATTAAAAGTACGGCTGACGTCCAGAAAGAGACTTGGTTTTGTACTTGGACGTTTGTTTGTGGCTGTATATATATATGTTTGTGGCTGAGAAGATACACAATGCTTCTGGTAAAAAAGTTTGTTATCTTAATTTATATGAAAAGGATCATGCCCTATATAAACGAAATTATTCTGAGAAGATACACAATGCTTCTGGGAAAAAGTTTGTTATATTAATTTATAAGCGACACTTGTTACAAAAGAATGTGCACGTTACAGTTTCAGTCATTAGTTAATGCTTCTGGTAATGAACAAGTTTTTTGAATGTTTTTGTTTTTGCTAAGAAAGAATAAGTGTGAATGATCATGGCTTATAAGAAATGCAAGGACACGACGGTCTGATTAGTTAGTTAAAAATGCACACTATCTTTGTTTACCACAAAACAAAATTAGCCAAGAAAATCTTTTATGATTTGATATCTTCAAGGAAGCAATTCTGTCGATCAACAACAAATGAATATACCAATGTGGATCTTTGAATTTCTTGGATTAAACGTACCATATTATAGTTTATGCAGCAAAATAACGCAATAGGTTGTTTGTACACTACCTTCTTCAAATTCCTCTCCGTACCGTACATTTCGTTCAAGTTAAGTTCCACCCATCAAATTTGCTGGCATCGTGTGATACTTAACAATAAAATTTACCGTCCTTTTTTGTATTTATGTCCTTGAGAAGTTCACTATCCTTTGGAAGTTCCCCGTAATATTTACGTCTTCCTGGGTTAAGGGTTAATGTTTGTTTATTCCTTATTTCCATTTTTACATTAATAAAAACTAATATATTAACATTTAATATTTAATTTATATAAAAAAAAGTTTATCTATTCCTTTTCTTTTACTCCTAAACCTTTCTTTTTAAGATAAGTGCTATAATCTTTTTATAATTTTTTTTAAAGTTATTTCTATAATGGATTCTACTTGTCATTAAATGACACTCTTAAAATTTGTAATTTTTTATAAATTTTAGCTAATCATTGAAAAGATTAAAGGAAAGGAGCTTTTCAAAAAAACTTTCCAACCTTTCAAACTCTAGGTTACTTCTTTTACTTAATTACGTGATGCAGCGCACCTATTATGACATAGTCAAAGAGAGCATTGCACAATGAACTCAAGTCAAGAGATGATGGCACAACATAACTTTACAGTCAGAAGATCATGTCTACATGACAAATGGATAATCCTAGTTAGTTTTCCTTCTTATTAGGAGAGAGAAAGATGGAGTTGACATTATATAAACACTCACACAAGTCACTTCAACCCCAACATTGTTCTCTAAACAACAATTGCTAAAATCGGCAAGCCAAGGCATAACTATGCTCAGCCGGCCACTTAGCCTTGCATGCCGTCCATGCACAACAATATTAGGATCATTGTATAATATCATCTCAAACAAGAAAGATAAATTAGGCCCTCTATATAGAATATATCATTTCGTGAGCCAGAGAGACCAAAGACACTTTATGTGTTGTTGTTTTGTTCAGTCTATTGTCTGACTATGCTAGAAAACATAATTAAGTTGTCTGAAACATTGTACCAATCTCCATGGACCACTAGTCACAAAGTAGACCTCTTGTTTTTCTTTCCCCATTCCATTGGTACTTCTTCTGATCAAAACTAGTTGCTAGCCATGGCTGATTCTTTTTCCTTTGAGGGTGACTCCTCCTTCTCAAGCAATCACAGGCGACACTATCCAACACCAGTGAGTTATCACAGTGCGTCTGGCCCTGCCTCTGGCTCTTTCATACCATCCAGCTCGGTAAGCAATGCCACTTCCACAACCAGAAGAGCTCGCCGCAACCGAGTTCCTGCCACACCCTTTGCTTCAGATGATGACAATTCATGGCAAGAAGAGGTTTCATGGAATTTTGAGGCCACTGGATGGCGTGATTATAGCACAAACTTTGGTTCTGTTCTGAGTCCATGGCCTGCTAGCCCCCCATCTGGTCACAGCCGTATATTTCGTCGATCAGCCAATGACTACTACCTTTCAAGGACAAGTAGGTTCAGAGGTCTCGCAAGCTCTTCTTACGAACATTCTGGCTATGGTAGAGTTGAACTTCAGAGCTATGTTGCTCGGGACAATGATTATAGTTACTTGGACCCGCATAGTCAGCCTCGAGGATTATCAAAATTGGAGTTCACCCCAGCGAAGAATAGTAGAAAAAGTAAGAGTAGTCCATTGGCTGAGGAAGATGAGCTTAGTATGATAGATTATAGCATAACAGAAGAACCTGCTACTTCACCTAATAGGAATGGTCAGGGTCTTGAATCCCCATATTTTAAACATGGTCATGGTGGGAATTGTTATGTTGGTAATGGACTACCATCACATGATAGTCGAGTTTATGGAAGTGGAGGTGGTTATAGTCACCACCATTACGTTGAGAAGTTTTCATCAGGATATGATGAAGAAGGTGAGGAGGATATGGATGAGGAAGATGCAAGGCCTCCAAAGGCTGTTGGGCTGTTTAGCTTGTTTAGGTACTCAACAAAGTGGGATTGGGTGCTTGTGTTTGTAGGGTGTTTAGGGGCTCTCATAAATGGAGGATCACTTCCTTGGTACTCTTATCTTTTTGGAAGCTTGGTCAATAAGATTTCAGAAGAAGCTGACAAAGACAAAACACAGATGATGAAGGATGTAGAGAAGGTATCAATTCTTTCTTACCCTCTTTTTTCTTGGTCAAATCTTTACATATGGAGTGAAGTTGAAGCATATATATTTTCACTGTATTATTGTAGGAATTGTGTTATTCATACAATATTAGTAGCAACACTTTGAGTTCCATATTTCTTTCCTTAGTTGTATAAGTTTGTTCTACAAGTAACTTTTTTCTTATTATAACTTTCAGATATGTATATTTATGGCCGGGCTAGGTGCTCTTGTGGTAGTTGGAGCATATTTACGTAAGGAGATAAAGAAAGACAAGTTTTTGTATTTTTACGATTTTGAATGCCAGAACTGTTGTTGTATATGAAAGATTGGCCACTAATTTTTGTTGATCTGAAATTGGCAGAAATCACATGTTGGAGGTTAGTTGGGGAGCGAGCTGCTCAAAGAATTAGAACTGAGTATCTAAGAGCGGTTCTTCGACAGGACATTACTTTTTTTGATACAGATATTAACACGGGTGATATTATGCATGGAATTGCAAGTGATGTGGCACAAATTCAAGAAGTTATGGGAGAGAAGGTTTTTTCTTCTTTCTTCCATTCTACTCACAACAACACTGCCTTAATATAATTAACAAAATTATTTTGCTTTTGATCTCCACTTTTCATCTCCTAAATTATAAACCGAAGTTCAGTTACTTATGATTTTCTTTTATAAATTTGATACCTATCCCGAAACCAGCGATAACACTTGGTATTTAATTTAATTAGATTGGATACAGCACGTGTTTGAACTCTTTGAAAATCTATCAATTTGAGTTGACTGTTAGGCATGATAAATGCAAAAAAATAATTTATTAGTTATATTGTTGACGTTGGAAGATTAAGAGGAAGATCGAAAGGCAATAAATGAATAATGATAACAGGGTCAATTTATTCAAGCATCTCAGATTTCATCTATTTTAATTTTCTTGCGTAAAAGGTATATGCCATTCATTTAATCATATCATATCTTGAAGACATATCCCTATGGGCATTTTTTATTTTAGGGAAGTGACTTTTCCCCTTAATATTTCTTTTGTTTACTAAAAGTCAAAAGAAACATCATATATTTCCTAAAAAAGTATCATATTTGTATTAAAAAAAGTGAGTTCATCTCTACTTGTGAAAAATAATTTCAAATGTTTTTGTCTTTATCCACTTTATTAAATTTCTAAATAATTTCAAATATTTTTTTCCTTTATACAGAGTAATGCATCATTCCAATAATAATAATAAAAACAAAATAATGCTTGAAGAAATGATAAATTTCATTTCAATTTTAAGTTCGTGTGCACCCATTACCATATTTTTAGATTGTCAGTAATCACCGATCATTATGTAAATACTGTATGCTTGAAACTTCACTAAACAATAAGTAGTTCCATATATTCTGTGAGCTTAGAGAGATTAATGCTAACAAGTTCTATACTCCAAATTTGGTTGACACTAATCCTAGCAAGCATTTTTATTTTTCTGGCATTGCAGATGGCCCACTTCATTCATCATGTATTTACATTCATATGTGGGTACGCAGTTGGGTTTATAAGATCATGGAAAGTCTCTCTGGTGGTATTCGCTGTCACTCCGTTGACAATGTTCTGTGGCATGGCTTACAAAGCACTTTATGGTGGCCTAACAGCAAAAGAGGAAGTATGACAAAAATAAACACACTAGAGTATTAATTTCTTATTTGAGAAATTTTAATCAGTTTCTTAAATTAAAAAATATATATAATTTGGTCAGGAATTTTCATATTTTTGTAGTTAGTTCCTAGAGTTAGTTATATTGAAATCACTAAAAATGTATACTTTGTGGCGATTTTATTAACTCCAAGGAATCCAATTACAAAAACTATAGACGATTAAGAATTCAATTTTTAGTTTGAGAATCTAATTAAAAATTTCCAAATAGTTTAGGGAGCTACTGAAGTATTACACCTATATTAAATTTGGTGTTTTATGTCTCAACATTTTGTTTAATCCATTTTTATTTATTTTGGCTAAAGGCTTCTTATAGGAAAGCTGGTAGCATTGCGGAGCAGGCCATTAGTTCAATTAGGACAGTGTTTTCATTTGTTGCAGAAAGCCAATTGGCAGGAAAATATGCTGAACTACTTAAAAAATCAGCTCCAATAGGGGCCAGAGTTGGTTTTGCTAAAGGTATAGGTATGGGAGTGATCTACTTAATAACATATTCAACATGGGCACTGGCATTCTGGTATGGCTCTATATTAATTGCCAAGAACGAACTTGATGGAGGTTCAGCTATAGCTTGTTTCTTTGGTGTCAATGTAGGGGGAAGGTATGGTGTTTTCTTCTCTCTTTAACTTAGTACAATATACACTTGATTTGGAAACCAAAAAATTTAACCACATTTTATGCAAAGAAATGATTCTTCAAGTAGTTCGTTAAGGACTACAAGGACTTTCTTTGTTTAACTAAGTATAAATTAAATTTTTTACATTGACATTGCTTAGAATTTAAACTCAAAGTTTAGAGTTACTTTTTTAATCGACAGAGGCTTGGCATTGGCACTTTCATATTTTGCACAATTTGCACAAGGGACTGTTGCAGCAAGCCGTGTATTCTATATTATAGAGAGAATCCCTGAGATTGATCCCTATAGCCCTGAGGGTAGGAAGCTTTCTGGTGTTCGTGGAAGGATTGAGTTAAAAAGTGTTAGTTTTGCATACCCATCCCGTCCTGATTCTCTTATACTTCATTCCCTTAGTTTGGTATTACCATCTTCAAAAACTGTGGCCTTGGTCGGTGCCAGTGGTGGGGGAAAGTCCACTATCTTTGCTCTTATAGAGAGGTTTTATGACCCTATTGAAGGTGAAAAGAACTATACGATGATTTGCAAAAGATCTTGTGAAAGCTAAGTGAATTATACTTCTAACTTTGTTGAGTCTCAACATCTTTTTAGGTATTATCACCTTGGATGGTCATGATTTGAGGACATTGCAAGTAAAGTGGCTACGTGACCAGGTTGGTATGGTTGGTCAGGAGCCAATTCTCTTTGCCACATCTATATTGGAAAATGTGATGATGGGGAAAGATAATGCCACCAAGGAAGAGGCAATTGCTGCTTGCATTGCTGCTGATGCCCACAGTTTCATCTCTAACCTACCTCTAAGCTATGACACTCAGGTGCAGTAACTAACAACAATGTTATTTCTCTTCTTCTAGATTAATATATATTCAACAAAACTAAGATTTCAAAGTAGTTGTTATGTAATACACTGGAAATAGCCTATCTATCTACCTATCTATCTAGACATAGCCATAGATATATGTAAAATTTGAAGCAAATACACAAGATAGATTAATTTGCTAAATGGTTTATGGTATTATCTTACCAATAAAGTACTATTTATTCTTCAGGTAGGGGACAGGGGTACTAAACTCTCAGGAGGTCAAAAGCAGAGAATTGCATTGGCTCGAGCGATGATCAAAGATCCTAAAATCCTTCTTCTTGATGAGCCTACTAGTGCTCTTGACGCTGAGTCAGAGTCAGCAGTCCAGCGTGCCATTGACAAGATATCTGCAGGCCGAACAACCATTGTGATTGCTCATAGGATAGCCACAGTAAAGAATGCTCATGCCATTGTGGTTCTTGAACATGGTTCTGTCTCGGAGATTGGTGACCATCACCAGCTTATGGCAAAAGCAGGAGCATACTACAACCTTGTCAAGCTTGCCACCGAAGCAATTTCAAAACCTCAAGCTATAGAAAATGGCATGCAAAATGCTAATGATTTATCCATCCATGATAAATCAATTCCTGGTTTATCAGAATCAAGATATATAGTTGATATCCCGAGGCCCAAAGACTTGATATATATGCAGGAGGAGGAGAAAGAAGACATGGGAGATAAGCAAGACAAAAAGCCAAGAAAATACAGACTTTCTGAATTATGGAAACTGCAAAAGCCTGAGCTTGGGATGCTATTTTCAGGACTTCTTCTAGGAATGATTGCGGGTGCTATTCTGTCTCTTTTTCCATTGGTTTTAGGCATATCCTTGGGAGTATATTTTGGTCATGACACTCGTAAGATGAAAAGAGATGTTGCGCACCTTTGTTTAACACTCGTTGGCCTTGGATTTGGTTGCATACTTTCCATGACAGGACAACAAGGTTTGTGTGGCTGGGCTGGATCAAAGCTGACACAAAGGGTTAGAGACCTCTTGTTTCAATCCATCCTGAAACAAGAACCTGGGTGGTTTGATTTTGAAGAAAACTCCACTGGAGTTTTAGTGTCAAGGCTCTCGTTAGACTGTGTTAGTTTTCGATCAGTGCTGGGTGACAGATTCTCAGTCCTTCTTATGGGGTTGAGTTCAGCTGCTGTTGGTCTTGGTGTGTCCTTTGCCTTCAATTGGAAACTAGCCCTTGTGGCAGCTGCTGTAACTCCTTTCACTCTTGGTGCCAGCTACATAAACTTGATCATAAACATTGGACCGAAAGTGGATAACGACTCTTATGCCAAAGCTAGTAATATTGCTTCTGGTGCAGTGTCAAACATTAGGACAGTTACTACATTTTCTGCCCAGGAACAGATAGTTATGTCCTTTGACAGAGCCCTGTCAGAACCTAGAACAAAATCATTACGAAGTTCACAACTTCAAGGTCTTATATTTGGGTTGTTTCAAGGTTCAATGTACGGATCATACACCTTAACTCTTTGGTTTGGTGCATACCTTGTAGAACATAACAAAGCAAAACTTGGAGACGTGTTTAAGATTTTTCTCATTCTTGTTTTGAGCTCATTCTCTGTGGGACAACTTGCTGGTTTAGCACCAGATACTTCTATAGCCAGTACTGCAATTCCTGCAGTTCAGAATATCATAAAACGTAGGCCACTGATTGACACTGATAGAACAGAAGGTAGGATAGTAGACAAATCAAAGCCGTTCAACATAGAATTCAAGATGGTGACATTTGTATACCCATCTAGGCCAGAGGTGACTGTGTTGAGGGACTTCTGTTTAAAGGTCAAAGGTGGAAGCACAGTAGCCTTGGTGGGACCAAGTGGATCAGGAAAGTCAACAGTCATATGGTTGACCCAGAGGTTCTATGATCCTGATCAAGGAAAGGTTATGATGAGTGGAATAGATTTGAGGGAGATTGATGTGAAGTGGTTACGGAGGCAAATTGCTTTGGTAGGTCAAGAACCTGCATTGTTTGCTGGGAGCATAAGGCACAACATTGCATTTGGGGACCCTAATGCCTCATGGACTGAAATTGAAGAAGCTGCAAAGGAGGCTTACATCCACAAGTTCATCAGTGGCCTTCCTCAAGGTTATGAAACCCAGGTAATAATTCTATGGAAAGGTAGAGTTTGTGATGTAGCATTCCCGTACTGATAAATGCTAGTAATAGATACTCTTACATACTTCTTTTAATTCATTTTTTATTATGGATTAAAATTTAGAGTTTATTTAATATACTTTTATTGGAAAAGATTTTTATATGACTTTTTAAAATACTAATGAGTAAAATTAATTACTTAATCATATATATATTAATTAAATTCTAAAATTTATTTGAAACTTCAAAATGAGGAGTGATGATCGTGTTATTAATATTTCTTTTACCATCCAAAGCTTACCTTGTTATGGTACATCACTTTTTACTAAAATTATATTTATTATGCACTCATTGAATTGTATTACTAGCTTTACGCTAAATAATTAGTTCATACTAATTTATCCTGTATCACTTTTTACATGATTTTCCTAGTACCCTTTTCTATTAGCAAAGCATATAATTTATTTTCTCATTTTCTCTACACTAGGTTGGTGAAAGCGGGGTCCAGTTATCAGGTGGCCAGAAACAAAGAGTTGCTATAGCCAGGGCCATATTGAAGAAATCAAGGGTGCTTTTGCTTGATGAAGCAAGCAGTGCCTTGGACTTGGAATCAGAGAAGCACATCCAAGAAGCCCTTAAGAATGTTACCAAAGAGGCAACAACCATAATAGTTGCTCACCGTCTTTCCACAATCAGAGAAGCTGACAAGATCGCAGTCATGAGAGACGGGGAAGTGGTGGAGTATGGGAGCCATGACATTCTCATGGCTTCAAGTCAAAATGGCTTGTATGCTAGCCTAGTTCGAGCTGAGACTGAAGTCAATGCCTTTTCTTGATCGGTTGATCCTAATAATACGAGCCTGTAATATTATTGTGAACATATAACAATTCTGCTACAACACAATGGTCCATTGGCCAAAATCAATCTGATAAAAATTGGAAAGAAAGAACCCCTTTAATTGGTTTGGGCTGTTTTGAAGTGTGGACCATATAACATTTGATTCTATCTTTTGGGTCAGATTTGTTCTTTTTTAAAATAAAATAAAAATAAAATAATGTATTATGTTCAACTTGATTATGTAAAATGCAAGAGAAAATGCTTAAAAGTTTTCATTTACTTTCTTTGATAGCACTTTTTCTTGATTATGGTAAAAGAATGACTATGCATATGCAATTATGCCTGCTCAATATGGAGAGGGCTAATAATGATGCGAGGCCTCGCAATAAATGGGTATGAGCGTGTCCTTAACTCTTTTAGTGGTTACATTGCCTGTAACTAAAAACGACATGTGACCAGATTGAGACCCACCAATATCATGTAGTCTATAATATCCATTAAATTGCTAGCCAGGTTAGCAGGCATAACTCTTTGGTAAAGGAGTTAATTTATCATTTCATGTCTCACAAAAAGTGCTTTGTATTTTACCACGCGCAAGTGTATTGTTGTTACATGGTTTTCAAGCCAAGAGAATTTGATGCCAACGTGCTTGCAATAAAAGATATTTATATAATCTTGGTTAAGCCACTGGAAAAGCAATCTGAAGCATTCTGTTTTGGAAGCCTACTAGTTCCCATTTGTCCTTTCTGGGTGTGCAGAATTTCTTACAAATCTTTAACAAGCAAGGCCTCTTTGATTCTTCTCTTACACACTTCTCTTGGCACTTCATGATTCAACTGTGACATAGGTAAAACTATGCATATGCAAAAACACATACATATATATATTCACATGTATCTTAAACTCTTTTTCCAATGTTGCTGCTTACTTTTTATTTTATTAGTTAGGTGAAATCTTGCTGCTTAATTTTCTTGTTTTGAATATCACATGATAAGATTGACAATTTCAGTTAGCCACAGCTTTGCAACAGTATTTGGACGTTCAAAGGAGTTGGAAAAGTAAAGATTGGTTAGATTTGCCAACTTAAATAGGCTTAGAACCCATATAAAAAATTGAGTCAATTTGCACAGATTACAGAAGTGTCTACCAAAATTTATTAATTTTATTTGATAAGCAACTCTTGTCTTCAATACACCAGACATATTTTATTGATCCCTGAATAATATAATATATAAAACAGAAGAAAGTGAAGAGGCATGGCATCCCTCATTCCTGGAGTTCTACTGAAGCTTCTCCAAAGTATGGATTCTAATGTGAAAATTAATGGGGAATATAGATCAGTTCTTCTGCAAGTGATCAGCATTGTCCCTGCAATAACTGGATCTGAATTATGGCCTAACCAAGGTTTCTTCTTGAAAGTCTCTGACTCTTCTCATTCAACTTATGTCTCACTCTTAAAGAAAGACAATGAGCTAATCTTGAATAACAAGTTACAGCTTGGCCAATTCTTTTATGTGGACGGTATAGAGGCTGGAACACCAGTCCCTATTCTTGTTGATGCTAGACCAATACCTGGCCGGCACCCTTTTGTCGGAAATCCAAAAGATTTGATGCAAATGTTAGAGCCATCAGACGGTCCAGTACAATCAGATAATAGTACAATTAATCGTTCGAAATCCATGAATTCAACAAAAGCCAAAGAGAGCAGAAGTCCAAGGCAGAAGATTGTTATCAAAGAGGAAAAAGTTGCTGTTGCATCCAGGTATATGCGAGGTGTTAGAAGTCCAACCTCTAATGTGAATGTGCAAGATGCTATTGAAGAAACAAAAGGAACTAATTTTGAGAATGGTATAGAGAGTAAGAAGGTGGTATCAACAAAAGTAAAACTGCAAAAATTACAGGTGAGGTATGATTCTTATATCGGATTTGCATTTTCTAAGGCTCAACAATTTATGGAATTAGAATTTGTCCTCTATATAGTTTTGAAGAATTTAACTAAACAGAAAAACAGATGTCTTTTGGATAAAAACAGTAGAGTAATTTATGTAACCAAATGTTTAACTTAATTTAGCCAATAGCTTACCTACCTATAATTAACCACCGATACCTGGTAGCCATTTATCACAAACCCTTTGTTCATGTGCAGCAGTGAATGTGTCTAGTGTTGCTCTAAGCCTCTAACCAGTAAGAGTAAGAGGTTTTTTTCTCCAATAATACTTAAATAAATCAAAGCAGGGCAAGTGCACATTCCATAAAGGGAATATTCATCTAGACAAATGTACAGTGTCATAAGTTTAATGCTGAATTGTATACAGGTAATAGGTAATGATGGAAATTAAGATATTGATAATGATTGGGTTTGGCATCACAGGCACTCTCAGTGAATACAACTCGTAGTCTACTACTTGAAACACCTTCACCAAAGCAAAGGGTTGCTCACTCTAACATCCAAGAGATTGTCATGTCACCTAAGCGCATATCCACCAAACGTCATTCCTCCAAACAGGAAAATACAAACTTGAATATTTTGTCCAGCAGTGAAGACAAAAGCTATAGCACAGACGCAATTCCATGGTCCTCTTTGCCAGCCAGCCTTTTGAGGCCTGGAAAGGTGCATTGCAATTCACTGAGTAATATTTTTCTAATTTAAATATTATCATCTGCATGGTAACTCAAATCCCTATATTAAGCAAGTTAAATCAAATTTCACCTCATCTGTCCTGTTTAAAGCAAGGTTATCTCACATATTAACTGAATATTTTTGTTAACAATCATAAAAGTTTCCATTTTATATTAGGAATTGCTTAGAAGGAAACATCTAGCCGCCCAGGTTGCTGTAGAAGCTCAAAAGGAAGTTACTGCTACAGCAGTCCTTGTCAAGTTTTTAAGGTATATTAGCATTTTAGTCTTATTATTGTCACATTACTTAAAATTTAGCTATTTATGGAATAAAAAAATGGTTGCTATATTTGCTGACGATAAAGGTAAGACAACTCAGCAAAATATAACACAAACATGATTTTGGCAAAGAAATCAAACTGATGTGTAAATATTTTTTTGCATGGACTAAAATCTAGTTTTTTATAAGGATTAAATTAAAAACGGGTGTCACTTACAAGAATCACATTTTTGCCACTTAAATTCTTCGGTAACTATCCTATCTTTCTTTTTCAGTATGTTTTCCAACATCTGCTCCTCAGCTGCATCTGAGAACCCCCATGTCACACTGAATAAATTTTTTGCCTTCCAAGAACTCATGGACCAGTCAAATGGTACAAGTACAATTCCACAAAAAGATAAATTACTTCAGCAATATAAAACTTCTCCTACAGAGACAGACAAAACTGATAAGAAATTAGTTTTAGTGGCTGGTAAAAGTTCATCAAAGTCTCCAAAATACTCACTTGAATTATCCGAGACTGAGAAACAAGAATGGGCCACAGGAAGTGGTATAAAAGAAATAAATGAACTGAGAGAAGTTCTTGTGATTGAAACAAGATTATGGTTTGTGAAATACTTGGAAACAACATTGGATGTCTGGTTTTCCACAAGCTCCCAAGAGAAGAGGGGAAGGATGAGTAAGGACACCGCAGGGAGGCAAATGGATTATGCCAATCATATAGCTCTCACATTGTCACACCTTAAGCAGGCAAATGAATGGTTGGAAAAACTGAGAAGCATTCCAAACGTGGAGTATGAAGAGCTGGTGGAAACTGTTGACAGATTGAAGCAAAAAGTTTATTCTTGTTTGCTCCTACATGTTGATTCTGCTGCATTTGCTTTGGAAAACCGAGCTTGATTCTAGGATAATGATATCTTCTAAGGAAATATATTTTATTTAATGCTATTTATAAGTTAAATTATCTTATGCGGTTGAGCCAGGCATGAATAATGGAAGCTTGGCCTGTTGTTTTTCAAAATGTAATGTTATACCTTATATGTATACTATTTGTGGCAAAAACAAAAACAAGACTACGTTGAAGTTAATATCACTTAGCCTTGTAACGACAATAAAGAATAATCGTTGAAGGCGTTCAAATAAAGTCTGCTGTTACATGATTTTATGATTGACACCTCTATATGGATAATATTATGTTGTTCGGTTCACTTAATACTAAAGTTTCAGCAATGTTATTTGTCAACAAATCCCTCTTGACAATTTCTTCCAATGTCTTTCTTGGTTTCACTCTTCTTCCCTTTATAAAGTATACAATCCATTCTTCTCATTGGTAATAATGTTTGACTAAACAGTGGAGTCCAGAAAGGAAATAACATGCTTCCAAATAGAATGTTAGTAGATGTAAACATAGAAATTGGAAAATATTACCTTGTGGCTGATAAATTGATTTATATGACCACATTGCGGATATTGTAGTCGTAAGAGAAAGAAACCATGCTGGAGAAGCATAACACAAGCTCGAAACTTAGATGAATCAAGCATGTGCCCTGCTTCTCCAGCGTGGTTCAGCCTCCCTCATTCTATTAGTAATGACTTAGAAAGATGAATTGAGAATTTTGAAACATGTTATGTATTTCTTTAGGGATAGAAGTTTGCGTAGTAATGTGATACACATGTTTAGGTTGGATTTTACAACCAGAAGAGGTAATAATTTTATAAAGTTCAGTTTGACATGACTTGTATCTATTATTATATTGGTTGTTAACCATTTTCTTGGTGAAGAGGGTGGTTCACCTTGTAGTTTTGTTATTAAAAAAAGAAGTTTATATTATCTCATGCTAATCATCAAAGTTTTGTTCATGTGCTGTTGAAGTTTGGCAGCCAAATAGGAGTTTTGTGAGTGCTTAGTTGAAAGGAAAAGTGAGATGTACCAAATGTCAGCAAAAATTAGCCACCCTACAGTGTGAGTGACCCACCCACTAACGCCTTGCAACAAACGAATTCTCAAATACAAATTCTATTTTAAGGCTGAATTATATACATGAAAGTTGAGAAATGAAAACCTTCAACTGAATAATATACCCAAAAAAAAAAATGAACTAGATTTTGTTGACAAACAAATCAGAAAGAACAAAGAAAAATACTACATCGTCTTTATTACATTATTTTTATTGGCTAATATGTAATTGCTTCTGGAACTATCTGATAGTTGGAACTTACAACAAAAGTAAGGAACGAAAAAATTGGTCTCTTGCATTTGCATGCAGTCTCTCCTCCAGCGACACCTGTCTATTTTGACAAAAATATAAAAACATATAAAAATTGTTATTTGTTCGTATAATTAAACGAAGAAAAATTAAATAAAAATTTTCAAAAAAATATTGTTATAAATGTTCAATTTTTTCTTTAATTTTTCTTTCTATTTTTTTGTCAAATACAATGAGTTACAACGAAAAATAATCTTTAAAAGAATTATTTTTCGTCCTCAAATTTCATTTTCTTTTAATATCCTTTTTCAAATAAGTGTAGTCATAATTTTGCACAAAAAACTAATAAATAAAAGAATGATAATTTGAAAAACTAATCTTGCTAATAATATTACATTAAAAATTAAATATGACATTATTTTAGGATAATTTTTTTTAAGAAAATTAAATTCTTTTTTATAATGTCTTAAAAATATCTATAAGATTATTTTTTATCATAACATATTTTGTTAATTTATAACCAATTATACATTATCTTCTTATTGTAATACAAAGTGCTAATAGGCGAAATAGGTTTTTTTTTTTTCTGAAAATAGGCCAAAAAGGTTGTCTTACATTGAGTTGCATCTACATAATAAAATGATATAATAATTAAATATGTTAAAGGAAGGGAGAATATATTTTGAGTTTAATTATTATACATTGAGTATAACAAATTTTACCTACATTCAATCACAACCCTTTATTTATGATAAATGTATTGATTTTACAAATCAATAATTTAATAGTAATATAAATGAAAAGTTATGATTAATTGTTCTTATAAGATGTTTTTACACTATCATTAAATACTAATTAGCTCAAATTTTAACATTAGAAGGACCATTAAACATTAACATAATTAAGAAGAGAGTACAATATAATATAAATTTAGTTAGTATACTAATATCCGAAAAAAACTTTTAGACTGACATTATTAGGGATTGTGATTGGACGTTAGTGTGAAATATTTTATACTGCAACTATATACTAATTAAGCTTATAATATTATATCAGTTAAAAAATGTAATTTACTTTTAAGGCTATTAATTATATATAAATTAAATTTATTTAATAATATATTAAATAATTTTAATATTAGTTCTAATATTTATAAAATTATTAATTGATTTAATGACTTTATTTTGTTGTCATCAATAAATAAATATATATATATATATATATATATATATATATATATATATATATAAATAAAAGCAATAGGCTTTTGCAAAGTGTATTATTTTATACTTTTCGTCTTTTAAGTTTTATTTTTTATTTTTTAATTTCTTCTGGTTTGTTATTTATTTTGCATTTTAATTTTATTTTTTTAATTACTTTGTTTATTATTTGTTGTGGCTTATATTTTAAATTTTTTATATTATTTAATTTTTAATTATTATATATTTAAATTACTTTAATAAAAATATGTTAAATATTTTTAATTTTTTAAAAAATTATCTTATTAAAATTACTTCTTTATCCATTTTAATTTTAAATTTTATTTATATCTTTTATTATTTTAGATCTTTAGGATTATGTTTTTTTTATTGTTTTTATTATTTTTATATTTATATATTTAACATATTAAAAATTAATTATTAAATATTTGAATATATGATAAAATAATTTTAGTGTATGTTAAAAAATATTTCTTAAATATATTTTAATATATTACAAATTAATTTTAAATTATTTTGATAAAAATATGTTAAATATTTTTAATTTTTTCAAAAAATTATCCTATTAAATATATTTAATGTAAAAAAAAATTTATACTATAAAAATGATTTTTTTATCTTATTAGTATATTTACAAGTGTATTATTTTATACTTTTTTGTCTTTTAAATTTTATTTTTCTTTTTAATTTCTTTTGGTTTGTTATTTATTTTTGTCTTTTAATAATAAAAGTTAAGAACAATTGATCTCATTCCATCAATTAAGATACAATTTACAAAATTAACAAAGACCAATTATATCATGTAACACAAAATCTAAACAAAAATTGTAAGATCAAGATAGAGAGATGAAAAAAAAAGAGATTGTTGATAGTTCAGACCTATCCTAAGTAGTGATGAGTGTACAAACTACTTCTTTATAGTTTTGTTAGTCTCAAATTTAAACTTTACTAAAAAACCATTAAACATCAAATTTTGAAATAAAAAAATTGACATAGTTATCATTTTATAAGAAAATTTACATTTATTTATATTTTCAGTTCAATAGCAAAATGAAAGATGTTTCTACAAAAAAAAGGGTAGGGAGCTTACAGTCCAAAGAAGTCTCTTTCTTTGGCTTCCAATCCTAGCACTGTCTGAGTCAACCGGCCTAACGGGAACAGGTGAGTACCTGCAATAAAACTCCAGCGCTCAAGTCAAAGGAGAGTTTTCTAAAATGCCCTAGAAATACAATATAAGCAAAAAAGTAATAATAATCCATGAGTTCCCCAAACCTGTATGCATGATTTATTTATTATTTATAGTTTGTTACCTTTCTGGGCTTAGGCCTTTAAAAGATAATTTGAATCCATCTTTTATCTATTTAGAACAAAAAGATATTATCCAAAAAGAGGTTCAGTCTGGTTCAGATTTGGTCCCAGGAGTCACTCTGGTACAAAAGAATATCCCATTATGACATAGTTATACAAAATATCAAAATTTACATGTACATTTTATAAACCAGCATTTTCTATACATCAAAATGTATAAATTTTATCTATCTATATCCCTATCATTAGCTTTCTCTTTATATTTATGATAAACTATAAATGCATAACTAGAGTTATCAGAATACGTTATCCATCATGTCAATCAAGTTCTCCAAAAAAAATATACAAATCCTTAAATAAGATAGCAAATCCTAATAAGTCTGCTACTCAACCACTTATGTATTTGAGGGAAAGGAAAGAAAGAGGGAGGTAAGTACCAAGGACTTAGAGAAAACATAAAATACAAAGTGAACAAGAAGGATAAACAAATATACTACGAATATTTTTCATTAAGAGAATTATAATGATATTTAATCATGTAAAATAACTAAATGCATCCCAATTTCCAAAACTAAGACTTAGTGTTTATTTGATAACATTTTTATAAAATTGTTAAGTATTTTAGTATTTAAAAACTAAAAAATTCATTTATTTATTGTTTTCTTAAAACAATTTTCGAAAATAGTTATGGTTTTTTAGTTTTTGAAAACTAAAAATCAGAAACAATTGTAAGTAGTTTTGCTTTTCAGTTGTTTTTTTTTTAACTCAAAATATATGAGAATATGTTTTTTTTTTCTTTTCATTAATGACATTTTCATAAATATGAGTAAGTTTTTTCATTTTAACATATTCAAAATAATAGTTATCAAACAATTTTTTTTTGTCTTCTTCTAAAAAATAGTTTTTGAAAATTCTTTTCAAAAACAAAAAAAAAAAATCAAACCAATCAAACCCTTACTCTCTTGAAATCTAAAAATAATACATATAAAAATAACTTTAAATTGCAAATAATTACAATGTCATATTATCTCTTCGTTGTGGCTAAGGATTTATACTACATCATTTCTTCATTGTGGTGAATAAAATTGTAGCACATTATCTCTTTGTTATGGTTAACAAAATATATTACATTATCTCTTTGTTGTGATGGACGAAAAACTTTACATGATTATCAAAGCTACAAAAATATTAATCAAATCAACAAGAGTAACAAATAATCAAATCAAGCTATGTAAATTTAAATATCATTCATTATTCTTAGCTACTAATAGAAATCAAAATTATCAAAATAAATTATTTAACAATTACTTGCTTTTCCAAAACAATAATTCAATAATGTCACTAGGTAGAGTAGTTAGTTACTCACACACAAAGAGAACTTAGTCAAGCCTTTCAACATTGCCAGATACAATGAGTTAGATAAAAACCTCAAATTGAAATGTCTAGGATTTTTTAGAAAAATACAATAATCTTAATAATTGAATTCCTTACATTTAATATGTAACATATAACTAATTTATGATTTAAATGAGATAAGAATGGGAAAATGGAATATCATATCTTGAGGGAATAAAAATAGACAAAGGAGAGGGTTTTTAAACTGTTTTCTTCTCCCAAATTATGCCTTATTTAGAAGATTTGACATGACTCATGTAATAAACTAATAAATATAGTCATGTGGAAAATAAATGATAGAGAGTAACACAACTCTAATTTCTATTAGTTAGATAAGTGATGAAATTTTATTTTCTATATAATTTTGGAAAGAGATTAATTTTCAACAGATATTTAAATAATGTTTAAAAGTAAAACAAACTATTTAAGTATTTTTAAAAGTAATCAAAATTATTATAAATTATAGTTAATAACACTTTTTTTATTGAGAAGTAATACTTAATTGATTTTATTTGATTCAAATTTTATAATATCTAAATCGAACCGCTAATAATTAATTAAGGTGACTTTTAGGAATGACAACGGGTCGGGGCAGACACGGGGCAATGGTTACCCGTTACCCGACCGCTACAAAAACCTCCCACCCGTTACCCGCTAAAAATCAATGAATACATGCTGTAGAAATACTTGTGAGTTTTTTTATTACCTGCGGGTATCCGCAGGTACCAATGAATATTTTAAAAAAATGTTTTTTTTAAATTAAATATTTTTTATAAGAAATTTTATCAAATAAATCATTTAATCAAATAAATCATTTATTTTTTGGAAAATCTAGAAATAAAATTATACTAGTTTCTACAAAATTAATTAGATCTAAAAGTAGATTAATATAATATATTATAAGAAAATATTTAATACAAATAAAATCTTTATTTTATATTATCAGCATTTTTATAATAAATAATTTTATTAACTACAAAATTTTCATAAAAGAATAAGATTAATATCAATAAATTTTCATAATTAATATTTTAATTTAATTTATTTTTTAAAAATATTATCTTTTTAACTTTATATATATTATTTTAGTTTAACATTACAGATAATATGAAATGGTACCCGTTAAGAACAGATAGAAAAAAAAAATTATACCCACAAATAATGAATACTAATTTATACTATTCAGAGGTTTTATCTACCAGTCTATTTTCAAATTTATTTTTCTTCCGTTACTTTTACTATGAAGATGGAATGAAAGGAGAATGCATAAAAAATGATATAAGTAGTGGTGACGTGGCATTTGGCAAATCTCTACAACAGCATTCTAATTACAATTTACTTTGATCGATCGACTCGGTTTCTCCGGCTACCCTCTCATCGCCATTCAGGTTTCTTTCCTTCGTTCATTCCAAAAACAATGCTTTATTCTTTTCTTATTTTCAGACATCCACAAAAAAAAACAACCTGATGTCTTTGTTCTTTGCTTACGACCAAATTACATTATTTAAGCACGCAAGATCTGGTTCCTTGCTGTTTTGTTTTTATCGTCACGATTTGTCAGATCTAGTTCGTAATTCGCAATTCATAAATGCAATAACGAGGTATTACCGATCTAAGCTGCTACATTGTGCACCCATGCATGCTTTTTCCTATCAATTTTCTTTAGTTTAGGCAGTAATCATATCTCATTGTTTTGCAATTTATGCGTTTCGTCAATTTTTAAAGACACATTTGTTTATTTCATTTTTTTTTTAATATTTTGCAATTTCAATAATATCTTTAGAACTCTGAATTTCTGTCCGTGAAGGAAAATTTAATTATGAATTGTTTAAAGTTGGGTTGATGTGATTGGTTATGTTGACGGATCAAATTAGGCTAAAAACTGCGGTATCTTGATTTAGTGGATGTTTGGTGCTAGTGTATGTAATAGTTTTATTCATTAATTACTAGTTATATTTTTAGTGGAAGGAAATAATGTTTGTTTTTTGTGATTTTAGGTTCTATCCTGCTCAAACCTGACCTGATTTGTCTCTGTCTCTTGGTTTGGTGTTGGAATGTATTTTGTTGTAGTTGCAAAGATATAGAGTAGGATTGGAAATATGTGAACTAAGAAGATGGTGAAGTTGACTATGATTGCCCGTGTTACTGATGGTCTTCCTCTAGCTGAAGGACTGGATGATGGTCGTGATCTTAAAGATGCGGAATTTTACAAACAGCAAGTCAAGGCTTTGTTTAAGAATCTCTCAAGAGGACATTATGAAGCATCAAGGATGTCAGTTGAAACTGGCCCTTATGTTTTTCAGTATCCTTATCAAATCATTAACCAATGATATTAAAATTGCAAGTTAAATTATAGGGTCATACAATCCTAAACAATGTTGTCAAGTTCAGCGTGGAAATTGTGAAATACCATGATTTTATAATCTCTTAGCCTTCTCTCAACCTGGACTTTGCATGAAATTGCTTTTCGATGAGATTAGAATCAGAACAGGTTTGTAGTGGGATGGGGCAATTTTTGTGATGCTGCAAGTTTTTATGGATCAGGTTGCATGACCTGATTCATCCAAATGCATTTTTACCTGTTTTTGGTCATTAATCATAGGTGTTATCCTCTCATTCTCAATTCATATGTGAACCTACCTTAGCCCAACCCATTTTCTCTCCCTCTTCAAACATCTCAAATCTCTCTCAATTTGAGTTTCTGTATCGTGTTCGGTTGTGCTTCAGTTCTTGTGTGCTTGAGTGTGACTGATGCTGAACATCTCTCCCTCTTGCCTCTCTCTAGTCTCTAATTTCCCTTTTCTCTTCATATGTGTCGCACCCTTGTACTCCTGTTCTCACTTCATCTGCAGCCAACAACACTAGAACTTCTTTCTACTTCTCCCAACTGTAGTCTCTCACTTTCACCTTGTATCGCCACCACCACCCTGGGGTGTCTCTTGTGCCGCTGTTTGAGCCTTCCTTTTGTTGTACAAAGTGTGAACTGTGAACACAAAACTGGTTCTGCACTAAGTCTCTTTTTCTGCCCTATCTCACTCTTAATCTCCACCTTCTTTCAACTTCCTCTCCCAGTCTCTGCTGTGTTGGATTATTATATGTTCTGCCTTCTCTCACTTTCAGTCTCTGTTCATTTCTTTATTGTTATTATAATTTTAGACTAATTTATTGTATTTGGATCTTATGACTTATGATGTTTATGTTTTTTCAATTTAAGCTCATTTAATATTGTGATTTAGAGGTTATTAACTTATTACTTTTATCTATGTTGCTTTTTATACATATGTATATGGTATAATCTTGCATTTTTTAGGTAGGAATGTGGGATCCTGCCATCTTAGTTACGATTCCTGAGTTATGTGTCACCCTCTCTCAATCTTAGGCTGAATTTCGAGTATAATAACATTGGTAATAATGTTCTTGAACAATGATGATTGTACGAGTGTAGATATAATATCAGGCTGTTAATGACTAATGAGTGATGTTTAATTATTAAAATTGTGGAGAATTCCATTGTTTGATGTTATTTTATGGGCTATTATCTTCCAGTTAATGCTAGGTGTCTCTTGTCCGACTCAAGATGCTTACCTGCATATTACTAAAGTTACTCGTGTGCTTATTTTTATTGTTGTAATATAGCTGCAAATATTTTGGGTTTTGGAAATTAGAAACTATGGTCAGGGTTTTTTTCTTTGCTTCTGTACATATTTTCCTTATGTTGTTGAATTACAATTCAGATGGTGCTTTTATTTTATATATTGTATGCATGTGAATATCTGGATACTATCTTGTTGATCCACAAGCTTGCTTCCTTAGCAAGTTCATTAGTTACTTCCTTTACTTCAACTGTTTTTGAGATTTGTATCATTTATTATAATTATAATATTATTTACATTTAAAATATAAAAAAAAAATGCATTAACTTTAGTTGGAAGAGTTTCATAGCCTAGAGTGACCTTAACAGAGCTTTAGTTATATTATAGAAGGACGGGTCTGTTACTTGACAATGTGTGATCGTGCATACCCAAAGAAACTAGCCTTTCAATATCTTGAAGAGCTCAGAAACGAGTTTGAGCGTGTTAATGGGACTCAAATTGAAACGGCTGCTAGACCTTATGCCTTCATTAAGTTTGGTAAATATCACTTTCTGTACCCTCACATACCATTTATAGCATTATTCTCTTTTTCCACTGGCAGTTAATCTACCTTTTTCTTTTCTTTTCCGATGATTGTTTAAAAGATACATTTATACAGAAGACAAAGAAACTTTACCAGGATACCCATACTCAGCGCAATATTGCAAAATTGAATGATGAACTCTATGAAGTCCACCAGATAATGACTCGGAATGTGCAGGAAGTTCTTGGTGTTGGTCAACAGTTGGACCGTAAGATATTTCTTGAATTCTCTGAATATTTAGTTTATCTTTGTCTGCTGATTGCTTGGAATGCAACATCTAGACTTGTAGTAAAAAAGCTTCCTTAATTTGAATATAGTATGGGATTGAGGCCTCTTTTATGTATGCATCCATTGTAGTTGGTTTTGCCTGATTGTGAGACTCTTGGTTTGAGAAGAGGTAAAGATGATGTAATTACGGATGATATTTTCTGATAGGAATCTTTAATAGTTATCTCACAAGTTGCGGTTAATTTCTTCACTTAAGGGATGATTGTCATGTTCAGTTAAAGGCTACAGATATTTTTTCCAAAAGCAATCAAGTGTGTTAAAGATGTTTTTTCCCAAAAGCAATCAAGGGTGTTAAATAGAAAGACCATACAATGATCTTGAATATCCATTAGCTTTATCCTTACAACATTAACTTCACATTTGGACATGAGAGATTCTTATATTGATTTATCTCAGAATCTTTTCATACTTCCCCACTTCTACTTCCATTATTCTGATAGATGATCTGCTCTTATCTTCACTTTATTGTGTGGAGTATGAAATTTATGTTCTATTTGATTTCAAATTTTAACTTGCAGAGGTCACCCAAATGTCCAGTCGCTTATCGTCTGAATCTCGCATATATGCTGATAAGGCTAGAGATTTAAATCGGCAGGTTAGTCATTTTAAATTTTCCTGCATCATGCACGTGATATCTAATATTTTGGCACTCTATGTTTTTTTCTATTTGGATGATGATATATGTTAATTTGATTGACATCAGAAATGTCATGCTGCAATTGGATTGTGCTAGGAATTGCTATCATAATGTAGATTGCATAGAAGAAGCATGCAATGTGTGGATTTTGTCATAGTTAATATTTATGTTATGCATTTTCCGTTGCTTTTTGCCTTTACTTATCGGTTATAGCTAACAAATCTTTCCATTAACTGGAATATAAAGATCTAAGCTTTTATATGTCCTAGTTTTAGTTTGTGTAACCTATGGTTAATTTGTAGTATTTGGTTGTCAAATAGAACTATAACCAAATGGTCTATCATAAAATGACATATTGGATCAGTTGATGGTCTTTTATTTTGTAAACTTTCATGAACTGGCGTAGATTGCCTAAGCCTGCACATAATGTATTAGTTATAAATGAGTTTCTCTAGGGTTTCTAAATGCAACTTAGAGATATTCCTACATCACTGATACTTTGGTTAAGTCGTTCCATGACGTACCAATTTAATAAATGTAGACAAAACCCTATGCATGTTTACCATTTCTCTAAAATCCCAATGATGTTTTGCGGTGTGAGAGCATTCTTTAATGTAAAATATTAGCCATCTAGCATCATAAATGATATGAAGAAGATATAACCCTGCGTAATGTTAGGAAGTGATGACTTGCTTTGAAACTTCTGAATTCTGGCTTATATTTGGATTTTTCTTATATTCAGCATTTCAATAAATAATTTAAAATTAAATATTTGATTGTAGGCTTTGATTCGGAAGTGGGCCCCTGTTGCTATTGTTTTTGGAGTTGTCTTCGTTCTTTTCTGGATAAAAAATAAACTGTGGTGATCGAGCTCAATATGACGCTTAAACCTGGATTATCTGTCTATATTGGTGGAAATCCTTTATGCATGAGATGATGTCGACTTTTTTTGAACAACTTTGGTTTAATCTATCCTGTTACATCTAAGCATGGCTGCATCAGTCTTTCTGGAATAGGAACCGTGTTAACCTTTTTATAGTAAGGAGCCAGGATCAGAAAACTTTATCCCCGTCACGTGGGGATGCATATAGTCACTTCTTCTGTATACACTACTTCTCTATTATTTTCAGGATAATCGCGTTAATGAATTAAATATATTACCTCTTCCAATTTAATTGCTTCCATTTGAGTCGCAGAAATAGAATTGCATTATGTATGGCATGAGTAGTGTTGAATATTTGTTCTGAAACTAGTACACGTTATATTATTTCGTATTTACATTTTACGTTATTATAAACAAATTGTAATACAACACTGTTTCTTATGAACTTTTGTAAAGTTTATTGTTTGAATCAAGCAATAATTATCATTAATGTATTTTTATTATTTTTTAATGCATTGTGATTAGTAATAAAAAATTATATTTTAAACATTTTCAATCAACAATTTTAAACTTGTAAAAGTATGGTTCACACGTATTTTAGTAATAAGTCTTAACCTACATAATATATTTTTTAATATTTTAATTAATTAATTTTTTAATTTTATTGATATTAATTTATATATTATTATTAAAATCTCATATTTATCACATTATTAATTTATTTTAGAATTGTTATTAATATATGTATACGGTTTCAATATGAATGAAGATAGTTACTTTATATTTTTAAAATATATACTTTATATTTTTAAAATTTATACTTTTTCATTCCGTTTTATTTCATTATTTAACTACCAATCATTTATTATGATTGAACGTGTAAAAGCAAAACTCTTTTTAGCATTTTAATTAAACTTTTAATTAATTATTTATTAACACAATCACAATTTCAATCTTTTTTGTGTATACATTTTCTATTTTTAAATTTTTTTATAGATGATTGTCGTTATCTCTAGTTAGCAAAGGTGTTATCACATCTACGTATTCGTATTTTTATTTTGATATGTTATAACAATTTTAGGATTTTAATTTAATATGTTTTGTAATAACATGATATAATATAATTAATTTATTGTGTCATTTTGCATATAACATGATACAATATATTTTATTAATTTGTATATTTCTTTGTTTATGACAATATGATAAAAACATGTTATATCATCAATTATTATAACAGATCTGAAATGAATTTGAAAAAATAGGGAGAGGAAAGAATTTGAATAATATTCAAAATGTTTTTTTGTGTGCATTTACATTTTTATTAAAAATATTAATGATTAAAGGTATACATCTATTCACAAAACTTATATTTGTGAGAGTGAAAAAAGTTATAAAATGTTTAGAAGGGTAAAACTGTCATAAAATGTGAACACCAAAAAACTCTATTTCCATTCTATAATACCAGCAAAAATACAGGCGTCATTGTGTCTGTGTATTCGCATTTCTATTTTGATATGTTATAACAAATTTAGGATTTTAATTTAATATATTTTATAATAACATGATAGAATATAAATAATTCACTTGTCATTTTGCGTATAACATGATAAAATATATTTTGTTAATTTGTATATTTCTTTGTTTATAATGATATGATAAAAACATATCAAATCATCAATGAATATGACAGATTTCAAATGAATTTGAGAAAATTGGGAGGGGGAAAGAATTTGAATAAAATTCAAAATGTTGTTTTGTTTGGGCATTTCCATTTTTATTAAAAATATTTGTACTACCTAATAGTCACCCATATCTTGACCTCAACCTTAACCTAACATTTGACCTTAACCTCACCAAAACACTTGACCTCAATCCGGATGCCGAAGGCAGGGCTAGTGACTGGAGTGAAGTCGTAACAAGGTAGCCGTACTGGAAGGTGCGGCTGGATCACCTCCTTTTCAGGGAGAGGTAATGCTTGTTGGGTAGTTTAGTTTGACACTGCTTCACATCCAAAAAAGAAGCGAGTTATGTCTGAGTCAAATTTGGAGATGGAAGTCTTCTTTCGTTTCTCGACAGTGAAGTAAGACTAAACTCATGAGCTTATTATCCTAGGTCGGAACAAGTTGATAGGAGCTCATTTTTTCAACCTCATGTCGCCCTCGTGTGACGACATGGGGGTGAAAAAAGGAAAGAGAGGGATGAGGTTTCTCTTGATTTTGGCATAGCGGGCCCCGTCGAGAGGCTCGCACGACGGGCTATTAGCTCAGTGGTAGAGCACGCCCCTGATAATTGCGTCGTTCTGCCTGGACTGTGAGGGCTCTCAGCCACATGGATAGTTCAATGTGTCGCCCCAACCTCAACCTCAGCTTATCACCCTAACCTCTCCCTCACTAAAACACCCAAACATTAACAACAAATGAATTTCACGCCAGATCAAATCCCTTTAGACGACATAACCCACTCGAACAGAAACCTCTCTAGAACACTTATGGTAGTTCTCAACAAGCCAATGGTTACGATACTATTAAACAACGTTAATGAGCAATAAACTGCCCAAATTAAGGCCATTTATGACACTTTAACAATAAAATCAAAGGGACATGTACTTACAATGGATATGAAAAATATATAGAAAAAAATACTTTGACTGACTTGAGCGTCGGACTGTCTTTTGCAAGTATCCCCAATGTCCTGCTTTCAAGGAGATATTTGGTGTACTTGCTAGAGAATACACTTATCATTTTCTGGTAAGTACATTTGGCACCCATCGTAGGGCCCAATAAAAATTTTCCCCGGCCACCACACAATAAAAAAATCATGAAAGAAACTGAAGTTCAAACCATCTTAGAACTTCAGAGGTAGAACGAAGAACTACGATATATAATATTGCAGTTGCACACCCACAATAATAATCACGAGGGGGCAATCGCGCTACATCACCATAGCAGATACCGTACAACCTTTCCCCCCCGTCGTCATCACACTGTCACTCCTCCAAGGCGACATGATGATGAAACTGTATTGTCCTACACTAGCCGTTGTACTACCCCTTCAAGTCGTTCTTCAACTAGGAAAGGGTACAGTCGAGATTAAGACAATGACTTGGAACGACACCCCTTCGTCCCATAAATAATGGAAGTTAAGCTGCCTCACAATTGGAAACCACTTACCCTCGAGAGATATCAAGGTCTCACAGACCCCAACGCTCACATAGATGACTACCTCTCCCAACTTAACCTGAACTCAACATATGATGCTATACGCTGTAGGGTATTCCCAACATCCATATTCACCCTACTTAAAGAAACCCAACCTATGGGCATGCCCAACTTTAACTGATTAAAATGTAGGAACCTATTTAAAGACATGTCCACCCCCAAGCAAGCACACAAAACTTGAAAAGCCCTAAGGAAAGGCTAGTTGTTTGGGTGCATCTGAGAAGGAGCAACATTGGCATATTGGAGGAACTTGCACTCAAAATCAAAGAAGGGCAAAGTCATTGTAAGATTAAAAAACAATGTCCTATATACATGCGTGGAAGGAACTTCTAAGGACCCATCCTTGAAGACGTACTCGTCCATTGCACAAGACTGCAATAGAAACAAGTTGGCCTTCTCAAGGACCGACACGAAGTTACCTGTTAATAAGGCATTTATAGTAGACTCCTCGAGCTTGCTACGAAACTCAGTCACATCACTCTGAACCCAAGTATACCAGGGTCATCCAGCGGTGACAACTCTGCTTTCGTTCTATTACCACCCCTTTTCTTAAACACCCTAGACACCACTTTCTTTTTTTTCTTCTTCCTCTTCACAACCTCGCCTTTGAAGAGGCTACCTTCTCCCTAACCACCGTCACCCCAGAAGATGTCACCCTCCCTTTGACGACAACCGTCAAGACACTGCCTCCATCAAACGATGAAAACGATGCCTATGACACCACCGAATGGGAGGATGAACCAGATGAACCTACGTCTTCTCCTATACCCATCACCTTCCACGAGAGCATGGAACCCTTTTTCTTTTTCACCTAAACCCTTCCCTAGAATCAAACAACATGACTAAACAACAAGATAAGAAAGGGAAACTAACAAACCCCAACACATTCAAACAACACAGCACAAACCAAACAAATCAGAGGGACACAAGAGGAAGAGCAACACTAAACGTACCTCAAAGTAAGCACAAGACCCGAACTTTAAAAAGCAGAAGCACGAGCTCAATGGAAGAAATACAAAAGGATCGCAAACATATAGGCTTTATAAACCGTTCCTGCCAAACCTAACCTCGATCCAACGACTAAACATGCGAGCTCTCGTTATCATTCGACAACCACCAAAGCAACACAAACCAACGGTTCCCTCCCGCTCTCGCAAAGTTCAATCCAACAACCAAAAAATTACCCTCAGTCACCTCATATGATGGGTGATAGAAGTAGGTGGCCATATGACTCAACTCTACTGGCATAACTGTACACTTTCTCGCACTATAAGTAGCCTCCCTAATGACCTTTAGTCATCCCTCGCAAATCTCACCTCTCAACGAGCTCATGAACTCGTGCACAACTCGCTCACAATCCTCCGAGTTTGGAGGGCTTATATACTACCTAATAGCCACCCACATCTCAACCTCAACCTAACATTCGACGTCAAATCTCACCCTATCACCTTGACCTCAACCTCAGCCTATCACCTTGACCTCTCTCTTGCCAAGACACCCAAACATTAACGTCAAACGACTTCCACGCTAGACCAAATCCCTTTAGATGATACCACCCACTCAAAGATAAACCGCTTTAAAACACTTATGGCAGCTATCAACAAGCTAATGGTTATGACACCATTAAACAATGTTAATAAGTAATAAATTGCCCAAATTAAGGTCATTTATGACATTTTAACAATAAAAGCAAAAACACAGGTACTCACAATGGATCTGAGAAATATACAAAAGAAGCCACCTTGATTGACTTGAGCGTCAGAGTGTCTTTTGTAGGTATCCCTAGCGCCCTGCTTTCAAAGGAGATATTTGGTGAACTTATCGAAGAATACGCTCATCATTTTCTAGTAAGCACAATATTAATGATCAAATGTACACATCTATTAACGAAACTTATATTTATGAGAGTGAGAGAAGTCATAAAATGTTTAGAAGGGTAAAATAGTCATAAAATATGGACACCAAAAAGTCTTATTCCAATTATATATACTAGCAAAAACATAAGCGTTGTCACACCTGTGTATTCACATTTCTATGTTGATATGTTATAATAATTTTAGAGTTTTAATTTAATATATTTTGTGATAGCATGATAGAATATAAATAATTTATTATGCCATTTTGCATATAACATAATATAATATATTTTGTTAATTTGTATATTTCTTTGTTTATGATGACATGATGAAACATGTTAGATTATGAACCATTATGACAAATTTGCAATGAATTTGAAAAAAATATGGAGAGAAAAGAATTTGAACAATATTCAAAATGTTGTTTTGCCTGTGTATTTGGATTTTTATTAAAAATATTAATGATCAAAGGTATACATCTTTTCAAAAAACCTACATTTGTGAGAGTGGAAGAAGTCATAAAATTTTTAAAAAGGTAAAACAATCATAAAATGTGGATACCAAAATGTCTTATTCCCATTACATAATATAATATAAAATATAATATTATAGATTATTGATTATACATATAGATTATAGATAGTAGGACAATTAAGTATGTTGGATATAAATGTTTTCAAGTAATTTTGTGCTTAAGATTATAAGGTTCATCTAGTAGCAAAATTTACATTTGACGAGGGAAAAATTGTGAGTTCGAATCCCTCTTATGATAAATATTTTTTAACTTTTAAATATGTATAAGAGGAAAATATGTATTTTGAAATGTGGACATAAAAAAGGGCATTCCCTTCATTAATAGTATATATAATATAAAATATAATATTATAGATTATTGATTATACATATAGATTATAAATAGTAGGCAATTAAGTATGTTTGATATAAATGTTTTAAAGTAATAATTTTTCTAAGTTAAAAAATTAATCTAATGACAAAATTTACATTTGGCGAGGAGAAGTTGTGGTTCAAATCCCTCGTATGATAAAATAGTTTATTTTTTAATTTTCAAATAGGTATAAAAGTAAAATAAGTATATTAAAAGTTGGATATAAAAAGGGGAAGTTCCCTTCATTAATAGTATATAAGTATATATAATATATAATATAAAATTATAGATTATCGATTATACATATAAATATATATAGCAAGGCAATAAGTAGGTTGAATATAAATGTTTCAAAGTAATTTTGTTCTTATGGTTATAAGATTGATCTAGTTGCAAAATTTATATTTGGTGAGGAAGAAGTTCTCGGTTTGAATCCCTTATATGATAAAATAGTTTATTTTTTAATTTTGAAATGTGTATAAGGGTAAAATAGGTATTTTGAAAAATGAACATCAAAATAAAAATTTTATTTTATTAATAGATAATATATAATATAAAAAAAATATTATAAATTATTGATTATACATATAATTAGAGATAGAAGGATATTTAAGTATACTGAATATAAATGTTTTAAAGTAATAATTTTTTTAAGATTATAAAATTGATCTAATGACAAAATTTATAATTGGTAAGAAGAAGTTGTCAGTTTGAATATTTTTTATGAAAAAATAATTTATTTTTTAATTTTTAAATAAATATAAGAGTAAAATAAATATTTTAAAAGGTAAAAAGAAAAAATTTTCTATATTGATAGTGTTCAAAATAAAAGTGTTCAAAATGGATGCAGATACTCGTCTTCTGTGAAAAAATGCACATGAGGATATCATGCTAGTAAATCTCGTCCTTTCATTATTAAAGAAAAACACATCAACGTTTCAAACTGAAACCGTATAACTCTCAGGTCGTTTTGAGGTTTTAACTTTTTTAAAATTTTCAACAACCTGCCCAGCATTTGTCTCCTGCTTTCACTTTTTTTTCTTTATTTTCCCTTTATATTATAATTTTAGATCAATAAATAATGTTTTATTGTTTTAAAGGGTGAAAGCAATAAAACAAAAGTTTAATACTGCCAGTGAAAATAATGAAAAGACGAGATTTGCTACCATTATTTCCTTACGTGCATTTTTTTAGTCAAAGATCGTAAAGAATAACCTGCTTATTTCATTACTTCCATCATTTCCCGGTGTAAAATAAACTTTTATTAAGTAAAAAATTGTAAAAACAACTGAAAATTTTTTTATTAAAAGATAAAAGTTTAATCAAACACTGATAATGTAATATAAAAAAGTAAGTAATAGTTTTACTCTGATATTTAATTACAATTTTTTATTTATAAAAAATTATTAAGTCATATAAATAAAGAATATCTATTTATTTTTTAAAAATAACTTCTAATCTAATGATAATATTGTAGTTTGGAAAATAAAAAATTAACTTTTATTGAATAAAAGACTGTAAAAACAACTAAAATAAAAAATAAATTGTTAAAAATTAATCATTATCAACTTTTTTCTAATTTAAAATGAATTTCTAAATATCCAGTTTATTTTTTGAAAATAATTTATAATTTAAAATTCATATTATAATTGTATATTATATTTTTAAATTTTACTTTTAATTCTTATGAATTATATTTTTTCATTTCTATAATATTCTTGATTTTTATTTTCAACCTGTAATTTTGTTATTTTAGTCTTCGTAATTTATTTATTTTTGTTTTTTACCTCTGTCGATCGACACTTGTGATGACAATTTTTACTGACTTTACGGTAGTATTATTGCGATGAACCAAATTCAAAAAAAGTAAAAATTTTAAAGGTATTTTTTTAAAAGAAAATATAAGAATGAAAAGAAAAAAAAAATGTTACCAATATACATTGGTAAAATATGTTTTAAGTGACTAAAAAATTTCCAATATTTTAAATACGTCTTTTAAAATATTTTTGTATTATTGTGATTTTTTATTTTTAAAATATATATTTTTTTAAAAAATGGTGTATTTTAAAATTGAGAATCAAATAAATAAAAAATATTGCATAACATATTTAATATTTTAAGAATTTTTAGGTATATTTAATCGTTGTCCTCTTTATCTACAACGTCTAAACCTAAGAAAACCACGTAATATTGAGGACAACATAAATTATAAACTTTTAATCGAGGATTTTTAAAATGGAAAAAAGTATATGATATATATCTTTAGTTTAGTATTCTATCATATATTATTTTTAGGAAATTTTATTTATTATTTTATTTTTTAATCTTACCTGAATAAAAAAAAAAGAAAAAAAAAACTGGTTTTGTATTTGTAACGGTCAGGAGCTTATTCTTATTTGATTTATATTGCTGAAAGCCTGAAACTCTCAACATTTCATCCATCAATGGCGGCCAAAGATTTACCTATGGACTTGCTCGAAATCACCTCTGATTCTGAAGATTCCGACACGGATCCTGACTGCGACGATTCGGAAGAAGACCCCGACTTTGATGTGCTTGAAGAAACTTGTAGCAACTTCTCCAACCTCTCACTTAAGCACAAGGCAAAAGCTCGGTAATTTCGTCACCCCTTTCCATTCTATTCTTTAAAATCGGAGTTTAAGCACTTTTTTTCTGGTATTTTGGTGCTTTCAGCGTTGTGGAAGATAATTGTCTAGGTGGGCAAGTGCTGGAGGTGAATGCATCAGTTCAAGAAGGGGATAATTTTGAAAAAGTTCAAGATTTGATCGAAGGTTAATGTTCTTATTTTTTCTGTGTTTTAGTGTGAAGGGAGAGATCAATGTTGGAATGCTTCGATTAGATACGATGTGACCCTTTTTTACAATTTTCTCTTAGGCCCTATTTGTTGTTACTTAAAAGTGGAAATAAAACGGTCGACTTTGTTATGACGTGTTTAAGGTTTTCTATTAAACATGTTTATCTCTCAATTATTTTGGTTGGCAGCGGGACTGTTGGAGAAATTGAAAGTGGATGAATGCAAGTTGTATTTGAGGAAGAATGGTCTGAGGCTAACTGGAAGGAAGGACACACTTATACAACGCATAAAGGAGCATTTGGAGTAATTAGTATTTTGTGAACAACTAGTAGTTTTTCAAAGAAAATTCTATGGTTTCTCTGATTCTTTGGGATTTTCAGGATTTTAAATGGCGGGGAGAAGAAGTATCCACCTTCTAGCTTTGTGTTGAATTGTAAAGGTGAGTGCACTTGTGTTGTGATTATTTTATAAAATTAGGTGAACATAATATGTACGATTTGAATAACTGTTCCGCATGACCTCATGCCGTTCTTATTAATTGGCTGAAGCATTAGTCTTTTCAATTGTTATTATATATATATATATATGTGTGTGAATTAACTGCTTACTTGAGTTCCTCATATATTTGAAAGGGATATTGTGATAATTCTAACGACAACATATTCAGTGTCCAGTCCCACTCCTCTAGTAGTTTTCAAAACATATTTTTACAAGTCATAATTTTTAATTGAGTACTTTGTTCTACAAATCCATTGAGCACTCCCCAGTAGATGTATTATAAAAAATGTTAAATATATTTTTGTTTTTACTTGTTTGTATTATTTACTATTTACTATTCTGATTTCTATAATCGGATAGCAATTTCTGCTGTTTGCTATATCCTCTAGATGTGTAATCCTATCTCATGTAGTCATGTTTATGTTGGTTGTGATTTTGTTGGCTTTTTACATTTATAATCTCAGGCTTCAGAACCTGAAAATATTTTGCTCTATGCAGGTGATGCATGCACTGGAGATGTTGTTTTGTTTGAGCAAAATGTCTATGAAATGTAAGCTGTTCAGTTTACTTTCTACTTTCTCAATGCATGATATATGGCACTGATCTCACATGCTATATATACTAAAATTTGTTTGAAGGCATACATATATGCACAAAGCTAGACATCCACTTGGGTTTTTATTGACCAATGGATGACTAACTTTCAAGGGAGAGATTAATGATTTTGGTTAAGTTCGTTGCTAAATTACTCCCATATTCTTCCAGTTTCCTTATCAGAGTTGGTTTTCTCAGGTTCAACATAGCATCCAGAAGTGCCAGTGGTCCACCTTGTGGCAAAAGAATTGTTGCAGGCCGCATAGTAAAAGAAAGCTATGGTGCTGGCAAACAACAGCATACATTTACGGTGAGAAAAGAATTAATTAGTTCTCTTGGACATGGACGGTTATGAGTCGGTAATGCCTTGAGCACATTTGCAAAGTTAAAATATGCTACTATTCTGCAAGTGTATCAGTCAGTTGTTTAACAAACTTCATAAATCTCTAGAGATACAATCGCGATTTCTTGAAAGATTTTTTATGATATCCCGATAAAAGATGCACATTTTCTCTCTTGACTACCAGTATAGTTTATTAAGCCGCTAGCAAGTTATTTTTGAATTATTATTTTGTTCTTCCAGTAACAATGTTCTATTATCTTGTGCTTAATGCTTGTACAGATTGAAGTACTCTGGAGCAAAGGAGAAAAGCCTCTCCCTCCCCTTTACCCCCTACTGATTAAGGGTCGAAACCTTTATAGGTTCAAGACTTTGAGACAGGTTCCTCATTTGGCAGCACTCTCCCTCAATCAATGGTTTGTTCCGTATTATTTAATGATTATTTATTATGCTCCATGTCTTTAATTTTAGAAATGGGAGGATGAAGCAAAAAGGCAGAAAATATTGCTGGAAAAACATTCAAGGGGATCTCTTGCTAGGGCAGATAGAGAAGCAAGGATACAAGAAAAGGAGAAGAGGAAAAAAATTATGGAAAATAGGTACTTGATTTCAGATTTAAAGTATCATGTCTTCTGATGCTGGATTTACAAATTTCATGCCTTATGCATTCTACACGCTCAGGGTCTCCAAAAAGGATTCATCAAGGAACCAATGTCTATCAAATTCACACATTACAAGGTCACAATATCAACAGCAACAAACAACTGTACCCACTAATCCAGGAAAGCCAGAATTTCAATCTCAAAATTCAGGTTTATCTGCCAATATAAGGAAAGAAGCATCTTATAATGTAAATAAACTGGCAGCAGCAGTAACCAACCAATGTGGTAAGTCTATTAACGCATTTACTGATCTCCATATATACAATCAGCAAGCTTGGAACAGCACAGGTGACTGTAGGAACACTTTTGGTATTGATCATATGAGGGGAGCTGATCTAAGTGCATATTACAACAATGCTGAACCCCATTTCAGAGAAAACCGAACTGTTGTTCGGAAATACGACCCTCATCATAGGATGCCTTTGGCTAATGCAAACCCCTCTCACCCGTTGATGCCCAACAGAGAAATCTATAAGCATAGCCAGGTGTGTAGACATTACTCCCGTGGGAGGTGCTATTTTGGGGACAACTGCAAATTCTTACATGATTTGAGAGACAAAGGGAATGCGTGAATTAAATTTTTTTGTGGTGGCATGATTTCATTCATGTCTTGAAATTAAACATGCTTTGCTTTTAAATTCAAAAATTGATAAATGGCTTTGGCCTTTAATTCATACAAGAGAGTTTTGTAACTTGAGTTTTTGTTAGCAATCTTGGGCTTTGTTGTTATTCCTACGAGATACCATGATTATGTTAAAAGAGGAAAATTTTATTTACCGCCTACTATTTTTTCATATAATACCTATTGATATAAAAAATTATTAAAAATCCCCCAAATTACCCTTTAACCTATTTTACTCTACTCCTGTTGTGCCTTCCCTTCCTTCTCACTTCAATCTCCCTATTTTCCAAACACCTACCATAAATTAAAAAGTGTATTCTCTCACTTACTTACATTTCACTCATTGACTTCTCACTTTGACACTTGCACCCTTTACTTTCTCTCCTCCCTTCAAGCTTACCTCTCCCCTTCTTCCTCGCGTCCTTTCTCTTTGTTTCCCTTTATTTTCTGTGTTGTTTGTGGCTCTTCCTCTCCCCCTCTACCTCATTGGTGATGAACTGAATTGTTAAACTGGTGATGGACTGACTGTAATTTTTTTTTTTTTTGGCTCTCTATGAAAAGACATTTCCGCAGAAGAGTTGTATATTTTTTTACTTCTACGGAGACGCTTTTACGTAGAAGAGTTATGAAAGAGTGTCTTCGCAAAAGAAAAAAAAAAAAAAATTGTCTTCTGCATTTGTAGAAGAAGGGAACCCTTTTACAGAGAAGTGTGATCCATATATAACTGTGTTACTTTTCTATGGAAGAGGATTTTTGTACAAGCAAAAAAATTTCGTATTCTAAGAATATGCCTCTATGTATATGTATAAATGTCGTCATACATAAGATGGATATTTAAACACTAATATTTTATTATACTGTGAGGAATTACGCTGTTTTTGTTTTATTTTTCATTCTAATTAAAACATATTCACATGTGGGAAGGAGGCACATAAGATTACTATGAATGAGGAGTGTTAAATGATTACTATGAATGAACAATGAGATTCTTTAGTGAGGAGTGTTTAATGATTACTATGAATGAACAATAATTTAAGGTGAGTGGCGTGTAGCAATGAGTATTGAATATTTGTAGAGTACTCCTAGTCTAGACTATCAGAGCATTAAAAAATAAAAGCAGTGGAATGTAGATAGAGATGGTGTTATTAAAATCGAACTTGATAGTTTAATGGTATATATAATAAAAAAATTAAAAATAATATATTTAACACTTCATACTTCAAAAACAATTTTATATTCAAAATAATATTTTTATATAACAAATCTTAGTTGTTAATGTGTTAGTTTTTGTTAGTAGAAAGATTTGAACTCATGACCTCTCCCTCTCTCATCTTTCCACATGTAAATTTTGTCACTAGACCAACATTGTAATTCTATAGTTAACATAACTTTACACTTCATAAATTCATACTTCAAAATTCAAAGGTAATAACACATTATTATAAACATAAAGTACTAATATTCTAAATAATAATTAAATTAAAGTTTTTTAAACAACGTTTACGAGTAATAATTCAATGACACAATTTCTTAAACAAATTCAAAAGTAATTATTATTTAAATACTAGAATTTAATTTCTCCAAATTATTAATTTTGAATTTGGATTATAGTTAAGGGTTTCTTCTCTAGCTCTAAGCCTTATTTACCAAGTAATACATAATAAATGACATCATTATTTTTAATCTACCAGAACAACATCATTTCAAAACGCAAAAAGCAAAAAAAGAAAAAAAGGTAAATTGGTTTGATTCAATTGGTTTCTGGTTTTTTAAAAAAATTGGTCGATTTAACCCGATTTGATCTATTCTAACTGTATGACCGATCTACGAACCGAACCAGTGGCTCATACAGATCCCTCGATCAGACCAGTCGATTTAATTCGATTTTTATAACTATGGATAAAGGGACCCTTCTCTCAAATTTAAAAAAACTACAGATAGACTTGTTTGTAGCATTATATTTTATGCCTTCCGGATGAGGTTATGCATATTGTTTAATTTTATGCTTCCAGATAATCTCATCCAAAAGGCATAAATTTAATCTTACGATACCATCTTATGTGTACCATTAAATTTTATTATTCTAGAACCTCTCATATAGAAGGCTAATTTAACCCTACAGATGAGGCTATCCATATTGTTAAATTTTATGTTTCTGGATAACCTCATGAGAAAGCATATATTTTTGCTACATGTCATACATACCATTAAATTTTATTATTCTGGAATGCCTTATTTGGGAGACAAATTGAGAATAACTACTCTGAATATTGGATGTACAGTGTACCTACTCTTTATCTCTTCCAGAACATTGTATCTGGAGAAATAAAAAATAATTACCGGCTTACAAGATGAGTTGTTTGTAACCTTTGTTTTCTCAAACACCTCTAACTTTATCTACACTTCTACACGAAGAGATTACCAAAAATACATTCTAAACAAATATACATAATAACATACATTGATGAACTTACATGTGCAAATAATGAAGTGGGGAGGTTGAAATGAGGCTCACATGGAAGAGAAGTGAAAGGAAATAAAGAAAAGTAATTGTTTTATAACTAACTATGTAAAGGACATAAATGTCTTTTTAGAGAAGGTAAGTGTTAAATGAAAAATAGTAGGTGAAATCAAATTTCCTAAAAGAGTATCCTAGGTGTAATAGGGCATGACCTTATTTTTTGACCCATAAAAGAGCTAAGGTTTTTCTTTTTTGCACCCTGGTATTTTAATTCTCCAAATATCTTATATTACAAATTTTGTAATCTATAATGTACTTTTTTTAATTATATTGCAAATTTTGTAATTTAATGTACTTTTTCTTTTTACTTATATTATGTATTTCTCCATCTGCTATGTACTAGTTTTAACTATATTGCGGATTTTATAATTCTTAATATATTCTTTTGAACCATACTACGAATTTCGTTATTTGTGTGTAAGCCTATCTTTTATCAAGGTGGATCGCAACAATTGTGTGCATTACAATCACATTATCCATAACATTTGATACCCAAACATATTTACAGATGGTTAAATTCGTAATGTTTTGCAATGACATTACAGATTTAGTTATCCACAACGTTGATAGCAACCTCCTTCAAAATCAATATTGCGGTAAAATCAAGTTTTATAGAATTTGTCGCTCTCTGTATTTAACCTTGGGTTTTGTTGAATTAGAGGTAGAGAATTAACTTAGTTTCATTGTTGTTTATTTTCTTTCAGAGGATTGATCTCACTCTCGAATTGATGAATGCCTACAAGTTGTTGTATCTCAAAACATAATTAAATTTATTCATAATATGACTTATTCTTGAGTGATAATATTTGTAACTGTTGCAATTTAAAAAATTATCTCAATATTTTTACAAATACTTGATTTTTCTATAATATTTACAAAATTTTCATCATACAACACCTTTTCAAGTATATATCAAAAGTATTTATTTTAATTTTTCATGATATGTAATACATTAAAGAGTATAATATCATTTTTTTAAAATCCTATTACATTATTCTTAAAATTAAGAATTTTTTAAATAAGTCTGTTGAGATTCGAACAGAAACTCACCAAAATAACTAAAAAAATCTCAAATAATTACACAAGAAAATAGAGAGAAAATAAGAGTTTTAAAGAAGAAAAAAAATTATATTGATTTTTGGAGAAAAAGGAGTTTATCTAACTCACTTAACCTATACACCACAAGAAAGTGATACAACTAGCAGCTACTATAATCACATTGTCACTCTTACTAGATTCACTCACAACTATAATATAGTTTCCTCCATCACAAAATTCTAATGAAATTTTCAATTATTTCATTTAAGTCATAAATTTACTATTTATTATCATTTTGGCCTTTAAATATATACTAATGTTATCACATAAATTACTTTTTTTTTTAATCTGAACTAATTTGAACAACGATTTCTGCCACTTATTTGTAACTTTCTTAGTTTTAGGTATTAATATGAAGGTGTTTAAACTTTTATGATATAAATTTTGATTTACTTTATGAGTTTAATTGGTATATACTAGGAGTGTAAAAGATTTTTACATTAACATTCAATCATGAATGAATAAATAATAAGTAAAATCAACAAATTTATCATGAATGAAAAGTTATAATTGAATATCAGTGTATACGAATTAATCTCTTACTTTATATTACACTAGTATCTATTTTTTTAAATTTTACTAACCTCCTTTTTAAAAAAAAAAACATGTATCTAACATTATTTTATGTTACAAATGTAGTTTTTTAAGTTTTTAAACGTTACATTTACTACTTCAATAAAGAAAGTGTTGTAGGTATGAAAATAGGATGAGGTGTAAGTGTGATTTGAAAAAATATTAGAGTTGTCAATATAATTTATTCTATATATTTTAACTAAATATGATTTAAAATAATTTCTTTAATCAACTATGCAATACACATTTCTAATGTTTGTTTGACTTTAATGAGAGAAATAAAGTAAAGAAAAACAAAATAATTAGCTAAACATAAACAATATAAAATATAAATTTAACTGGTATGCACTGACAGTGTAAAGAATTTTATATTAGCATTCAATCACAATATTTAATTTATGGTAAGTTTGTTTATTTTACCAATTAATAATTACAAGTCATATAATATAAATAATTTAATTAGTAATGAGTAAAGTCAACAAATATAATGTAAAAATCTTTACCCTGACAGGGTATACCCTCTAATATAGATAAAAAGATACTATATAAATGAAGATATAGGATTGATTGAACATAAGGGTAAAAGTCTTTTACATGAGTAGTGTATACTAATTAAACTCATAAAATATTGTGTTGTTTGAGATAAAGAAGAAATGACATGAGAAGACATAGAGACAAAAATAAAAATATATTAAAATTATTTTCACCCTCTCCCCTTCCAACCAAAAAAAAAGAAAAAAGAAGTAATCTTCTCTTCTGCTCCTCATTTTTCCTCTACCAATAAATTTAATTCTTCTAAATAATATTCACATATTTTAACATAAACTTTCTCAAAGTTGAATTAAGCAATTTTTTTCACATAAATATTTAATTGATGTCATAAATAGTTTCAATATTTTATTTCCTCAACTTTTCTTTATCTATTTTACAACTCACATCAACAATTTCTATTCTTTTAATTTTTTAAATAAATAAAAATTAAATGGATACTTACTTTCTAAAAAATATATTATCACTCGTAATAATTTAGACAATTATATACGTAATTATTTCAATATAAACTCAGTTGATTTTTCTATCGATATTGACAATAATTTTCATATGACTGTACCTTTCTTAATATTTATAAGATTGTTTATCGTAATCTTTAATAATATGTAATATATTAAAATTAAAATATACTCTAATTTAATATATTTTTTAATCAACTTCACTATAAACCGGCCTAAATCTAATTGTAATTACATATTCTAACCCAAACTCTCTCACAAATACACAATAGAATAATATAATGAAAATAGTCTAGTAACATTTTTAACACAAAATGACATGACATAATAAATACATTTAAATTTTTTATGTAACACATTTATTCAAATTAGATGAAACTATTCCAAAATAAATAGATTAATTCAACATTTTTTTCTATCCGATTTATTATGAGAGTTTAATTATAATTTAATTTTTTATAAATTATAAGCTATTTTAGTTAGAGTTTAACACTAATACATTCACAGTATAAAAAAGTCTTACAATATTTCATTATATAACTTTTAAAGTATTAATTGGTAAAATTAATAAACTTACTATATATATAATGTTGTGATTGATTATCAGTGTAAAATATTTTGAATGTTAGTGTAAATCTTTACACTGACAATATACAAATATTTTTCTGTTTTAATTAAACTTAAAAGATTAAAAAAGGAGTTTTTTAATAATTTTTTCATGAGTTCCTAAGTTGGTTTGAAGTGCTAACAAATTGATTCTTAAAAGCATGAAAATTGCTCTTTAGTCGGTCTAAGTCATTCCATTACATAAGAAAGATTAACTTGTTAGAGAAAAGGAAATAAATTGGTGGACAAAATGTAACTTGAAGGACTAATTTGAATGACAAAATGAAGTTTGGAAGATTATAAGCATTTTTTTTTTCAAAAACTAATTTATTAGTGTCTCATACTATTAAGGACCAACTTAATGATTTACTTATTTTTACATAATCTTTTAAAATATGTTAGAAAAAGGAAACATAGAAAGGAAATAATTTATTTTCTCAAGTCACTTATAAATTAAAGTAGAAGGTTACTTACAATCTCAAGAAGATGGAGACATGTTACAATGGTAACGTCCTACATCCATAAAGTGGTTAGTCTAAAAGGTTCCAAATTTCTTAATTTGGTTCTTCCAAGCCTTTTTAGTTCTTATGTTTGATCTGTATTCGAAATTTCTGGATTTTGGTTGTTCCGTTAATTAAATGAGTTGAGTATTATCAGCTAGGTGAAAATTTGAAGTGGTTGCTACTTGTTAGATAGGGTGTAACGTTGATTAATAATAGCTTACTTTAGTTGTTAACAAGAAAGAATAAGGTTTGTGGCTTTGTAACTCATGGGCACCCTCACATAATAGCTTTCATGGAGGTGGATACTGGTTATGGCGCCAATAGTGTTGACAAACCACTGTATTTTGCTCTCTACACAGAAGTTATATTCATAGTCCATTGGATTTGATTTCTAAATTTTGAAATTTGAATTTCAAAATTGTACTAGTTATGTATTCTACACTAAATTTTCATGTTAAAATAAATAAAACAATTAAGTGAAGTTCAATTTGGTATAATTTATTGTGTCACATTTAGTTATATTATTAATATTATATTTGTTTATAAAAAATATTTATAAATTATTGACAAAAATAAATTTATTTAATATACAAACTTATTTTTAATAACTTATAAATTATTAGTCTTTTTTTTTCACCATCTTGTTTAAAATCTCTCTTTAGTCCATTTTATCACTCACTTGCACACCGTACAAATTTTTCCTGTTAACATTATTTTGATTCAATTAGTGTGAAGTTATTCTGACTTAGCAAGGAGAAATATTTGTGATCCAGAAAAAAGAATGTTATACTGGTCAATGTTTTAAAAATTGAATGGTTAATTGAATCAATGTAGACAATGAATTAATGGTTTAATGGTCAAATGATTACTAATCAAAATCCTCAATATTAGAAAAATTAAAACATAACATACTTATCATGATTTAAAATATTTAATCTATAAATTTAAAATGATTGTCATAGTAAATAATAAAATATTACATATTTTAACTTTAAATTTAAAATCATAATTCAAATCCAAAATAACAATTACATATTTCATATGATCATAATTTATAATTTATATACATAGTGTGTTAATTTTTAAATATTACATATATAAAATTCTGTATGAGACACATAATAATTATATATATATATATATATATATATAATAATAATACAAAAATTAATGCATCAATTTTACACTCACAATAAAATAAATAAAAATTGATAAAAAATCAAACAAATGATGAAGTTCAAATTTTAAACATAAAAAAATAGAACTTGCTTTTTTATCTATATTTTAATTTCAATGTTTATAAGTCTCTTAAAAAAAAAAAAAAGACTCAAATTTAAAAACCGGTCCAGTCAGCCAAAACATTATAGTGACAAGTTTAAGATATTTTAAGATAAATTTATTAACTTTATCTATTAATACTTTAAAAATTATATAAATAAAAAAATATAATTAAATGTCAATCACATGATCATGATATACTCATTAAACTCTAAAAAGGTATACCATATTTACTATTTTTTTAACAGATAATGTATCATTCTACTAATGTATCCTTGCAAAGCTATGAAACATTTTTGTATGCGTTAAATTAAATAAAACAAACAACCCAAAGTTCAAATACCTGAGAACAAGACTTTCTTTCCTTTTTTGCTTAAAAAAAACAGCTTGCTAATCCGTTCCATATACAAGCTAAGTATCCTAAAACCTCCACTAATGTGTTCAATGAGTGCAAAAGAAAACAAGAAACTGTTTACAACTGACACAATGTATGTCCCTAGAGTTACAAAGCAGCAACATAGTTACTCAATATGCTTTTTGTTTATTTATAAGAAAATAATTATTATTTTCTAGCATATATTTTAACGTTCATTTTTAACATTATTTGCTCGCTTCAACAGTGTTTCCCTGACCACCTACGTGGCAGGGGCATAGATTTGGACAATTTAGGCTTTGTAACTTCATTGTACATTAGAGTTGCTCTTGTTAACACCTTGCATGTCCATAGGGGAGTTTGTTATACTGCTAACAGAGCCAAGTGTCTGAGAGCTCAACTGTGGACTGGCTGGACAAGCTTCAGGATTACCAGCACTCATGGCATGAATTGCACCTGAGCTAATCTGTGGACTCATGGGAGTTCGTTGACTCATTTGCTGAGGGCTTGCTTGCTGCTGCGTTTGTTGGTTCAATGGTGGAACTCCCATTGATGGTGATCCCACCTGTGGGGGAGAAACAACTGCCTGCAATTGTGAAGTTGTTTCTTGTTGCTGTTGCTGCTGCTGTAATTGCTGCTGCAACTGCTGTTGTAATTGCAACTGCTGTTGGTGTTGCTGCTGCTGTTGGGGTTGTTGATGTTGCTGCTGTTGATTCATATAAAGGTTCATCCCTGCCATCATCTTTGGTGGACCCATAGGTCCATTTGGTCGCTGCATTGCATTATTCCTACCCAGCATTGAAAGGTTAGCAGTGCCAGGGTGCATTTGTCTGGCCCCTGAGATGCCAGCTATGTTAGACTGAGGGGACCCTAACATGCTTCCACGATTCTGTACCAATCTGATCTTTGATAAAATGTCAGAAGGGGCTGAATTTAACGATCCGGACCTGAATTGTTGGCTTATGGAATTAGTAATATTTGAAGTCTGGCTAAGATTCAATGGATTTTGACCTATACTTCCCATTCCAGCAATAGATGTCATTGGTGCTGAGATCCCACTTCCTCCTATTCCCCTTGAACCTCCCATCCCCATAGTATTGCCCATGGGTGCAAGCCCAACTAGGTTATTTCTCAAATTACTCATTCCCACAGGTGTTCCAAGACCCATCATCATTTTCCTTTGCATTTGTGGCTGCTGTTGTTGCTGTTGCTGTTGCTGTTGTTGGAACATCTGAATCTGGAGAGCTGAAGGTTTGTTAAGCATGTGATTACCCAATGGCATGTTGGAGTTCTGTCCAACTGGATTCAAGTGTGAAAGCTGATTTGTTCCTAGCATCATAGGAGACCTCTGGAACTGCGGATTCTGCTGTTGAATGAGTGTGTGTTGATTTTGTTGCAGCTGCTGTTGCTGCTGTTGTTGCTGCTGTACTGCTTGTTGTGAGTCCAGTTGCTGTGATCTTGAAGCCATTGAAACACCAGAGAGAAGTCCTTGGGACATCTGTAAGGCTTGGTGATTTCCAGGTGGTAACATCCTCGGGTTTGTTACAAGATTCTGTGATAGGTTTATCGATGCATTACCGCCACTAGCTGGTTTTGCAACTTCATTGGATGGCTGACCAGGAATGGCTTCTCCATATTGTTGCATTTCAACTACAGAGTTATTAGGTGCAGTAGACTGATTGCCCAATGGAAGGTTCACCCGGTTTGGTCGAAGTTCGATCCTGTCATCTTCCTTCACATATCCTTCATGTACCATCTACAATAGGCAGCAGAATAAAATATTCAAAAAAACAAATTGACAAAGAAATGTTCTTTATGTGGTTCCATCTAAGATAGAGAAACATACCAGTGAACAGAACTGTTGGGCAAGCAAATCTGCAGAATGCTGATCCACAAAGGTCACATAAATCAGAGAAACAAACAAGAAGAAACTCCCTTACATTACATTAAAAGTACATGGCAGACAATAAATTCAAATGTTTACTCTATTATAACTTGATAGTTCATTAACTTCTCATAGAAATTTCATGTCAACAATGATCAATGAACTATGAACAGAATAAACAAAAATATCCACCAAATACTAATCGACCTAGGACAAAGTGGAGGCGAGATAAAAAGAGACGAGTGTGCTGAGGAAGTAATATATGACAATAACATAATAACATTATGGTCATATTATACAAGGAATAAAAAAGGAAAGTAGCTATGGGAAAAAATGGCAACAGATAATGGATTCACTCAAACAGTCTTATAACCGTAAGGTTTGATAGGGTTATGAAAGAGAAACTAGGATAAATATAGATAGGAAATGAATATTTGAAAGGCTCAACAGAGGATAATATGGAAAAAAGAGAATAATAAATTAAATAATTTAAGTAGAATGCATCCAATCCAACTAACTTCAGATATAAATGCTTAGTATTTGTGCATATAACAAAAAAAAAAAGTCTACAATGAAACTTACAGTATTCGGTAATGTGAGGAGATGATCCTCTGCCGCTACACAATCAACTTCTTCAATATCCCCATAATGCATAGCCACAGTACCATCAAATTTCTCAAACATTGTCATCTTAGTTCGAAACTTGGGAACCAGAGAAACAACACTTCCTGTATAAAAAAGAGGAATGTTAGAAAAGGAAGATAAAGAATTATATATTTGCAAGAATAGAGCAGAAATTGTGACAAACCTTGAACTACACGCTCAGGAAAACAAAATGTTAAGCTTCTCATTTTACACACATTCATACTTCCACCTATAAGCGACTTTGACAAAGAAATTGACTCTTCTGTCAATCCCTCGTTAATAGCTGCACTGGCAAGATATGGTGCTAAAGTCTGTGGTGAATATGTATTCTGCTTCTTAAGATATTCCTCAACCTTGTTCTTCTTAAAGTTAAGTTGATGCCTGATATAAGTGCATACCATATATAAGAACAGGAATTATGACACTACATTTTTGTTTCAAAAACAAGAGCAAAGGCTAATCCATTAAAATAAATCAGATTATCAGGAGAAAAAAAAACTAAGTTGATAGATTAAATGCTAATTGAAGACACACAACCACAGAATATTTGTATTAATTTTTTTAAAAAACTATGGAATATCAGAAATATTAGATTATGTAAAACATTGAGATGCAGCTTTACATTTAATAAACATAATTACCTCATTGTCACCATTTCAATTTTTGAGAACCTTTCAAGCATGTTTTGAAGACCTTGATCAACCAAACCCGAGGTCACAACTGAGGGACTATTTGCATTTAATGGGATGCTAGTTGTACCAACACTAGCAGGAGAACCAACTCCATTCATTGCTGGGGTCTTAGGAAGGGAATTAGATCTCCGTTTTGCAGCTAGTTGTGCCTGTTGTCTTTGTGTAGAATCATTAGATGGAGTTCCAACAGTAGCAGGAACCGATGTCATTGCTGTCTTGTCTTTTTGTGACGACCCAGGTGCAGTAACCATTGCAGATGGTCCAAAACTTGGTCCCACTGCACCACTGGAAAATTCACCTGATTTTGAAGATAATGGAGAGTGAGGTAATGCTCCAGTGGATAAGCGAGGACTCTGAACTGATTTCCTTTTTTGAATCTGGTCCTCTTTTTTTGCTTCTTTCTCCATATGCAGACTATTCCAGGTTGCCTGAGGGAAATTAGATCTCATGAATGCATGTTGTGGCAATCTTTGCTGAAGCCGTAATTGTTGTGGATCTAATATGTTTGTTTCCATTTCCATCTCAGTTTTATTGCGGTTTATTTCTGCACAGTCTAATTTTTCCATTTCAAACTGTTCTTCTTTGGCAACCAACCTCATGCCCTGCTGACTAGAAGCAAAGGTAACTGCCCCCGTCTCTTGATTTGGCCCCCCTTCAAAAACCTGGTGAGAAAACTTCTGAATGCCACCAGTAGAAAACTGAATACCTCTGGCCATTGCTTGTTGTTTCAATGTAGTCTGCCAATTCATATCCGATCCTTGAATAGCTTCAATGTGTGAGCCTATTTGCTGATGTTGCATTGCATCAACAACAGTGGAAGCAGGCCTCATTCTTTTTGCAATATTAGATAAAGGTGACGCTTGTCCATCTTGATTATCCCTTCTTGCATGAAGAGAGGCACTTGAGTTTGCATTATCAGCATATGAAATCATGACATCTTGTGTAGCAGGAGAAGCCCCTGATGAATTAATGGAAGGAGTTGGTCCCTGCTCCTGCAAACTTCTTGAAGTTCCAACTGCCATTGCATATCTTGGCTGGGACATCATAGAAAAGTTAGGGATGGAAGAATCAGGTATAAAATTCTTAGGTCTCAAGGCCATGGCAACATTCGGACTAAGATTTTGCATGGCTGGATTTTCAGGGGTCTGCGGCACAATAGCATTGGATGCAGTGTTTCCTGAATCGCTTAACCTGCTAATTGAGCCTTCTTGCACTCTATCTATGCATACTTTCTTCCCATGAATTTTATTGGTAGAAGTAACAGCAAATTCAGGCATATTCCTTAATCGCTTTCTTGGCAGATTGAGCTGTGACATGAAGTTCAACCTCATTAAGATGCAAACAACATACAACTACGTTCATAAAGGGAAAAAAATAACCTCTTTACACCTTTGTTGGAAGCGGACTTTCACACAACCGATCTAATTTTGGAGTAGGGTCTAGATGAAGTTTTGGTTGTAATGCTTTCAGTATCTTCGATTCAACTTCCTATTATCATTGTGAACATAGGTAAATGAGATCGATACCAAAACAATGATAAAATTATAGGACTTGGACATTGATGAATAATAGATCATACTCACCATTAGATCACCATATGTCCAAGACTTGTCGGTAATTGATGGGATGTCCTTTACAATATTATCTAATGACATCTTGAGGCATACTTTGGTAACAGTAGGAGAACTTTCCACAGACACACTACCCCCTTTTTCAGAAGAGCATCTACGGTAATCATGCACCTGGAGAGTTACAGCATCAATATAAAGCTGAATCTTATAAACAGTATGCATCATTAAAGTCGATATTAAATAACAATAAAATTTGGAAAGTGCTAAGAAGAAACTTGCAAAGAGGAAAAAAATTGGAGTATCAATATAGAGACATAAGTTTATATTGTCTACATAAATATAAAGAAAAGCAAAAGGAGTGAGATATCAATATAACTATAGGAAAGAACTCCTCTGGCACCAGCTGTATCAATCACTAGTATTTCTCTATGAATGGCAAACATTGCAAACCAATTAACCAAAATAAATCAAAAAAGAAAATGCATGCAGCCTTTAATAAATTTGCATGAGAAAATAAATTGAAATCAAAATATTTAAAGCAAAGCATACTAAAAACAAAAAAGGCTCACCTCACATATAAGTGCTCCATCAAAATACTTGGCAGGTATATCATCCAGAATATCCCCAGGCAAGTGACCTGACTCAATGGCCTCCAAATATATCATGACAAAACAAAAAGGAAGGTAAGTACGTGAAATCTTAACATAAACAGACAAACTGAAAATTATCACAAAATTAAGAAAAAGTAATTTGTTGAATAAACCACAGAATGTTAAGCTGCACAAGGAAAGGACTCAGATAAGCAAATTTCCGGTTCTACTTCTATTTCCAATAATCCAATCAGAGTTAATAATAACACATAACAGCAATTCTATAATGGCATCACAATGAGGAGCAGTAGCAGGCAGAAACAAAGACTCCATCATGTGACTTTTTGTTGTTGGGTCCAAATGGATTAAATTGCAGGTTTGTCGTGCATTTACATAGTTGATGGGTGAAAAAAAGCCAATTTTAGCTCCGCTCCAGTATTGTTTTGTGGCTTTTTGAGAGTTAAAATAACATTTAGCCTTGGTTAGACCCAAAACGAGAAAACCTAATCCCCTCCGCATTTCCCCAGCGAATACAACACTCCTCAGTTCTCTCTTTCAAACTTCTCAACAGAACATGTCTTCTCTACACTCACCTTCACAAGAAACCACCACATCTCCAGTCCCTTTCCAGCGATTGCAAGAGGGGTGGGAACCTTCTCTTGTCAACAGTACAGGCCACATCTTCTCTGTTGGTCTGACAACCCAGCTTCACCTCTGTTTCCAACCACATTTCCTTCAATTTTGCTGTGTTATTTACTTGAGTGTTTTGCCTAATAACTCTAACTTTTTGTTAATAATTATGAATATGCTGAGTTTCTAATTTTTTTTAGTATAATATATGTAGTTATGAATGTGTTATTTACTTGAGTGTTTTGCCTAATAACTCTGATTTTATATGCAGAAGAAAATTTTGAAAAGAGCAATCATCCCGCTCTGTGCTATCCCAGTACGTTTTAGTGTTTTAGGGGTCAGCCACAATTGAGATTGATAATAATGTTTCGAATGTTCAGGTACACAGACTATAGAAGGTAAAAACAATCAAAGAAATATCAAATCCAGTGGCACTAAACTCAAATTATAAAACACAATTAAGTGTGTGAAGTGTTATTGAATCAAGCCAACAATCTTGGAAGCCAAGCATGAGAATTCTGATACATGCATAAAGTAATAATATACATATGTAGAAAGTGTTGAATGTCACTCAATGATTGGTAAAGCTTATTATACATATATAGAAAATGTTCAACGTCCCACTCAATGATTGTAAGCCTTAGAACATAAAAGTTAAAAATGAAAAAAACAAGAAATTATAGAGTTCTAAGAGAATTACCAAGAAAAGACTCTCAGACGACCTATCATATGGATGTAACAACTTGGGAAAATCTTGATATTTTGACTGATGAGCTGCCTCATTCTGAAAATTTACAAATTGAAAGTAGTTAACTTCACAAGCATACACATAAAGCCAAGCTCCAAACTCTTACATATTTTTAGCAATTCCTTCAACTATAGCTAATATTAACTGTTGTTTTCCACCAACTATAGCAAAATATTAACTATTGTTTTAAACAAACCTCGGAGGGTTTTCCAATAGAATAGCCATCTGGAAACAGGTTCAATGTGAAAGAAGCTTCCCTTTCTGTCAAAACAAGCAACTAAGTAAGCACCACAACACTCATGATTTATAGACAAGTTACGAGAGCTATTATATACTTTGATGGCTGACCTGCTAATGAAAGAGTCTCAGAGGAACCACATGATTGGGGAATTCGAGCGATGTTTTCACCAGCCTCAACAAGATCACTCTGTATAAAAAGGAGACTTAAAGAGATCAAGAAAGCAGCTTAAATTCCAAATATTTAACAATTTCCATTGTTTACATTGATTCTTCAATTGAGGTTAGTCAAACTACAGGTACTATGACGGTTATAGAAACGTAAAACAGAGGTTGAGAAAGACATGTGTCCTTTGAAAGAAGACAACAAGCTACCAACTAACGTGCTAATTAAATGCAGAAAACCCAAGGCTTTCAATTCTTACAAGTTATAACACTTACCAAAAACTGAAAATCACAAATAACAGAGACATGTACTGGTTGCATGCTTGTGTGGCGTTTGCCAATACAACCAACTGATGGAATTTATTTACATATCTGCCTTGTAAACCGAGGTATTCACATCGGCGAAAAACAAAAGACTTCAATTTTCTTACTAGAGAATGATTTTTTCATCTAACTTCCTCATACCCTAGCGCAACTACCTCTTCATTACTTTGGTGCGTCATAATCACAGTGAAACGGAAAATAGCACGGGCTGAAACTTCAATAAGCTTTAATTTTTGTTTGAAATCTTGTTTCAGAACAACAAAAAAGAATCAGTAGAGTTAGGCACATTAAACGTTGATGGCCAACTCTCCAGACGGGAATTCAAACCGCCGGTCGCCACGTTGTGAGGAACTATTCTTCTATTTTAGTTATAGATTAAGACATCCAAATAAAAGGGGAGGGAAAAAGCACATAACAAGAAAAACACGGACTTGAGAAATAATCGAGAGACCCAGAATTCAATTTCCGATTTTTTTGTGGAATTTTAAATAGAATTGTGGTTGCACATTGGTGATCTTACCTGGGACTTGGAATTATCGGATGCGCCATCTTGAGATTGGGGAATCGACTTGGGGCGAAACCTAGTGCCGGTCTTGGACACCTTGAAGGAGACCCCCATGGTGAGGGACGCACAATTTTGTTGGAATTGGGGAAACCAAAACCCTAGAAATGAGCAAACAACAACGAAAGAAAAGTGTTGAGTTTAGTTTAAACTTAGAAGGGTTAAACTCAACACACAAACCAGCAGTGTCGCACGCAGCATGCTGCGTCCTCTGATATGTACTGTGTTTGTTTGGCTTCTTGGCAAAAAAATTTTACTTTTTCTCCTCTCTTTTTTTTTTTTTTTTTTAATTCTCTCACTCTGTAAATTCATCTACAGTTTTTCTATCAGGGTTTGCTTGTAATTTGATTTCTTAATTAATTTTTATATATTTATTATATGAGTGAGTAAATATTGTTAAAAATATTAAATATATTTTCTAATACTAATTTCATTCAATTTTAATTTTGTTTCTTCATTTCAATCCACTTTTAATTTTTATTTCTACATTTTTTTTATATTATTATTTCTACATTTTTTTAACATTTTTTATATTATTATTTTTGTGTTTTACGTGAGTGTGAATATTATTGCTTAAAAAAATAAATTTAGCGCAACGTATTTATAATAATATTGTTTTTCTCATTTTTTATATTATTATTTTCATTTTTTATATGAGAGAGTGAATATTATTATTTTAAAAAAAAAAACAAACTTAACGCAACTTGTCTATTATATTAACAATAATTTTATTATCAGGTTTGATTGGTTTGGTTTTGTTTTTTAGTTTTTGAAAAGAGTTTTCAAAAATAGTTTTTAAAAACTATTTTTGAAAAAAAAAACTTGTTTGGTAAGTGATATTTGAAAAATGTTTTGAACATGTAAAAATGGAAAAACTTGTTCATGTTTATTAGAATTTCATTAATGAAAAGCAAAAAATAACATATTCTTATTGTATTTTGAGTTTTCAAAACAAAAATAGAAAACTGAAAAGCAAAATCACTTTCTAATTTTTTAGTTTTTAAAAATTAAAAAATCAGAACTGTTTTCGAAAATGATCTTCAAAAAACACTACCCAAACAAGCATTTTAGTTTTTAAAAACTAAAATATTGAAAACATTCTTATAAAACTATTTTTAAACAAGCATTATTACTTAAAAAAAAATAAACTCAACATAACTTATCCATTATATTAATAACAATGACTTCCTCATCTTTTTATATTATTACTTCCATTTTTTATGTGAGAGGGTGAATATTATTATTTTTAAAAAAAGAAAAAACTTAGCACAACTTGTCTATTATATTAACAATAATTTTATATGAGAAAGTGAATATTATTACTTTTAAAAAAATAAACTCAACTTAACGTACCTATTATATTAATAAAAATGTATTCCTCATTTCTTTATACTATTATTTTCATTTTTTATGTGAGAAAGTGAATATTATTATTTTAAAAAAAAAACAAACTTAGTGCAACTTGTCTATTTAATTAATAACAATTTTATGTGAGAAAGTAAATATTATTACTTTTAAAAAAATAAACTCAGCATAACGTATACATTATATTAATAAACATATTTTCTCATTTTTTTATATTATTACTTTTATTTTTTACGTGAAAGAGTGAATATTATTATTTTTAAAAAAGAACAAACTTAGCACAACTTGTTTATTATTCTTTAAAAAAAAATAAGTTTAACGTAACGTACCCATTATATTAATAAAAATGTGTTCCTATTTTTTTATACTATTACTTCTATTTTTTATGTGAGAGAGTGAATATTATTATTTTTTAAAAAAAGAACAAACTTAGCACAAACTTGTCTATTATTTTAATAACAAATTTATGTGAGAAAGTGAATATTATTACTTTTAAAAAAATAAACTCAGCATAATGTATTCATTATATTAATAAAAATGTCTTTCTCATTTTTTTATATTATTACTTTTATTTTTTATTTATGTGAGAAAGTGAATATTATTACTTAAAAAAATAAATTCAGTGCAATGTATCTTTCAAGAAATCAAATAATAATATAGAAAAATAAAATACGGAAAACACTGTTATTAATATGAGGAAGACACACATTAGAATAAATTAATAACAATGTTTTTCTCTTTTTTATTTTTTTATATCATTACTTCCATGATTTTATGTGGAAAAGTAAATATTATTATTTTAAAAAAAAATAAGTTCAACACAAAGTATCTATCATATTAATAATAGTGTATTCCTTATTTTTCTATATTATTACTTTTATTTTTTTATGTGAAAGAATGAATGTTATTACTTTTAAAAAGAGAATAAAAAGTATTTTTTTATATTAATAACAGTATATTTCTCATTCTTTTTATATTATTATTTTTTATGTTTTTATGTAAGAGAGTGAATATTGTTACTTTTAAAAACAGAATAAACTCAGTGCAACCTATCTATTGTATTTGAGAAAACAAATAATAATATAAAAAATTAAAAAAAAAGAAAAACATTGTTATTAATTTAACAATTTTTCCAATATGTGTCTTCTTCATATTAATAACAGTGTCTTCCTTATTTTATTTTTCTATATTATTATTTGTTTTCTTGAAAATAATAATATCCATTCTTACCTAAAAAATAGAAATAATAATATAAAAATATAAAAGTAATAATATGAATAAAATATAAAAATAAAAATAAAAGAGAATTGAAATGAAATATATTAAAATTAAAAACAAATTAATATTAAAAAAATATATTTAATATTTTTTAACTATATCCATTCTCTCATATAAATACATAAAAAATTAAATAAAAAATCAAATTCCAATGATAACTAATATGTGTATCCTGGAGCACACATTATCTGCCTAAAAAGTTAACACAGATTCTCTATAATCTATACAGTCAAAATTCCATACAGCTTCCATCCTGCAAATCTAGACCATTGATTTATCATTTCAATAGTAGTTAACAAAAAGAGAGTATAATCAATGGCTAAAATTTCTGCTAGAGACATTGCTGTAGCAGGGCATCTATATTCGTTTTTTAAACAAAAAAACTATTATTATATTATATACGTTATTATATATATAAGATTTTAGGCCTTAAAAATTATGTTAGAGTTTATATATAGAAAAACTATTAGATTTGACGCATTTTAGAGTGGAACGTGAGTTATATGATCTATAGTGAATTATTGCATGTCATTGGGCAACATAACTACATAAGTTGCTTTAATATTTTTACTTTGACATATAAGCACCTAGTGTTGAAAATAAGCCTGCTTGTTTATATGGCTAAGAAAATTATTTTCTGCTTTTTTAATAGATGATTAGCTTCTTAAAAAAAAGTAAACATTGTTTTTTTTAAGTAAAAGAAGTTTAAACCAACATATAAAAAAGAGAAACTATTTGTTTTATTATTAAAAAAGTGCATTTGTCCTATAGAAGTACAACCTTCATAATAATAAATATAAGTTTGTAAACCATTTTTATAATTTTTATAGGAGTGGAGAGAGAGCTGAGAAAGAAAGATTGAAGACAGGTAAAGACAGAAATAGAACTGAGGAATCAAGGGTTATACATCCACTTGAAGATGTAAGGCAGCGTTATGGGAGAAAACGGAACGGGAGAGTAACATTGTTTTTCTTCTCACACTTTCCTGATTCGTATTCTATCAAGGAATTATGGAAAAGTTTGGGAAGTTTATGTAGATAATAAGAGGGAACCAGAAGATGATGGTTAACATCCGAAAATATACACAATGGGTGATAGTAAAGAAAGATAGAAGTGGAATTGTACAAGTAGTTGTAGATCACTGTGTTAGGTAAGCAGCGAGCGAAAAAGGCATGGAAACCCAGAGAACGAACATTAGGACCAATGGTATGGGCAAGTCATCAACACGAATGAGGTGGACAATAAATGAATTGAGGAAAGCCTTGTGGGGTGGTTGAACGACCCTGCCATGTTTGACAAACTACAAAACATTGCATCACTAAAGGAAGATAATGTGGTAACTCTGCCTTATATGGGAGATGAAATGGCATTATAACAGGATTGAGCGGCTAATTATGGGAGAGTGAAAACCAAGAAGGATGATTGCAGAATATCAAAGGAGGAAGTGAGACTAAAGTAAAAAGTATAGGGGTGGATGTCTAAAGTAATATAAGATTGTTATCTCAATGGGTGAATCACGAAATCCAAGCTGCACACACAACGGGTTCAATATCCAAGAACCAGGTTGAAACAAGATTGCAGTCAAGAGGTCCCATTAGAGGCCATTCGCTTTTCAGTGATAGAGATCCCAACACTAAAGTAATGACCCAAAGCCTCTCAAAATCGACTAAAGTTAGAAGGATAAAACAACCTCATGGAGTAAGTATCTTTGTATCACAGGCTGATAATATGTTGTTGAATTCTAATATAGTGAATTGCAATAGACTATTTTGGTTTAAAAGAGACAAATTAGAAGCTGATCAGATTATTCAACTTGGAGAAAAACTTGGGATAAAATACCCGAAGGATGAAGACATAACAAGGAAAAGATTAATTGAGATAGAATTGGTACATAGACAACCGGGTTGAGGCGCAGTAAAATGGAGAAGAATAAAATCAATTATAGTGAAGCAGAAAATCAATCTGGTTTGGAAACAAAAAGAGAACACACACTGATAAAAAAAATGTCAAATAATCTGGAGGGACTTGGAAGTACAATGGCTACAATGTGCAGCAGTTAATAGAGGGACTGGCTTGTTAGGCCTATGGAGTGAAATAATATTTACTCTCTCAATAACCACATTATAATTAGCGGATACATCATGATAGAAGTAACATGGCAGGAATAGGATTGTGATATGGTAATTGTAAATGTCTATATCCCTTGTGATATTAGTCAACAAAAAAGGATTTGTGATGAACTATATCAACTCAAAGAGCAAAGTATTGTGCAACTATTGTGTGTATTGTGGGAGTTTAACTCTATCAAAACTAGTTTAGAGAAATGTGGGAAAATGCTAGAGAGACAAGGGAAAAGTGAGAGAGAACAATTTAATGAATTCATAGAAGATATAAAGATGGAGATGCTTTGGAAGGGAAAAGAAGTTTTACATGATTCAGACCAAATGGTTCAGCGAAGAGTCGTATGGATAAAGTACACTTATCAAATCAATGGGTACAGAGATGGTTTGACTCAATCCAACAAATTCTAGATAGGGACATTTCGAATCATTGTCCCATCCTTCTTAATTCCAAAGTCATGGACTGGAGACTTGAGCCTTTCCGCATCTTAGATTGTTGGTTTTCTGAGAAGAATTTTCTAAAGATGGCTCAAGAAGTATGGAGGAATATTGAAGTCACTGGGTGGGGAGCCTATGTAGTGAAAGAAAAATTCAGGAGGCTTAAAGAATACTTGAAGAGATGGAATAAAGAGTCATTTGGTGATATTGGAAAAGAGCAAGAAATGATTGTCAAGAGGATCAATGAAATTTACATAAAAGGCGAAAGAGACCACCTTACAAAGGAAGAGATGGAATTACAGCAAAAAATTTTGGTTGCCTCAAATAGGATGGAATCTATAATGAGGGAGACGTCAAGAAAAAAGTGGCTAAGGGAAGGTGATGGAAACACAAAATACTTCCAAAAAATTGATAAAATAGAGGAGAAGAACAAACCATGTAACTAGAATCAAAGTTAGTGGATAGTGTCCTGATCATAACTGGAAAGAGTTCAATTCAAGAAGATATCTATGGAACAAAGCCAACAACTGATCCAACCCTTTGGAGGATCAAATAGGCAGTATGGAAGTGTGAAAGTTCCAAATGCCTTAGACCAAATGGATTCAACTTTCCTTTTATAAAACAACTATGAGAGATGATTCAGAATTATGTCATGAGATATATGTACGAATTCCATATGAATGGGAAGCTTCGGTTGGTCTCAACTTATCATTCATCACTCTGATACCAAAGAAGATAGACCATAAGGTGCTTGGAGAGTTCAACCAATATCATTAATGAGTGGTCTATATAAAATTTTGCCAAAGATGTTAGCAAGAGGGTTACAAAAAGTTTTGAGTGATGTTATAGATTCTCGTCAAAGTGCATTCCTTGGTGGAAGAGGCCTATTGCAAAGTGTCTTGATACTAAATGAAGCCATTGACGAAGCTAAGAGGAAAAAGAGGAAATGTCTAATATTTAAGGTGGACTATGAAAAATCCTACAACTCGGTTAACTAGAATTTTTTGTTATATATAAGAATGAGATTTGATGAAAAATAGATTAACTGGATATCTGAATCCTTATAGTCATCCAAGGTGTCAGTACTAGTTAATTGTAGCCCAATTGCTGAATTCTTTATGAGAAGAGGCCTATGACAAGATGACCCATTAGCCCCATTCCTATTCATCATTACTGCTGAAGGATTGATTAGATTAGTCAGGGAGGATGTCAGGAAGGATCTATACTAAAGCTATAGTTGTGGCAAGGATAAAGTACAGGTAAATGGGCTTCAATTTGTTGATGATATTATATTATTGGGTAAGGCAAATTTGAGGAACATAAGAACAATCAAGGGAATAACGAGAATTTTTTAGATGGTATCTGGGCTTACAGTAAACTTCAATAAAAGTAAATTCAGAGCTTATGGCCTTCCCTAATTAGAAGTTTGAAAGTAAGCTAGCTACTGGAAGAACAAAAACTTGTCTATCGGTGGAAGGCTCACACTTATTAACTCAGTTCTTTCTCTCTACCTCTGTTTTTCTTCTCCCTCTTTTTGGCTTCGGTAAGAGTAATTAACAAGTTGGTAAGCATCCAAGCCCAATTTTTATAGGGAGGGGAGTTCAGCAGGGTAGTAGGAAAATACATTAGGTAAGTTGAGATAGTGTGGGCAGAGAAACATGTTGGGCGACTGCATATAAAAAATCTAGAAATATTCAATAGAGCAATGTTGGATAAGTAGAGACGGGAACTATTTCACTGTAACAATGAATTATAGGCTTATGTACTTAGGTCCAAATATGGGGGATGAAAAGGATTAGAATAGGGGAGTGACAGAACTAAAACATGTATATGGTGGAGGGACTTAGGTAAAACATGTCAAAGTGACCAACTAGATGGATGATTTCAGGATCTAAGAGATTGGAAGGTGGGATTGGAAAACAAAACTAGGTTATGGAAACATGATTAGGTGGGAGAGGGATCTCTACAAAATAATTTCCCAAGATTATATGCTAACTCATAGAAACAAATGGAAAAAATTATAGTTATAGGTGAGTGGGTGGAGGGCAATTGGGTGTGAAATTTCAAATGGAGGAGAGAATGGTTTCAATGGACATAATGCAGAATCTAAACCATGAAGATGGATGATAATGGCTAGTGGACCCGATAGGGACATGCAATACTAAAGCAACATACATAACACTGCAACAGAGAGACTGAGAGAGGGACACGCAAATAGAGGAAATGAAGCTATTCTGCTCATCCAAGGTACCGCTGAAAGTCAAAATATTCTCCTGGAGACTAATGGTTGGATAGATTACCAATTAAAGACAATCTCAGGAAGAGAAACGTAGTTATGAATGCAAATCACTGGTTATGCCCTTTCTGTGGGTTGCATGAAGATACTTCAGGTCACCTGTTTTTTAATTGCAAAATGGCTTCACAAATTTGGTACAAATGTTATGCTTGGATTGAAGTTAAAACAGTGATGCATCAAGACCCTCAAATCAATTTCATCCAGCACACAGTCTAGGACCTATGGAGCTGCAATAAATAATGGTGGAAGGTAGTTTGGATAACAATTTGTGGTGGTTATGGAACCAAAGGAATGCATGTGTGTTAGAGGGGACAACTTTCAAATTGGTAAATTACTACAACAAATTCATTATCATGTTTGGTCTTGACTAAAGTGTTTGGATTCTTTTTTTTTTCATATTCATTTTCTAATTGGCTTATAAACCTTATTAGTTGTATTGTTGGGTATGATCAGGCTATGGGTAATTATATATAATGAAGTAATATGTCAAGGATGAGTGCTTATTGTAAGGGTGGATATTGATGGTCTAGACAAGAGTAATTGTATGTAGTGAACTAATTTTGGGATGGGTGGGTTTATGTTAGTTCCTTAGATGTAAAACATTTGTTATTGGTATGAGAGAGTAGTGACGAGTTAATTCTTAGTCTGATAGCATTACCTAACCATCATTAACCCTCCCTTAGTATTCTCATATACCCTTTGATGATATTTTTGCTTACCAAAAAAAATATATTAAAAAAGTGCATTTTTTGTATATGTTTAAACAACTATATCCAATGGTTTTAAGGTCCTTAGAAAATAAAACCCTTCTATCCATATCTAAAAACTTGATTGCTTTTTAGTAGAACAAAAATTTCAAATTTGACATTTCAATTTTCAAAGGTGCATACTTCATTACCAAGCTATATAAGTGAGAAGATCAAAAGTCAAAGCAAAAAAATTAAAAGGAATGGAAATATGAAAAGGAGAAAGGATAAGATACAGCATCCTAACTAGAATAACCCATCATTGGCTACTGTTGTTTCAAAAGGCAAGAAGGAAGAAAAAAAAAGTGGGAGAGAAACAAATAAGAAAAAGAAAAGAAGGAAAAAAGGAATTTATATGGTCAAAGTTACTTCACAACACATGGTAGTGTTGTAAGTGTGGAGAAATACAAGAAGCAAATTGAATTGTGTTTTAAAGTTTTCGAAAGACAAATGCATTTAAATTACTTAATATGTATAAAAAGGGATTTTATTAAAGAATAGACATAGTTGAAACAAATGTTCACAAATTCTTTTTTATAAAAGAAAACAATTCAACATTAAGGAATAAATAAAAACAATATTTTTATACTAATTCTATTAGTTATTAATTATCTATATTTGATTAATTTTGATTTTCTTAATTTAAGCACCGATATGAGAAGTATTTAGGAATAATATTTGTCATATTATTTTTGGACAATTGACCAAATTTGTTAGGAGTTACGTTAGGGATACATTATTAAGCAACAATTGTAGAATTGAAATATGTCTACTCATAGACTCTGTTTATATGCTATTAAAACAAAGAATAAAAAAATGTGAAAAATATATACTTTTTTCTCACACATAGAGTTATCAAAATGGATTTGGCTTATTGGACTAGTTTGCAGGCCTACAAAATGCATCAGATTAGACTTTAAAAAAAAGGTAAAATAGAAACGAGTTTTTTAGTCAGTTCATTTGACTCGACTACATAAATAGACTTGGTCCAACCTAACCTGGTGGGCCACAAGCTGGCCTGAATATAAATATATATATATATATATATATATATATAATTTTAAAACTACATATTAATAATATATAATATATTATTAAAAATATATATTAAGTAAAAATATATACGTAATGTACGTTTGATGTGAAGTTAATTTATACATATTATTAATATACATATAAAAAATACATATAAAAGTACATTTTATGTTATTTAATAATATTTTTTACAAATGAAAGTTATGTTGTTTTAAAATGTATATTAAATTAAAATATACATATAAATATATTTTTATGTTATTTTAGACTTATTTAGGATGTGTTTTTTAATGATTTAGTGTGTTGTTTTTAATTGGTTTTCCTTGTATTATAAAATAAATTTTATTTTTAATAAAAATTTGAATTTCAATTTTTTTTTATAAAAAAAACTTGTTTTGGCTCTGTGGTCCAATGTAAGATCAAGCTGGACTTAGAAATCTGAGCCCGAATAAAATATGGATTGGCCTACTTAACCCATCTTGTTGTAGAAGCTCAATGGGTCAAACTGACCACCCATATTGTCAACTCTACTCATATGATATCAAATCAATACACCACTAGAAAATCATAAATTGAGGAGTGTCTAGCAATTGTTATGGTTAAAATTGAAGAATCATTGAAACTTAAAAATGTTATGAACAACTCGTCATCTTACAACATGATATTCAACAAATAGTTATTTTTTATATATCATAAATTATTCTACTTACATTTTCTTTTGTATTTGTTGATTTCTTTTGCAACGAATATTCAAGAAGATTATTGAATCATTGTTTCCAAAAAGTATGCTTGAGTTTTTAGGCACTAACTTATGTATTTTTAGTTACTTGTTTTTTCTAGTCTGAATTTGTCTCATTGTAAAGGAATAATATAACATTCATGAACACACGCACAGAGAATCTAGCGTTGTTATAGGAAGTTTAATAAGATTAGAAACTTGATAAATGTTCCATTTGGTATCCAAAAAATTTGGCTGTTGCGCCTTTTCCAAGTACACCACACTATTGCAAGGGTATTGGATAATTCTTAATTATGTGAGAAAATAGCTATTAGTCACTTGTTTAGAATTTGACCCATCAAAATGCTGGCATAAGTGAAACCCGTACGTAACCAGGCATCCTTGGAGTGTAGGTAATTTCATAGTGCATGCAATTATGCCTCCTCAATATTTGAACATACTCCACAAGTTGGGGATGAAGTAAAGTTACATCTAAACCGCTTACCATTGACACACAATTAATCATTAAATGATTGTGATAATTACAATGTATTCTTGCAAGAATTGGTAATCTCTTGTGTTTTTTTATATTAATTCATGTCTATTTTAGTAAAATATGAATAAAAGTTTTTGTTAACTTAAATGTGTTTTTTTGTCACCCTATTTGATATTTGCTTGTTTATATTTACAAAAATAGGTGCAATTAGTATTTTGTTTACAAGTTATTTAATTCATTAAAAAGCTACAAATAATTAGTTAATAAAAACAACCAATTAAAAATTAAATATTCAAGTATTCAACAATAATTTATTTATGTTGTTTATGGTAATGAAATATTGTATTTGATTAATAAAAACTTTTTTGTTGTACAATTAAGACTTATTTAGTGATGATGATTGAAATAGAATATGGAAAAATAGGATAATTATTTTATTATATTATTCATTATTTATTGTGCTAGTAAAATATGATAATGTTATACTATTTGTATTCTATTATATCACTCTACTTTTTATCTTAAGAGAATTACGTTGAAAAACAATACAATAGGATAAACTCTTTTTCTTTTTTCTTTTTTCTTCTTTATATGTTTTGTAATATTTTAATTATTATAATAGCCATTATATTATATTAATTTAATATCATATGTTACAATATACACATAACATATTAAATTATATAATAATAAGATAATACTTACTATGATATTTTACATATTATATATATAACATCATTGTTAAGATAATATCATTGTTTGATCCGGACAACCGTAAAAATGAGATTCGTAGAGAGTAGAAAGTCAACATCTATTCTTAGTACTTCGATCTATTTGTGCAAGTACACCCCAAATTTAAAATAAGATAAAAATTTTGAATTAAAAGATAAATAACATATTTAATTAAAATAAGAAGTAAACTCATTACCAAAAAAACCAACTTCGAGGAAGGTCATTGAGCTAGATAATTTTATTCTAGGCTTACATATACTTATAGTATCTATAAAGTTATGTGTTTTAATTTTAGTATTTAAATTGTTAATTTTTATTTTTATTTTAGTATTTAATATTTTTTAGATTAAATATTGATACTTATCATTAAATATTTTCTCTTAATTGATGACATAGTTAAAAAAATGTTACATCATCAAGTGAATTCCGTTTAACATTATTGACTCATGAGTATGTACATCATTTTTAGGATAAATATTTTCTTCAAAAAATATATTTTTTCAGACACAAAAATCAATATATAAATAAATTTTAAATACCAAAAATAAAATTATTTTATTTTATAATACAAAAAAATATTTAAACCTAGACAAAAGTTAATGATTAATATCATTTTATTACACACTCTTTATCATATGATATGTATCTTAATTTTCAACTCATCACCTTATTTAGAAAATCTTTCTAATGTGGCTGGTGAATAGAATGCCAATAATCAAGTTATTAGAAATTTTTATAGGCTAGTGAAATAGTTCAATATCTAAATCATTAATTTTAAAATAATTAATAGACTAAATGAAATTTCTTTTTTTTTTTTTGCATACTGATTATGGGTGGGAAAAAATTGGTTTTTCAAAGAAACTGAATTGAACCGAACCAAATTGTTTAAAACAATTTAGTTTTTTAACTTAAAAAACAAATTATTTTAGCAAAATAGTTTGGAACTGAACTATCTTTATAAAATTGGTTTTGACTTGATTCGAAATTAGTTTGAAACAATTCTAAATTGAATTAATTTTTTAATTGGGTTCAAATTGTTTTTTTTTTCAATTAATGTTTTTTTCTCAGTGTTGTGGACATGACCCTAATAATGTAGACATCTTGGGTGAATGTTTTTCTAATAAGAGCATTTCCCACTTGATTGTGCAAAATTACACAAAGGAGTGGAACTTGAAGAAATGTGCTTGTTTATAAAACTAGTAAGCTAAATTATTGAACCAAATTGTTTTAAAAAGAATTTAGTTTGAACCAAATTGATTTTAAAAATAGTTCAGTTAACTTTTATGAAATTAGTTCAACTCAAAATTAGTTCAGTTTGGTTCAAAACCAATTCAGTTTGAACTAGTTTTTTTGCACACCCCTAGTCATGGCTAGGAGGATAGAGAAGGATATGATTAGGAATCAACATGCTAGATCTCAACTCTTGCTTGAACTGAAGATCATAAGTCATAGTTCTTGATTAATTCCCTTGTAATAATTTATGGACTGTATTTTATTTTAAGCCTTGTATTTCGACCAAGTGTCCTTAGTCTATCTCATAGAGGTATCTTTAATGAGTTTGGGGTGTATGTTTAGTAGGTGGACTTTATCTTGTTGGGATGTTGGGCTCCTTTCCACACTCCTAGGTTTGGTTTGACACCCCTTTTGGATTAACTTAGGCATGTAGGATTAGATTAATTAACTTTAAGAGCTTATTAAGCCAAATTCCACATTGCCGTAATCACGCCCAAGCTCCATTTTCCCTTATATATACCTAATTCATTCTCTTATGTTGGTACACTTGAATGATTGAATAGAAGACTTCTTTAAAGAGCATTTCTTTCTCAATAAATGTCTTGAATTTCCTCTCTTTTGACAAGATTCTTCCTAAGTTTTAAGGGTCATATAATTTTTTACTCATCTTCCTTCCCAAAGAGGAAGTGACATCACCATTTGTCATTTTTTAGCCTTCCATCTTCCCCTTTCTTGGAAACTTGGATGATAATGATAGAAAATGCAACTGAACTTGCATCAACCTATATAAAAGCTTAAATTATGTTTTGCATTCTTAATATATTAAAGAATTTGTGTACAATCCCATAAAATTTTAGCTTATATTGGATCTCTAATAAATTTTTTTTATCTAAATCACTTTTTAAAGTATTTTAAAATAATTTAAAATGCTATAAAATTTTTGCTTTATATTGAATCTCTAATAAATGTGATATAGAAAACTTTTTAGGAATCCAAAACAAAATAAAAAATTTAATAAAAATAAAAACAAAACAAAAAAAAAATCATAGAAATTCGATACAAAATAACTAATATACCAAAAATTAAAAATACAAATATATTTAAGATTTAATTGGTATGCACTATTTTTACACTGACATTCAATCACAATCATTCATTCATGATAAATTTGTTGACTTTACTCATTATTACTTTAAAAGTCACATAAATGAAAAATCATAATTAAATGTCATTGTAAAAATCTTTTACACTAACAATGTATATCAATTAAACTTATATATTTAAGTTATAAAATGCAATGATCATCATAATTAACTTTTGTTAGGCATAAATAATTTTTAAGACCTATCAAATAAAATATATTCATTTTGATATCTAACTTTTTTTTTTTTATTTTGATTTTACTATCTGAAGAAAAATATTTTTAAAAAATACACATGCCATGAAAATAACATGAGTGTTAACTAAATAATGTTAAATAATAGACTTAATGATGCAACACTTATATTAATCACATCATCAGTTCACAAAGATGTTTAAACCATCATTTTATAATTATAGATTTTCATTAATAAAAAGTAAATTCAAATATCATGAAGCTTATAATTAAACAATTAAATTGTCATGTTCCTACCAATAAAAAAAAGAGTTTAATTTATATACATTATTATGTCATAAAACTTATGAATAAATGATTGTAATTGAATGTCAGTATAGAAATGTTTACGTGTATACCAATTAAACTAAAAAAAATTCACTAAATTGTTATTGGAGAACTGTGTTCCATGGATGATAATATCTCTCCAATAAGAATAAAAACAAAAACTGTATATTTTTAGATGTATAACCTAAAAAATAATCATGATATCTATGCACTATAAGCTTGCTCAATGTATACAATGCAAAGAAAAGACAAAAACAAAGCATAGCGGAAACGCGAGCCATGAATATATAAAATATTCTGATACAAAATTATATACAAAGGGACTTTTTTACTTCAAGAACAAGATTAAAAACAAAATTCCTAATACACTTTGTTCACTAATTTTTGGGAATTGGGGAATGCCCAATTCTCGAAGCTATGATAGAATAACGGTAACCCTTGCACTAGACTTGCTTTGTGCAATTGGAATCAGGCACTTTCATCCTTGCTCTTTCTTCTAAAAGCAGAGTAAATACTATGTAAGTTTAGTTTATGAGGCATTTAATCCTTCCAAAATTTGTAGTTCCAGAAGAAGCACCAGATCAATTTCAGCTGCAGGTGCAATAATCATTCCTCTGTAATATCCATTTTGCAGATTGAGTATTCCCTCTCTAACAATAAAAACTCCTACAAGTTAAAAGAACAAATCCAGTCAGCCCTCAATTTGATAAAAATACAAGCTACTTTGCTACACCAGCCAACATATCTCCTCCAATATTTTTCATGGACATATAATCCAGTGGATGAATAACTTGTATACGTAAATTGATATACGGAATGGACTGGGTGTTTAAGTGCTTTTATTCCTTTTTGATGATGAAACTAATAAAAAGAAAATATTAAAATGGGTAAGTCAGTAACATTAAACAAAATGGCAAGAGAAGTCCTGTCTGTCTCCCAAAGTCATTCCCATGTTGAAGCCAAAATAAAAAAGAATGAAACAATTGTCTCATGACTCCACAATAACATAAAAATAGGCTAATACACAAAAGATGAAGTTTAAAGCATAGAGCCTACTTGCCTGTAATTGCTGTTGACTAAACAAGTGAAGAAAGTCAGTTTCAGAACTGCCAACCAGCTCTATCAAAGTATCATGACAGTCAGGCAGCACTCCCGATCCCATAAGAGAAACAGAAACCTATTATATAAGACAGAAATTGCACATAATAAATCTCTGAAAACTCCCAAGAGATTTTTTTTTTTGAAAAAAATTCTGAGAACATATTCTGTTTAGAAAGAAACAATACACCACCTAACTAATTAATGATGCAAAAAAAGTGGCAACTAGCCACTTGAATAACTACTCCGGAGTTATTAAATATACTTGCATTCAAAAACTTTCAGTTCAGATTTAGTTTTAGCAGTTTTCCCCTACAAAAAATGTGTATATATGTCAACACCATCTATTGACTTACTTGCATGCAGCGAAGAATGACTTCTGGGAGACAACACCTACGACAAAGTCCTTTCACGATGTATGTTGCAGGACACTCTAAGTTACCATCTTTGTCAGAATACCAAGCATCCAAACAGGATATTTCCATTGTAACTCCAGCTTGAAACCGAGGAAGCTCGCCTGCAACAAGGAGATGAAGTTACATGATGATCCACTCACTTGTCACAAATCTCCAATAGTAACTCAAGCTCAAAAGGTTTGCCCCAATCTACTATGTTATATGGAAATAAACAAATAAAATGGTCATATTACATCGATAAATTTCAAATCAGAAAAATTTCCCCGATCTGAAAGTTCTCTCAATGATCGAGTCATCTCAAAGCTTTAAGTTGTTAGGTGCTTAGGCAGTTTGGCCAAGGAATGATTTTCATATCTCTTACACATCCCTTCATGGAAGGGCCTTTAGGCTTGGAATATGAAGAAAATAAGAACCCAGCATACCTGTGGTTTAATTCAACAATAAAAATGGAAGTGGTAACAACCAAGCTACTGATCACTTGGTCAACATGGCTCTAATATGATGATAAGGATAAGGACTGACTCCTAAAAACCTGAGTAGAGCAGATCAATAAATGGTTTTATAATTTTAAGAATTTCAACTTCTCATTCTAGGACGGGTTGAAGTGAATGACACAGCAAATTTTATTAAGACAACAAAAATTCAAATGTTGTGAGGAGCGGCTCCGCAAGACAACCATTCCTTTTGAACTGATCTTTTGAAAGAAAAATTCTCTTCTGATTTATCTGTGGTTTTGAAATCCAAGAGAATATTAATTACTGTTTTTACATATTTATACCCTGTATGTGTTTTAAAGAGTGCAAAGGCCTAAAGGCTAGAATATCCCTGTGAAAAACTTCCAAAGACTAAAATAAGAAGATTATATATATATTGCTGAGTACGATATCCAACTAATTTGGATCTAAGATTCTATGCCAAACTTATACTTCATGAATGCTAGCAATTCAATTAATAATATTGCTACCTTTAAAACCAGCAGCCATGATAGTGCCAAGAAAACCACCATCATTGAGATCATGTGGTTCAAGTCCATCACCAGCTATTGCTAAGCATCGAAGAACAACATCAATGCAGAAACTGTCCCTTGAAGATATGGAAACATTAACCTGCAAAATAATGGATCAAAAATTTCGCAAAGCCAATTCATAAACTATTATGTAAGAGAACAATGCATCAAGTAAGCTAGGCAGAGCCAGTCCATATAACAATTATCATCGCAAGGTACCACCATTCACCAATTAGACACATTAAACAAATTTAATTTATCTTTGAAGTTAATTATTTGCTCTTCAGTATTTTTTTCTCATCCTAAAACAATAAAACATTCACCATTTTATTTACAGAAAATCCTGTCTTATCTTTAAAGAATTCCCTTTTTATTTTTCCATTAAAGAATCAAGGAGTTCATTATGAACTAAAATAAGCAAAAAGATTAATGAAAGAAATAGATGGAAATCACCAAATATAGCCATTGAAAGCAAGTTTGTAGAATAGTTTAGAGATTTGATTAGAAGATAAAAAAAGAAAAAAGCCCCCCTCCCCCCAAAAAAACAAAAAGGAAAAAAACCTTGGGAATATTTCTAGAACAGTATTCCAAACTGCATGTGAGACAGAAACAGGCCCATACCATTAGTTGTCGATTTAAGACAACCTCATCGCCAGCTGAAGAATATAGTGCACTTGTCAGTGTAGTACAAACAGTAGCATCTGGACACAAACACTCTCCAGACGGCAGGCAGAGCATTGCCGTTGCATGAAGTTCAAGGAAAACAGGTTCAGCTGATTCATACATACGGTCGGTCAAAGCCAACCAAGGTGTTTCTTTTCCTACATAAAGGAAAATTACAAGTTAATAGTTAAACTGTCAATGGAGTAAGTAATTTCAAAATGTTAACCGAAGTTTCACAATTGATATATTGCTAAAACATTTGGATTTTAGAACAAGATTGTCAACTAACTCACTTTGTAGCAGTGAAAGGGACGCATTCAGTGTCTCCTTGGCAGCTGAAATGGACCTTTCCTTTTCCTCTAGTGAAAGTTCAGAGACAGGAACCTCTGCATTCTCTACTTCAATTTTTAGCCAATTGCGGTAGGTTGCATCACAGGAGTAATACTCACGCTAGTTAAATGCAGGGCACAAATACATGTTAAGTGCTGCTGTCAAACCAAAAATTATGTGATTGAGATTTCATAACCAAATTAGGAAAGCTTAATTCAGCATACCCAGTCTTGGAACTCCCTCATATTCTCAAAAACATTATAATCCTCAGAGGTCTCAAGAGTTTCTGCAAGCTGTTTTAAGGGTTCAGCAAGAAAACCAAGTACTGTATGGGCACCTATAGGCATTGCTGGTACTCTCCACATAGAAATCAAAGCAAACTCCCTAAAGAGTATGTTGCTACATAGGATGGAAAAAGGATTATAAAATTCAAAATGAGGGGAAAAATTAAACTGCAACAGAAAATAATGCAGGGAAAAATTATAATGTTCTATATAATGTAGAAGTTATGGACTACAACAGCCAACATGAGTACTGGAAATAACAGGTTCTTGTTTAAAACTAGGAAATTCAAATAATAATATTCCAAAAATACAACAAACGCCTATTTCCCACTAAGTGGGTTCAAGTGTTGAAAACAAAATAATAGACACATCAATTGCTTAACTTTCACAAGCACAGTTTAATAGGGAAATTCAATATGCTAGGTATATAATATGATGCATTATTTTTACCTATAGAAAATTCATTATGATAGGCATATGATATGATGCATTAGTTACCTATGGACCAGTGCTCGGAGAAGCAGCTTTTTACTGACATCTTTGACATTAGTAATTGTTGATGGTGGCGTAAAGCAAAGCCACTGAATGACTTTAGCTTTTTGAAGACTCTGCAATCTGTGCTGTTCTGCAACATCTGACAGGTTATCATATTTGCCAACCTTGATCTCTCGGGATCTTAACAAAATTCTGTTCCAGATAGATTTATTATAAGAAGGAATAGCTTCATATGTAATGAAAAAATTATATTTTAAATCAACAACAATTACATACCTCTCAATAATGTCTTCAAAATTTCCGTTGGAATCATCCATAGAAGAAAATGGCAAATATTCCATAGCAGAAAGGAATATCTTGTATTTGACATGTACACTGTTTAATTAAAAGATACATCATAGTTGTTAGCAATGAATATGGAAATAGAGGGGAAAAAAGATCTAATTGTTCGACTGATAAAAAAGGAGAAAGATCTTTCACTAATACAAAGGATTTCACTTACACAATTAAGCACTTACTCAGCTCAATTCTCTCAAAACGCAATTCCCTGAATAATTCCCCTCCCAGATTTCCCCCTATTTATTTATTAACTAATATCCTCTAGCAAATTAACTATTCTAATTCCATCAAGCAAAAAATTAAATATTTATCATCCCTTTATTCTTCCAAGCAGGTTAACCTTCTACCTGGATAAAATTACAAACATTTTACAGACATAACTTATGCATAGTGTTTTATTTATGGCTTGTTTCTTAGTACCCTAAGGGTTTCAACTCGTGGCCTTATTTATGTGGTTTCTTTAGCAGACTGTGGTTTGCTTCTTTGACTAAATGCTCTTCATTGCTGCTTTTTTCTGCTATAGAAAGATGTCTTCAACCCTCATTTACCTATTTTCCCTCATAATGAATCCTGTCTATAATTGTTAAAACAAAATAGATAAATGTTGATTCTTCCAAAATAAACAGAACGCCAAAGCAAAGCATGACATCCATATTTGTCAGTCACAAACTTTCATGTGATATATATTACACGTTCATATGACCCTCTGACAGGACATAATTTTACTTCGCAGCAAACAACCAAAGTAGATGAAAATCATGAAATTAAATTTACAATCATGTCAGGCCAACAAATATAGATCACAATCATGTCAATAAAAATGAAATTACATTTACAATCAGACTAGATTTCTGCTGGAAAAAAAAAAAAAAAAAGATAGCCAGAAGAAAAGAATCCATAATACCTGCTGTATAGCCTAAGTTCCATCATGTGCACAAAGAGATCAATGCAACGGTGACCTGCAAGCTGAGAAGCATATATACCAACCAACTCCTCATGCTCCTTTGAAAAGAGATACAGGGCATACCTAATGTTTTTCCAACACAACATATGAATAGACTAAACATTATGTTAACACAGTCAAAGACTATATATGCAACAAACAGGAAAGATGGTCACCTTTTCTTTAACAAACGAGTAGAAAGAATATCAAATAAAAGTACTTACAAGTGCAAAATATTATCACCAACACTCAGAATCTTGTCCTTGAAGGTGTCCTTCATTTCTTCGACAAGTAAATATCTAAGCACAAGGACCAGATGTGCACCAAAGCGTATCATTTGAGGATCTCCACCAGGCCTGTATCAAAGCACAAAGAATTTTGGTCAACTGATTCCTACAAACTGGAAGGTTTTCTGATAGGAAACTACAAGAGATGTACAGTTTTTAGAGAAATCCAAGATACTTTGTTCTGATTCATTGATGATATAGGATACAAACTAAGGGGAATGTCTGTACAGGTATACCAACTGCATAAACGGAAAAAGTGAAGCCTACTATCACAAACGTTACTAAAACTGAAAAGGTGAAGGATCTGCATCATACATTTATAATAACTTATCTCCCTGCTCAAATAAAAATATACCCACAATCCCCTTCCTGGAATCCTCTTCTTTCTTCATTAATAAATTTTCTTGACACTTAATATTTATAAGATACCACATGACAAAATTAAAATTTTAAGTCATGTGAGTCATCCTTATAAAACTCGATAATTACAATAAAAATAAAAACTTTCTATCAATAATATATTCATTACTCCATTACCAGCTCAAAGTAATCCCATTTGTTAATATTACAGCAATACTAATTTAAAAAGAAAAAAAGGTTTATCGTTATGCATGTCTCTAAACATGGCAATGCAGGACCCATTTGCATAGCAATTGGAAAAACTTCTAAAATTTGTTTCATATAAATATTAAAATCAGAGAAACAGAGAGCAATATTGGAAAGAAGCCGTGTATTTAAATACACATACAGAGGAAACATGTTTATATAGGTTAATAACAATAAATACTAATAATGAGGGAATATTTGTTATCTCAAAATCAGATTATACTTTCCTAGAAATCCTACTTTCCTATTAATAATAAATGTATATTATTTTATTCTGATTTTCAACTCTGCCTGAAGCTTACTAATTATTACAATTAACAAGTACAAAAATAAACAAATCAAAATTGAGTTCAACCATAAAGCAATATTTTAGAGGACAACTCAAGTGTTGGAGAAGTTGGGAAATATTGCTAGAAACCACCATTGCTACTGGGACATAGTGGGGACTAGTGCAATAGGGACAAATGAGGTCAGTGCATATGAGACAAAGACAAGGGCTTTCCTATTAATAATAAATGTATATTATTTTATTCTGAATATAACAATAAAGATTTTACCAGGTTCATCTAATGAGGAAAGGGCTGTAACAACACTTTTCCTTACCTAAATACATTTTGATTATCTTCGGTAGGTGCTATCCATGACCATATAAGGTCTAGTACACGTGGTATGTCCCCTAGCATCAAAGTCATCTGTGAGGCAATATAGAGCTTACGAATCAGTAAACTAAATATATAGGATAAAGAGAATTAAAAATTAGCATTATTCTCTGTCAGCACCCAAAGTGGTAGCACCATTGAGTTTCTTTTCTGTAATTAAATTAAAATTAGGCTTAGATAATATTTTGGTCCCTGAAAAATAGTGGCTTTTTGGTTTTTGACCTTTAAAGATTTTTTTAATTTGGTCCTTTGAATATTTTTTTGTTTGATTTTAGTCCCTGTTGTCAAAATTCAAATAAGAATTTTTTTTTTAGTTCTTACTTTCAAGCAACATGTTACTGCCGCGAGTTTTGCAATCTAGTGACTTAAATCGTCATCGGATATACTAAAGGAGATAGTCCAATTTAATTTTTTAGAACAAACTTCATTTTTAATATCTTATATATTCAAAACAGCTTATAACATCAAATAACTTTACAAGTGATTGAAAACACAATTTACCTAAAACAATTAGATTGAGTTATCCTGTCAAACTCCCTATGACATGATAATTGATATGTCATTGAAATGCAAATGTCACTGTTATCTATCATTTAACAATGTTTCATGAAAGTAGGGGCTAAAACCAAACATAAAATATTCTTTAAAGGACCAAATGCAAAAAAAAATAAAATAAAATTGTCAAAAACCGTGATTTGTGCAGCAGCAATTGACGTGACGTAATTTTAGGATGTGTTTATATTTGATGTGCTGTATTCATGCAACAGTTGTGTGTTGTTTTTATTAGGATCATTTATGTTTAATTAATTCCATAATTATAGGGATCTGTTTTAGGATTGGCAGTCTGTATTTCCTAAAATATGTAGCTGACTCATGTATATTTATAGAGGTTAATAACCTCATAATAATAAGATAAGAAACTATCCTATTTCTTCTAAATTTCAGATGGTATCAGAGCACCCGATACCTGGGGGTCTCTGACCGTGCCGTCAAACCTAAACCGCAGCCTTCATTGCTACGCGACCTATAACCTAAAATCGCAGCCTTCATTGTTGCGCTACCTTTAAGTCTTGGTGCTAGCCTTCATTGCAGCAGAATTCTCTACCTTAATCTCACCTTGTTATGGCTCAAGTCGTGAACCTGGAAACTGGGGACAGCCCTCAAACCGTTGGAGAAATGCAGAATATTCATCCAACTTATCGGTTAAATGGGAAGAACTATCTCAAATGGTCTCAAATCATTAGGACCATCTTGAAAGGAAAAGGGAAGATCAGTCACTTGAACGGTAATGCACCTAATGAAACTGATCCTAAATTCAAATCATGGGATGAAGAAGACTCTATGATTACGGCGTGGCTGTGGAATTCGATGATTCCAGAAATCAGTGATACCTGTATGTTTCTGAAATCAGCAAAGGAAATTTGGGAGGCAGTTGAACAAACTTATTCTAAGGCGAAGGATGCTGCTCAAATCTATGATGTAAAAGTGAAAACCGTGGCTGCCAAACAGGGAAATAAATCAGTCACAGAATATGCCAATCAACTCAAGTCTCTATGGATGGAATTGGATCACTATCGAGTTATAAAAGCAAAGTGTTCAGAGGACTCAGCAATTCTAAAGGAGTATATTGAACAAGATAGGGTCTATGATTTTTTGGTAGGCCTAAACCCTGAATATGACCAAGTCCGAGTCCAAATCCTGGGAAAAGAAAAAGTTCCAGGGCTTAATGAAGTGGTGGCCATTATCCGGAGTGAAGAAAGCAGGAGAGGGCTGATGCTGGAAAACCCAACCATCGAAAGCTCTGCAATGATAGCCGAAGGAGGAACAATATGATTGCTAACCAGAGAAAAAATTGGGTTCCCAGTATGGAAAAAAAACATGAGGAGGCTTGGTGTACTTATTGTAACAAGCCGCGCCACACAAGGAAAAAATGTTGGAAATTACACGGAAAACCCCCAAGCCGAGAATGGGGGCTGAAAGATGGAAAGACCTCAAGCAGAGAATGGGGATCGAAAGGAGAAAACTCAAGCCGAGAATGGGGGCCAAAAACCCCAAGCCGAGAATGGGGGCCGAAAAGAGGAGGGCAAGGACAAGCATACATTGCTAATGGGCAAAGTGAAGAATCTATACAGTTGAATCATGAAGAAATAGAACGGGTAAGATCAATTCTTAGTAAATTGGAGAAGCCCACAAGTACAGGTACGTGCTCATAGACATATTCTGGTAAGTTTCCATTTTTGTTTGGGCTCAATGTTTCAGATACACCATTTACACATTACTGGATATTAGACTCTGGAGCCACTGACCATATGACCCCCTTACCCAAATACTTCTCCACATATTCCCCATGTCCTAGCAACAAGAAAATTTCCACCGCAGATGGAACCCTTATAACTGCAGCCGGACAAGGAGAGGTCCAAATAAGCCCATCCATGACTTTAAAAAATGTCCTTCATGTCCCTAAACTATCTACCAACCTGATTTCTATACAAAAACTCACCAAAGATCTTTCATGTAATGTTGTCTTTTGCAGCAATGCTTGTATATTGCAGGACAAGAACTCGGGGAGGACGATTGGACATGCTAGAGAATGGAATGGCCTATACTACATGGAGAATCCTAATCTGCCTACCAAGAGTCTTATATCTACATCCACCATGACCAATAAAGAGAAAGTTCAACTTTACCATTACCGGCTAGGACATCCGTCATTCCGAGTCATAAAAGTGTTGTTTCCTTCCCTGTTTAAAAATTTAAATGTGGAGAGTCTCCATTGTGAGGTGTGTGAGTTTGCGAAACACAAGCGTGTACCTTTTTCCATTAGCAATAAGATGAGTTCTCTCCCGATTTCTCTTGTTCACACTGATGTATGGGGTCCTGCTTATGTTCCTAATATCTCAGGTGCTAAATGGTTTTTAACATTCATTGATGATTGCACCCAGGTGACTTGGGTGTTTTTATTAAAACAAAAATCTGAAGTCAGCTCCGTTTTTATCCAATTTGTCTCAATGATTAAAAATCAATTTGGAGTTAGTATCAAAAGAATTAGGTCTGACAATGTCAAGGACTACTTTAATCTTGTACTAAACTCCTTTTGCCAACGGGAAGGGATAATCCATGAGTCCTCATGTGTGAACACACCTCAACAGAATGAAATTGCAGAAAGGAAAAATGGGCACCTATTAGATCAAACTAGAGCTCTACTTATTCAAAACCATGTTCCTAAGAGATTTTGGGGGGAAGCTCTTCTTACTGCCACCTACCTAATTAATAGGTTACCCACTAAAATTTTAAACTCAAAAAGTCCCATGGAAGTTCTATCCTCATTCTACCCACACTTAGACCCTACAAATAAACTCCAACCTAGGATTTTTGGATGTGTATCCTTTGTGCATGTTCATAGTAATGAAAGGGGAAAGTTAGATCCTAGGGCTATTAAGTGTGGCTTCTTAGGGTACTCTACCACACAAAAGGGGTACAAATGTTTTCAACCCCTCTCAAAAAGATTCTATGTGTCAAGAGATGTCACCTTCAATGAACAAGAAAGTTACTTTAAACAGTCTCATCTTCAGGGGGAGACAGTAAGAGAGGAAGATGAGACTCTCATGTTCCCAAATATGATGTTCGGACCTGAAATTGTACCTGAAACTAAGGGAAGTATGGAGCATTCTGCACCTGAACCAGTGAGACCTCCTACATCTGCACCTAAACCAATAAACAGCCTGCACCTGAGGCCATTCCAAGATCCGGCAATGTCCAAGAATCCAACCCACCGTCACTGCATGAGGTAACACCTTCAAATCCTATAAATTTAAGTGATTCTAATGAACTCTTGTCTGAAAATATAGAAGCACATGTGGACCAAAATCTGGACTTGCCCATGCCCTTAGAAAGGGAACTAGAACATGCACCCAACAACCACGTTACCCATTGTTAAATTTTTTATCCTTTGAAAAATTCTCTCCTACCCATAAAACTTTTCTCACTAACCTCAACTCCACACACACACCTTCCTCTGTATCTGAAGCATTGACTGACAGGAAATGGAAACATGCCATGGATGTGGAAATGGAGGCGTTACACAAAAATAGAACATGGGAACTTGTTATCTTACCTCCTGGAAAAAAACCAGTTGGATGTAAGTGGGTGTATACAATAAAGTATCGGGCCGATGGGACAATCGAACGTCACAAAGCAAGGTTGGTGGCTAAAGGCTTCACTCAAACCTATGGAGTTGATTACTTGGAAACATTTGCCCCGGTTGCTAAGATGAACACGGTCAGAGTAATATTGTCATTAGCAGCTAATAATGATTGGGATCTGCAACAATTTGATGTGAAGAATGCCTTTTTGCATGGAGATCTTGAAGAAGAAATATACATGGAATTGCCACCTGGTTACAACGGACATGTTGCTGCTGAAACTGTTTGCAAACTAAGAAAGGCTCTATATGGGCTGAAACAATCCCCAAGAGCATGGTTTGGAAGATTTACCAAGGTCATGACAGATTTGGGCTACAAACAGAGCCAAGGAGATCACACATTATTTATCAAACATTCAGTTTCAGGAGGAGTAACACTTTTATTAGTGTATGTAGATGATATTATAGTAAGTGGGGACGACAAGCAGGAACAACAAGTGTTAAGTGAATGTCTTGCCACTGAATTTGAGATGAAGACGCTAGGGAGACTTAAATATTTTTTGGGAATTGAAGTGGCTCATTCCAAGAAAGGGATCTTTATATCTCAACAAAAGTATATTACTGACTTGCTTAAAAAAACAGGAAAGACAGGCTGCAGACCAGCAAACACTCCAGTTGATCCAAATATAAAATTGGGAAGTATGGAGGAGTATATTGCTGTGGACAAGGAGATGTATCAAAGACTTGTGGGCAGGCTTATCTACTTATCTCATACTAGACCAGACATTGCTTTTGCTGTAAGTCTAGTTAGTCAATTTATGCACCAACCAAAGAAAGCTCATCTACAAGCTGCCCTTAGAATTGTTCAGTACTTAAAAGGAACCCCTAGAAGAGGAATTTTGTTCAAACGAAACAAGAGTGTAAGTCTTGAAGCATATACAGATGCGGATTATGCAGGGTCAGTTGTAGATAGAAGATCAACCACGGGATACTGTACCTTCCTTGGTGGAAACTTAGTCACTTGGAAGAGTAAAAAACAAAGTGTAGTGGCTAGATCAAGTGCTGAAGCGGAATTTCAGGCAATGGTTCACGGAATATGTGAACTTCTATGGCTGAAGATTATATTGGAAGACTTGAAGATAAAGTGGGACGAACCTATGAGATTATACTGTGACAATAAATCGGCAATTAGCATAGCCCACAACCCGGTGCAACATGATAGAACTAAACATATTGAAGTTGATAGACACTTTATCAAGGAAAAACTTGACAGTGGCATGATTTGCACACTATATGTGTCTACTCAGAACCAACTTGCAGACATCCTCACCAAAGGACTGAACTGCAGTAACTTTGAAGGAATTATATCCAAGCTGGGAATGGAAAACACCTATTCACCAGCTTGAGAGGAAGTGTCAAAAACCGTGATTTGTGCAGCAGCAATTGACGTGACGTAATTTTAGGATGTCTTTATATTTGATGTGCTGTATTCATGCAACAGTTGTGTGTTGTTTTTATTAGGATCATTTATGTTTAATTAATTCCATAATTATAGGGATCTGTTTTAGGATTGGCAGTCTGCATTTCCTCAAATATGTAGCTGACTCATGTATATTTATAGAGGTTAATAACCTCATAATAATAAGATAAGAAACTATCCTATTTCTTCTAAATTTCAGAAAAATAAAGGACTAGAATAAAAAAGACACTATTTAAAAAAAAAACACTAAAGATCATTTCTTTTCTTATGATAGATAAAATGCTATAAATTATAAAATGTTTGAATATGAAACAATTTAAAGGAAATGACATAAAAGTTCCAACACAAAACCATACATTTCTTTAAAAAAATACCTGAATTTGTCGCTGTTGCTCCTTGCATTGTCGGGTAACAGCTTCATGGATCATTTCCCTAAGATGGAAAGGCAGCAGAATTGTAATGTATAACAACTAAAACAAATATAACAAATGTGAAAAGAATTACACAGCTACCCTGAATGCAGTTTTTGAAGAAGGGATGAGAGTTGTCTAGGTTGCTGATTCAAAACTTGAATTGGCCAATTTTCAGGTCCATTAGAAGGCTCAAAAGAACCATCAGTGTGTCCAGGGCTTCCATCAATTACATCTCCAAAAGTTCTAAGTTGCTCAACTCCCCCTGGCAGAGATCTGGTGATTTCCAAGTCCACCTGCACATCTAGCCAAGACTTTGCCATTGCCCAGCATGCTGACTGCAAAATTTTAGTTGTTAAACTGTAAATAATGTTTCAAACAACAATTTAGGCTTAACTACCTCTACAATGCAGGCGTAACTAGTCCTAACTATCCTTGTTCTGAATCTAGCCACTCAGTTTTGGCTCTTTTTTTTTCAACTTACTGAACTTGCCTACTCAGTATCAAACTCCCGAGGCTGCATGACAGCATGAGTTTGTCTGACTTCATGCAAGTTTGACAACTCTAATTTGAAACCGATTCCACAACCAAGTTAACCAGGTAAGTGGTCATAAAAATGTATAGGTATCTGAATGTACAAGTTGACACTCGAGTTCCATACCATATGTACAACCCTAAAGAATTAGACGTAATTTCAAAACTTCAATTGACCAATTTTCCCTTGTATAATAAGTTACAGAAGTCTACTTAAAATTTGAAGTTTTCTACCAGACAGGTTAGTCAATTGCTCACTAAAGAACTGGAAGGAGCAACCTGAGGGCTGAGATTATTGTTTCACATCATTGCATCACAGCAGCTATAATAAATTTACAATCCCTTTACATATTTTTGTTATATCTCCTCCATTTTTTGAAGCTTAAACATCACAGGGTTTTAAACCTTACCTGATCATTTGGGCATGATTTCTAAACGATCTATCATCACTCAACACTCCCCAGCTTGTTTCCAACCAAGCTCAGTGAATTCCTACACACCCGTTGCTCATTAGGTCACTGCTCACCGATGGGGGTTCTGTTCACAAGGGTCCTTTGAGCATTCTCTCTTACTGATACCCAGAAGTCTCTATTCATATTTTGTTTCTGCAGTGCTTTACATACTTAACACTCCCCAGCTTGTTTCCAACCAAGCCCGGGTATTCCTGCACACTCACTGCTCAATGGGTCACTGGTCCAATGGGGTTCTATTCACAAGAGTTCTTCTAGCATTCTCACTTACTAATACCCCCAAGTCTCTATTCAATTTTTGTTTCTGCAGCACTTTACATACTCTCTGTTCTGTTTGACAAGACACACACACTGACACATATTCCATCACCTCTTTTGTGGTGATTGTTTGATTTGATTATATTTATTATTAATTATGAACATGTTTTCAATTTTGGATAATTCTTATTTTTTTAGCTCATCTCTATAATATTTGATACAGCAGCGGCCATGCCACTATCAGCGATCCTGCTATAGTATTTTTGCAGTAAACCGCTACCCACCGCTATGTGGGATTGATAACTATATTTTAGGATTAAACACCAGTTTTATGAACTATAATAGTAAAATAGCTTGTTTTTTCAGTCTCATAATGGTTCCTTTGCATGACAGTATCCATATAGAAGGCATACTCTTGATATTTAAGGATGACAGGAACAAAAAACTTTTGCTAAAATTAAAAGAGAGAGACCTCCCAGTCATTGCATAGTGGAAGCATCCGCTTTAGGTTGCTACACTGAGCCGCATATATAGCTGCTTCACATTTCCCACCATGCTCTGCTATTTTCTGAAAAACAAAAGTGCAAATAATAGCTTATTTTCTATGAATGAAAATTACTTTTGAAAATGCCACAATAATGAAATAACTACATCAGCAAGTAAAAAAAACAAACTAAAATCTAAAAATGGGAGGGAAAATACTTTACTTATAAAAAAAAACCAAGTACTTTGCGAAAGGAACTTTTGGCAGACCAGCAGGGTTGTACACAAATGGCTTGTTTGGCACACCATATTAAGCATGATTAGATAAATTAATACAATACATTAGTTTGGCTGAAGCACTGTGTTGCATAAATATTATCTATTAAACCCCTTCTTATACATCAAAACAAAGGGTAACTTGATGGGTTGGATTAGGCTTAATTAACTTTTGATGAATGAGTAATGCTAGCAACACAATCATTCCAAAAATCCTCAAATAGTGATAAAATTTATTTTAAAATATAAAATTAGAAACAAAACCTATTAAATGGGAAGTAAAACCACATTATTTCATGAATCACAACAAAATTCAAGCAATAATAAAAACTATCTTTCAAAGTGTGTGCTGCAAGTATTATCTATAACTTATAAGCTTATGTAAAAATATTTTAATTACAACAGAAACATTAATTTATTTAAAATAATAATTAATTTTAATTCTTTTGAAGAAAGTTGTTAAACCTTTAAAATATGTTTTCTACATGGCTCTATTTACTTTATTACTATCTAATCTATAGGGTGTTTCTTAAATATTTTTTTCCAGGGATAATCATAGGTCTTAGGGTGGATGCTGAATCTACACACTCATTTTGCTTGTTTTATATGATATGTAGTTTAGCTAAGTGGTTAAGCCACTTAAGCTAATCGTAAATATTCTCAAGTAAAATTATTTCATTATTAATAAAAGATTGATTAAACATTACCGAAAATTAGCATTTGTTGACTGTAAATGGGCGTTTGATAAGAAAGAAGTTTTTATATCCAAGAATCATGATTCCTAGAAATACTTAAATTATCTTTGGTTGGTGCTAATATGATTCTTGAAAATTAAAGATTTCATTATTTGGTTACAATTGAACTTTCTTGGGTCTGTAAGATTTTTTTACAAAAATACACTTTATTAACATATATCATTAAATAATTTTATCTAATAATTAATGTATGAAAAGTGGATAGGCTCAACCCGTATTCTTTATGGATTGCACTTATGACTTGAGCAAGCCCGGTGGTCCATCAAGTTAACCTATCTTCGCCAGTTTGCTTATTTTCAGTTTAAGAAATATAAAAAATTTCATTGAACCAATGAAAGTAGTGCTCACGATTCAATGGTTTAAACTGAGTGGTTGAAAAGCTTGAACCGATTTTTAATAAACAGTATTTTTTTATTTTAATATAATATACTAAGTAATATTAATAAAAAAATCCTATAATTGAATAATTGTACTACATCACTATGTATGAGAAACCTGTATACGACACCCATTTCTCCAACAACAAAGAATTTATGTAAGCACAAAGTTGAGGGGGGGAAAAAGAGACACAATTTATAAAAGTGAAAAATATGTTTTTGGAAAGGAGAATATATATTTCCTTTCTCTAAAATATGAAATGTTCACTTTGTTCTTCCTCAAAATTTTTGTATACTTTTGGTAATTCTAATTTTAAAATGTAATACTTTTTAGTCCTTCAAGTGTTATCTGCTTTCTGCACTACATTTTATCATTACTAGAAGGACTAAAAGTGATACATTTCAAAATTAGCACAAAAAATGTATAACATTTTTCTAAGGAACAAAACTGAACATTTTATATTTTAGGAGGAAAAAAATTATTTTCATTGAACTAGTAAAACTGTCATTTTTACAAATTTCACCGGTTCTTGGCAGGTTCAATTACAGGCTGGTTTACTGGTTGAAATCAGACTTCACAGACCAGTCATACTGTTGATTTCCGACTGAACTGCAGAATCTGATCTGGTCCTGATAATAATTATTAAGAGTTTTAAGACCAATTTTTTTAGGCCCAGCCAATTTTATGGGTTTGGTTTTATTTAGACAAGAATTTTTAGGCTCGGCCCAATAGGCTAACTGGTCAGTCTGACTTGGTTCATTGGTAAAAGAACAAAAAAAAAAAAGAATCAGCCTGATGCGATCCTCCCTAGCAAGGAACCTATCACTAAGGTCATGGCGAGAAAAATAGAGGAGGACATGGCTAGAGTAGATAGAGGACGACCTCACCTCTTTATGCGCATAGAATTTATGTCATATTCTTCATAGTTCTTTTAGCATTGTATTTTTATTTTGCACCTTCCTAGGTGGAGTGGTCTTTTCCTTCTTGTTTGGTCTTGTGTTTTGGCATCTAATTTTTGTGAGATTAGGCCCAGAAGGTGCACGTAGCATCTTTTGTGGAGTGTATTAACTAATTGGGTTATTTAGGGGTGTTGGTGGATAGTTTTATTAACCACACCCCCTCATTACTAATTAAACCCAATTAGTTAACACATGAAGCAAAGAGGAAACAAGGTGGGACCCTTGTTCCCCTTAGGAGGCGCCGGTTATAAATGCCACATGGCATCCTACATGACACTTAGTTAGTTCTAAGATCCATGATTTATGAACATGTGCTCATTAATTCATAATTGAATTTCCCTCCCTTTTTTCATTTAGTTACACGGCCAAAGTTCACCTCCTTGGTTATAAATAGACCTCTCCTTGCCTTGTATGGGTTACACTTGATTTTATGAGCATTGACTTGAGTTTTCTCTAAATTTGAGTGTCCTTCTTCTCTTCTTGAGAGATTCCTTTGTACTTTTATCAAGGGTTTCTTCCCTTGTGGCAAGCATCACCACCTTCTTGGCTTATCTTCTTCTAAGTCGCGCCAATCACCCCATTCCTTTTCTTCCACCGAACCACTTCTTCTTTGGTGATCTTGGGAGATGATTCAAGGGAGCAAGCATCAAAGTGAAGCATGCATCACAGCCCAACCCATATTCTTTATGGGTTGCACATTTTGTGGTCCGACTCATATATCATAATTGTTTGTCGGGTTAACTATCTACCGATTTTTGTTTTGACTTGGTTTTACTAGGGCCAATTTTGTTTTGGCTAATGATCCAACGATTCTAACGCATTTTGACAATTCTAACTCTTAGATGTGGGATACAGCATGGGAATGGAAACGTTGAGAATAATTCATATTTGTAAAAGAGGGTAATTTAGTCTTTTTATGTAATTAAAACTTTCCCACTAGGTGGGGGGAAAGTTGGATTCCCACCCCTTCCCATGGGACTGTTTTAATTTTGTAAGAAGATGAAATAAAAACAATCTTGAGAAATATAGTTTCGTGGAATGTACCTTTTAAAAATGTATACAAAACAAGAGAAACTTATATAAAAAATATGATTTCAGACCATCATAGGGATCCATGAGTTCCCTCAAATCTTTCAGGTTGTCACTAGCTATACAATATAGATTTAAATTCTTTTTAAAATTTTGTGAACAGCATAAAATATATGAATTTTATTATTGAATGTTCATAGTACATTTCTGAGCAACACTACAAAATTTTATTAGTATATTTTAAGTAAAAATAATTTTTCCTTTAAAAAAAAGTAAAACTATTTTTATAAAAAAGTAATCCTTGTCCAATCCAATGCTTATATAATTCATCATAAAACATAATACAATATAACCTTATGCAATACCATACCTTAAACAATGTTACATCAAATGATTATAGTATTAAAATTTATAAGACTTCATCAATCAAGCCTTATTCAGCGATTCAGTCAAGCCTTATGATATTATGAACAACAAACCAGGTCCTAAGAATAAGGAAGAAGCGATTCAGATATATACATGCTTTTTCTAAGAAAACATGTGGCATAACACATTCAATTTCCAATTGTTAAACTTTCAAGTGAAAATCTGGAGAAGAAGGTGCCTATTGGAGTAATGCATACAGCTGCAGTTGGGTTATATTGTAATTTGTAACCTCTCTAGTCAGTTAGACTTCAGTTTCGGTTAAGAGTTACTTAGGCTTTGCACTATTATAAATTGCCTCTTTTATTCTGTTACAGTTGCCCATTCATTAATAATAAAGACTCATTTCTGTCTAATTCATCTCTATAATTTTCTCTGAAATTCATTCAGCAATTCTAACAGTGCCAATACACAGGCTAATACAAAGAACAATAAAACAACAGAGAGAAAATTGTTCTGTCAGTGTAAACATATACAACTCTACCTCTGATGCACAATATGAAGCCCATTTCCAGAGATGCCACTGATGACCAATGCCACTTTCAAATTCAACAGCTTGCAGAGTTCTATTTTTACCATTCTTCACCAGAGCCTCAACAGAAGGAAACTGATTCAAGCCTCCAAATGGACAAAGAGACGAAGCTCTCCAAGGCTGCCCAAATAACGTTAATATGGGAAGCATAAAATCCATAAACATATCATGGTCAAAGTTCTGGTCACCTGTCCAGCAGAACGACAAAGTCCACAAGCCTCTTCTAGCCTTCCAGCCCTTATAAGAGTCCATACATCTTCAAGAAGAGATTCATCTTGTTTCTGTATCCAAAAAAACAAAACATAATTGACACACTACATTATGAACTAGCCAACTGGGAGTGTGCCCACACTCTCACTATTCTATGTTATCATCAATATCTATTGGGAAATTACAACCAAAAGCAAGTGCAGACTCAGGTAATTTGTTATCCACCTTAGACATTGATAGGTATTGAGATTTTTAATACAACCAAAGAATTGAAAAAGAAGTGATTGCAAACAAACTTTAATATCCACCATACAAGAGAAGAGTACAACAGGATAACATAAACAGTATAACAAACAATTTATTATAGTTAGGCCTTTCAGCTATCAACAGAAAGTTTGCTGAATTTAGAGGGAGAGATTTAGAGGAAGATAGAAAAGAATATTATAGAGATAATTTAGAGAATGAAGAACACAGCACATTTGCATATTGTCCATATTTTAGAGATTTATAGAAGATAGAACAGAATATTTTAGATATAATTTAGAGAATGATAATGCAGCACATATCATTAAAATTGACATGATTTTTAGGCTTTCAAATGTGATTCCAAACAAGCTGTCAGTGGAGACTATTTCCTATGCTCATATTAATTGAGAACAACTCCAAAAACAAACAACAAAGCCTAATATCACTGGGTAAGGTCCCCTACATGGATCATGTAATGACATTTGGCATAGTTAAAAACCAACGCTTCATAAATATTATTTAACCTAAGATCCACCTGCCAAGTTCTTCCAAACTCCAAAGTTCCTTTCAGGATTTGAATCCATGACCATGAGAACTAAATGCTTTTTAACATGTAATACACAAACATACTATTTCCTAAATGCAGTAACTGTTATTATTCCCATTGACGATATCGGTAAAAATCTTGTCCCCAAAAATACCTCGAATTTAACTCTACAGGAGGTACTAGAGTGTTAAACTCGGCAGCACACAATCATGAGCTCACCACTTCCGTGTGGCGCCACCTTCTATTCATCACTCATCTTTTGATGAAGAACTTTCTAGTCGCCTACTTGATGTTATCCTTTCCAACCATTTTCTAGCATTTTTCTCAGATTAAATGACTTTGGGTCTTCACAAATATTGGTTTAAAGCCTCAAAAATATTAGTTTTAAGAAAGTTGGATTTGCTCTGCTTGCCATGAATTTTCTTAGGCTCATGGATATTTCAGCTCTCTGACAGTTATATTTCTAGCAATATTCCCCAACATTCCTAAATTGTCTTTCCAAATATTTTTTATGATGGAATTTGATTTTGGTTTATTTATTTTGTTACTTGCTTCTTGTAGCTCCAGCTTGAGGAGTGTTGAGAATCTTAAATATCATCTTACATTGATTTTAAATATAAAATGTAAGCACGTTATCTTAGATATTATAGGAAATCATATCTTCTAAATTCATGTGTAATTTATGAAACAAGTCTATATAAATAATCATCCATGATGTATTCATATGCCCGGTTTCATTCCATAATTCTTCTGTTTCTTTGATTTTAACAATATATAATTGTCATTACTAATATAATAAGAGTGATTGCGAGAAATAAAAGACTTGACCTTGATGGCCCTCACATTACATTTCCAAGTGGATCAAAAATAGGATTTCTCTAATCAATCTGAAGACCAAAATAGAAACTGGAAGTAAATTTGTAAAAGATAACATAAGGTGAGAGGAATTGTTTAGGCATCCCCTCTAGAAACCTTACGAAAGAGACGTTTGAGTTGCAAATAGCAAAGGCTTCAAATACTAAATGTGAACTGCTTATCATATAGATGAAAAAGTACAGTACCAGGATATTTGTTTCCACCTCACATAACTTACAGGTGTGAAAAATCCTTCATTTAGTGAATTCTTTACACATAAAAGAAAAAAAATCAGATGCTTGTAAATACAACAGAATTGAAATATCAAATTATGAATCCATGTATTACAAATTACCATACAACAGATACTGCCCAAACCTAGTTTGCTCTGAGCTGTCTGTACTCTGTACAGCTAATACAGTCCTGTTATTAAAAACATGGAATGCATATTGGCTACTGCATAAGAAAGATAATTTACGCATAGATCCACCAAGGAACATAGCCAACATACTCGGCCAATTAAATTCCAATAACCATACACTAATCATAAACATACAAGACAAGTAAATTAGCATAATACCTATTAATAAAGATCATTGCCAAAACCAAGTGAATGCTGCAAAAGAATTCCAAGCAATGAATTGTACAGTACCTTGTCATCAGGCAAAAGATTTGCACTTTCACGGGTTGTAGCATCGAAGTCCAAGTGATGCACAATATTCATGTCAAGAGCTCCTTTCTTTAGATAACGCTGAGTATGATGCCAAACTCCACAGCTCGGGATATAACTACCAACATGAGATCCCCGTACCTGCATGAATATAGGAGAAACCCAAAATGGTTAATGTTTAATCAAACAAGGATGTGCAAAAATAAGGTAAAGCAGCATACACAGTTAGAATTACAGAGAATGTAGAATCAGAAATTTGTATTATGAAATTAATGAAAAGTACAGAAGAAGCTCTCTATATAGAGCTGGGTACCAAGGCTAACCAAAGTAACAAACTAACAGAAACTATAACTACCTACAGCTGTCAGAAATAAAGGGGTGTATACATTGCCTCAAATGAAACTCATACTAGCCTCATTTAATAGTGTTAGAGGGCTTGAGTCCTTTGGCTACCAAACAAGCTTTAAGGCATTCAATTTCACCGTTTGGATCAACTTTAGTAGCCTAGATCTATTTACAACCAATAGCTTTCTTCCTAGGGGCAAAATGAACCAACTCCCCTGTACCATTGTAATAAAGGGTCTGCATTTCATCAATCATGGTTTGTCGCCATCCAGGGTGATCAAATGTTTCACAACCATTTTTAGCAATAGTGATGGACGATAAGGAATTTATAAAGGAACAATAAGGAAGAGACAAACGACGATAACTCAAAAAATTGTAAATAGGATGTGGGTTCCGAGAAAAAGGAACAATATTATATTGTTAAATATAATCTTGTATTTGGTATTCGTTGTTAGTTAAGGCGTATTATTTTTCATTTATGGTTGTATGTCAAAGGTAGGTGGCAGTTGAGCTCACTATTCTAACTATTGTTGTACTGTTGTTCATTTCTATTAATAAAAGGTTGTAAGCTGAGTGAACACAAACACTCTAGCTTTTTCTATATTCAAGTTGGTATCAGAACAGGAACAACCCTGCTTTTAAGTCTAGAGTCACAGTAGGTTGTGCACTGGTGCCATCATCGTCTGTTGGTTGTCTGCCGCCATCTTCAATGACCTTTTTCTCCGGCAAGTCCAGGTTCAGGTGCGCCTCGACGTGCGCGTTCTAACCCCAATAATCATGTGCGCGCCTCGACGCCGCAAGTCTAGCCAAACAATGGGAGCGTGAGCTCCACGTGCCGACGAAACGAGCTCTGTTCACCGTTGTTCCAACGTCGTCTGAGTCGCCGGAGCTGTCTGGTGCCATTGTTGGCCTTCGTTTGTCATTTTGAGCAAGTTTTCTTAGATTTAACTCAAATCTCTCTCTCGGGTCTCTTTTTGACCATTTTTCAGATCTGAAAAATGTCCTCTTCTACCTCAGTCAGCTCTAGTCCTATTCTTGCTATTTTTGCAATATTTTTTGGTAGCTTGGCAATATTTTTTTTTTCACATTATGCATTATTTCGTGACTTAATATTTTGACCTCTCCATAATTATACTTCCTTGTTAACTACCTAATACTTTTATTAGTCAAAGAGGTATAACTCAATTAGTTGGACACGATGCCTTAGTTATTGTAAACCTCTGACAACTATGTCGGATTCTTACATGGACAAAAAAACCCTAATATTTTTATTAAATTATCAAAACCAACATCATTTGCCTTTGAAGATGATTAAACTTGTATTCATTGCATCAATTCAAAAATAAGAGTCTAATTTTGATACACTATTATTGTAAAGATTTTTACACTATTGCCCAATTAGAAATCATCATACATGTGGCTTTTGTAAGTAATTATTATAAAAGTAAATAGTTTTCAATAATATGGCAATCCATGCTTACATGACAGTGTAAAACTTTAACATTATTAATGTGTTGTAATTAAATTCAAAATAAAAAAACATTATTTGTGAAAAAATCAAAATTCCATGCAGAAAACATATAAAAAACCACCTTTGCTTCCAAGTCAAGTGCTTTAGAGGCTAAACCTTCTAACCATTGGACTATCCGAAGGCATAATTGAGCTGTATGGTCCTCTGAAACAAACTCACAAGCCACCACATGAGATGTTCCTGACACCTGTGATAGGTGAATAAATTTCAATAAGCGCTTTTCCAAGGATATGTCAATTATGTAATCACATAAAGTAGCATCACACAGATATTACCAGTGTTAGATCTTTAGATAATTCTTCAGTCACTGAATATAAAAGCGCACGTGTTAGAAAAAAGCCCAAAAGTTTCCACAGAAAAGACAACAATTAATGTGTAGGAAAATGAACTATAGCTGTAGAGTCACCCCATTTAATGTCTCTCCTATAACAATTCAGCAAGTATTCATAGGAACTTATAAACCATTTATATATGGGGAAATTATTTCATTTGGAGCAAAATTTGGTATGTTTTTATCTGATTAGTGATAAATAGAATAGGTTCTCCCAACATGCAAATTATATCTTACATTTAAGATGAATGATGATAGCATTAAATACCATATTGAGTTTCCCTTATATTAACATGGGAAGCATAATCATCCGAAGTGTTGATCCAGTCAATGAGAAGAATGTGGTAAACTTATTTATGGAAATAAATTTGAAACACCAAAAAATCACAACAGAATTTAGGACAAAGACATAATTGTTCCTCAAAAAACAAAAATATATGGTTAGGGATATATTTCCTTTCCCATATAGGAACCACAAGAGAGACCACGTTGCCGCTTCATCAAGCAAAAGTTGAGCCTTCTGTCTCATCAATTTGTCCTCAACAACTCGATGCCTTATATTCAAACCATACCTACAAGAGAAAGGTCACAATAATATTATAACAAAGTAGTTTTGTAATGGCAAGTAGTTTTTTTATCCACTGTCCATTGTAGTTTAAAAGTACAGGTTAACTGATTCTCCCCTCATATTTGTAACTAAAACATTCGTTAGGGAAAAACAATAGAAACACAGACAGAAGTAAACGAGTCCTCCAAAAGCAGCCAAGACAGTAGACCAAAGAAGTGTGTGCTAACAATCACAAGAAAATTTCATCTTTAACTGGTAATAAAGATTATACACCTGAGTTAACCCAATGGTGTCAAATAACCATTATAGGGTCGTCATAACACTAAAATGTGGAGTTTCTCAACCCCTCAGCCACAGGGCAATTTGTGAAGGGAGGCCAGCTAAGGCAGCACCATATGTTGCAACAGTGTGTTTCTATGGCAGATCACCATCCGCCATTGATAATCTTCATTTAACCAAAACAAACATGCAATACTATTGTATATCATCCTTGCTTTCAAGTACAGCTACAAATAAGCATAAAAATAGCTGTAAGCCTGTAATAAGAAAATAACAAATGCAGGTATCCTAGTTTTCAGAAAATTTACATGCAACATAATCCCTATATATACCCTCATGCAACCTAAAAAAGAAAATGTGCTGTAAGCTCGTTGACTCTAGCTAGACAATGTTCATCTCAATTTTGCAGGCAGAAAAAATTTCTCATTAATTTTATTTGGACAAGGGACAATAGTAATAAAGGATTTTTTATATGAGCCATAAATGAATGAATTTTAAACCTTTACGTAGAAATTTTGGCTAAATGCTATATGTTAAAAGGTAATCTTTTAAGGAGGAAAAAATGTAAAATATGTGGTAGATAGCTCCCTGTGCAAGGTAATCAACGGCAGAATTCTGCCATATACATGTAATTGCAGTCTATGGCAACACCACATCAGACCTCCATTCACAGATAGCCTATGGTGGAGGGATTGGAAAACACAGTGTTAGTGTTATGGTGACAGTTTGACACTTAGTGTTATCAATGGCAGATGACGAAACATAGCAAAAGGCCAAAATTCTACCATAAAAACATGGCATTCCGCCTTGTGGCGTTGCCATAGCGAACATCAACGTCCCTTCACTAATTCTCTATAAAGGTTGGCAAAAAAATTTGTCACACCAAGGCAGTTACTTAACAACACACACTATAATGGTTATTTAACAACATTGACTTTGTGGGCTTTTATTTGTAAGTGATGTTTCTCAGACTCCCTCTCTGAAATTGAACCCTAATTCTCCATCACCCATCACCACCATGGTAGGCAACTATCCTACCATCGCTAGAAGAGCGCTGCACGTCACTAATGTGTCTGGTGCGGCCCTTAAAAACATCTTTCTAAATTTGTTCATAAGAAAATCCCTACCTGACAGATTAGCAACTACCCTGCGACTAATTAGAATTTGTAGCTATAACAACTAATTGCTCTAAAACTATGAATCTAGAGTCATCATTAACTCCTAAGAAATAATATATATAGCTCTTTTTATTAATTGTCTCTATAGTTTATGGCATTAACAACTATTAAAAATTGTGAAATTGGGTCTAACTCAACCTCACAAAACTGGTTTGTAAGGTGAGGTTTGCACCTCATTATATACTTTTATTTGGTCATATTACTCGTCAATGTGGGATCTCTAACACCCCCCCCCCTCTCGCCAAGGATTGGACATCTCGAGCGTGAAGTTTAACATTTGTGGGTGGTTCAATAGCGGTTCGATAGTAGATGGCACGATAGGCTCAACAACAAATCCCTAGGATAGGCTCTAATACCATATTAGAAATGGTGAAATTGTGTCTAACTCAACCTCACAAAACTGGCTTGTAAGGTGAGGTTTGCACCTCACTATATACTTTTATCTGGTCATATCATTAGCCAATGTAGGATCTCTAACAACAACAATATTAAAAAAAAATTACTTCCATCTATCAATCCCCAAGATAACAAGCACACATGTAAATAGGTTGAGCCTTATACAAAACTAATAACATTACTTATATACATGTGCATATTTAATGCTTGAAACTTTGAATTATAAAAATATGCTAATTGTTAATTTTGGTTCGTTATGTTTTAGTTTTTTTTCTTTTTGGTACATCAAATTTTAAAAGTTTTATTTTTTATCCTTTATTTTTTTTAAAATTTCATTTTGGTCCTTTATAAAAAAAATGTGTGCATGTTCACTATCTCCCTACATGATTTGTGTGAAGATTCACCTTTGCACATGTTTCATGCCACTGAGAAAATTATTGTGTGCAGCTACAATGGTTGTGATGTGGAAGATGAGTTGTGTCATGGGAAGTGATAGTGATTATTATGGATGTGGTTTGAGAAGATTATATGATTGAAATAAAGAAAATAACGTTTTAGTTGTTACTATTTTTATTTAATTATTTCAAAAGTTAAAAAGTTATCAAAACCTAACGGATTAGGAAAGAATGGACCAAAATGAAACTTTTGAAGAAATAAAAGATCATAATGAAACTTTTAAAACTTAATGTACCAAAAATAATTGTGTGCAACTACAATGGTTGTGATGTTGAAGATGAGTTGTGTCATGGGAAGTGATAGTGATTATTATGGATGTGGTTTGAGAAGATTATATGATTGAAATAACGATAATAACGTTTTAGTTGTTACTATTTTTATTTAATTATTTCAAAAGTTAAAAAGTTATCAAAACCTAACGGATTAGGAAAGAATGGACCAAAATGAAACTTTTGAAGACATAAAGGATCATAATAAAACTTTTAAAACTTAATGTACCAAAAATAATAAAAACATTAAAACATAATGGAGCAAAATTAACATTTAGCCTAAAAACTTCACATACAAATATTTATGTTGGTTAACAGCAACCAAACCTGATAGACTCTGAAACATTTCTACATGCATTCTCGATCCTTAGTATCAGATCAGCAATAGGCATCAATCCTGTAAAACAAAATATAATCAAAATCACACTATTTCTTTTTCTGCAAAATGACAACAAAAAATTCATTCACATGAACAAGTTCCATTCTTCTGCAAGGGGAGAGGGGAGCAATTAAAAAGCTCAGGAATAACAGAGAGGAGCTTTTTTTTCTTTTTTAATAATATAAATTACAAAGATGAATTACTAACAGAGAAAGAGACAGTGTTATGCTTAAAGAGATCTTTTATACCCATATTTACAGAAATGGAAAAAGTAAAGATTAATTAAATAAATCCTTCTGGGTTCTGGGGTATATAAATGAACAAGTTTGCATTACCTTGCAAAGAAGAATCAAGCAGAGATGCAAATAAAGTAAAGATTGTTTCTGCACCATCTCCCAATGAATCACCCTCTGTCTTACAAGCCTTTAATGAGTAGCGTATGGAGTCAAAACTGGCATCTACACCAGGGACTCCATTAATATCAGCAGACAACCTCCTTCTAGTGGAATATGGTGTCTTCTCTTCCATGTAATCAGCATCAAGACTCTCAACCTCTTGTTTAATATTTTCAAGAACGAGTGCTGCATTAGTAGGACTATGGATGCTTTGTCCATCATATAACAATCCAGTTTCACTTAACTTGGAAGCTGAGTTGTCTTGTTGTATAGAAGCACCTGAAGTTGAGTGCCTCTTCCTGAAAAATTACAGATTTACAGTATAGAAAATTGACACACTAATTTACAAAATGAAACAAAATCCAAGCAGAAAAGTGATTTGCAACTAAAGTAAATGTAAAGTTGAAGCAACAGACAAAATCACAGTTCTCAGAATCCAAAACAATTCCAATTGTGGAAAACCATCTTCCATATAACATCTAATACACCAAGCCTCCATCATACACAAAATGACAGATACATAATTCAAGTAATGCAAGCACAACAAATGTAAGAAAATTTCGCTGCTTCATATGAAGAAGTCAATCAACGCTACCATTAGAATCGTTCTCCATACCAACTCTATCACATTCAAGACCATTATCGGAGAGGCACTACAAGCTTCACTCTACTCAATCCTTCAACCCTAATATCGCTGTTATGTTTTTCCACATAACCAAAGATAAAAACAAAGAACCTAAAACTATATCCATTGTTCAGATTCGCAAAATATAAAAAACACGAACTGCGGAGGTGACGGTGTAGAATCAAAACCGCAATAATAATTTTATAATAAAAAATATAAAATATTGTTTATCCTCCGGATCCCTCCTGATATGCAGATTTTGACCATTTTTGTTTCTATTGAAAAACTTAAACCCTACTGGACCTAAACCCTAATTGCGGCGCCTCCGAAGCAAAAGTAAAACATATAGTGATTGTTAATGTGTAAGTGGCGAAGTTTGAAGTTAAGAATTGGATAATTGAGAGCGAGAAAGTGAAATCGGTTTAAATTGAAAGAGTGGAATACGATACCCGTATCTGCGGAACTGCTGTCGCGAAGTGAGGTTGTGAGGGTCGAAGTAACTGTCGTAATTGGGAGAAGTGTTCATTGTCATTTCGTCTTCCATTGAGAATTGGGGCTTTGACTTTCGAGTGAGCTTAAAACCCTCACTCACTGGTTTTTCAGCGCGGGAAGCAAATGATTAAAGTTTGGTTAAAAACCCTTCGTCTTCCACTCGTTTACGTTGCGCCTCACGGATTCAAGTCGCGTCAACTTCACCTCCCGGCTCCTACTTTCGTTCACGCGCCAATCACCTGTGTTTTTAAACACTACAGACTACAAGCGGAGAATATTTTGTTAATTATTATTATTATTATTTCTTTACTTAATTTAATCTAGCTGGTTTATCCCTACTTTCACGTTATTAATGATCCGCGAAAACACATGCACACTATCGTTAACACCGGGTAATTTCGTCTATTTTAAATTATTTCTTGTGTTATTTTAAGTATAATGTGATAAAATATATTTTATTAATTGTATATTTTTTTGTTTATGATAAAATTATAAAAAAAATTAATAATTATGACAGATTTACAATGAATTTGAGAAAATATATTTTATTAATTATATATTCTTTTGTTTATGATAAAATTATAAAAAAATATTAAATCATTAATGATTATGACAGATTTACAATAAATTTGAGAAAATATAAATAAAAAATAATGAACATCAAAAGGGATAATTATCTTTATTAAGTATAAATAATACATATAAAAATAGATTATCAATAGTAGAACAATTATAGATAATGAATATAAATATTTTAAAGTAATTTTTTTAAAGTTATAAAGTTTGTATAGTGACAAAATTTACGTTTTGGAAGATAGAGGTTTTGGATCTTAATCCCATAACAAAGTAGCTTATTTCTTAATTTTTATATAGGTATAGGAGTATAATAGGTATTTTAAAAAATAGACATCAAAAAAAGAATTTTCTTTATTAATAGTATAAATTATATATATATATATTATAAATTATTGATAGTAGAACAATTATAGAGGTTATATATAAACATTTTAAAGTAATTATTTTATTATGATTATAAAGTTAGTCAAGTGACAAAGTTTATGTTTTGGGAGTAGGGATTATGGGTTCAAATCCCCTTTTTGACAAAAGTAGTTTATTTTTTTAATATTCAAAAAGGTAGATTATGTATTTTGAAAAGTAGACATTAAAAGAAAAATTATCTTTATTAATAGTACTGGCGAAAATACAATCATTGTCGCGCTTGCGTGTTCAGTTTTTTATTTTGATATGTTACAACAATTTTAGGGTTTTAATTTGATATGATTTATAATAACATGATAAAATATAAATAATTCACTGTATCATTTTGCATATAATAATTTTAGGTTAGTATGTTTTGAAATATATTTTGTTGATTTTTATATTTTTTGTTTACGATAACATGATAGAAACATGTAAGATTATTAATGAATATGTCAAATTTCAATGATCTAAAAAAAGAAAGAGAACAAAGTTTGAATACAACTCAAAATGTTATCGTTATGTATTTGCATGTTTTTTAAAAATGTTATGATGAAAGACATACATATATTAATAATATTTAAGAAAAATTGATTTATGATAAAGTAAAATTTGTAGAGATACGCATAAGTGCATATATTAATATGATAGAATTTATATTTGCGAGAGTGAAAAAATTATAAAATGTTTAGAAAGATAAAACAGTGATAAAATGTTGACACCAAAAGGTCATATTCTCGTTATAATATATATATATATATATATATATATATATATATATATATATATATAATATTATAGATTATTGATATAATAGGACAAATATGTATGTTGAAGCTAAATATGTTAAAATAGTTTTTTTCTTAAGGTTGATATAATGGTCAAAATTACATTTGGAGGGGGGAGATCATTGGTTCAATTTACTTCTTTGAGAAAATAGTTTATTTTTAATTAGAAATACATATAAGGGTAGAATAGGTATTTTGGAAAGTTGATATTTAAATGGATAATTCATTTTATTAATAGTGTGTGTATGTATATATATATGTTATAAATAATAGTAGAACAATTATGGATGTTAGATATAAACGTTTTATTTTTTTTTAAGGTTATAAAGTTAGTTTAGTAACAAAATTTAAAAAGTAGAGGTTGTGGGTTTGAATTTCCCTTTGATAAAATAGTTTATTCTTTAATTTTTAAATAGCTATAAAGGTAAAATAGGTATTTTAAAAAATGATATAAAAAAGGAGAATTTCTTTTATTAATAATATATATATTATTTAAAGAGTAAAGATTGTTCGTTTGAAGTCCCCTTTAATATATAGTTTATTCTTTAATTTTTAAATAGCTATAAGGATAAATTAGGTATTTTAAAAAATGAATATAAAAAAGATAATTTTTTTATTAACAATATAGATTATTGTAATTAATAGTTATTGTAATGAATGACAAAGAAAAAAACTAACTAAAAAAGTAGTTGAAATAGGTTTAATTTTGTTTTATAAGCAAAACATTAGTCATTATTCTAGTTAGTTACTAACTTTTTTTGAAAAGTTGTCTCGTTTAATTTCTCAAAAATCTTTTATTTTTACTTATTAACAGGTTCTTTTTTCTTCATTATAGTTTAAATATGTAATTATAGAAATTATAGTTTAAATATATAATTATGGCTTTTATAATTTAAATATGTAATTATAAAAAATTATAATTTAAATATCTAACTACGATCATTTGTAATTTAAATATTAATAAATTTATATTAAAAGATTTTATTATTAAAATATGTTGTAATTTTTTTAATATCTCATTATTGATCTAATAATTAATTATGTTATTATTTATCATTTTACCAATTTTAACTAGTTTCATCAAACACTTACAACTAACTTTCAGTTAGTTTTTCAATTTTCAACTAACTTATCAATTTTCAATTAGTTTTTCTTTTAACTAGTTTTGTAGAATATACTTTTAGTTATTCAATTATAACCTTTTATACAAACTATACCTTTAAAATTGACCAATTTATCATTTAATCACAATTCTTAAAAGTTAAATTAATAAGTTATTTAAAAGTCGAAGTCACCTTTAATAAGGTTATGTAATGGTATGAAGGACCTAAACTCCATGTACCTATACATCTATCTATTTTGTATACAAATTAGAGTAGATATAGAATGAGAATTTGTTTGATGGTGTCTTTTTATTTTTATTAAAATGTAAGGTTGATCTTGTACTTTTTAAAATTTGTAATTTTACTCAACTGATTTATATTAGAGCCACTTAATCCTCAATTGTGTAAAGTTGATGATTATGATAGCTTATTTTAAAATAAAAAGATTTAATCTCTTAAATTTATAAAATTTAAAATATTAGTCTTTTTATAAAATTGATTACAGTAATTATTATTTAATTAATATTGACTATGACTTGAATTAAACAATTAATTTTGTGTCACATTAAGTTAATTTATTAATTTATCAAAGGACCAAAATCAATCATTCTACCGTAAGTTATTAAAGATTCATCTAATAGTTGCAATGGCTGGGCATTGAATTAGAATGAAAAATATAAGTGTATTACGTATACTCATGTTAGTCAAATTAGGGTGTATCTTGTTCAAGTAATTATTAAAATTTCTATCTTATTGTTGAATTTCTTATGTCTCTTGCTAAGTAGTAAACTCGGTTAAGGCTTTAGCCTATGTTTGTTTGTTTAGAAGAGAAGAATCAATCGCGGACTATTGTTGTTATCAATATGCCTACTACATTCTACGTTCATAAATTGTAATTAAATAAAAATGTAAAATAGTATATATAATGAGAGTTTTATTATTATACGGTCAAAATTCTCTTACAATGTTCCTGTATTCTAATTAATCTCACACAATAAATGCATCATATGTTGTCTCTTATGTTTTTTTTCCCATTGAAACAATGAACGTGGGTCAAAGGGATTTAACTTAGTGATTGAATAATGTGAATGGTTGTGAAACTCTCTAACATGTATTTGATTTGTATATGACAAACAATTATATAGATGAATGATTTGAGTTTATTGATTTTGTTTAATTCTTATACTTCTCCATTAACAATTGAATCTTGATTTGATATAAAAAAATATTTACAAAATTGGTAAATTTTAAGAAAAGTAAACTAATCATTTTTAAAAAATTTGTAAAATTACATTAAATACCTTTATTTTTTTAAACCTTTACAATGATCTTCTTTTTTCAAGGAGTATAAAGGAATATATTTTTTAAACTCTAAGAGATGTGTGTAATGTAAAAAAAAAAAATATTAGTGTAATGTTTTTTTGAAAATCATAAGAGAATTATGTATAGATATAAAAAGTAAAACAATTATATGATTAAATAAATTTTAAAAAGTGTCAACATATTTTTTACAGTCGTGAAGAATCTACAAACTGAAATCGTAAGAGATTATTATTTCATATCAAGAGAATATTAAAAAACTAATTTTCTTTATGTCGTAAGATAAAAAAACTATTATCTAGTCATAAATAAAATTTATCCACAAGTATTAAAGTAAGAACAAAATTTGATATTTTTTCATAAGTAAATATTACATGTATTGGTAAAAGTAACAAAATATAGTTATTTTCTTAAGTAAGCATCATTCACAAGGGTAAAAGTAGTAAAATATTATAACAAAGTAACAAAGTGTCAAACTGTCTCAAAATCATTAATACTTTTTTAAGTTTGACTAAGTTTACCACCAAATTTATAATTGAGTTTATGAATTTAGTACCAATTTACCTGAATTTAAAATAATTAAGTTTACATATATTTTAACATGTTTTGCTTTTATACAATTTGGAGTTTAATGACCATGATGAGCAAAAAGAAGTAAAATTTAAGAGTTAATTGAAACAAATTGAAATGTTCGTATTGAATAAAAATTACACAACAAATATATTAACAACAAATTAAATTCATATCCCACGTAAGATATAAAATAAATACAAAAGAATAAAAATATTTAAGACAAGAGTAAAAGTATATTTTTTAATATTGAAAATTTATTATTAAACAAGTTCAAGTAATAAAAAATGTTAGTTGGTGTAATAAATTGTCAGTTGAGTCAAAAGTTATTCTTGTAAAATCAATATTATTTTTAATTTTAAGATACAATTTTAAACTATTTTTTTGACTGATATGAGACATTCTTCAATATAAAGAATAAAGGAGTAAACTTATTATAATAAAAATTTTTAATAAAAAAAAAAAGAAGTTATGTAATTGATGCAAGAGAGAATAGAAAAGTTAGAAGAAGTAAATCTAGGACGCACGTAGTTAATTGTGATGGAGCGTATACCATATTCATATGAATATTCAAAGCTTATGATATGTCATATGAACGATAATATTAATATTTATGTGCATGAAGAAAGGAGCGATGATAAATTACTAATATGATTGGAATACATTGTTACTGTTTATTAACTTTTACTTATATGATTTTTAAATTATTAATTAATAAATTTATATAAATTAAATTCAAATTATTGTAAAAATTTTCACTGTAGATATATGTTCTATTGAAAAGGGAGGTAGCCCATCCCTAAAAGAGTAAGGTTTGAAGACACAAGAGAATTTTAAAACTATGGGAGTGCAAATAGTAAAGTGGGGTGAAAAGAAATGGGCAACAAAAGAAAAGGCAGAGACTGTGTTGTGTGTACCAATTCCCAACATAACATTTTATCCTTTCACCTCTCTCAACTCTGCAAAAGCAAAGCATGGCAGTTCTCATCCGTTGCTCTTGCTTCCTCTCTCGCCCTCAATTCTGCTCCAACAACCCCAAACCTTTACTCCCTGCCCCAGGTCTGTTTTCTGCACCCCTTCTTCATACGGACTTCTCTTTTTGTGTCTTTGGGTCTCCGAAATCAGTCACAAAATTGTTTTTTTTTTTACATATATATATGTATGAATCAGGGAAATTAGCTTGTCTTTCTCTAAAACACGACAAGGGAGTTTCTCTCTTCAAAGATGGGTCTTCTGAGATTTCAAGTTTGGTGCACTGTTCAAAGTGTAAGGTATGATGGTGAGTCACGGCATTCTTGCCGCTATGCCATTTCAATCCTATGATCTATATGTACCTGTTATTGTTGCTTTTTACTTTTTACTATGAATGTGTTTCTACACACTGTACATTGTCGAATATGCAAATTTTGGAAAAAACTTTGTTCTTAAACAGGGAAGGTTTATGATCTTTTTTTAAAATCCTCCTTTGGAAAAATTGCCAACTGTACATACTGTTTTGTACACTAAAATTTTCTTTTTAGGCCACTTCTGTATGTTGGGATAATGATTCTTCTGTCTCTACATTATGTTGATTTTCAGTTTCTATTCTGTTGTGCCATCTTTCTCTATAACTACTAACTTCTGAGTTAAAATTGGTTGCATTGTTAGGAGGACATACATCAAAGTTTCCCGTCATTGATATTTGTAGCAAGCAATATTTTTTTGTTCTCTATGCCTAATACAGCTTTGGCTGAAACGTGTGAGGCTGATAACTCTGTTTTCAATATGCCTATACTGCTGGCAGTAGCCCTTATTGGAGCCACTGTAGGAGGTAAGGTAGTGTGAGATTCCTTTGTACGGTTATAGCAGCTTGTGAGTTGTGATCCATGTTTCTAATTCCAAGGGCTTGGAGAGTGGAGATTCAATTTTTTGCAAGATGTTTTTGTGGATATGTTTTTTATGTGTTGCATTACTTCTTCTGTTATATGGTAAAGGATTGTCATGGTACTGAAATATGTTTTGTATGCTACTGCGAATCTTGAATACATGAGACTCGTTTGAAAGTTAAATTTGGCAATGCGACGCATGAAAGCCTCTTGAAAGCTCGATGTGTTTACCTGTTGTCTTTAAGGTTTCTTGTATAATTAATTCAAATTTCATTCCAAAAGTACCAGCAGTTGTTCTAGTTAGTGTTACTACCCATATTCAATGAGTGAACAGTTGAATATATAGGAAAAATAGTTAACAATAAATTAAGGATATAAAAGAAATTTATCCTAAGTAGTTTTAAAACTCAGTGATTGTTTATAAATAGGACCAAAAAAGAGTTTATTTTATTGCTTATAATTAGAACTGGAGGTCGTATAAACAATGAACTATCTATTTATCACATGGGAACAGTGATCATATATGCAGAAAGTTTTTTTAATTAAAAAAGAAGAAAGAAGGGGGGAAGAGTTAGAATCAAAAGAGTAGGGATCCTCCTTAAATAAGAAAAAACAGGAAATACTTTAAAAGGGAAATTGAGAGATATCTGCAGAAAAATTATTTCTCTAAGTGACAGAAATATGAGTCAGTAGAAAGTTTAGAGAAAATAAAAAAAATGAAAAAAAAATATATATAAAGGAAGCTAATGCCCTTGAATATCTTATAGAATGTGGTATAGAGGTGTTTCTAATGTACTAGCATTATATTATAGATGAGTGATACGCTTTCCCCTTGCTGAATTCACTGACCATGTGACAGGATTGCTTGCTCGGCAACGAAGAAATGAATTACAGCGGGTAAATGAGCAATTAATCCAAATCAATGCAGCTTTAAGGAAGCAAGCCAAAATTGAGTCTTATGCTCCTACCTTGAGTTATGCTCCCATTGGTGGTGGTAGGATACTTGATAATGAAATTATTGTTGACCCAAAGAAGCAGGAGCTAATTTCTAAGTTGAAAATTGGAAAGAACTTTCTAAGGAATCAACAACCAGATAAAGCATTCATGGAGTTTAAGAATGCACTTGAGCTTGCTCAGAATCTGAAGGATCCTATTGAAGAGAAAAAAGCTGCTAGAGGTCTAGGTTTGTCGTCTTTCCGATTTTGCTTATTGATTTGTTTTCTTTGAGGGTCCTACACGAGACATTGTTCTTTGCGTCTGTGTGTTAAATGAAAATGCGTGAAGGATTTTATAAAGTGCTCCATGAATACAATTGAAATATTGCATATTACAGGAGCCTCACTGCAAAGACAGGGAAAGTATCGAGATGCTATTAAATACCACTCGATGGTTTTGGCCATCTCTGAACGAGAAGGAGAGGACTCGGGGAACACAGAAGCTTTTGGAGCAATTGCTGATTGTTACACTGAACTTGGAGACCTTGAGAAAGCAGGCCAATTCTATGACAAGTATATTGCAAGACTGGAAAAGGACTAAACCTGACATGTTTCTTGAAAGAAATATTCAGTGTTGAACTACTAGACTTATCACCATCAGTTTCTTGCGGATTTTCCTTTTTCCTACTGACCCTCTTTGTAACTTCGGAATATTCAGATCCTATTGATTTTTTGGTTGGAAATGCTTCAATTGACTTTTAGAGGCTGCATCGAAAACATGTATGTTTTATAGATTGAAATGAGTCCTTAAGGTAAGGGTTATGTTGATCGACATCTACATTTCTATTGTTCTTTTCCTTTATATCCAACTCTTGCTAGGCTTGTTCATAATCAAGCATAACATATTATCATTTAATCATTACTTTCTATTTTGCCGTCGATTTCCATACCAATTAATATGAAAAGTGCTCTTTATACACCGATCTCGTGCCATTCGTTTTCGAATACTTTTCTTTATCTTATAAATTAAAATATTAATTTTATTTTGTCTAGTTGACAATGATCAAGGGAACTAATCTCCTAGGTGAAAGTGAAACAACTTGGAAATCTCATTAGAAAAAAATCATTTAATTTCATTGAAAAATTATCACCGTATTTGTGAAAAAAATCTTCATTGATTCATCGTTACAAGTGCTACAATCAACGAGCCTACATACGCTTATCACTCACATTTATAACACTGCCAGATTGATTGTTCATTGAAATAATATATAACAGCTTATATAGACAGGATGATTTTGATGACAACCATCGCATAGTAACACCCAAATGGGTGAGGAGAAAAATGTCTAGACAGACAATCCCCTCTTAAAATCATAAACACTCTCATCACTACTAAGTAGAAAACCGCATACAAGATACAAGCCCATACAAATGTTTGCTCATAATTATCTATTATGGTAAGTGTAACTACCACACCACCGTCAAGTAAAAAAAAAAAAAAAGAAAAGAAAAAGCTCCCTAGAGTTTAACACGAATCCATGTGCACCAGGCAGGATATAGATAGCACTAAACCACATCCAGAGAACCTCAATATGTTACTGGTAGTACATCATTTGCTGTGCAGCTGCAACATTCTGGAATCCACCATCGTATATTGCCTGGCTGGCTCCAATAGCTGCTTGTTTAAGAGGATGTTGCCCTTGGGGATGCATCAAGGCATGGACACCACCCATCTTGCTCATTGCTAACTGGCGCTCATACACCAAAATATCAGTTGCAGAAAGACCAGGCAGAGAAGCAGCAGCAGGTGGGGGAAGGGGATTTGAAGCAGTTCCAGGTGGAGTGGGTTTGCTTCCCCAAGAGCACTGTTAACGATGGTCAGAAATGAAGTGAAAAAAATAGCCCAGTGTGTTTCAATGTGGAATTTTGGGGAGGAACCCAATGTTAACTTTAAATACCAATCAAAAAGACTTGTTTGACAATCAATCCAAAGAGTTTTCAAAATGATGGGAATTTTATAGATTTTTTTTCACGTTAAAAGAAAGCATTTTAAATAACTAAATGAAGGAATTTCAAAACACACCTGCATAAAGGAATTTCAAATAACACAATGAAAATTGCATATGATGGGAATTAAATTTCTATATCTCACAATTGAATCTAAAACACAAGAAATTTTATTCATCCAAACAAATATTTTAAAAATAAAAACAATTCAGTTGAATTAATTAAATTTCTATGCACTTTAAATCGATTGAAATTTGAAATCTATCATCCAAACACTACCCTGATGGAAAATAAAGTAAAATCATATGACTAAAAGAAATGAATATGAAAGGGTTCAAGGGAAATAAATATATGATCAAAAGTACATTAGACTTCAAAAGATCTTGACAACTAACAACATAATATGCAAGAATCTACCATATACAACAGGAAATACCAGAAACTCATAAATGTGCACACCAGTTCAAATTCAATGGCAGAAAAGGTCATATAAACAAGAAAAGAAAATTTGCTTCAGAGTTCCAAATACTCAATGAGACTATATGTAAACTTCAAATCATAGAGAGAAAATCACGCTTGACAATTTGCTCCCCCCTCCACTGTGAAAAAAAAAAAATTAATACAGCTTAATATGTTTTCTAGGCTATGTTAGATTTAAATCTGAAAGTACGTCAACAATAACAAGCATGATCCACAATGAAGCATAGAAAAATTACACAGCAAATAGCAATGGCATCAAAAGTTAGGTGAAATCCACACCTTAATTTGTTTTCCACATAGAAGAGACTGGGCATTCCCCATCTGAATAGCCAGAGCTGCTTCAGCATGAGAACTGTATCTCACGAAACCAAACCCTTTATCACGCTGGACACGAACCTCCTCTATCACTCCAGCTCCAAGAGCATGGAAGTGGCGATGGAGATCAAGTTGAGTTACCTGAGGATCACCAAAGGCCATAATGACTAAAATAGCAACAGAAATTGCTGCAGAATTAAAAAACACAGTGCAAAAATTATATAAATTTTATGTTAGAGAATAATTTGGAAGCTAAAGTATTCTTACATGTCTAACCTAATAGGCAAAAGAGAACAAAACCAGTTGATAGAGGCAATGTAAAATTTCACCAATGCAAATGCAAGTATTGGTGGTGGACTTCAAAATTATTGCCTTTGTAGCATGAATCATGAATGCTTGCAAACTTTTCAATTGAATTGCGATTTCAATCAGTATAGTTCTTAATGTAAAAATAAAAAAACACAGATAAAGAATGTTATTACCTCTGAAGCAAGGTTACCCACATAAACAGTAGTATACTGAGGATTGTTCTCAGGAGCATCACTGTTACATGCCTCTTTACCATCTTCTGTACAAATAGGATAAAACCTATTGGTTTATTCCATGCCTAGTATTTTAATAATCACTGGGAAAACAGAATACTTCACAAACAATAACTTTTATGTGTCCAATCATCTATAAAATCTTTCTAGGGTCAAATGTAAAAGGGTCACAGCAAAATGTTAGAAAACACCCAGGTCCACCCTTAAATGAAGAACTATAGAGGCTAAAAATAAAATAAAATATTTAAATTAAACTATCTTTATCAATGTTTCATGAACTACAGTATACTGACCAGATGATCCATTTGTTAGTTCCACCACACTTTTCCCATCTGAGTTTTGCTTCTCTTCATTACCACCAGCACCTTTTGTTGCCCAGTTACAGCGTATTTGTCTACTTCCAAGCCACTTACCTGAAAGACATAGGCAGAACTCATAATGTGTGCTTTGATCATACAGGAAATACAGGTGGGCATGAAAGAACACGCGAGTAATATGTACATTTACGAAGTGCATATATACCATTTGAAGAAGTTTGAGAAAGTCATTAGACAATTTTCCATCTTGAATTTAAAATACCAAAACATAAAAGGTCAACACCAAATCCTGTATTATTAAAAGTCATTGCAGATTCATTTGAATTTAAAATGGTCTAAGTCTAAGGTTGTTAAACCAATAACAAACTTCTTACCAGTCAAATCATTTATGGCGCTTTGTGCATCCTACAAAAAATCAAGAAAAATATAAAAGTTAAAATCATCGTAAAGAGCCTTTAACACTAGAAATTATGAATTTAAAACCAAAATTACACCTGTTGATTACGGAATGAAACAAATCCAAATCCCCTAGAACGCCCAGTCTTCTGATCCCACATAACCCTTGCATCGCTGGAGTCATCAAGAAAATGATGAGCCATGCTAAGTTAACAACACAATTGTATACTATAGAACACAATCTACAACTATCATGTGATGTGAGACTGTACAGTTTTATTTTAATTGCCATTTTGAATGAATATGGATTGGTTCAATTACAAATACAGAAAGTGGATAACTATTCTAGTGTTCTACTTAGAAATCATGAGAGTGAAACTTACGAACAACTGGGGTAGACAGAAAAGCATGCAAACAGCGTAGCATCAGTAACCTCAGGACTTAGATCGCCAACAAATATGTTGTAATGACCTGCAAATTAAGAGAAACATAGTATATAATATCTTAGCCAATAGTTCCCAAAGGATCAGACTCGGATTGATGCTATAAATATCAATTTATTCAACTCAGAAATCTGAACCAACCTGACGTATCCTCTCTCTGACCACTAGCATATGCCCAATTAACCTTGATAGGCTGCCCAAATCTGCAAACCTATTGCATTAAAATTTGAATGCAAATTGAAATCAACAACACTAATGTAAAGAGCAACACTTACAGATGCCTTCCATTGAGAGATAATATGGCCAGAGCAGCTGATCTACGATCAAAGTAATGAATGAATCCATAGGATGACTGCAAAACACAAATACTAGATGTCAAATATAAAGCTCCACTTTCAGCTATCTTTAAAATTTAAATTAACATATTAGATTAAGACACAACTAAGCTAAAAATATACCTTCTCCTTTCTGATAAGCTTGCAACCTTCCACTGGGCCAGTACCTGCAAAAACTTCTTGCAAAAGCGGCTCAGTTACCTGTGTATGGATGTTCCCCACATACCTGCATTTTCTCAAAGATAAAGAAGCTACAATTTAAAAAAAAAGAAGAGAAGAAAAAATTAGGGAACAAGTAATTAATTTAAGGCACAAAAAGCTAAAGTAACATACACGTAGTTTTGGTAAAAGATAATTGCTTTTAAGCATGACAAAAATAGCTACTAAGGAAAAATAAAAAAGACCAGAAACTCAAATACATTTAATACCAATCATTGTCTGAAAGGGAGGAAATAAAAGATTAAAGTAATGGGGGCCTTAGCTTGTTTGCATCAAATCATAATCACAAAACAAACAGAAAAAAAGGATAAAATAAAAGAGTAAAAGGCAAAAAAAATGTCTAGACAAACACTCACACACTGCGGCATGTACTTGGATCAAAACCAGGAGGCAGATTTCCACTTGGAATTGGTTCAATCTGCAAAATGAAGAAGTGAGAAAGGAAAGAAAGGAAAAAAGTGGGAAAATCAAGAGAAAATTTGTATTGTATTGTATCTATCAATACAGAAGTATGAAAAACATTTACTGGGACAAATAGGAATGAAGAAAGGATGTAACCCAACCAATTCGACACAAAAAGTTCATTGGCAAGCCAAGCAAATATAGAGAAATAACGAGAACATTTTCACTGTTACCCAAACAATCAGAATACATAGCAAAATACAAATTAATAACAAAAGCAATGTGAAAAAAAAAAAAAAAAAAAACAAACTGCTAGACTTATGATAATCTAACCTTAACATCAAACGCACAGAGCAGTAACTCCTAAATGAAGCCGGATAATGAATTATTGTAGTTATACCATTCAGATTCTTTTCCCAACCAAATTCCAATAAAACAATATTACTTTTAATCCTTTATATAATAAGAAAGAAATGTTGCAATTTTTTGGTCCTAATCGGAAGAAACATACACCCATTTTCAAAGGTTTAATTGTTAATTTTCTTTTACACAATTTATATACCGTGAAATCTACTAACAGACATTCAACCATACCCCATGCAAATGAATGCATCCATTGGGCCATTAGCAATTTAAGCTACACTTGTTGGTGAAAAATTAACCCTTGCGTTATAAGCAGGATCATGAAAAATAATCACTTAAAAACATTTAATTCTACAGGTATTCAGAAATAAAATTAATACTGATTATAAATTAAAACTAATTAACTGAATTTTCATTTGCTTTGATAAATTATTTATTGGTTTCTTAAAAGTAGAGCTGGAAGTAGTACTGTTTATAGCATGGCAAGCTTGCACGCCTCAACTCTTACACAAGTAACAACATATAGAAGACGCGGCAACACAAAAGAACGAAAATGACAGTTCGAAATATTTTTCCCTAGTTTAGAAAAATGCCTCTTCAAATTACTCCAGCGAGTCTGAGATAGCACACAGATCATAACTCACTACTCCAAGGCTTGGTTTTCAGTTACTCCTACAAAAATGCCCCTGCGCCATATCAACAAGAACGAAATGCCTAAAACATAATTTGAGTGCCATTGCCATTGACCACCGCAAAGACAAGTTTCACTTCATAACAACAGTATCCAACTAAACGCTTTTCAAAGAGAATTGCAACCCCAAATTTCCATTTCCTAAAACACATTTATCTGTTCATTTGGTCTTACTCGTGCAAAACCCTCACACGGCACGGAAAACCAGTTTATGCTACAATCTAACTTCGAAATTCAGTTTATCCATAGGAGAAGACACCGAAACAGACAGACAGACATCAAGTAATCGAAAAAATAAAAGCAAATGGGAAAAAAAAAAGAGCACGGAGCAGGTCCTGAAAAGGAAAGAAGAAATAATGTGGAAGAAAACCCTAAACATGGGAATGAATCCCGAAATGGAAAAATGAAGGGAGAGAAGAGGATAAGATGGAAGCAATGATCGGAGAGAGAGAGAGAGAGAGAGTGGGAGCGGGGTGGAACCTGAGGAGGAGCAAGGAGGCCAGGGTGGTAGAGAGACTGTTGTTGGAGAAGAGCTTGCTGCATCAGAGCTTGTTGTTGCTGCTGCTTCAGCCTGTGATTCTGCATTTTCCTCTTCACTTTTTCTTATCCCACGGGATTTTCCGCCAAAATGGGTTTCGGTGGAGATTAGGGTTCAAAGGGTCCCAAACTATGGCCCCTCTCAGAGCACAGGCCTCACAAAAAACCAGAGGACTCTACTCGATCCCCCTCCACCACTATTTATATAACGTCCTTCTTTCTTTCCATTCATATTATCATATAAATTTATAATTTGTACTCCGTATTCTCTACACTTTACAAATCATGCTTTGTATAATTATAGTCATCATCATTTAAAATTTTGTCAATTGAATATGGTTTTAATTTGTATAAGCCGATGATTAAAAAAGAGTTTTAATATTTAATCACATTTTTTTTTATTTATATAACTTTTAAAGTATTAATAGATTTTTTTATTCTAATATTTTATCTCAGAGTTATTAATATTTATCAAATTTATATAAATTTTTTAAATTAATAATATATACAAATTAAACTCATTTAATATTTCCTAATTTTAAAAATATAATAAAATTTTAATTAAATTGCAAACTCCCTATTCTCTACACTTTACAAATCATGCTTTGTATAATTATAGTCATCATCATTTAAAATTTTGTCAATTGAATATGATTTTAATTTGTATACGCAGATGATTAAAAAAGATTTTTAATATTTAATTATATTTTTTTATTTTTTATTTATATAGCTTTTAAAGTATTAATAGATTTTTCTATTCTAATATTTTATCTTAGAGTTATCAATGTTTATCAAATTTCTGTAAAATTTTTTAAATTAATAGTGTATACAAATTAAACTTATTTAATATTTTCTAATTTTAAAAATATAATAAAATTTTAATTAAATTGCAAACTCCATAATATTTTTCTTATTACTGTTTTACTTTTCTAATAAGATAGCATAAAAGTAATGACGTTTTATATGATTCTGTAACCACATCCTACAGTCAAAAAACATTATTTCTTTTGGCGTTCAGAGCTTTCTGTTGCGCACAAAAAACGTAATTTCAATTAGTGTTTTGATATTCTTTACCAGATGCAAGAATCTTCTTCATGTATCCGTCTGCACCATTTTTGTATGTATTTTCTAAAGCCACACTCTATTAGTCAATCAGCCTCATTACTTGTAATTGAAATATATTTTTAAAACTCAAAATAGTAGACATGTAATATAAGAAATTATGTAATTATATGAGTTTAATATTTTTAAAACAAAAAGTAGTTTGAGTGTAATTTTAAAAGGTTAAAATGTCATTGAAATGAAAAAATATTCGAACTCACACGACTTTTTCTTTGTTTTTTTTTCTTACATATAAACTTTTTTATTTCCTTATAATTCTTACAATTTCATATATTTATATGTAAATTCAGTTAAGCCAGATTAATTTCTTCTTACTTAATTAAGTTGTATCATAGTTGATTGAATTTACATATTTTGAAGTTCATGTACTAAAATTATTAATTCTACAGGGAGAATAATGTCCGCTAAATCACCGTCACAAATTTTTTATTTTATAATTTGGTTTATATTAATAATAATAATAATAATAATAATATTATTATTATTATTATAATAATAATAATAATTATAACTGTTCCTCAATGGTCACCATTTTAGCCCATTAAATAGGGTTTGCTTTTTGCATTCCCCTTTTTTTTTTTACCCTATCTTTTAAAATCTTAAAATTATCCTCAAATATTTTAACCTAATGTCATATAATTTAATGTTGTATATCAATGTATCTACAATATACATACATAATATTAAGGTTTTTGAATTTATATATACTTTAATTTCATTTTTAACACCTGCTATTTTTAAATATCTATTTTGTTTTATAACCTTAACTTAATTTCTCTCTCATATTCTTTCTTCCCATTATTCTCTTTCCACCATCCCCTTTCTCTTTCTTCTCTTCCATTCTCCATTCTTTCATCTCTCTTTCCCGCTCCCTCGCTGCCACTCCCTCATAGCATTATTCTCTTTCTTCTTTGTGTCCCTATTCAAGTATGTATGTTCTTTTACACTTACATTGATTAAAACTCTAGCGAATTAATTTTTTTACTCTCTGGTGGACTCTTGCCAAATTATTTTTGGTCTCCGACCGGATCTCACCGAAGAGAGAAATATAGTCTAAATCATTTGAAAATGAAGTTAACTCAAAGATAGAAGAAGGCACTGAAAGCTTTGATAAGATAAATGGAAATGTTGTAATAGAGAATATCGATGAGAATGGGACTCCACATCAAAACAACAACAATTGAAGAATAAAAAGCCTTTGCTTGGCAAGTTTGGAAGTTTGCTTAAGAAAAAAGTGTGCTAGCAACCAGAAATAGAACATTCAACTATGGTATGGGAGGTGCATTGAACATTCAATTTGTTTAGACGTGTTTGGTTTTATGAATTTTGCTTCACAAAGTATAATTCTTTATGGAATCACAAGGCTTGTAATATTGTTTAGGATTTTTTGCTAACGCTTATTTTAGACAGTCGTTCTTCATGTTGGTGGCAAATTATATGTGATGTAGATGCAAACTCTTCTATTTCCTCAAATCTCTGTTCATCCCATGCCCTCCTATCTAGGTGTCAAGTTGGATTTTATTTTTATATCATCCCAAATTCAAATGAAAGTTCAGAAAGTTTGATGTTTCAATTCTGACATTTATTCAACACCATCATATAATGGTCATTAAATGTACTACAATGCTATTGGAACTTGGAAGAACATTATTTCCATCTCTTTCCCATTAAATGTAGATTCAACTTGTAATTAATTCTACCTATATATTTTTACCTCAATATAGAACTTATATTTACATTTTAACATCTTTTGGTTGTAGGGGCTTTTATTTTGACCTTTCCAATGCATAGATTTCTTATTACAGATAACTTAGATTAACTCAACCATAAAAATTTGCAAATTTCTTTACTTTTTGGCAACCCGTTGCTGGAGAGTAAAAACATTGAATGCATTTAGTATTTTCCCTACAAGTAGGTGAGAATTGAAATTTCTCAATGTTATGGATCTAATTATCCATAATATGTATTTAAATATCACATATGTGATGCATTCCCCCCTTAATATTTTTCTATAGGTTTTTTATTTGGTGAAATGGTTTGTGGAGAGATAAGAGATGAAGTTGTTTAGGTGTCACTTAAGGATAAGATAAGCTTAAGAGGGAATGGTTTGCCATAAGGGATGAAACCCTTGATAAAAACTTAAGGAATTCTCAAAGAGAGGGTAGGGACACTAAGAGAAGAGTCACAACAACAAGGGTTTTTCATTCAACAAAGTGTGAAAAACACAAAAGTGTGAATGAACATCTTTTATAGAGGGAGCTAACCTTTTGAACAAGTCATAAAGGAAAATAAGGGCTAGGATTAAAAGGAACGATCCAGGGGAGGAAGATTGAAGCCCAAAGTTCAATCAATCCCCTCCTTTGAATGAAAAGTGACACCCAAGATAGCTTAACTAAGGGTCAAGATTACTCTTTACTAGTTTATGGGTTTTATTTAGGAAAAGAGGGGTGTAGTTATCAAACTACCCCTTTATTTCCTTAATAAAGGCCCAAAAGGTAATGTTACCCCTTTTTATTACTAAAACATCTCCTAGAAAATAGACTAATACATGTTAAAAAACTTAGGCTCCTCTAAGTAAAAATAAACGAGGAATTATAAGTAACTAAAAGAATGAAAATTCGTCGAAGCTAAAAATAAGTCATGACTTGCACAACTTGATGGTCATATGAAAGTGAGGTATTCCTCCATCTACTCTAACCATGTCTTCCTCTATTATTCTAACCATAGAGTGACAGACTCTTATTTGGGGAGCATACATCAATATGCATATTGAACTAACACGTTATGAATCACATTATTAGCAATATGACACATAACGCGAATCACATGATTCACAGTTATGTGATTACATGTTGGCAAATATTCTATAAGTAATGTATATTACAAATTATTAGATACATAATATAGTATGTTATATTATGAATCACATGTTCTATAATTATATAATTAAACAATTGTCAATCACATGATTCACAATATATTTTTATGCATTTTTCACCTTTACAGATATAAACATCCTCAACTTAAAATTAATGTAAATATCCCAAACGTAAACATCATTCCAATGTTAAATAGGCACGTTTAACACTTTTTTTCTATTAGAAATTCAACTTTACCTCATTAGTCAACATTTTTTCTTAAGCATATTGCCACCTTTCAGTGGAGTGGGATGGGGCTGCAGTGGCTGGTGGAATGCGGATGCAGTGATTGGTGGAGTAAGGTGGGGGTTGCGGGAGTTGGCGCGGATGGAGAAGATTAGGAAGACGAGGGTGTTTGTGAAAATTATGATTTTGGAGTGTGAATAGAAAAATGGGGATCATAAAGAAAAAACTAAATATTGAATGGCCTAAGTATAAAATGCAATATCATGGCCCAAGAGAAACTAAGAAAAAGGCAAATGCCTTTGGCATCTTTCATTTTTCTATTAGCACCTCCCATAAATCTAAAGTCACTCTCCTTTTCTCCACGCTCTTACCCACTTCATGGCCACCACCAACTCCCCCTAAACCACCAACCCCCGACAAAAGTGCCCCAAAAATGTCACCTTTACCCTGCCCACCTAATCCAACCATGGATCCATTTCATCCCACTCCATCCATGCCATTTTTCTCCTCCTCGTTTAGTACCCCTTCTGTTAAGGTTCTATTTTTTATTAGGATTTTATATTAAAGATTGAATATTATGTCGAGGGCATAAAGAAATTTTAAATTGAATATTAAAAAATATTTACCTTATTTTTTTTAGCTAACTAAATCATCTTATATTTTTTTTATTAATTTTAAACTACATAAAATATTTTTTTATTAATTTTAAACTACATAAAGAAACTAATTTCAAACAAAACGTTTTTTAAAAAATATTTTTGTTAATAAAAGAGAAAATGTACATTTATTTTTTTAACGATGTATAATAATTCATACTTCATTTTAGTAATTTTAATCTAATAAAAAACACAGTTTATAATTTTATTTGAACATTATTTATCATTTTTGTATAATACTTAAGGTTGTACATAATATAAAATTTATTATTTAAAAAAGGTTTCCAAAATAGAATTTTTAGATAATGTTTTTTTTTTGTAAATATTCTATATATGTTTATTTTTAAAAAATAAAAAATAATTTGGCCAAGTCCAAGGGTGTGTCTAGGATATATCGAAAAATCTAGACTATTTCAATATAATTGATTATAATCAAAATAATTTTTTGTTTCAAAAGTGATTTTAAAATAATTAATTTTGTTTGGTAAAAAATTATATAGTAAAAAACATAAATATAACTAAAAACAAAATTGTCAAAAAATAATAGTAAATTATAAATCTTTAAATTAATTTTGAAAATAAAAGTTTTTTTTTAATTTCAAGTAAGTTGTTAAACATGTTTATTATTTTAGGAAAAAAACTCTTTTTTTACATATAAGTTTTCTCATACACTTAAAATTATATATAAATAGATTATAATAAAGAATAAATCTTTGTTTATATCAGTTTGCTAAAATATAGTTTTAAAATAATTAATTTTATGTGAATGTAGTAATTTTTTTTTCAAATTTTACACGGCGAAATTGTATGAAAACAGTTGAAAAAAACTATTACAAAGTAATATTATTAAACAAGAATGAAATCTCATATTAAAAAAAAGTAAAAACAACTTACTTTTTATATATTAAAAAAACTTTTCCATATTTAAGCTACTGTCACAAATATGCCACTTATTTTGCAAATAACATATTTATGCCAAAAATAACTGAATTATTGAGAAACAATCTTTCAAAAGATACTACTTACCATATAAGCCTTTTCGTTTTGTTGAATAAGACAAAAGATACTATGCACAAAAGATAAAACATAATTTTTGTCAAAATTAAATAAACAATTTTGATTAAATTAATGGTTTTTTTTTATCAACAACACAAAATTTTTATAAATATATATAAGAAAAAATGTACAAATGATACCAAACAAACAAAATATTTACACGAAAAAAAAGACAACAATTAGACTATATATAAGATCAAACAATAAAAAATAGTATATAACTGTTACACTTGCAAATATATCATAATTTGCTCTTCCTAGAATAATATATTGATATCATATATTCTTCTCAAATGAAGCCTTGTGACTTGAGTTAGTATTTGATCATGTTTATCTTTTCAAAATACTAGTGAAATTTGTACTTCATTCATAATAACTCTATTATTTTTTACTCTGTTATTGAGAAAAGTTAGTGATTTAGTCAAAAGTAGAGATTACGTTTCATCTAATTTACTCTCCATATATTTAAAAATACAATCATTATGAGATTTTCCGATACCAGCAATAATAAAGCACCAAACAACAATTAAAACATCATTTCAAGTTCTATTTCTACTGGGCATGGGGAACTGAGTCCATGGGTGAAACAATAGACCAGGATAAACAACAAAAGCACATGTTCCAAATTTATGAAGCAAACTTGCACTTGAAGAACAAATGTTCCTCATTCTTCACTTCATGATGAGAACAAAGAGCACAAAGTCCATCCTATAGAGGGATGGTCCTTCATAACAAATTTGTCTTTGTGGGTAGCTTATTCTGATCTAATATCTAATAAAGCAATTTGGTTGAAGGTGATGTTGGGGATCTCCATAGTCTTTTGAAAACTCATAGTGATCATGAAGAATTATGCACTAAGAAATTTGTTATTTGAAGAAGCTAAGTATCTCCCTTATTTTAATTTCCACACTAATGAATAAATACAATTGTTCTTCAACTTAACTTATTCGATTTTACTCAATAACTCCTCAACCAATGATCTTTCCCATTCAAACCATTGTCTTCTCCATTGAATTTCCCAATTCCAAACCCCTCATCTCCAAAATCCTAAGTCACAAACTAAAGCAATTTGTATACAGCATTTGAAAACATTCTATGGAATTCCATAGAAAGAAAGCCACCACCCAACCACTAATTTGTCCAAAAGTAAATATTTTTACCATCTCCAAAATTCCAATTCAAATTTTGACCTAACCATCCCAATAGCAAATTCTCACAAAAAATAGATCGTAGATCTTTCTACCAGATTGACATATGTGATAACGTTGTTGAACCATTTAGGGATTTCCAACCACCATATAAAGAGTAATGACTTCCATACGCAAACTGCCTTTCTCAGTAGCAACCTCCAAACCCATTTTCCAATAATTTATTTATTAAAAACTGCCAAATCCTTTAGCCTCAATCTTCCTTCCTATTGCGGTTTACATATGTTTTCCCATTTGGCCCAAGGTATAAATATTTTTGCATCATCTTCCCCCTCCCTAAAAAGAATCTCCTCATAATACTACATAAAGCTTTATCAACACCTGTAGGCAATTTAAAAAATGACAAATAAAATAAAGGGATAGTTATGAGGACCGATTTTATGAGCACAACCTTCCAGCCATAGAGATGTACTTTCTTTTCCACCATGACAATCTCTTCTCAATCTTTTTCAACATTGGTTCCCAAGTAAATACTCTTCTCAAGTTAGCCCCCATACGAATACCCATACCCAAGTATGTAAAAGGAATATGCACCATTCTACAATTCAATATACATACAAACCTTTCAACTTCTATAGTTTCCATACCAAAGGCTGTTAGATGAATTTTGGAAAAAAATAATCTTCAAACATGAACACAGCTCAAAATATCGCAAAATACTTTTTAAGGTCATCACGTTACCTATATGAGTTTTGCAAATGAGCAATGTGTCATGTGCAAATTGAATTAGATTGACTTGAACTTGTTTCTTACCGATCTGATACCCCTCATCTTTGCATGATGCCTCCTTTCTAACCAAAGCAGTCAAACCTTCAACCACTAGTAAGAATAAGAATGGAGTCAAAGCATCATCTTGCCTCAACCCTTTTGATGGAAAAAAATTTGTGGTCAGGTTAACCAAAATAGAAACCTTAGAAGATAATAAACATCCTTCTATCCAACACCTCCATTTTCTACCAAAACTCATTTTATTCATCATGTGGAAAAGGAATTCCCAACTTACCGAATTATAAGCCTTTTCAAAGTCAAATTTAAACACCATGCAACTATTATTGTTTTTCTTAGCCTTATTGGCAGTTTCATTCACCACCAAAACTCCATCCACATATTTTTGTTCCCCATAAACATGCACTATGATCTATCCGTCAATAAGTGAATTACACTTTACAGTCTCTTTGACAACACTTCAGAAAAAATTTTATATATACAACCAACCAAAGATATGGGTCTGAAGTCATTAAGACCTTATGGGTTCTTCACTTTTGGGACAAGGGATATGAAAGAGGCATTGCATTCCCATCGCAGTTTACTAGAAGAATAAAACTCCTGCATAAATCTCATAATATTTCCCTTCAGACAATCCCACACACAATCCCATACTGCTTGTCTAACGACTTCCTCTGAAAAAAGAAGTTTCTAGCCTTCACTAATCTCCAACAGTAGTCTACTAATTGGGACATGGGTAAGTTTCGGCCTTCTTAACACTTTCTCTGGAAAAATTATCATGGAAATATCCAGTCACCTCACTCTTTACCTGAACCAAATCTTCAACCCGCAAGTTCCCTACTACTACACCTCTAATAATACTCTTCTTTCTCTTACCATTTATCACTGAGTGAAAGAACCGAGTATTGTTGTCACCTTCTTTCAACTAAAAGAACCTCGACTTCTATAAAAATAGTGATTCATATTTGGTAATTACCTCCCAAAATTCTACAAACGATTTGATCTTTTCCTTATTTTTCTTTCTCTACCATAAACCCATATGCATCTTTAGCATCAATTTTAGCTATCTTTCTAATTATGTCTTCTTTGATACATTCAGATTACCAAAGGATGATTTATTCCATGCTTTAAGCTCCACATTTAACTTCCTCAATTTTTGACTAAGCATAAAAGAACCTTGGTCATTGACTTGCATAGTTTCCCATTTTCTGTAACAAACTTTTTAAATTCACATTCATCAACCACACGTCTAGGACCCTGAACGGTTTCAATCCCCAATCAACCTGTGGACTTTTTACTAACAAAGTACAATGATTTGAAATGGAGAGTTGTAGATTGTGTTGAGTACAAGTAGGCCAAAAGTCCAACCACTCTCTAGACACCAAACCTTTGGCTAGCCTGTTTTTTACTCTCCCATTGAGCATAAACCAGGTAACTAATTACCAATGTAGCTCTTCTACTTCCATAATATGAATGAATCTATTAAACTCGGTTATGTCCTTTAACGTTCCACCTTCACCAGATATACCAATTCTTTTATTGGGACTTCTAATTGAATTAAAGTCCCCTAGTACACATAAGCAAGCAATGCCACTATTTTGTCTCCTACCAATTAATTCCTCCCACATTACAATCTTTTCAGAAAGCAAACATGATGTGTAAATATTAACAATTACTACTTGAGTATGCTCCTGACCCCATATAGCTTACAGTCCCAAGTAACCTTGTCCTTTGAATTGATTCAAGATAGTAAATATAGATTTTCTCCAAATTTTCAGTAAACCACCTGTAATATTGATTGTCAGATTAAAAATCTAGTCACAATCTTTATCACCCCAGATCTCCAAATAAATCTTTTCATAGATTTCTTTCAGTTTAATCCCCTGGATACAAACCACGTAAATCTCCTCTTTGCCAACAACTTCTCTAATTTCCTTTCTTTTTATTCGTCCCTCTATCCCTCTTGCATTCAAACTAAGTAGATCCATGTGTAAGCTATTTGTCGTCCCTCCCTTGCTTCACTTGTCTTTAAGAGTTGGTGAGCATCTCTATTTTCCATTTCAACAAAAAGATTACTAATATTTTTTTTCTATCGTTCATGGACAACAACTAGTCTTTCAATGACATAATTTAGCTTCTTAACCTCCCTCTCTAACACTTTTTAGTACACCATTGTAACTATTGTTGGACCTCTTAAGTAATGGCTAACATGTGTTTCATGTTCATTTGTTAAGAATGATTTTGTACCATGTATTATTAGGGTGATGCTTAAACACATGGTAAATAATGAAATATAGTTAAAATAAAATAAAACAGGTTAAAAATATTGTCATATTATTTACATATGTTATAATAAATAAGCAAATGAAATAGTATAATTAAAGCTTTTATTTCTTATATCAGCCTTAATTTAAAATAACTTTACTTTTTCCTTACTTAAGTATTTGTCTATTTCTTATATATCTAGAGATTGATTGATATATACTGTGAGTGTAAAAGATTTTTATACTCATAGTCAATCATGACTATTCATTTATGTGACTTTTAAAGTAGTAATGAGTAAAGTCAACAAATTTACCATGAATAAAGGGTTGTGGTCGAATGTCAGTGTAAAAATCTTTACACTGACTATGTATACCAATTAAACTCATATATCTAACTATTATTTTTCTCCTATGTTTTTATTTAATCATTAAATATAACATTTGAAGAAAAAACAAATAATTTGAAGTTTAATACTAAAAATAAAGAATTGCATTAGTATCCATAGTTAGGATTCAAATTGTAATGCTTATCCAAACATATATAAAATTTCGCGCATTAGTTTTCACGTTGACACCTCTATTTGAAAATATCAACCAAGGGCCAACGTGATGGATTCCCCAGTAACGTGATCACACGCAAGTGGCTGGGATAGTTATTAAAAAAACTAGCATTGAAACCTCTGTGGAGTACACGATTTTTGTAGAAAAAGAAGTAAAATGTTTTAATGTGAAAACAATATAGACTACTTACACATGACATAATCCATTTGACATTAATAAATAGAGAATATGTTATTTATTTTCTCATTCTTATTTCTAGAGATGAAAATTAAAACCAATAATAAAATAAAATTTATTATTTTCACTCAACTCTTACTTCCAATCCAAACATATATATATATGATTTATATCTTGTTAAAATATTTAATAAAAATATAATAAGTATATATTATTATAATTATAGATGACACCGAAGAGATTAAACACCTGAAAACATGTATGATCATGGGACACACGCTTATGTATAAAAGAATATGATATCATCTTAAACCCAAAACTTTAAAACATTAGGTGTATGAGTCTTTCTTATTTATATATTGCTCAACTTTTGAATTTTTAACAAATGTGAAACTTCAATTCACGCTTGTACCTCAACCATCTTCCCTTCAAGTACAAGTCCCTCCACATTGTAAACTTCTTGAGTGCAAGATGACTCCTTATTCACACCACCCTTAAACACAAGAGATCATGCCGTTAGACCTTTTTCAAAAAAACTTTTGATGAAGAAATCCACCATCAACTTTAGCTCCGATCACAATCATTGCCTCTGATACCACTTGTTGGATGACACCGAGAGGGTTAAACACTTGAAAGATGCATGATCATGGAACATAAACTTATATATAAGAGGACATGACACCAAATTTAACCCAAAACACTTGGAATACTTTCTCACTTATATCACTCAAGTTTCCAATTTCTAACAAATATGAAATTTCAATTCACTTGTAACTCAATAAGATCATAAATAAGATATACACATATAAAGTTTCATCTTAAATAAAATCTGTTTATACTAGTTCCATTATCCATATATATAATATTATATTATTTTTTTTATATCACGGGTATCACCGTATCAGTGGACATTTCTTAAAAGTGTAAAACAACTATTATAACCATTTTTAATTATTATGTTAAATTTGTTAAAAACAAATATAAGACCAAACAACATCAATGAATATAGATTCACTTCCATTACACGCTAAAAATAGTTAGACAGACATGTCGTATATAACATTTATGAAATGACATTATCTTTATAAGTCCATACAGAAGAATGTTTTCCAAAAAAAAAAAAATACAAAAGAATAATGTTGTCGTATCCACTAAGAATTCACGAAAGTTTCCCCAAAAAAATCACGAAACTTCTTGGATATCAAATGTATAATACAAAAAGACAATAAGTGTAACATAAGTAAAGAATAGACAAACTTCCAAATGTTAATGTAGTGTGGGGATTGTGAAGTTTGTTTCGAGTTTTTTTTTTTCCACATAAGGTAGAAAACAGAAATGAAATATTTTTATTATAATTTAAAAATATTTTTAAAATAAACTAAAATCAGAAAATAGAAAAAAAAATTATTTTTAGTATTTTTTAAAATTAAATTATATAAAAACTCAATAACAATATTGTAATTATAATAAAAATTATATAAATATATTTTAAATTATATATTAGTATTTTTAATAAAAATGGTTAAATTTAATAGTTTTATTTTTAAAATAAAAATAAATATATTTCCTAAATATTGAAAACCTGAAAAGAACATTATTTTTTTAAAAAAATGAAAAGTAAAATATTTTCTTAAATAAATTCACTTAGAATATAAGTTTAACTATTTGTTAATTTTTTTTCTATTCTATATAAAGATGTGAAATTAACCATTAAATTATAGCTTTAACCAATTAACTCTTACTAAATGATAAAAGAAAATATGAGAGCAATGAGGTGATTGATTGAATTTTAAATATTTGTGTGGTGTGAGAGTGATGTAAAATGTAGGACCATACAAACTCATATCACTCATTCCCTAAACCCTAAATCACTATAAATTATAAGACAAGTAAAAAATAAAAAATACACCGTTCACATCAAACTAAATGTGGAAAATGCAGTTTTGATTTTTTTTTTTCCAGATACAGAGATCATAGACATTTTTCTGTAATATTAGAGCCTTTTTATGGGAGCATTCACTTTACGTGTTGAAGTAGAATCCACCTAATTATATTTAATATCTCCAATCTAATAATTTATTTTTGGCAACATTTTTATAAAACTGTTTTCAGTATTTTAATATTTAAAAACTAAAAAACTTGTTTCATTACTGTTTTCTTAAAACAGTTTCCGAAGATAGTTTTGGTTTCATTAGTTTTTTTTTAAAAAATAACAACAATTATAAATAGTTTTACATTTTAGTTTTCTATTTTTGTTTCGAAAACTCAAAATACAATAATAGTATGTTATTTTTTTCTTTTCGAAGATAGTTTTGGTTACTGGTTTCTTAAAACAGTTTCCGAAGATAGTTTTTCGAAGATAGTTTTGGTTACTTTATTTTTTTTTTTTTAAAATAAGAACAATTATAAATAGTTTTACTTTTTAGTTTTCTATTTTTGTTTCGAAAACTCAAAATACAATAAGAGTATGTTATTTTTTTCTTTTCATTAATGAAATTTTAGTAAATATAAAGAAGTTTTTTCATTTTCACATCTTCAAAACAGTTTTCAAATAATACTTGTGAAACAAGTTTTTTTTTTCTCTTATTCTGAAAAACAATTTTTGAAAACTATTTATGAAAACTATTTTCAAAAACTAAAAAATAAAATCAAACTCTTATTCTTTTAGTTGCATCAATCCCCATTTAAAAATACTCATCGTGATTTTTCAGGGTTGTACAAGGCGAAGGAAAACATCTCGCTACATTTAAGATGTATAATGCATCATCTAAGAAGTACTCATTGAACAACTAAACATACCCTTGTTCTTGAACCCCTTCAAAATAAGGTACCAACATCACGCATTGCAACTTGTTGTGTCTCCATTACCAACCTCAAGTATTGTTTTGATAAGCTATAATTTATTATGAAATCTTCAATGATTTCATCCACAAGCTCTTCTTCACGGGATGAATCACTAGATGTCATCTAAAAGAACACTGTAGACTAATAGTTTAGAGAGAAAGTGAAAATAAAATAACACTTGTTAACTCAAGTGAGAGATATCAAAACTCTTCTTATTACAAGTGATCCATACATAGAGATATGTGTAACGACTATTTTAAATGACATTTAGTTTGAAGAATGTATAGTTTGAATTACATGGAAAAATTATGAACAATTAATTTTTACTAAAAAAAAGTGAGAATCGCATCATTTAGCATTTAATCATATCCCAAGGACACACTAGGGATATGATATTAACTTAAATAACATAACAATCACTGGATGAAATTAAACCTACAACTACCTATACATTAAAGGAATGTGAAATTAACAACAAAAGTTTATTGACAGTTGAAATAACAATAAAAGTATACCATGACAATGGATAAAATTAAAATTAGACAAGATGAGATCACAAAACCTCATGGGAAAATGAATTTAGATACCATATAATGCAAACCATGCTCCATTGTTATTTTTACATGCATGGAGGTTGGAACAAATAAGGAAATGGATGATGGAGAAGGTAAGGAATAAATAGGTTGCGCCACTCTAAAAGAGAGGTAAGCAAAAAATAATTTCCACAAGGGAGATACTCTTGCTGGAAGTTAGAAGGAAACTTCTCTCTAAAGAGAGTATACTTGACCAATAAGAAAGAATTATCTCTCAAAAATTGAACAATTCATTTAATGACTAAAACATGTTACAAAAGGGTAAAAGAGCTATATATAGGCTAGATAGTGCTATGATTAAGTTAACCAAATTGTGGTTACCTGTAACCAAGGTTGGATTAATTTGAGTTAGTTAATTCAACCATGGTGAGCCTAACCATGGTTCGTTCAACTCATCATAATCTAGTTTAGATTCATAATGCATGTGAAAAGCATGATTAAATGGGTGTGAGTATGAAAAGGGAAGAGGGATGTGAAAAAATGAGACATGCACATTCCCCGCAATTTAGTTTAAATTAGATCCAACCCAAGGGTAAAGCTACTAAAGCTAAGACTTTGGGTTCATCAATAAAAAAATTATTTATTACTAATTTTTTAAAAAACCATATATTTTGATAAAAAAAAGCCACATGTATTTACAAAAAAGATCTAATATATAAACATATCATTTAAAAAATATTTTCTTATAATTTGCTTCAAGTTTCTATCACCGTTGGCCTAACCTGGTGTATATATATTGTGCATGTAAAAAACATTGTTAAGGCATGGGTAAGAAAAAAGAGGTATAGAGATGAAACATGTTTTAGGTGTGACCAAAGAGGTGTGAGAAGTTTGAAAAGAAGTGTGACTCATAAAGTAAGTGATGCCTACTTACTTTATTGAACTTTTGAAGTCTACTTGGTTGCACCTAAGATAAATAACTTATCTACTCTTTAGCTGAAATCGCATATGTGCTATAAAGGTGACACTAAAATAAAGATCAATAAAAATATCAACTATAAAACTCAACCTACTAAAAAGTCAACAAAATACAAATAAAATCTAAATCTAATATATATAAGGAATTCTCATGAATACTCAAAATGAGTTTTTAGATTGGATTGATCACTAATGTACCTTCTCTTTTAGGACATTTTTCATACCTCAAAAGTATGTGAGACATTGTTGTCTAATAATTTCTAATCATTTTCTCTATATGTGTCACACTCTTTTGTAAAAAAGCTCACACTTCTAAGACATGTTGTGGGTATATTGTTCACTCAAACCCTTTTGAGGTTGAATAAAAATTTATTTAATATTAAAAATTATAATTGCGATTATTATATCTTATTTATATTTCACATGACACCATGTCATTTGTTTTTGTTACTAACCATAAATGTAATCTATTTTACATATACTAGTGAAAAGATAGACACTCTTGCACTTGTGTATTTGCATTTCTATTTTAATATGTTACAAAAATTTTAGAGTTTTAAGTTAATATATTTTTTAATAACATGATAGAATATAAATAACTCACCATGTTATTTTGTGTGTTCAATAATTTTAGTTCAGTATTTTTTTTTGTTTATGTTAACATGATAAAAATATGTTAGATCATCAACAAATATGTGAGAAATGAACATGTAAGATTTGTAATGAATTTGAGAAAATTTAGGTGGCATTTGGTTTGAAAAAACATTTTCTGTTTTCATTTTCAGATTTTGAAAATAGAGAAAAATGTGTGATTTAACTTTTTTATTTTCTATTTTTTGAAAATGAAAATATGTTTGGTTTGATTGATTTTCAAAATGAAATAATGTTTTATTTTTTAATTTAAAATGATAACAATATATTAACAAATTATAATTATTTATTCTATAATATAATTGTACATAATTCAAATATTTAATATAAATATAATCATTATCATATATTAAACAAAACAACATCGTGCAACAAAATCAGTAGAAAATAAAATCTTGCTCAAAATCATTAACTTTTTTATTGGTTTATAATTTTTGTTGAAATATTTTTAAAAAAATTAAAGATAATTAGTTTTTATATCATAAATTAAAATAATTTTAATTAGTATAAAAATGTTAAATTTTTTTTTTACAAATAAAATCCTACTCAAGATGATTAATTTCTATATTATTTTATAACTTTTATGAGTATTTATATTATAATATTAAATATTTTTAGTTGTGATAGAAACTACAGAAATTATTTAAAAAATATAATTGTTTAAGACTATTAATTTTTTATTAATTTATAATTTTTATTAAAATATTTTTACTGAACATAGTTTCAATATAAATTAAAATATTTTTAGTTAATAGAATTAGTAGAGAGGCTAAAAAATTATTTAAAAATATAAAATCATTTTCAAGACAATTAATTTATATAATTTAATATAATATCTTTATAATCTTTCATTAAACTATTTATTCTAAGAATAGTTTAAGTCTAATTAACTTATAATAATATAAAGTAAACTAACAAATTAAAATAATTTAATTATAACATAACTATATTTATTATTTTATAAATTAGACTCAAGATCATTAATTTTTATATTACTATATTAAAATTATATATATTATATATATATACACACATATGTATGCGTATATAAGTGAAAAAAAAATCTTTCTAAAATCAGTTTTTAAATAAATTATTATTCAATTCTTTTATATTATCTTCTCTATGATATATATTAATAATTTCTTTTAGTGTATAATATAATAAGTCTAACCAAGATTTTCTTAGTATTAGCTAAAAATTAAATATGTAAAAACTAAAAGGTTGCAATTTTATTTGTATAGATATTTAACTATGAAATTGTTGTTACCGACAAATTGGTGCAGTGTGATTAGATATTTTTAGAGGTAATTATGAATATATTCTTTAAGTTTGGTATAATTATATATATATATTTTAGAGGTAACTATGAATATATTTTTTAAGTTTAGTATAATTATATATATATATATATATATATATATTAAATTACACATGTCTCCCTTATTTTTACAATTTTATTCTTTTTTTAAAATAGTATAATATCATACATAAATTTATTATACATATATCCTTAAGTTTTGTCTGTTATTACACATGCACTTCCTATATTTTTCAAATTTTACAATTGACATTCCTCTCACTTCCATTGTTCAACAGTTACAAAACTTGAAAAAAAAATTATTCATGCGAAATAAAACATAATAATACAAAAATAAATGGAAGTTTATGTAGTTTAGATATGAGGGGGATACAACTATAATTAGTACATAAAAGTAAGGACTAAAGAGATTTGTGTAATTTAAGAACAGAAGAAGAAATGCATATGTAATTATACTAAATCTGATAAAGTTCATCCGTACTTACTTCAATTTGTTAATATCATCTAAGTTTCTACTTATCAAACTATATATCTTATTAAAATATTTATTAACAAATTTGTGCAATGCAAGCATGAGTCAGAACTAGAACGGACAATCTATATTTTGTTAAGGTAACATATTTCTAAGTTTAGGTTGACCCTATATTAGCCATTGGTCAAAACGGACCTAAACGGATCTTTTTAAAAAGAAAAATTTAAATTTTTATAAAAACTTACTTATTTTATAATACAAGTCCAAACCAATTCAATCAATCAAAACACATCATAAATAAGTCTAAAATAACATAAAAATATATTTATATGTATATTTTAATTTAATATATATTTTAGAACAACATAATTTTTATTTGTTGAAAAGATATTATTAAATAAACATTAAATATACTTTTATATGTGATTTATATATATATATATATATATATATTAACAATATGTATAAATTGACTTCACATCAAACATACTTTTATGTGTATATTTTTTATTTAATATATTTTTAATAATGTATTAATTTATATATTTATATTTGTATTTGGACTCGCCCAAGTTCATTTGTATGTCAGGTCAAATGGACCTGAAAAAAAAAATTCCCTTCTATTTGGACCTTTTTTCAGAGTTCAATCTGACCCATTTTGTAGGCTCCGAATCGATCTAACTAAGCAAACTCATTTTGACAACTCTAGTCAGAATACTAATTAAGCAACTGTAATAACCACATCTAGGGTTTACATATACCCTAGCAACGTAAATCACATAAATAAAAAGACCCTGCTAGATAGGTTCCAACTTTTTAAATTAGCTAATTCCATATTCGTGTTACTACTCTAATATTTCCATCTTTTGTTTTTCCTACACATAACCTTTTTACCTTTCTAATTTCTAATTTTCACAAATTTCATCTTCCAGTTGTCTTACCTCCCGTCATAATCTAATAGTTTTTGTTGCGTCTTCTTAAAAAAAAATTCTCATTTTTTGTTCATTTTTCAAAAAAAATTTATGTGGTAGATTTCAAACCCTTCACCTATATTGTCATTGTGAGAATTGTCAACAATTACACTGTTATGCTTTTAGGTTTGAATTTGATTATACTAGCTTTCTCTCTTATATTTGTTTTATGTTTGATCAATTTTATAATTTTTATTTCCCATAATAGAATTATAGTGGAATCCCATGTGAAGAGGAATTAACACAAAAAATGCTAGAGCAAGCGGTAGAATTATGAAAAACATGATGATTGTTATATTATATATTTATAAATTATATAAAGAGACAAATAATTTACACTACATAATGATTTTAATTTCTCATGTAGAATGTTAATCAATAGACATAACATGAATATATTTTATTAAAGTTTAATTAGCATGCACGGACTTGTATAAAGGGTTTACAGTGACGTTCAATCACACCTCTTCATTTAGATGACTTTTAAAATATTAATAAGTAAAATCAACAAATTTACTATAGAAAAAGTTGTAATTGGATATCAATGTAAAATTTTTTATACTAATACTACATACTAGTTAAACTATTTTTATTATATTAGACTATTTTCTAAGCTTCTAATTTTTAAAATTTTAGTCTATATAACTTATATAATTATATATTACAAATGTGATTTGCACCTGCTCGATTGCATGTGTCTGCTTGATTCATGAGCGTGATTGCATTTACACAGGAGTAGAAATGATAAAAAAATGTAAGACATTTTTCTTTTCAAAATTAGTAAGAATATTTGTGATGTTTATGAAATTGTTTACATATTAAATTAAAATTTGAATATATAGAAATCCTTATATATTATTTTGTCATGGACTGATAAAATTTTAGTATTTGTGATATTTTTTAAAAAAAATAAAATCAAAGAGTTAGTACACAATCTTTGTTTTAGACCATATTCAAACTAGCATGTGAGGATCTTTCAAATAGAGGCAAAAATGAATTATCCATGATGAAGGGGGAGTTTTTTCACAAGAACGCTGAAGATGTATAACAATGGTTAAAAAAAAATCATATTCTACACTGTCTCTCAGTAACAAATTGGGGTGGGAAGCAATAGAAAATTGAAAAAGAATTATTTGTTAAACTTGATAACTTGGAGAGAATTGGTAATCATCTTAATAGAGTGTCATTGAAATTAATTAAAAGGGGAGAGACCACTGAGTTTTTGACATTGCAAGCTCTCAAAATCAGAGATAATCTCTTATTTTATTTTAATTATTTTCTCATTTACAAAATTTAGTTAATAAAAAAACTGTAATCAATCTTTTGAATTTGATATTCAAACTTTAAAGCCGCAGTTACTATGGACTAGGATATGATTATTGTTAAGCGAGCTCCACAATAAAATATAAACATAAAAATGATTTAATCATTGAATAAAATAAAACATAAAAATTATATTTGAATTTGAATAAAAAAATACAGCTATCTTGACATCACGCAAGTCAAGTGTAAAGTGTAAACCTTACAATAAACCAAACCAACACACTTTGTCTCCTCTTTGTCCTGACTAAAGCAATAGCCAAACCAATGACTGCATATTTAAATCACCATAATGTCATTTTAGACCATTTGATCAACACCAACTACTAGCCACCTCCAAACAATCTTTATGGCCAAACTTGCAATGGTCGTCATAACTTTTTTTTTTTTTTCCTTTCATTTGTCACCTTTTTTTTTTATTGAGCGATATCTTTTATAAAAAGTCAAAATATCCTTATAAAATTACTTTTCCGAAAACTCTTATTATGTAGAAGCAAAACAAATTAATTCTCCTAAAGAAACTTTTTTTTTTTCTTCTACGAAGAAAGAGTTTTTTTGTAAAAGTAAAGCAATATTTTTTTTTTCTTTTAGGAAGACCCATCTCGTAGAATAGTCTTCCTATGGAATTTTGTTATGCGAGCAGCAGAAAACTAGGGACAAGGAGGGTCTTGCACTGGAAGGTTCAGAATATCTTCCATTCTTGGCATCTACAATTTCGAAAACATAACACTCATATCTTTTTAATAAAGATATTTTGGTCCTATGCCAATTTAAAAAGGAATAGGTGTAAAATAAAGTAACCTTACCATTTTAATCACTAATTGGACTTATTCACGACCCAAACTAAATTTCATACCCAGCATGAACAAGCAAAAGGGGGGTGAAATTGCTTAAAGGGTCAGGTGTATTTAGCATTTGAAAACAAATCAATGGAGGTTTTGTCGTGTGCTGTCATTGTTTCTTTGTCAAAAAGTTACATAACATTTATTTTTTAATTCATACTTGTACGAAAATAGTTTCAATTTATTTGTATGTACACATTAGTTTAAGAGTTTAATTTGATTCTTATTATTCGTTGTAATTAAAACCGTACCAGTATGATTACAAAACAATAAAATATAAGAATTAAATTAAAATGACCATAATGTTAACGGATAACAATAATAATTTATTTGCACTAATATAGACATTTAAATGGATTAAGGTTTTTTATTTAAGTTTCATAAATAAAAAATATTATTGAAATAAAATATATTACTAAAGGTGATTAAAATAAAAAAGTTGAAAATAAAAATAAATTAAATAGTTTATGATGTACTAAAAACACATTTAAGTAAAAAAATATTAATTAGGTTATTTTACATATAAAATTGAAATATGAGATGAAAAACGTAATTGGATTTGATAAGATGACAATAAAATATAGATGTAAAAAGGCGAATAAAATTGAAGTTTAGTGACAAGTGACATGTCATGGGTAGTTATATTTTATTGATAAAAAAACATGTGAAGGGTTAAAAGTTAGAATGATAGGAAAAAGGTTGTTTGGGGTGAGTGGTGTTTGTGATTCCATAGTCGCGACAAAACAACAACTTGCGTGGTCGCATTTTCCTTGTCGGTGCTATGGATGCGCATTTTTCACGTTGCATTATTCTTTCACGGAATTCATTTATTATTATGCCTATGTCCTAATCATCACTCGCTTCTCGCCAATTCATTTACTCTATAAACATCTTTCTTCTTTATTCCCTTTTCTCTTTCTTCCCATATTAAGTCTGTTTCTTAGGTTCCATTATATCAAATAGCTTGTTTATTTTAATATATTAAGCACAAATTTTAAATAACATCTCAATTCATCTCTTTTTTAACAATTTCATCTATTTTACTTACATTATCTAAAATAAAAAGCTTTATAATAAAATTGCAAAGGATTCAATGTTATTTATAATAGTTAACTTTTTATTTAAATAATAAATAATTGGGGATAAAATGAGAAAATTAACTAAAAATAAATATATTAATATTGAATCATAATTATAATAAATTATTATAAAAATATTCCCTATGTTGAAATTACAATATATATTATTAATCACATTTAAATAATATTATTTTGTTCTATATATGAAAAACAAAACTCAATATTTTCTTGATCTATTTATAAAAGCAAGTATTTTATAATTAAATTTCTTTTTACTCGTAAGATCTATTAATGATTATCTTTTCATAAAATAGATGCATTTATAAATGAGATCAGATGTAACCATACATACTTTTTTTTTATCAACGAGACTATAGATTAATATAATCGTACTTATTTTTCCGAACTATATTTTCATAAGAAATAATCTAATCACTAAATTATTACTTTCTTAATAATTTGCTAGACCCGACAAGACAAATATTAATCACCTGGTGCTCATTAAGAAAATAGTTAATAGAAATTATATTAAGAAATATAAATCTTTTAATATATTTCTTAAATAATTAAAAAATAGTTAATAGAAATTATATAATACTTATAACTAGTGCTCATTAGATATATATTCATAGGACCTTTTTCTTTGTTATTTGCCTTGTGTTTTTATCTTTTCTCTTCTTTTTGTCACAGTTTGATGTTTTCTTCTTTTCCTTTTCTGTCTACTCTAGAAGATAATAAATTGAGAAATGGAATTAATATTTTCATCTCTATCAAACTTACTTTTATTTTCGTAACGTAACGTGCACTATTAATTCTCTGTTATTTATAATAAAATAATTGACAACTAAATAGGAATACAAATATAAATAAAAATATTAATATTTTTGTTATTTTAAATTTAAAATATATACAGATAAAAACATTTTTCTACAAAATAATTGGTAAATAAATAGAGATTACTATCTCTAGACCTAGAAATTGTTTTAAATGCTAAAATATTATTATTGAAATAATTAAACTCGAACCATGGAGTGTGTGTATATACAAGTATGCAATAGGTTTTTTGAAATTTTCAGCATCTCAACATACTATATAAAATAATATAAACTTATATATCTTTATTAGTAATTATACATTTTGAAAACGTTTATTACATCAAAATCATTTCAATTCGAAAAAAATTAAGCATAAAATACTTTCTTACATATTCACTTTAATACGAAAATAAGCTTAAAAACAAATACTCATTAAAAATTAATTTTATAATTTTAATCCAAACACGTTTGATCAATAATTTAATATCCAAATAACCTTTACATTATAAAATGAGAAAAATTACTATGCAATAGTATAAAATAATTTATATTACCATTTAATTACAGATAATTATATAATAAATTTATTGATTTTTATGACAATTAAGTCATCCAATCGGTGATTTGTATTCGAATCTTTTACATTTTAATGCAGTATCGTTAAATTATTATTTTTATTGTATTTGCAAATTTTTATCCTATTCACTAAGTACATAAATCAAAGAACATTAAATATATTACCTTAAAGACTTATAATTATGTAAAAAAATAGATAATAAATAACCGTACATTTTATCTAATAATTTCTTCATTTTTAAATAAAAAACTATTTTTCATTAAGTGATTTACCCGTTGCACATAAATTAAAAAGATGAGGAAATTATAATAACACCTCAAAAGTTTAGTATAATAGAATATTAATATAAGATTTTACAGGAATGTTAATATAATATTTTTAAACATAAAAATGAGTATTAGTTTAAGAGTTTAATTGATATACATTTAATTACACTTCTTCATTCATATCCTTCATTCACAATAAATTTAAGAGTTTAATTAATATACATTTAATTACACTTGATAGTACTTTAAAAATGACATAAATAAAAAATTATGATTGAACTTAGATTAAGAGTGTATATCAAATAAACTCTTAGTTTAATATTTTTTAAATTAAAAAGAAATTAATATTTTTCTCTATCAATATGTACTATCTAGTGATTAACATGGAAATGTCAGTCACCACTAATCTAATTTAAGTATGTAACATCTAATAAATTAATACTCAACCTCTTAATAACCTAAACCTTAATCTTAAATCCTAAACCTAATAATTTAGGCGTTAATATTATTTAAAACAATTATTTAAGACTCATTATTAACTATACAAACGTATATTTCTACATACATGTAACTTCTAAAAGAGATGAAAAATTCAGTTACACTTTTTCACACTCATACACTTACTTGAGTAGGATCAATATATTATACTTGTTTTTTTAAAGAAGGATCAATTATACTTATGATCTTAAAATAAAATAATAAATATCAATTCAAGATTTTTACCCGATACCAACCGTACCTCAACTAAGTATAAAATACTTTATTTTAATACGAAAATAAGCTTAAAAATAACTACTCATTTAAAATTAATTCTATAAATTTTTATTCAAATACGTTAATTACAGATAATTATGTATAATAAATTCATTAAATTAAGTCATTCAATCGGTGATTTGTATTCAAATATTTTACATTTTAATGCATTATCGTTAAATTTTTATTATTATTGTATTGAAAAATTTTTAGCCTATTCACTAAGTACGCAAATGAAAGAACATTAAATATACCACCTTAAAGATTTATAATTATGCAAAAAATAGATAATAAATAACCCGTACACTTTGTCTAATAATTTTTTAATTTTTAAGAAAAGACCATTTTCCATTAGCTGATTAATCCAATGCACATAAAAAAAAAGAGAAAATTACATAAAAACCCAAAGTTTAATATAATAAAATGTTATTTTAGAATTTGATAGAGATGTTAATATAAAGTTTTCAAATATAAAAAAATATGAATTTAGTATTTTTAAAATAAAAATGAGATTAGTAAAGAAAAAAAAAAGTTATATGCAATTTAATAAAAGTTAAATAAGCCATCTTTAATTTGCTCTAGAAAGATAGATGCATTTTTAAAAAGAGTGGATATTACAAGCAACCGTGGCTCTGAGTAGGATCAATTATGCTTATGATCTCAATAAAATAAGAAAAATCAATTCAATTTCCACCCAAATGATACCAACCAAACATGAACTAAGCAAATTAATATCATGTGTAAAAACGACTTGTATTCACTAAAAATTATCAAAATAATGCACACAGAGACATTAAATTTTCTGAAACTAATCAATCTCAGTCGTAAAACTAAATTTATCTCTGGTTTGGTCCGCAGAGGTGGACCTAATTGATGAAATAATTATACATACAAATATATATTATAAATACGTATGAAGGCCACAGCAATCTTCGAAAGGCCTACAATCATATAGTTAGGAGCTTTTGGTTGACCAGAGCCTGTATATCGTAAGTTCATGACGAGCTAAATTACTACAAGTTAAGGTCAAACTGTTTGGAACACTGATCTTCAAGTTCACCCCCTGAACTGCTTCCTTCTGGCTTGTTGTTAATTTGGTAAGGCCCTCTTGCATTAACCCTGTAACAATAGAAAATTCAATTAATTAATTAGCATTACACAACAAAAATATTAAAAAATTAATAAAGAGTCTTATTGACTAAGTGTAAAGAATTGGTAAAAGCTAATCACTTATAGAAAACTTGAATGACCACACTTAGTAATTTTTTCTCTCCTGAATCCTGATCACTTTTTTCCCCTTATTTACTAAGACTCCAATCTAAGACCTTTTATAAAAAGTAAGGATTCAATTCCTGTTAGACCAACATAACATCGGTAATAGAGAAGATTATTGAAAACAATAGTGAAAATGCATTAATACAAGTACTTTGCAATAAAAATTTCATATGTTTACTTCTTTAACAGTTTAACCAATATCCTCCCCCTCAAGGCGCAGGTGAGCATTTTCCAAGAATAAAAGTAGCAAGTACAAGACAGCTATATCCTCCTTACCTTTCTTTTCTTTTCTCAAGAAATTTTAGAAGTGAAGTTCTCCTTGGATACCTCATATCTGTTTGTCAAAAGAAGTTGTAACCCAGAATTAGTATATGAACTTGCACATGCTTGAGAGCAATGTTTCTTATCTAGTTTCCTTTGTTCAGATGAGTTTTAAGGTATATTATTAAATACCTGAACCAACTCCTTGGCTTCCTGGCTTAGGGGTTTCTGAGGAAGTGTTAGTTTGAGGCACTTTGGACACAGCCAATTTTTCTGTTTTAACAGGAGCACTAGGGGGCCTCTCTTCCATGGCTGTGGAGTCCGAGGCCAACTTGGTGGCCAACTCCATCACCTCTGTTGCCTTCTCGGGCGAAAAAGCATCAAAAACCAACATTTTTCCAGCATAGAATATTGTCAATTGAGGGGATTCAGTTCCCGGTGACCTATAATAAGAGAATAATAATAGAAACATTATGAATACATGAACCTCATCAAATTTGGGAGATGAAGCCGTGAAGCAATAAGGATGTAACATACACATGCCTAAAAACTAAACAGATCTAGGCACAAATGCTCATAAAGGATACAAATTTTCAACCCCACCACGTCCAGTCTTAATCTATTAAATCTAATGGTTCTAAAACTTCAAGCTGTTTATAGTTCTTTTTCATAAAGTAAATATTCCTTATGACAAAGATCGTCATCAACTAGAGACGATTTAGATCCACACAAAAAAGTTGGTTTAATTTATACCCTTCATGATAGAAGGGTATCCACATCTTTTCCATATGCCTCCTTTCATTTTCCATGTGAAATATTTAGTTGAAGCGCGGGTATGTAAATAATTTCACAAGGATCAAGCACTGGGGGTCGGTCATTTTGATTTTTGAACATTACAAACACTTTTTCCTATCTTTTTTGGCTTAAAATTCAGAAGAAAAAAAATAATAAAAGAACAATAACACACCTAACATTAGACTTCTTAATGCAGGGGTTTTCCACAAGCTGGGGCAAAAAATCCATGGCTGAAGCGCTTAGTTTCAAAGCCCCATCTGAGTTTTGCAGGCTGCCTAACAAATCCTTCGCACTCGCTGGAATTTCCAAATCCAAACAAACAATACTCCCATCAGAAATTCTCATCACAGCCAATTTCAGAAACTTCTTTAGATAATTATATATGTAATTAAGCTAGCAATACAAAAATATTTTCAGTACCAACCCATCAATTGAGACACAGCCTACCCACAACAAAAAATGGATTGTGAACAACACATCCCATAATAAAACTTAGAGTGCAAGGGGTTCCATATTAAGGGGAAATTAGAAAGAAAAAGAAAAAAACAAAGATAGTACCTTTAGGTTCCATTTTCCCACCCATTCCAAGGGTAGAATCAGCAGAAGCACGTTTCTCCTTCAAGAACTGACTCAAAAGGCTGCAAGTCTGAGAAAAAGTGGATTTTTCCGGTGCCTTGCCGGACCTCCGTCCTTCCGATACCGTGTTGGGGAAACTTGACATTTTTAAGAGATGCCCACCAAAAAATTCTCACAGGAAAATCTGTGAAATTGGAATAGTGCTTATAAAAGTGATCTCTTTGATGGTGGGTATGGGTGACCCAGTTGTTCAGTTCATGGTAGGAAGTTTTGGGAGGTCCAAGTGAGAGAATATGGGTGGGCTTGGCTGTTTTCTAAGCATGTTCCTTGAATCTGCTATGGTCTGAGAAAGAGGTGTGAGACCATGTGGTCTTTATCTTCCTAATTATTATTTTTTATTAAAATATTTAGATGCATAATAGTCATGATAATATATTATTTTTTGTTTGAAGCACGTGTTTTTTGTGGGGGAAAATCATGGGCAGCGGATTTGTTCAAACTATAAACTCTCCCCTCTTTCGAATTGGTTCACCAAAAGTCCATTGCAAGACAGAGAAATAAAGTAAGTATATTAAATGCGGCTGATTGACCCAAGTGTGTTTGTTTTTTAAAAAAATTACCGGTATGGGTCTTTTTTGAAATATATTACCAGCGTAGGTCTGTTTTGGTGGTTGACTCGGTCAAACCGCAACTACGAATTGCGGTTTCATTGCCCCGTCAACAACGTCATTACGTGGAAGTCAGCGTGGAAAAACGCCCCAGTAAAACCGCAAGTCGGAATTGCGGTTTGACTGGTCTTTGACCAGCACCGTCTTGTTATCCAATGGGTAAAAAGCAACAGAAAACGATGCACATAAAACCGCAAGTCAGACTTGCGGTTTGACTGGGGTTTAACCGGCCCCCCCTTTACCCAGCGGTTGCAACAAACGGGTGCGGATATTGAGGAACAGGCGCGGTTTTTTACGCACATAAAACCGCAGATGCGATTTGCGGTTTGAATTAAATAATATTTTTGGTCGTAAAACCGCAAGTCAGACTTGCGGTTTTGCGGGGGTTTAACCGGCCCCCCCTTTATCCAACGGTTGCAGACGAACGGGCGCGATTTTTGACGCACACAAACCGCAGTTCGCACTTGCGGTTTTAATAAAAAAATCATATCACATGAATTATCATCAATTGAAACGTCATTTTCTTCATCAGATGTTTGCTCACCACATGATTCACCAACAACATCATCATCATCTACTTCAACTATGTCAGAACTCATTATACCAGTGTCTACTGCAGTGCCTAAACTACTACCAGCTGATGATTTATGAACATACAATTCTATTATATCAACATTATTTTGTTGTTCAAATGCATTAAACATAATTTCAATATCTTCATCATCAACAATTTGTAGTGGCACATATTTTCCAGAAAATAAAAATCTACAAGTTAGAGATGATATAAATTCATTTAATGGCATTTTTAACTTTTCCTTAATTTTGTTTTTCAACAAAGTAAAACTGATATGACGCGTAATTCTAATTGCTCTTCTACTCCCTTCAAAAATAACACCTTCGTCTCCTTCGTACATTCTTCCATCACTATAAATGAAGGTCACAATTGGAGCAGACATAATATTCATAAATGTACCTACAAATAAATAATAAAGTAAATTTAAACATAAAAAATAGAGTTATAAAAGCAATTTGTTTTTAAAAATATTTAAAAACACACAAAATTTACACATTGCGTTTTTCACCTGAACAATTGGACTGTAACGTAAACCTTTGTTTTATGTCGGGTGCAACTACGTCGGCGGTTCTCTGTGTCGAACGGCTGTGCGGTTCTGTGGGGCGACGAGGGATTAAATAGCAACTGCACGTAAACCGCAGTTCGCACTTGCGGTTTAAAGGAAAAATATTATTTAAATCAAACCGCAAGTCGCATCTGCGGTTTAATGTCAGTACAAACACGGGTCGTTTTTGCAACCGCTGGGTAAAGGGGGGGCCGGTTAAACCCCCGTAAAACCGCAAGTCTGACTTGCGGTTTTACGACGAAAAATATTATTTAATTCAAACCGCAAATCGCATCTACGGTTTTATGTGCGTAAAAAACCGCGCCTGTTCCTCAATATCCGCACCCGTTCGTTGCAACCGCTGGGTAAAGGGGGGGCCGGTTAAACTCCAGTCAAACCGCAAGTCTGACTTGCGGTTTTACGTGCATCGTTTTCTGTTGCTTTTTACCCATTGGATAACAAGACGGTGCTGGTCAAAGACCAGTCAAACCGCAATTCCGACTGGCGGTTTTACTGGGGCGTTTTTCCACGCTGGCTTCCACGTAATGACGTTGCTGACGGGGCAATGAAACCGCAATTCGTAGTTGCGGTTTGACCGAGTCAACCACCAAAACAGACCCACGCTGGTAATATGTTTCAAAAGAGACCCATACCGGTAATTTTTTTAAAAAACAAACCCACTTGGGTCAATCAGCCCTTAAAGGCAGGGAAGGGAACAGTGCCTCAATTATCTTCTTTTTTTTTAAGCCATTGTTTCGTTTCATAATATTTGATAGACACCATTGATATTATTTTATTTTAAATTTTTAGATGTTATTTAAAAAATATATTTTTTTAAAGATTTGTTTTGTTACGGATGATTAGAAACTCCTTATCTTTGGTTACTCGGTGAAGTGTCGAATGAATTACTTGTCAATGATATTTCGATGCTAAGTTGAATACAGATTCGACAAAGTGTAATTTGTGTATAATAAGTAATAACTAATAGTAGTTATCTTATATATAAGAACTTATAACTAATAGTATATGTTTTTATTGGATTTTGGCAGAACAAATATTTTTGCGATCTTTCGGGTCGTAGAGTTTTTGGGAATAGGTGTGTACTTGTAAAAGGGACTCTGATACCAGAGTTAGTAAGAAGTAAGAGGATATGAATTAGAAGGTTAGAGATTCAATACTTAGGGGGTCTGGGACTCCTTTTTTAAGGACGTTTTGATTCTCAGTTACCTTATTTATGGAATTCCAAATTACCTTTATTATAGAAATGAACTTTCAATCTTAGGCGGTGAGGGCCGAGTTGGAGTCGGGACTGGGGTGCTGGGCTCCAAGGTGGTAAAGGTCAATGATCGAGGTCGGGGCACACTGGGCTATGGTGCTTGAGTTGGCAATGTCTCGAGGAAGACACTGGGAGGATACACACGCCCCCCAATCTTAAGACGATTTGAGTATCGGAAGTGACATTAAGACTATGAGAACAATACTTTAGGTGGGGTAGGTGGGTTGGGTGCATACGTGTCGCGCGAGGGTAACTTGTGGGGTTTCGTGATGTGACGGTTGATGTCCTTTCGGGCGCGTTTTTGGGAATTGAAACGACGTTTTAGTAGTTTTAAGCTTATGTGAGAAGTTTCCTATTGTACCTTTGAAGCACACTTGAAGTTTTATGCCCCCATTTGTTGGTGGTCTATCTTTGCTTGGTGATTGGGCGCTCTTTCGTCAACGACTGGTACGTTGCTTCCTCTTTTCTGGGTTTTGCTTAGTCGTGTAGGATGTCTTCTTTTGAGAGTCTAAGGTTTTCTTTGGTTGAGGTTGAGAGTTCGTCTGGAAACTTGTTGGGAGGCTCCATGGTGGAGAGGGAGGTGGAGGGTATGAGTGAGGGAAGTGGGACGGAACCATCGCTAGGGTCGCTTAGCCTTCCGGATGAGGCGGAGTTCGAAAGAATGTTGGAGAACCTATTTGCGGGTTTGGATGAGGAAACAATGGTTGGTGGTGCTAGGGGCAGGATGACGTTGGCTAATGCTACAGTAGGTGTGCCAGGCAAAGCTTATGGAGTTTTGGAGAAACCAAGGGATATGTCGAAGCGTCGATGGAGAATGGTGTTGTCAGATAGCGAGGAGGAGACAGTTCCTGCTAGGACCATGGCGAAGGGCAAGGGGAAGAGCATGGGGAGGAAAAGGGACAAGAAGGTCCTCCCACCCATTATTAAGGAGGGGTTTGAGCGGGTTTCCGAAAAAGGTGGGGTTGTATCTGAGTGTTATGGTGAATCGAGGGGACCTGAAGAGACTTAGGGCTGAGTTGAATATATGTTCAAATTTTGATAGCCAGATTGGGTACTAATGGAACAATGTGGGGCTGAGGAGAGGGTGTATCTCGGGGCTGCAAGGGAGGAAGCTCCGTTTAAGTATGTGTCAACAACCTTTTCTGCCATGTCGAAGTCATGTTGCCTTTCACGGATTTCCAGTGTGAGTGCTGATCGAGTTGAATGTGGCTTGAGATTCTGTGCAAGGTGCTCGAGATCGTAACTACGGTGAACAAGTTCTTATATTTCTACTAGGTGAAAGGCGGAAAAGAGGCTAACGTGGGATGCGTATCAATGATTGAGTGTTAGTATAGGGCACTATTTACTTTGTTGAACGGGTCATGAAAGAGCTTCAAATCCAATTTTTTCAAGGTGCGTGCAAACGTACGGTACACCGATCATTGTGACATGTTGTTTAAGGAGGACGATTGTACTCATAGCTTCCCGTTGTACTGGCAAAGATGTCCTCGTCGATTCAAGTGCATACATGAGCACCTGTTGACGTCGGAGGATAAGAGAGATATTGTGGTGATTAGCTAGTTTCCCCGAAGGATGTGTGTGAAGGCTATTTTGAACTTAGAGTACACTGTCAATGTAGATAATGTTTTGAGTAGTGAGTGACCTATTTTGTTTAGATGTACTTAGAAAATGTAACGAGGTCGTTAAGGAACTGACCTCTGCTATTTGTTTTTTGCAGGCTAACGTGGGATGGGTATCAATGACTGAGTGGCAGTATGAGGCACTATTTACTTTGTTGAACGGGTTATGAAAGAGCTTCAAATCCAATTTTTTCAAGGTGCGTGCAAACGCATGGTACACCGATCATTGTGACTTGTTGTTTAAGGAGGACGAGTGTACTCATAACTTCCCGTTGTACTGGCAAAGATGTCCTCGTCGATTCAAGTGTAGACCTGAGCACCTGTTGATGTCGGAGGATAAGAGAGATATTGTTGTGATTAGCTATTTTCCCTGACGGATGTATGTGAAGGCTATTTTGAACTTAGAGTACACTGTCACTGTAGATAGTGTTTTGAGAGTGAGTGACCTATTTTGTTTATATGTACAAAATGTAACGAGGTCGTTAAGGAACGGACCTCTGCTATTTGTTTTTTGCAGGCATAATGAAGGACTTTGATTTCTTGGTGATGAGGGCAACAGTGTCAACTTCCCAGAAGGAGAAGGGGGCCAAGACTTTGGAGGAAATTATACGCAAGGGAGGGAAGAGGAAAGATGGCTCTGCTGTTTTGTCACCATCGAAGAAGGATTGGGCCAACCTCCCTCGACAAGGCAGTTAGGGGCCCGTACATGGGGTGCGTTGGTGGTAGCAAGGCTTAAGGTGACGATCTCTGCAACGCCTATGGGTGTCGCACTGTCTCCTGCCACTATGGTCCCGACTTCCTCGACCTCCTGCAGTGGCTCAGGTATGACTTAGCTTTTGGTGGTGCGTGTTTATAAGGGTATTAGTTGTCTTACTCGTTATGTTTGGTCTAGGATCGTCTACGCCTCACCGAGGGCAAACGGTGTACCACTTCCACAAAGAACGGGTAGCTCGCTGGACCATTGCAGTGTCACACCCGAGGCGTCATCTTTGTGGAACATTGAGATGACCTCTGCGCAAGTGATGCCTGATGACCGACTTCTGCCTAAGGAGGATCGGGGTATGATGGAATTTGCCAGAGCCGAGGGTTCTCTTGACTTAGCCGATGTCTTCCTCTTTCGGTCCATAGCGATCGTGCACTTCTACAAAAACAAAATTATGGAAACGAAGAAGAAAATGAAGGCACATGTCGAAGAAATGAAGAAAATGGTGGAAAATAATAGGAGAATGGTCGAGGCGGTGAAGGTTACTACTGATGTCGTGCTCCAGGTTCGAACTGCCCTAAAGGTGGAGCAGAGTAGGGTGATTGACTTGGAAGCGACTATCACCCAACACTTGAAGGAAATGAGGCGTTGGAGGAATAATTGCGAATGGTGAAAGCTGCTCTAGTGTAGGTAGAGGCAAAAAAGGCAAGGTTGCGAAAGGAGGTGGCTTCGCTGAAGGAAAGTGCAGAAGGCTAATCTAATGGCCTGATGATAGCGGCTCTGGAGGAGGGCTTCAAGAGGGTTATGGAGCAGGCAAGGGTCCTGGCACCAGGGATGGATTTTTCCCTTGTGATCTTTGGGCGTCTATTGATGGTTGTATCATCTCTACCGAGGTGGAACCCATGAAAGATGCTGAGATGGAAGGGGGCGTCCAAGGTAGGGGAGGTGGTTGTCAGATCCGTGGCTGTTGAGGGGGTCATTGGGGATCAGGCGCCAATGTTCCTACTGCTAGTCCTAGACATTAGGATCACTTGTCCGAGGTATTGTCTTTTTTGGAGGTTGTGACTGTCACGATTTTGCCCTGAAAAGGTGCCTTGGGAGGTTAAGAGAGGAAAGTGTTTATAAACAATCATTGACCTTGATTACTAAGAAATATGGGATTTTGGGTATGTAACGGAGCAAGCCCCCCAATCGAGGCTAAGGGGTATGAGAGCGTGGCAAATTCCCCACAGATGCCGCCAAATGTTCTTATCGGATTTTGGCAGAACAGGTATTCTCACGATCATTTGGGTCGTGGAGCTCCAGGGGACAGGTGTGTACCTGCAAAAAGGACTTTGACGCTCAAGTTAGTAAGGGAGTAAAAGGATAGGAGTTAAAAGGTAAGAGATTCGGTACCTGGGGGGGTCTGGGACTCCCCTTTTAAGGAGGTTTTGATTCCAAATTACCTTATTTACAAAATTCCAAATTACCTTTTTTATAGAAATTGGTCTTCAATATTGGGCCCTTAGTAAGAGCCGAGTTGGAGTCGAGACTAGGCATTGGGCTCCGAGGTGGTAGAGGTCGGTGATCGAGATTGGGGCACGATGACTTATGGTGCCCAAGCTGACAATGTCTTAAGGAAGACATTGAGAGGGTACAGTAGCTACCTCATAATATGAGCACTTATTTGTACCTAGTTAATGAGTCTTTGACTTGTTGAACTTCATCCAAATAAGCAGGGATTAGGTAATTTGAGCACAATTCATTTTTTATTTAAATAATTTTTCTCAAGTAACACTAATTATTAATTATTGCTTTAACTATCTTCATATATGGTTCTATGTCTTTATTGGGAGAATTGAAATATTTGGTTACATGAACAAACAACTTCTTTTGAAGTAAATTTGCATGTGGACTCTTGTTTATGTTTGTACTTGTCACCATGAGGTGTTAGGCCTTCGGTTTGGCAATTTTCAAATACCTCCCTTGGTGTTACTTTGCATGTATGTGCTCGTGCTGAACATGGTACATGTTCGGTCCTTAGTGCAAACATATGTCGAATATCCCTTTAGCATGTTTGGCTTTTGTCGCTGAGCCATGTGCTATACAATTTAAAATTTAAAGATATATTATCTATGAATTAGAAATTTGTTTCTTCATTTAAGAGATTACGATGTTTGGTTTATAAATAGAGAATTTTGAGATAGGAAGAATAATATAACTTGATGAGGGGCCACTATCGTAAGTGAGAAAAAAAGTTATGATTTGGAGGGAGTGTTTCCATGTTTTTCAATAGTCCCAAAAACATGTTGTGGATGTAGACATGAGGTGTAAACCATGTTAACAAAAACTAGGGAGTGTTTTCATATTTTTCAATAGTCCCAAAAACATGTTGTAGATGTAAACACGAGGTGTAAACCATGTTAACAAAAACTAGGAAGTGTTTTCATATTTTTCAATAGTCCCAAAAACATGTTGTAGATATAGACACGAGGTGCAAACCATGTTAACAAAAACTAGGGATAATTTATAGATTTTCCAATAATCCTAAAAACTTATCATGGTTGTAGGTAAATGATTTTTTTTAGAAAAGTAAAAGAAGATAGAAAAAAGTGTGTGGAATTCACACGAAATAAAATCTCTTTTTAATGAGAGATTTTTTCATTGTTTAAAAAAAGAAAAACACAATATGAAAATAAAATGACATTTATCATTTTATTGGTATTACAAATATTTAATTTTTTTATGGGTAAATGTTAATATTGGTAATCATGTTAACTTTTTATTAGCAATGAGATTCAAACCCATGATCTTCCCTATTAATTCTAGTAATATTAATAAATGTAATTTGTTCAACATTTAAGGATGAAGATGACATTTATATCTTTCTTATTTTTTGTCTCTCTCAATCCAAATAATTTAAAATGTAATTATTTTTTCTTCTATTTTACTTCTTTCTACTATATTTTTATCTTCTCAAAATCTTTCATGATACAAACAAAGTTTATACTTTAATTGGAAAAAAGAAAAAGAAGAGAATAAAATATAATATAATAAAATAAAATAAAAGAGAATTTAAATAAAAAAAAGAAAAAATAAACTTCTTTAGGTTAAATGAAATATAATAAAAGTGAATAAAGTTTCTTGAACTAAAGTGATTGGAGCAGCCGATTAAAAATTATTTAAAATTATCTTTTGTTCTTTATTAGTAAGAGTGTTGAAAATCAACCAACCCAACTTAATAACTTAAAAACAACTCAAAAAAACTGAAAATCGGAAAAAAATTGATTGTGTTTTAATTTATTAAATATATTGATTATATATATAGATTATTGATACTAGGGCAATTAGGTATGTTGGGTATAAATGTTTTAAAGTAATTTTGTTCTTAAGGTTATAAGGTTGATCTAGTGACAAAATTTATATTTAAGGAATGAGAGATTCTGAGTTCGAATTCTTTCTATGATAAAATAGTTTTTTTTTTAATTTTCAGATAATTATAAGAGTAAAATAGGTATTTTGAAAAGTGGACATCAAAAGGAGAAATTCTCTTTATTAATATAATAGATAATATATAATATTATAGATTAATGATTATACATATATTATAGATTGTAGGGCAATTAAGTATGTTGGATATAAATGTTTTAAAATAATTTTGTTCTTAAGGTTATAAGTTGATTTACTGGCAAAGTTTGCATTTGGTAAGAGAAAGGTTGTGGGTTTGAATCTCTCTTACGATAAAATGATTTATTTTTTTATTTTCAAATATATGCAAAGGTAAAATAAGTATTTTGAAAGTGGACATAAAAAAGGGAAATTTCCTTTATTAATAGTATAGATAGATAATACACGATAGCATATTTTAAAACCGTAAAAACCAACACAAACCGCTAATTATTGGTTCAATTTGGTTAGGGTTTTATAATACTTTCATACTTAACCAAATCAAACACACTTACTTTCCTTATTTATTTTATATTACTTTTAAGCATAGTTGTAAAAACCAGTTCAGACCAATCAAGACTCGGTCATATAATCGGATTGGTTTGTCCAATAGACTGGATATGAAGTTGACCTATTTTAAATCAGTTAGAATTGACTGATTCCATAAAAAATGGGTAACCCAAACCAGGTTAGGTTAAGCTTGAGTTGTTTTTTTCTTTTAATTTGGAACGATGTTGTCTCTTACTTTCTTTATTTTCTTTTTATTTTTTAATGTGACTCGCAAATGTGAAAGTGAAAATTGTGATGTTAGGGGTGTGTGTGTATATATATATATATATATATATATATATATATATATATATATATATATATATATATATATATATATATATATATATATATATATGTGTGTGTGTGTGTGATCTTTTTGTAAATAGTCCGGGCTAAACTAAGTCAATCTGTCCAACCATTAACCCCTTGACCGGATCAGTGATCGAGTCAGTTTTTACAACACTATTTTTAAGATCAAAATCTACCTAAACCGCAACACGAACAACTTATAAATATCAAATCGTTAAAAAAAAAAGTACTCCTAATGGACTAAAAGAAGCATCTAATCCATTATTGTATACAAAAACAATGTTTATTGTTCATTTCTTGTACTTTTGCATAAAAAAAATAGTTGGACTTATCCAATCATATTCATTTATAGTCCCTAACCTTGTTTTTTAATTTCTTCACATTTTTCCCTTGCCAAATCCACAATTAAGGCTACCATTTTTTTATCTTATGAAAAGTTTGTTTTGAGCTCTTTCAATTTAAAAGTGACTTTTCATGCTTCATTTAAAAAAAGTTTAAATATATTTTTGGTAATTCAAAAATATATCCAATTTTATTTTAGTCATTTAATAAGATTTTCACTAGTTTTGGTGGTTGAAACTATAAAATTAAGTGAAGTTGGTATTTTCAAACTTTGTTAAAATTTGATAATATAATTGTGATTATAGAAGTCCAATTACTAGTCACATTATTAATATTTAAGAGTCTATCAAAATAGTCTTGTATAATCTTTTAATAAATTATACTTTTAATCACTTACTTTTCTTTTACTATTAACCATTTAAAACATATGAGAGATAAAAAAATAAAGTTTATCCACACACAAAATAACATAAGATTATCTTGTCAAACTTTCTAATAATGTGATAAGTCATTAAGCTATCAATGTCAATAACAATTTTAATAGAGTTAGCATGAAGTAACAATTTCATATATTGTCAAAATTTTGTAGACAAAAACAAAACAATTTGCATTTTTTAAGGACCAACAATATATTTAACCCTTTAAAAAAGGAATCACAATAAACTTCTACCACTATCTTCATTTGGTTTAAAATTAACAACGATGTTATTTGGGGTATATGACTTTCAGCACAAAATATAAATTACGAATTCATGATCAGTGAAGACTTGTGACTACCACTAAACAAATATAAGTATAACCTTCTCATTTTCTTTATCTCTACCTGAAAGACCAAATATCACGGAAGTGAGATTTTTCCTCCGTCTATGTAACTTAAGATAGACTTAAGAGAAAGTAAAGAAAAGAGAACAAACACACAATAATTTTAACATGGAAAATCTCCTCAATGTGAGAAGTAAAAACTACGGGCACTAGCAAGTAAAGATCTCCACTATCAAAGTAGGATTACAATGATTCTCTCTTAATACAAGATGATAACATTCAACCTCATCACTCTCATAGGATGGATAAAGACAAATATATCTCACCAAGTGTGGTATAATCACTCAAACTCTCTCTCAAAGAAGAATACAAACTATTTCACTTTCTCACTCTTGATTCTCAACTTTCTAGTTGGATTAATTGATCTAAACTTCTCTCAAATTTCCTATTTATAATGAAGGGTGATGTTTCCACAAAGAAGAGATAGTGATGTGATCTTTGATGATCACGTGCCCAAAGGATCCTTTCTAAGGTCACTTGGAAGGAAAATTGATTTATGGGGAGGAAAGAAATAGGGTGAGGTGCCACAAATACTAGGTTTGATAAGTCAAAAGGGAGAGGCCACAAGGGAGGGGTCCCTTGATAACTCTTAGAAGCTCTCACAAAGGAGAAAGGGGGACACTCAAAGGTAAGAACCTCACAACCAATATGGTCTCTAGGGTTAAATTCAAGTGTGAAAAATACAAGTGAAGGGAGGAGCTCCTATTTATAGAGGTAGCTAACCTCTTGAACAAGATAACCTAAAAAAGAAGGGTTAAGATTAAAAGGAGAGATCTAATGGAGGAGGATTGAGAAACAATTCCCTCCTTAGATCATCAAACTTGGTGCCCAAGTTTCTCAAACCAAGGGTCAATATTCTTTCTTATTAGCTTAGGGGGTTTATGTAGGAAAAGAGGGGTGTAGATATCAAGGCTACCCCTTATTTCCTTCATAAAGACCCAAAAAGCTAAATCCACCCTCTAAATTCCTAAGACACCTCATAAAATAAAAAATGGACTAAATACATGTCCCAAATTAAATTCCTAATGCTCCTCAAAATTAAAATAAATGAAAATTACATTTTATTAACTAAGTCCCTAGCCTAATATCTTCACTCTCCACAGAAGGTGAAGTCTTCCTTTGTCTGCAAGGGCTAGGTCTTCTTCAATCCTTCTAGCCATGACCCTAGTGATAGATCCTTGGCTAGGCATGGTCACATCAGATAGTGGGTATTAAATTCTTTTCACTTTTCCAAAGATGAATTGCATTTTCTCTCGAGTCAAATAATTAATTCCAAGATCTTGGATAAATCCATTTTTTCTTTCCCATGAATGTATTAATTAAAAAGGGATTTCCAGCAAAAGCAACACTTTTCTCTTATTATCCCCAACTCTTGCTATTCTTCCTACATTTTCCCATCATAATGTTCACTTAAACATTTCTAACTAATACCATATCATTTAATGTTATGGTTTCCTTTTACTATTTTTGTCTCTAAATTCTTACTGCATTATGTCATTGAGACCATCAATTACACAACCTCAATAATGGGTTACTACACTTAGTTCCATTACAATTGATTTTCCATCCTAAACTATCATTTCACCTTGATGACTGAGACATTACCCTTAATGACAACACTCCCCAATTGCCTTCCTCAGCCACTTTTAGCCAATTTTGGCAGCTTCTCCACATAGACTTTGTAGCTTTTTTTTTTTACACTCCTCAATCCAACCCATTGAAAGCCCTTATGACACATTTACCCAATTCACTTTTTCAAAATCCTATAACACCCTCCCTCAAGAAATCCAAACCAGTTACAACCTTACTTTTTTATATTAATTCTCCACCCAAGACATTCTTTTAAATCACCCCCATAACTATTACATGCTCTTAATATCCAATACATTAGTTGTTAATATATAGCCATATGGTTACTTTTACTCCAAAAAAGAAGATATAACCAACATCACTCATCATATGATTAAAGAAGGAATAATTAAACTATTCATGGCCTTTTCAACTAAAGATGGTCATGTGAGTAACTCAATCCGCAAAACTCGCAACCTACAAAACATGATTCACAAAACTTGCATTCTAAACAGGCTCATTATATTTTGAGCCCACACCCACCGCAAAGTTCCAACCCGCATAAAATCATAAAAAAACCTTTTAAAAAAATCTGTCTTATTTTTAATTATTATAAAAATTCAATATATATCTAAAGTCACCCCATAATGGGTTATAAGACAATTTAGCAAAATTAGAGTATTATTACTTAATAGTTAAATATTAAATATCATAACATATAAATAAATATGATTTTGATTCTCAATTATAAAATATAAAATGAAATATTATAAGTTTAAAATGCATATAATAAAATATAAATGTATTCAAATATAAAATTTAAATTCTCGATTCTTAAATGTCATCACAAAAGTATTGAATATTTTTTATTTTTACTTATGACACCCCATTTTATATAATATATTTTTTATTAAAAAATTAATTAAGTTGAGGCATGCAGTAACTCCCTGATCAAGTAAGTTTTGCAGATTGAGTCGAAAAAACTGAATATCTAAATGAGTCCAAAATTTTAGGACTCATGTACCATGCATGTTGCAGGTAGTTTACGAGTCTAAACTCAAATGTCCATCTCTATTTTCAACTCCCTAGTGCTTTTAGTGTGGAAAAAAGATGGTGCATGGATTTCTTGCGTCGACTACAGATCTTTGAATCCAGTAACTTTACAGGATAGGTTTCCTAGGATAAATGAGCTACTAGATGAACTAGAGTCAATCAATTTTCACTAAAATTAATCTTTGGTACGGTCACCACCAGATTCAGGTGGCAACAGAGGATACATATAAAGCAACTTTTTGAGTTTTGACCTTTTAATGCCACTATGAATTCTTAGTTATTCCACATAGGATGACTAACACTTCCTCAAGTTTCCAATTTTCCATGAATGATTTACTAAGGACTTATCTAAGTTATCCTGGTCTTTTTTTATGATGTTCTATTATTAGTCATCCTTTGGAGGCTTACATAGTCCATTTGTAATTAATTTTTTGTTACTCTTAACACATACATTTTTGCTCAAATTTCTAGGTGTATTTTTTGTTTAGTATTTTGGTCACATTGTTTTTGGCCGGCTGTTACTCGAGAAAAGATAAAATTCAAGCTATTTTGTAATGGTTACAACCTCGATATCTCACGATTGGGCCACCCCTAGCTTTTTTTAGAAAGAAAAAATAAGCCTTCATCTCCAATCAATTTTTGCTCATGTCTATGAGGGGTTTTTGATAAACAGAGGGTGAATAGTACCAAAATTTACCAATTTGAGGCAGTTAAAAAACAAAAATACCAATATTATGTAGTTTGACCATTCAACGGGCTAATATGCCAAACAGTTAGGCATATTCGACTCTATCACGTGTTCAGGTACCCAATACGCCAAACAGGTTGGTTCATTTGGGGGATCAGACTGGCAGTTATGGAAGAATCTTACTGTTCCCTGATATGTCACTCCAATACACCAAATAGATTGGCAAATTGGAAGTACGTCGCAGGTTTTTGCCAACCATTGGTTACCATGTGGAGAATCTTCCAATAGCTAGACAGTTTGGTGTATTTGATAGTCAAAACATAATAATGGATAGTCTAGCGTATTTGGGGATGTTGGTTCATAATGGATAGATTCGAAAAATAATTCTGTTGATACGAAAATCAATTTTTTTTTCCTATATAAAAAGTGTGAGGGAAGGAGGGGAACATACAGAAAAAAACATAGAAAAAAATTTGAGAAAAAGAGTAAAGAGTTGAGAAGGGTAAAGAGTTGATATAGCATTTGTAAGTTGTTAAATCATCTTATAAGTATTTGAGAAAATCTTTACTAATTGTTCAAAAATTTGAAAGTTGTAAGGTGAAAGGTCAATGATGCAACCTTCATTGGATGTTTTCCCTTGATCCTCTTTCAAGAATGTGCCAAATAGAAATGGCGTTGGAGGAGAAGAGAAATGGTAAGGGAATGGCGCCACTAACTAGAGATAAGCCATGGTGAATGATGCCTATCACAAAGGAATGAGCCTTTGATAAAAACTAGTAGAGAACTGTCTCAAAGAGAAAGAATAAAGACACTCAAAGATGACTCACAAAGCAATTTTCTATCCTTTAAATGTCCAGGTTTATATTGGAGGGAGGCTCAATTTATAGAGTATGGAGTGTGTTGGACAAGAGGCTTCAGTTTACTTAAGAGGGGGGTGATTTAAGTAGATAAAAAAAATTAAACTTAGTTTTCTTTCTCTTTGATTTTATATTAGAATATTTAATAATTAAAGTGAAGTATTTGAAAATGCAAACAGAACAAATAAATAGAAGTATAAGGAAGAGAAATATACAAATTTTTTTTATACTGGTTTGGCCAATCCACTTGCCTACGTCCAGTCCTCAAGTAACCCCACTTGAGCTTTTACTAACTTTGTAAATCACTTTAAAAATGAACGAATCCTCGATCACCTTGGGAGTCCTCTCCTTGTGTTTGGGATTCCTTTTCTCACTTCAAGAACTCTCTTGAATACAATCATTGAGTAATCAAAAGAAGAAACTCTCTTAAAGAGTAAATGATACAATTTGAAGATCCTATAAGAACTCTTTCGGAATTTGCAAGTGTTTGAGCAAGAGTTTGTTTTCTGTAAAAGATTGGAAAAATTCTTGATTTGAAACAGAAGAAAAGTCACTTATTTATAGTGTCAAAACCAAAGGGATGTGTTCTTTCATGAAAGGTTGTGACTTTTCAAACTTTTCGTAACAGCCATTGGTAATCGATTACATATACTAGTAATCGATTACACAATTCAAAAAATTGTGCCTTTTCACCAAAGGTTGTGACTTTTCGAAATTTTGTGATAACAAGTTTCTGGTAATCGGTTACATAAAAATGGTAATCGATTACATGATTTAAAAATTGTGTCGTTGTCTCTTTTGAATTCAGAATTTGAATAAACAAGGTCTCTGGTAATCGATTACATATCCTGGTAATCGATTACCAGTTCAAAGTTTTTGAACTGATAAAAACATATATTGCCAAACTAAGTTTATACAAATTCGTAGAGATTCTTTTATACAATAAAATAGTTAATTTATTTTTCTAACTTAACATTAAACTTGAATCTCTGTCAATGTAGTTTGTTCTTTTTGCTTTCTTTCTTTTGTATCTACATTCTTTGTCACTTTTGGCATCATCAAAATCTGTAATATTTTAACATTTACAGAGTGATTAAGAGAGAGGAAATGGACACCCATGATTATCAAGGCCCAAGCAACACATAAACATGTGTTAATTGTGATAAACACAATTAGCACATGTTTAAGCATAAAAAGATCCAAATAAGGCCCTAATAAAATGGATTTAGGTTCCCTCTAGTTTGAATTTGAATTTTGGAGGGGGTCCACATGGCACTCCAAAATTCAAATTCAAAAATGAAGCTCAATTACTCTTCCAAGTAGGTGCAACCTTGGAGGAGAGAGAAAATTTGGTGCCACTTGAGGGAACCTTAGGGCACACATGTCTCCTAGTTGGTTATATGGGTGTTAAGATGAATTTAGGGTGTATTTTAGCAAACACACACGACTAAACTAAAACCTAAGGCCCAATTAATTAACATACTCCTCCTAAGATACTAATCACACCTCTTAACGAAACCACACTCAAATAAGACCAAAATACACGACCAAAACTCAAATGAAAAGCCTAAAAAAAATAACATGTACAATTAAAGTGCAACCTAAGCTAGCAAAGGAAAAATATGGCATGTTCTTCACTTCAAAAAGAAGGTGACGTCTTCCTTCCTTATTTCTAACTATGTCATCCTCAATCCTCCTACATGACCTTTGTGATAGGACCTTTTCTAGGGAGGATTGCATCAACCCCTCCCTCTTGAGAAAGATTTGACCTCAAATCTGATGCATCCTCTTCCTCATCATCATCAAAACCTACAAAAGGGGTAAGATCACATACATTAAAGATAGAGCTAACTTCGTAATCCTTGAGAAGGTCTAACCTATATGCATTATCACTTATCTTCTCAAGGATTTGGAAGAGCACATCTCCTTTAGGGATTGGTTTTGACTTTCTCTTAGTAGGAAAACGATCCTTTCTAAGGTAAAACCAAACCCAATCCCCTTCCTTAAAGAGTAGTTCCTTATTCCCCTTGTTTATATATTTAGCATAACCTTTTGATTGTTGTTCAATGTTAGACTTAACCATCTCATAAAGCTTTTTAATAAAATCAGCCCTAGATCCCCATACCTGTGAGTTGAGAAATAGGGAGAGGCACAAGATCTAAAGGAGTAAGAGGTTAAAGCCATATACAACTTCAAAAGTGGAATGCTTGATGGTTCTATGAACCACTTTATTGTATGAAAACTCAATATGGAAGGGGGTATTCATCCCAAGACTTACGGTTGCCTCTTAAAAGTGCCTCAACATCGCGGATAGAGACCTATTGACCACCCCAGTTTAACCATTAATCTGAGGATGATAGGTGGTAGAGAATTGAAGCTTAGTTCCTAGCCTAGCCCATAAAGTTATCCAAAAATGGCTAAGGAACTTAGCATCTCTATCAGACACAATGGTGAAAGGTAATCCGTACAATCTAACAACCTCCTTAAAGAAAAGTCTTGATATTTTGCTAACATCATCCACTTTGTGGCAGGGTATAAAATGGGCAATTTTACTAAAATGATCCACTACCACAAAAATGGAGTTTGCACCATTTTGGGTTTTAGGAAGCCCAAGGACAAAGACCATACTAATATCTACCTAAGGTGTAGAAGGAGCAGACAAAAGGTGTGTAGAGCCCATGGAACATCATTTTTGACTTAGCTTGTAAACAAGCTATGCATCTATAACAATGTTTATTGACATCTCATTTCATATGAGGCCAAAAGAAATTTCATTTTAAAACCAACAAAGTTTTTTGAATTCCAAAATGCCTTATGAGGCCACCTTCATGACTCTCTTTTGTCAGCAGTTTTCTTATCGATCCTTGGGGTATGCAAAACTTCCCATGCTTAAATAAATACCCCTCATTAATGAAATACTCATCATGGGCTTTAGATGCAAGGGCAGCAAAGATAGGATCAAACTCTTGGTCAGAGGGATACATGGCCCGAATATCATCAAAGCCAAGAAATGGGAACTCAAAGTGGCAAAAACAGTATATCTTCTAGACAAACATTAGCTACCACATTTGTTTGCCCTTTCTTGTACTTAATGACATAGGGGAAGGATTCAGGGAATTCAACCCAATTTACATGTTTTTTGTTTAGCTTACCTTGACCCTTCAAATATTTAAGTGACTCATGGTTATTGTGAATGACAAATTCTTTGGAAACAAGATAGTGTTCCCAAGTTTGAAGGGCCTTTATCAAGGAGAAAAACTCTTTATCATAGGTAGGGTAGTTGAGGGAGGCTCCATGAAGCTTTTCACTAAAGTAGGCAATATGATGCTTTCTCTGCAACAAAACAGCTCTCACACCAATACCAGAGGCATTACATTCTAGCTCAAAGGTTTTGGAAAAGTTTAGTAGAGATAAAATTGGCAAATTGGTGAGTTTCTCTTTCATAAGCGAGAAGGTTTTTTCTTGTTTCTCACCCCAAAGGAAGGGAACTATCTTCTTCACCAAATCATTGAGTGGTGCAATAAGTGTGGAGAAATTAGGCACAAAGTGCCTATAAAAACTAGTGATACCATGAAAACTCTTGATCTCTGTTACACTGGTTGGGGTGTGTCCTTCTTGGATGGATTTGATTTTCTTGAGGTTTACATGAACCCCTTGAGCACTAACTACAAAACCTAAAAACACCACACTATCTACACAAAAGGTGCATTTTTCAATGTTTGCAAAAAGGTGGTTTAACCTAAGGATGTCAAAGACTTGCCTAAGATGTCATAAGTGATCATTTAGGCACGTACTATAAATGAGAATGTCATAAAAATAAAATACACAAAATTTTCTTAAACAATCCTTAAGGACATGATTTGTTAATCTCATGAAAGTACTTGGAGCATTTGTGAGCCGAACAGCCATCACCAGCCACTCATAAAGCTCACATTTTGTCTTGAAAGTGGTTTTCCACTCATCACCCTCTTTTATCCTTATTTGGTGGTAACCACTTCTAAGATCAATTTTAGAAAAAAAGTTTTGCTCCATGTAATTCATCCAACATGTGATCAAGTCTAGGGATTGGGTGTCTGTACTAGATAGTGATGTTGTTGATGACTCTATAATCAACACACATCCTTTATTGGGCATTCTTTTTGGATACCAACAAGACTAGCACAACACAAGGGCTGAAACTTTTTTGAACCCAACCCTCCTCCAATAGATTTTGAACTTGAGACTCAATTTCTTTGGTCTTTATGGGGTCTGTTCTATATGCATGCCTATTGGGTAGGCTAGTACCAGACATCAAATCAATTTGATGTTCTATACTCCTAATAGGAGGGAGGCCCTTAGGAACCTCTTTAGGGAATACATCATCAAAATCTTTTAAAAGATTTTTTATTCCTTCAGGTAAAAACTCATTTTCAAGATCTATGGCAGTGTTTGTGCCTCTTTACAAAGGACAAGATAGTAAGTTTATTAGTCAAGGGAGCTTCTTCAAGGTCTTGTTTGGTTGCAAAATAGGTCTTTTTCCTAACAACCTCCTTGGAAAGGGCATTTCCTTCCAACTCTTTCTCCTTACCCTTTTCAAGCTTTAGGGGTGAAGCTTGTTTTTTTTTATATTTTTTTTGTTTGTCTTCTCATCTCTTTATATTTCATAACAAGCTGATTCTCTGCCACCCGGGTAGGAAAGAGAGGATACAACTTGATCTTCCTATCCATATGAGTGATGATAATCTCATTGGAATGGCCATGGTGGATGACTTTCTTATCAAATTGCCATGGTCTTTCTAGTAAGATGTGACCATCTTTCATGGGAACTATATCACGTAAGATTTCATTATTGTAAGTCCCTATGGAAATTGGCACCCTTACTTGTTGATTAACCACGATTTACCTTTGCTTATTGAGTCATTTAAGTTTATATAGTTTTGAATGGGGAGTTGGGATTAAGGCTAGTTTTTCTACCAACCTAGAGTTACAACAGTTGCAACAAGACCCACTATCCATAATTAGAGAACACACTTTATCTTTAACTTTACATCTTGTGTGAAAGATGTTCTCTCTTTTGGATTGTGTGAGCTCTAGAGGTTGGCTATTCTTCAAGAAGCCTTCTTACCATAAGGAGATCCCCCTCATATGCATAAGCATATTCACCTTCAGTCATGGATACATGACCCCCTTCTTCCTAACTCTCACTAGAGGAGGAAAGTGAGCTACTCTCACTGTTATAAATGTCTTGTACCTCATGATCATGGTTTTCTTGTTGGGGCACTAAGAAGCAATACAGTCTCTCCCAAGACACTTAAAGTATTCAATACTACTAGTCTTGTCATTAGACCTAGTAGTAAGGAGTTTATCTCTACTATGAGATGCTTTATGCTCTTTGATATGCTTGGAATACTCCTCTTTAGGGAAGCTCTTTGAAAAAATTCCTTTGAGTTGGTCCTTCTTTGTATAAGATGGATATTATTTTTAATTCCCTTTCTCTTTAATCGATTTTCCACCTTAATACATAGTTGAATCAAGTCATCAAGGTCCCTATATGGTAAAAGTTCTACCTTATCTCGAATGTTAGAACTTAAGCCACATACAAACCTAGCAATGGTGGGGCAATGTTCTTCAATGATCCCATTTCTCATTATAGGTTGTATTGCCTAAGCCTTTAGAGTTTATCAAGTAACTCTCTCTCATAATAAGAGGGGATATGTCTCCTCCTCACAGCACTTTGCAAATGATTCCAATACTCAACAGAAGGGCTATGAGTTCAGAGTCTCTCATTAACCAAACTCATCCACTAATGCATGACATGCCCTTGGAAGTTAAGGGTTACCAAGGAGACTTTTCTCTCCTCTCTAACATTGAAACACTTGAACAATTGTTCTACCTTGAATTTTCAGTCAAGGTAGACTTCCATATCTTCCCCCCCCTTGAAAAGATGGAAGATCAACATTTTGCTACCTTGGAGGGGGAACACGTTCATGCATATGATGACTAAGGTTGCTTCTTCTTCTAGGTCTTCCCTCATAATAGTAATTCTCACTCCACTAACTATGGAAGGGAACCTATACCCTTTCCCCTTGTTTTTTTGTTTTTTCCCCATCTTTTTCTCTCTTTTGCTTCTTTTTTTCCTTCTCTTCTATTCTTTTGATCTCTTTCTCTTTCCTTTTTTTTTTCTCCCTCTTTTTCATCTCTCCTTCTTTCTTCCCTCTCCCCTCTTTCTCTCTTTTCCCTCTCTTTTTCATCACGCCTCCTCTCTTCCTTTTCCTTTTTGTCTCTTCTTTCTCTTTATTTTCCTTTTCTTGTCTAGCCCTTCTCTCCCTTCTAAGGTTGCTTTCTTCCATTCTCCACTCTCTAAATTCTATAACAAAGTGGTCACCTTGAATGAGCCCTCTTGATTCACACTCTTGTTGCTACTAACACTAATGTGTGAACACTTAGACATGTGTAAGGATAGCTTAGAAATCTAAGGGTGACCGAGACAAGCAAGAACACTCCCTTATTTTAGATTCGAATGAAAATAGGAGTTATTTTAACAATAACTATCTACAAACAATTCATATTTTCACAAATATTTTAATAACGTAATTTTTTTTTTCTAAAATTACCATCATCAAGATAAAATAACTTCCCAAATATATCATATTTAACATGTGATCCTCAAAATGAATACAGAAAGAAACGTACCTAACTGGTGTACAGGCTGTCACTATAATTTTTACAGTACATTGGGTAACAGCGTGAGGAGGTGTTGCGTGCCGACAATCAGAAACGTGTCTGTGGGGTCCCCTTAAGCTGGTGAATCACGTTTCCTTCAGACTCGTGTCGTCACTCCTTAGGAAACAAGCACGTGATAAGCAATGTTACAAATATTCCTTACTTTTTACGACAATTTAAGATGTACGGAATGAAACTTGGGCTATGTGTTTAATGAATTTTTTTTTATTCAATCTTTTATTCATAAAAATAAAAACAGATAAAAAAAAGAGTTTAATTAATATACACGGTAAAGATTTTTATATTATGTTTAATCAGAATCCTTTATTTACAGTGAATTTGTTTACTTTACTCATTACTATTTTAAAAATCACATAAATAAAAAATCATAATTGCAAGTTGGTGTAAAAATATTTTACACTGACAGTATATGCCAGGTAAAATCTAAAAAAAATTAAATAAATTTTTATCAATATTTTTTACATTTTAATTTTTATCTCTATTGAAATATTTATATTTTTATTTCTTTTAAATTTTATTTTATTGAAAATAATTCTTGTTAAAATATATTAAATTATGATGTAATTAATAAAATGCTACATCATCATATTTATTAAAATAAATACGCGTTAGTTAATCTGATGAATGTCACATATATTTTTTTATTTATTATTTTTTTAAAGAAGGATTTATAACATTATTATATTAGTCATCTTTATTTTCACCCTCTTTGCATCGATAACATTTTAATTTTATATTCTTAAAATAGCATTTCAAAATTTGTTATGCATGTTATTGTTTAATGATTTTTTTAATGAAAAAATTATTCTTAAAAATAAAATTTAAAAGGATTAAAAATAGAAAGAAAATCAAATTACAAAAATTTAAACGCAAAAAATATTAAGAAAGAAGTTAATAAACCTAAAATTTATAATAATTTAAGTAACTTCTTTAATCAATTAAACTAATTTTATAATAATTTTGTAGATTTTCTTTTTATAAAGGAAATGATTAAAAAATTACATTTTCAATTATTTAAAAATAACTATAAATGAATGAATATTTCTTAAAAATAGGTACCTATTGACAAATCGATGCATATTTTGAGAAAAATTATAAAAAAAGTTGGGGCAATTAACAATATTTAATTTTTGCTAGTAGTTTTTTCCAGCATGTTACATTGAAGGGGTACATGTTAACCTTGAAAAAAGAAATAGCTGGAAGTGAGTTAATAATAATGGCAATGAACATGGGTTCACTGTTCATGAGACATATAAAAAAAATACAAGGTTTTGATGAGAACAATAATTCTCCTTTCTTTAATATCATATGGAAACAAAGAATTCTTTCTAAAGTGGCTACTTTTGCATGGAAGGTAGCTCATCGAATCTCAACTAAGGCGGAACTAGCAAAAAGAGGGGTTCAATTATTATATGAAAATTTTTGTCCTATGTGTTAGGTTGAACCATAAATCGTATCTCACTTGTTATTTTTCCTGTAGGGTTGCATATGATGTTTACAGACTTTTCTAGCAGAATATTCATCTCACTTGTGACAACATCTCACCAATGCAAAAGGAAAAGAACAGAAAAACGCTTTGGTTACTATTTGGCTGATGGTCAATATGGCTTGCTTAGAACACCCTAATGTTTAAAGGAACTCCATTCCATGAATTACAGGTATGGCATGTGGTTATTCAAACTTCTTGGGTGTGGATAAATGGTTTTTCAAAAAGTTTTGTTTTACATTTTATGAATGTCCAGTACAACCACAATATCGTCTTAGCATATTACATAGATAACATAGTAATTATTATGGAGTATTGTATTGATAATTCTTGCCAATGTGGTGGGGCCAAATGCTCATTGTTTTAACATGTCTATTATTTAGACAATGTCAATAATTTTTTATAGCTAGGGTTTGTATATTTTTTAATAAAATATTTTACCTTTTTTTTTAAAAAAGATACTATATGTATCACTTTTCCATTTTTCCCTGAATAATTTTTGCAATTAACATATCTCTACCTCATTTTTACGGGTCATATTTTTCCTTGTTAGGGCTATTAATTATAGAATTTAATAAAAATGTGTTGAAAGTGTGAAATTTTTACAATAATATTTTTTATTAAAACAAAAAGTTAATAAAAAATATTGTTAGTATTCTTTTTATAGATATTTGTGATACCTTTTTACTCAAAAACTCTTTATTCTTTAATTATAAAATAGTATAGAAAATTGTTCATTTAAATACTAGACTTGACACTTAGGTAAAATGATTCACATCATGTAATATATACTTATTTTCTAAAATTACGATATAACAAAACATATACATATAAGTGAACAGGTTAGATTTAAAAAATTTCTTTTACAAGATTCTCGGTTAATAAAACTCATAATGAAACATTAAATAATTCGTATACATGATGAAAAATTACTAACTAATTCTCTCTAACTTAATGTCATACTTAATCATAGTAGCCCAACATAAAGAGTTTAAAGAAAAGTTAGAGTTTCATCACTTATGATATCATCAAGATCTTACTCACTTGAAAGTGACGTTCAACCCAAAAAAAAGCAACAAGTAGCAAGAGAGTGAGAATACGCCTCACAGATGTCAAGGCACATATAAAGAGAATGAATAGTCCATTAAAGTCCAATAAATAAACATATAAATTCATTCTACACCCATGATAAGGATTATACAACCACGCATAAAAATTTGTGCATGCTAATGATGTTCATGCAATGCAAGCTCATGCATGCTCTCTCAGGTACAACCTGAAGCAATCCTCTTCTACTTCAGTAACACGTAGGTACAACCATTTCACCATAGGTCCATCCGAATTGAATCATCTTCTATGCCAGTAATGTGTAAGTACAAATGTGCAATGCAAAACAACCCAAAAAGATCTGGTCCAGAGCACCACACAATGTATGATCTTTACAAAACTTCTTTGACTGCCACTCTCATACATGCTCTACCAAGTACATGATCGAATCGGTATTCTTCTACGCTAGTAGCACGTAGGTACAACTATCTCACCATACGTCTACCCGAAGTGAATCTTCTTTTACATCGGTAACATGTAAGTGCAACTGTGCAATGCATAACAACCGAAGAAGACCTAGTTTAGAGCACCATATGATGGACGATCCTTACAAAACTTCTTAATTATCATACTTATGCATCATTTCATTCACAACATAAATCATGATGTCACCATCTAATCATGTCATCACACCTACCTTCAACTGCAGCTGAAACAACACTTTGTTAGGTACACCCTGACCACCATCATCAATATAAATCACAATATCAATATATAATCGAGTCATCACACTCCACCTCCAACCACAACTAGGATGACACCTCATCAGACACACCCTGACCATTAACACACTATATGCCCAGTTGAAATCAATATAAATATCATACAATGGGATCAATCTCCAATCCACACACTTCAAATAAAATGCAAACATGCTAGCATTCACCACACCCATAATTATAAGACACATAACAATAATCTAATACGTCATCACAATTGACCCCAACTATAATTGGATGACACCTTGTCAGACATACTCTAACTAACATCAACAACACCCTATATGTCCAATTGTAATAAACATCAATATCATATCGTGGGAGAAATCCCCAATTCATAATCCTCAAACACTTTCAAACATTCAATCATTCACCACACTCACGATTATAAAATACATCACAATATTTCATACCACAACAATCAACCCCATTATAACTCGCATTGTCCCTTCTTATCTTCATGTAGTCTAAATACAATATCTATAATTATACAAATGATATTGGGGTTTACAAATTTTATTAGAAAAATAATACAATCACCTAAAACTTTTAATTTCAAATCTAGCAGCTTAACCTTTACTCACTATTTTATTCTTAACTTGAATTATATACATTTTTTAACTTATTTTAACTCCATTGGAAGGATAACCGATAAGACAACAACTTTCATGAAGAACATAAAACCTAATGAGTTCGTCTAGGTCACGTTGCATGACCTATAACACACCAACATATGTTCCATGCACTAGATTAGGAACTCAACTTCTAACTCACATAACTTGGTCTATTCTTAACATCATTACATAATTATTGAGCCTAAACTGTAGCCCCAAATATCTACTTTCTAAAATAAAAAATGGAACCTGATTAGGTTAACCATACCGAAAGATATTACAGAAACATTGAGGTATGTTCATACGAAAATTTTCAGATAACAAATATTCAACTTATTTAAGGTTTTTAAAATATAATTCTAACTTCAAACTCTTAAGCATTCTACTTCTGTATCTTTAATACTTAATTATCATCGCACCCCACAATTGCAGTGATAATCATAAATTTTTCCATCAATATCCTTAGTGGAAGAAAACCCTTAGCACTGAGCGCCTAATTCTTTTTATATAGATAAGTTCAAATAACATAATAATTCTTCAATCATCACATTAATCAATCATGCAATTAAAATTCTTCATAATTTAATAATCAATAGCACGCATAGAAACAAATAAACTAATCAATTGCATACAACACATGAACTTTAATCCCTGAGAGACTTAGGGTTCACTCCACTGTCTTATTTCTTATATATACTTGTGTGTAGTTAATCCTATTTCCTCTTACAAGGCAACAAAATAAATTAATACAAACCTTCATTAACTATTCAGAAGCACCAAATCCATTGATTTTAGGTTGCAATACTTTTCATTTCTATGTTCAAGGGTACTAATATCTAGGGTATAAAAAGGGAAAACCTTAATACCAACATAATTATTACATCCAAATAATCCGATAATGCATATTTACCCCAACAATCCAGCAAAATAAATTAATATAGACATCCAATAACTATTTAGGGGCACCAAACACATATGAATCCCAATTTCTCTTATATATTATTCAAACACATATCCCAATTAAGAAAATGAATTAATATAAACCTAATAATTGTTTATGAGTGTCAACCACACTTGAATCTCAAATTCTCTTATGTCTCATTCAAACACATATATCCAATTAACAAAATAAATTATTATATTAGACCAACCACACATAAATTCTAATTTGTAAACCATCTCATTGTAAACATACAAAATTTCAAATTACATATGTCCACACAGTCATGTGCAAAACATGTTATCAGCATTTGCTATGGGTGTTCATAACCCTTAAATAGAATACATAAAACCTATTGAACCTTAGGGATTGCTTCCAATTACATCTCATTGAATAGAATACATAAAACATGCTATCAGCACTCGCTACGGGTGTTCATAACCCTTAAATAGAATACATAAAACCTATTGAAGCTTAAAGATTACTTGACTATCCATTTTCCCTATACATGTCACATGAAAGATAATTTCGCACTCCCTTTACCTCAAATGATGATCTTGAATGCGAAATGGTGTATCCTTAAGTTCTCAAACACTGTGCTCCTTAATCTTCCATGATACGGTTCCCTTTACAACTTTTTCTCAAACATCCAGAGCTAGAAATGTACAACTGCAGCACAATGACCTAACCTTTTTGAATTATTCTAGGTTAATTGTTGGATTGAACTTTTTAACATTAGACTTAAACTTAACCTTCAGACTATCTTACTATTTACACCCACATTTATTTATTTATTTATTTCATAAAACCAATTCTTATTTCATTTTAATAAATACAAATATTAAATTAATTTAAGTCTATTAATATAAATTACACATTTTTATTAATATTTTATTTTAATAAAAAAAGGGACGTTACAATATTGGCAATGTTTGTATGATGATTCTTATAAAAATTACTAAATTTATTATATATATAATATAATAATTTCTAATTTGATGACTTAGTGTATCTGTATATTTATTATTTACTTATTTAGGTAATATTAAATTGTCTCATCTCATTTCTCATTTGTTTATAAAAATAACTAAATTTATTATGAGAAAAACACTTGTACATTATCAGTGTAAAAATTTTTACACTGATATTTAATTACAACCCTTTAGGGTAACTTTATTGATTTTATTATTAATATTTTAAAACTCATGTAAATAAAGGGCTGTAATTAATTGTTAGTGCAAAAATCTTTTGCATTGACATTGTATATATGTTAAACTCATTTATTATATATAACAATTTGTAACTTATTAATGATTTAATGTATCTTTATTTTGTTTAAATTTACTTATATATATATTAATTATATATTGGACAACTCAGGTGAGAATAATAACAACTATAAAATTTTAATAAATGGTTTAGATTAGTTGTAATTAAACAAACTCACTTGGTTTTTTCATACAGAGACCTCTCATACAAACTCTTAATATGCCACTCTTTTTGCAAGATTGCCACCATCACTAATGACGGTCGTGGTGGTATCGACAATGGTGTTTGTGAAATGGAACATACATAAACTGTCACAATATAAAACCCTAGTTAAATCGAACAAAAAAAAAGTAAAACAATGTGAAAGTCAATGGTGTTCTAAATTCAAAACAAGACAAAACAAATATCATTTTTGAAGCACTTATTCTTTCACTGTAATTGTAGAGTATTCAAAATTTGAGTTTACATCACACACACTTACACTTATGTCTCTTCTTTGTTACTAGAATAAAACAACCATCACCACTGCCATCATCGATGGTGGTGGTGGCGGTGATTAGTGGTGGAGTGAGGGTAGTGGCGGTCATGTAAAGGATACTGTAGGGGCAACGAGAGAAAATGACGTGATAAGATCTTCTGGAAAAGGTCTCAGTGTAAGAGAACCATATGAACTTGTTTAATTAATAACTCAATGAACTGTTTATTGAAATCATATAGTATTATGTTTTTTTCATTTCTCACTTTATTCCTTTTCATGTGAAGTTTTTCTATATATATAACTTTTAAAATAAATTATAATAAGAAATAAATTCTAATGAGATAAGCAACACAATATAAATACAGAAAATAATTGGTGTAAAACATAGTAAGAAATTATATATATATATATATATATATATATATATATATATATATATATATATATATATAAAGAGAGAGAGAACATATCATTGCCATATGAGAGTAAAATGAGTAAATCTCAGTTATCTATACTATTAATAAAAGGAATCTCCTTTTTTATGTCCACTTCTGAATACCTATTCTACTCTTTTCAGAAAACAAAAAGAAAAAACTATTTTGTTAAAAGGGAGATTCGAACCCACAATCTCTCTCTCCCCCATATATGGACTTTGTTACTAGATCAATCTTATAACTTTAAGAAAAAATAATTTTAAAACTTTTATATCCAACATACATAATTGTTTTACTATCTATACTCTAAAATATATTATATTATTTAATGAGAATAAGAACTTTTCGTGTCAACATTTTGTGACTATTTTACTCTTCTAAACATTTTATGACTTCTCTCACTCTCACAAATACAACCTCTCCTATATTAACATATACACATCTTTACAAGTTCTACTTTACTATGAATCAATATTTCCGCGGGTTTTTGGTATCAGAGCCTGATGGGGAAATAGGAATTTATTGTTCTAGATCTAAGTTTATATTTATCATTTAAATTATGATCTAATGCTATTCTGTTCTGGGGATGCAGACTGTTTATCTGTTGTTTTTCTTCTAAAAACCTGGGTACTTGCCCTTGATTTTCGAAAATTGCGGTTTTGTAAGCCTTGTCGGGTTGAAAAACTCATGAGGTGTGACGCAGAAAATTGGTACTGCACGGATTACCGCCTTGTAAATCCAGCTCCTTTCTAATTTTCTTCTGTTCTGTTAATATTTCTATTTCGTTGTCCATCTCTTTTGTTATTATGACTTCTTTGAGTAATGATTCATGGTGTGTATCTGGTATGTGGCCTGGGGCTGGATTGGCAGTAAGGCCCAAGGGGAGGCAGTAAGTCCATGTTGCCTATGCGCCTTTGCCGGTTGTCTCTACCATGAATAATTATTTCATTGATAAAGTAATTCTGAAAGAGATGATGTTTTGTAAATCTTGTGATTCTGTTCGTATTTTGTAAAAAAAAAAAAAAAGTTTTGTCTGTAACCTGGAATCCGGAATACCTTTGGATGATAATTTTGTGCTAAACTTAGATTTAGATCCAGAATAATAGTTTCTTATAGAACTAAGTGAAGGTGATGATACTAGAAGATTTATAAACATGAGTTCTTTTCTTCGCTCTCTCTCACGCCGCTTTTCTGTTAAATCTTCTTCATCCTCTTCTCCTTCTACCACCAATCTGCTCACTGAGCAAAATCAATCGGTTGAGGAAATACCTCCCAAAAATAACATATTCGAAGAAGAAGTCTGCTTTGAGGATATCAATCAAGCCATCGATAATTGGGAAATCCCTAAAATCCCTTAGGATGAACTCTATATTCCTGACGAATCCAAACATGTCCGTAGTTCTGACTACATCATTAGGACTGCAGAAAACAATATCCCTTTGGATCCCCAAGCCGGTGAGGAATTCCATCTTCTTACCAAACAATCCATAGCTGAACATTCTAGGAAGTACAAATACCTCCATATAGGATGTGTTCAAGTAGCTGTCAAACCCCTTGTTAGGGAAGGTCTTAACGCCTCAATCCTCATGTGCCTTCGTGATATTAGGCACAATGACTTTCACGATTCCCTCATAGGAACCGTAGAAACCAGTCTAGGACATGGTCCTGTTTATTTCAATTGTTTTCCAAACAAAACGGTGAGTCTTTTAGATAGAAATGTCTTAGATTCATTATTTCTAAACATTCGTCTGCATGGGTTAAACATGAAAGAAGGTTCTATCCCTGCAGCTCTTCTCTATCGAATCCAATACAAGGTCATGAACACTTGTAACTCAAGGGTTCTTCTTAAAACCAATGATCGGGAAACAACTTTGTTTGTCACAGATATGACTAAAGCAAATGTTGCCGTTCCCAAACTCATCAAGTGGGATGAGGTAGAGTTACCAACCTCTTGGCAACTCGAAAAAGCTACACCAATCCTTCCTCGTCAAACCCCTGAATTCCAGGAAATTAAACAATCCGAGGCTGGTAAGGTAGAAATTATCTTTGATCAGAGAAATTCTTTCTCTTCAAGATCCAAAGCTTCTAGATCGGCCTATACTAGTGCCAGAAGATATTTTTCTATAGCTTCCCAATCAAATCGGAGTTCAATTCCCAGAATTATTACTCCAGAAATCAATCTTCAAGGGTTAGATAACTCGTCTTCTATCCCTAGAAATATCTACAGTAGGACTGAGGAAGAAGTCTCTTCAGAAATCCATTATCCTACTCAATCTGAAATGCAGTATGGTCAACTATGAATAGTTACACCATAAACAAACCAACCTTTCGTAAGGAATTCTACTCTGAGACTTGGACCACTCAGAGGAAATGGTTTCTTAGCAACTTTAAGGGTGACCGTAGGTCAAAAATCATCGATTCTTTTTATGAATTTCTTAATTAAGTCCAAACTCATGTCTGTTTCTTTGATTGGTTAAATATCTACCTTCATAGGAACCAAATCTATCCTCCTTGGACAATTACAATCACATAAGACCTTTCTATTAATACCATAACTGTCTGGCATCGTAAGAATGGTAAACTCATTAAGTCCGACTTACCTCCGTCTAGCAGTTATTTTATCCCAGGTTTAGAGGATGAGTACTTAGCTTCACCCTTTAAGCACAAATCTGATGAAACCATAGGAGCCCAAGATATTAAAGCCCTTATGGAAAAAAATAATTACACCAACAAATACCTCCAAGTTTTAGGAGAAAACCTTGTAGGAAAAGCCTCATCCTCAGGAACTAAAGACGATGAGACCTCCTTCATTTCTAAACCTTTATTCAAACCTTTTAGTCTGACAAATGAGACTAGAAACAAATTTAGGCTTATTCATCAAAATTGGACCAAAGCCTTAGAAAAATCCAATCAAGTTAAGGATAATTTTGTAGTTATCCCTGATATGCCTAGTTCTTCGCAGGTAGGATCTGTTAAGCTAGGACCAATCACTAGGAGTGTCTCCCAAAAAGACCAATCTCTTAGGATTAACAAGCTAGGAACTTCTTCCATAGGTTCGAGTCTGAGGATGCTGCATCTAGCAGTAAGTCTATTCCTCAAATCAATCCTGTTATTAGTAAGACTCTCAACTGGAAGCAGCCTTCGAAACTCTACTACAATCGAGCTACTGCTCCTGATCTTCTCCTTGAAGAAAAGAATGATCAAAGTTTAAGATCCTTCAACGCCAATCAAATCTATGAATGAAACATAGATGGTCAAACTGAGTATAACATTCTTAATACTCTTCAACATATGACTATGGTCTCCACTGCATATCAGACTGCTTTAGATAGCTCTGATGAGACTATAGTAGAAATCCTGACCGTTGACTTTTCTGGCCAACTCAAAGGCTGGTGGGACAATTACGTTTCCGATAATGAGAAACATGAAATCTTTAAGGCAGTCAAAATGGACGCTGAAGGAAACGTCCTTACTGACAAAGGGAAGTTTATTCCCGATGCTGTTAATACCTTAATCATGGCCATTGTCAAACATTTCATCGGAGATCCTTCTATCTACAAAGATCGTTCTGGAGATCTCCTGTCTACTCTTAAGTGTAAGACCTTAGGTAATTTTAGGTGGTATAGGGGCACCTTCCTTACTCGAGTCTACACTAGAGATGACTGTCACCAACCTTTTTGGAAAGAAACCTTCCTAGCTGGACTCCCAAAATCCTTAGGAGACAAAGTTAGGGAAAAAATTCGTTCCCAGTTTAACGGAGAAATTCCTTATGATCAGTTAAGTTATGGTAATATCATAGCTTACGTTCAAAAAGTCGCTCTTAAAATCTGTCAGGACGACAACATCAAAAAACAATTAGCGAGAGAAAAGGCTCAGAATCACAGAGATTTGGGAAATTTCTGCCAACAATTCGGTCTTCCTTGTTCTAAAAATCCGGGAAAGACTACTCATAGAAAAACTTCTCAGCACCATCTGAGTAAACCTCATCGCAGAGTCGTTAGATTCAAGACTCGCCATCTCAATACCAAGCCCAGTAGGCCTCCAGATCATAATCTTCCTCGACGAAGTACTAATCATCCTCAAAAGGATATCAATCTTTCTAGAGAAACTAGAAATTGCTATAAGGGTGGTCGCAAAGGCCACTTAGCTAGATTTTGTCGAATCTCATCTAAGGTTCGTGAACTCAATCTTGATCCTATTGTTCAGGATCAACTCAATAATCTTTTGATAAATTCTTCTGATAGTTCCTCAGAAGAAGAAAATGATATCAAGACATCTTCTGACGAAATCCAAGCTGACGATGATCTTTCCTCCTCTAGTAGCAAAAGTTCTGAATCTCCACTCATCAATGTCATTCACAATGATGAGCAAAATCTATTGCTTGATGCTCTAGAATCTATTCAAGACCCTCAGGATAGAAAAGAGTATCTTGAGAAATTAAAAGCGATTCTTTCAAAACCCAAACCTACGCGTTCAGATAATAGGTTTGTCAATAACAAGTTTGATCTTACTCAAACTCTCAAACGACTGGGAAAATCTTCAGCCAAGCCAGTTACTATTCAGGACCTCCAGGATGAAATTCGTTCTCTTAAATCTGAGGTCCGAGAACTCAAAACTCAATCACAGTTGCACGAGACTATCATATCTCAAATAACTGCAGCTTTATCTGATAACATGGTTCCAAATGACCATGAAAACTGTAATCAGGATTATGAGTCTGATCATAATTCATCAAACGAAGATACCCTGTTCAACAACTTAATCAATCAATGTAGCATCCAAAAATTCTATATTGATGTTACTATTCTTATCGACGACTTCGTTCTCAAAACTATCGCTCTATTTGATACCGGGGTTGACTCAAACTGTATTTTGGAAGGACTTATTCCAACCAAATACTTCCGTAAAACTTCCGAACGGCTTAGGACGGCTAGTGGATCTAAACTAGAAATCCAGTATAAGCTTCCTTCGACAATCATACAAAAAGACAATCTCCAAGTAGAAACTCCGTTTCTTCTGATAAAAAATCTTAAGAATGATGTAATCTTAGGAACACCATTCATCAAATCTATCTTCCCAATCAATATTTCCAGTAAAGGTATATCCACCCAACACTTAGGGAAGACAATCGTATTCAAATTCCTTGACAAACCTGTCTACAGGAATATCAATCAAGTTGATCTTAAACTTAATCAAATCAATTTCCTAAAAGAAGAAATTTCTTTCAAACAAATTGAGAGTCAACTCTCTCTTCCTTATATCAAAAAACGTATAAAAAATATTTATGATCGTTTTCAATCTACCATCTGTTCTGACCTTCCTAATGCTTTCTGGGATAGAAAGAAACATATGGTTAATCTTCCTTATGAAAAGGACTTTACCGATAGACAAATTCCGACTAAGGCCTGGCCAATCCAAATGAGTCATGATCTTGTCACTCATTGCCAAAATGAAATCAAGGACCTTTTGTCCAAAGGATTAATCAGAAAGAGCAAAAGCCCTTGGTCTTGCGCAGCTTTCTATGTTAATAAAGCCTTCGAAATTGAGCGAGGCGCCCCAAGACTGGTTATCAATTACAAACCGCTTAATCAAGCTCTTCAATGGATTAGATATCCAATTCCAAACAAGAAAGATCTTCTTTCCCGGTTACATTCGGAAAAAATCTTTTCTAAATTCGATATGAAATCTGGATTTTGGCAAATCCAAATCAATCCCAGTGATCGCTACAAGACGGCCTTCACTGTTCCCTTTGGACAGTACGAATGGAACGTAATGCCCTTTGGTCTCAAGAATGCTCCATCAGAGTTTCAAAATATCATGAATGATATCTTCAATCCTTACTCAAATTTCTGCATTGTCTATATAGATGATGTCCTAATCTTTTCCCAATCTGTTGACCAACATTTCAAACATCTTGAAATCTTTTTCAAAGTTATCAAACGAAATGGTCTTGCTGTTTCCAAAACCAAAATCTGTCTTTTTCAGACAAAAATCAAATTCCTTGGTCATTATATCTTTCAGGGAACCATTAAACCAATTTGTCGTATCATCGAGTTCGCTGACAAATTTCCCAATCAAATTTTAGAAAAATCACAACTTCAAAGATTTTTGGGTTGTCTAAATTATGTCGCTAACTTCTTTCCTCAGCTTAGTATCATCTCTAAACCTCTTCATGACAGACTCAAAAAGTCTCCTCCACCGTGGACTGATATCCACACCAATCTAGTTAAACAAATCAAACAGCAGGTCAAAGTGTTACCCTGTCTGTATCTACCTAATCTCAATCTCCTTAAGATTGTTGAAACCGATGCCTCTGACCTAGGTTATGGTGGTGTCCTCAAACAACGCATGCATCATATTGAGCATTGCATTGCATTCACTTCAAAACATTGGAACAAAGCCCAACAAAATTATTCCACTATCAAAAAGGAAGTTTTGGCTATTGTTTTGTGTATACCCAAATTTCAATCTGATTTATTAAATCAAAAGTTTTTAGTTCGGGTTGATTGCAAGTCAGCCAAAGAAATTTTGCAAAAAGATGTAAAAAATCTTGCATCAAAACAAATTTTTGCCCGTTGGCAAGCAATCTTAAGTATTTTTTATTTCGATATAGAATACATCAAAGGTACTTCAAACATTCTTCCTGACTATATGACTCGTGAATTTCTTCAGGTTCGGACACATGTAAGATGCCTCCAAAATTAAAAATGAAGGTCGCCTCCTCCAGAGGCCAGGGAAAAGCAGTTCGGGGATCATCCCAGACTGACAAATCATCTTCCTACATAGAGGATGTCCAAACTATTCAAGTCGCCTTACAGACTGCAAATCAAGGGTCATCTACCCAGACTGGGTCATCAACCCAGCAGGCTACCATTAAGTCTGATTCATCAACTCAGCAGGCCATCACCAAAACGGGGTCGTCTACCCCGCAAATAGCAAAAGGGTCTTCTACCCTAGTAACCAAACCATCAGACTATGCGATGGCCCTTCCAACCCTTCAAGCCCTTCAAGACTGTGGGCTGACCAACCTTCCATCCAAATCCTAGAAACAAATCTTTTCAGAAGAATCAGATGACCTCTTCTGGAATCAAAACCTGAAATCAATTATTTCAGAAATAGCCCAATCTAAGCTAACCTTACATGCAAAAAAATTGGTGGAGCAGCCTCAACCAATTTCCCAAAAACAACCTTATTCCTATCTGCCAAAAGAAGGAAGATTTTATCAAACTATTCAAATGGAACCCAAATTCTGGGATTCCAACCCAAATAAAGTTTGCGAAAAAATCTTTCCACCAACGTTTTTATTTAAACCTCTTAGTCTCAATAAGACTAGGAAATTTTACGAATTTATTCTGGTGGATTCCAAATCTGTTTCAATAAAACATAATTTTGACAAAAATGATAACAATGTTATCACTCATTCTACACTGCAAATTTTAAAAGTTTTAACTTTTAAAGATTTTGAAACTAAACCAAACCAAGTAAGGAAATTTTCCCAGCCTTTCGACCCGATTGGTTATACCTACTGGGATTATATTCATGCTTGGACCAATGTATTTTGGTTTCAAAATAAAAATTATCGGCACTAGTGGCTGATTTATTTCAAGAAAAATGTCCGATATTTCTTTCCTCAGTGGTTTGCTGAATGATGGGACTTTTTCGGACCAATTCAATCCATCCTTCCTGAAGAGATTAAGGTAGGATTCAATCAGTTTAAATCAAGAATTGAAGAAGGAAACAATCCGTTTCATTCTTCCCTTCGATTCTTTTCAAGCTTTTCCTTAGCATGGATTTTTGCCTGGCGCCATGAGTACCAGAAGAATGCAACAAATCCGAAGATGTTGCCAATGTTAGGGAAACAAGCATCCGTTAAATGGTGGGATCAATTCAATGCTTCCCACGCCAACACCCAAGGAGTGGCTTTATGGTTCAAAAAGAATCCAAAAAGTCTCAAATCGGCAGACCCAGAGACCTGCCAATTCCTCAATCGCAAGGCCAAGATTGCAGCTGCCCTTGCAGCCTCAACAGATGATGAAGCCTTGGCAAAGAATCTTCATCAGATTTTGACTCTCCTTTCTACTGACTCAGAAGCCAGTTCATCCAAAGGAAAGTCAAAGAAAGAAGACAGTTCATCTGCATCCTCTTCCTCCGGTTCATTTTACCAGATAAAAGAGTGTGATGAAGACTGACTCCAATCTCGCATGCATTATGTGAAAAGCACTGTTCATCACTGTTCACTATTGTGGAGCCGCCAGTCACTGTACACTGTTCACTGTAGCGGTAAATCGAGTTACTGTTGTAATAGTTAAATTTACTATTGTAATAGTAACTTTCAAATTTCTATAAATTGTAATCGAGGGTTCATTTGTGGAGGAGCTCGAAAGGGGAACCCGGAGTCTCTCTCTCTCTTCTCCCTCTTATTCTTGTAATTCTCTCTCTTCAATCAATACAACTCTTATGTATTATTATTTGTTGCATCTTCATTTATATTTGTGAAAACCTGAGCTCTAACTGGCAGATTCTACCGCCCCGAGCTCTTGATACTCGGTATTGTGCGGACTACCGCCGCGTAAATCCGGTTCATCTGTTGCATGCACAACATCTCTTCTTCTATTTTCTCGTTTAGTTTGTAGATCCGTGGGTTTCTGGTATCTATATACTTTTTATCATAAATATTTTAATTAAAATGCAAATACAGAGACACAACTATATTATTCTCTTTCAAATTTTACAGACAAGTGTCCACTGTATGATACTTTTTACTATAAACTCCTTACTTTTATAAGAAAAATACTTTTGCATTGTCAAAGTAAAAAAAATTACAATATACAAAACTCTTTTACACATTCAGACATAAAAATTAAACTCTACTTATTATTATTATTATTATTATTATTATTATTATTATTATATATATAAATATATGTATGGTATCTGACTCCTATTATTAAAAATTTAAAATACACAGAATTTTTGTAATGTTTAATTCTTTATTTATTTTTGTCCAATCAAAATGCACATTCATATTTATAGGCTCTAGAATTCAGACAAGGTCTTCAATGATTGACAAAGCAAATGCAAATTAAGAAAATTGATTTTTGAGTATGGGTTGTTTGTGTTGTGATAACTCATATTATATGTTTACATTTATACTCTTGTTATATCTTCTAAGGTTTTATTTCTTATTTATTTCATGCATTTAATATGCATTTATTTTTTTCTGCATAAAATAATGATTTGTATAAAACATAGTTATAAGCTACATTTTTATTGAGTTCTGCATTATTTTTGTCCTGACACTGTCTAATTTTTTGGCCATAACTTTTTTTTGTAGATATCATTTTTGGCTGATTCTTTTTGCATTGGATTCCTAACTTCCAAGGCTTCAATTTGGATATCTGGAGTATGGAGTTTGGAGTCTGGAGCTATTTTTGATGAATTTTAGAAGTTCGGGCATAAAACTATAGCTTATTGTATTAGGATTTGTTTTTTTTCATGTAAATTAGTTTTAGGCACATTGGCCCAATGCTTGGCCCATTATTCATGTGAGTAAAAACCAGCAGGGGTTGAGGGGCCACACACACACTTATCAATTTCCATTTTGTAAAGTTTGGAGAATTTTGTAGAGAGAAGATTTTCTCTCTTGGAGTTTTTTTTCAACCTTCAATTTCCAATTTGCTTCGAGTTTGTATTCTTCCCTTACCCTTTCTTTATGCATGATTCTTGATCAGTTTCTGTAATTGATTGGTTGCATGCTATTAACCTCAAGAATTATATTGATTAATTACAATTCTTGTAGTTAGGCTAGGTATAGAAACAAATTCTCATTTCAATTCTGATTTTGGTTTTAACATCTTGTTTCAATTCTGCAAATTTAGATCCTGTAATTTTCATTTTTGCTAATTTTCAGTTTCTTTAAATTTGTTTGTTTCAGTTTCTACAATTTTTGTTTTCTGCAATTTTGTTCATCTTTGTTGCGAATTTTCTTTCTTTCTTGCAAACTTTCTGAATATAATCCCCCTTTGTTAATTTGTAAAAAAAAAAAGAAGAAAAGAGATATTAGAACTAGAGATTCGATCTTGTTTGTCATGTGTTTCCTTGCGATTCGATCTTTGGTCAACCCTATGTTACATTAAGGAGACTTTTGTAGTTTTTGCAAAACCTAGTGGATTAGGGTTTGCCATGGTGGAGAATGGGAAAAGGGTTCAATGGCTTTGTTAATTTTAATTTTATTATTTTCAACAACTAAAAGTTGTCACAAATATTGTTCTTCTTACACTGTAATATGAATGATGTTGACTGTCATGTAATGTGAGAAAGACCTGTTACGTAAGCTCTTAATAACTGACTATGCATTAACTATAAATGGCGTCATGGATGAAAGGACCTGGATGCATGCGTTTTTAAACATCAGGGACTTAGATGCCTAAAAAAAATCTTTCAAGGATCTAGTTGTAAGCGCCCTAAACTTTCAAGGACCTAAATGTCTAAAAAAATCTTTCAAGGACCCAGTTGCAAGAGTCCCAAACTTTCAAGGATCCAGTTGCATGGATTTTGCCACATAATTATTGCCATGTGTTCATGTGGAGGTGATTTGGAAGGTCAACTAAAGTGCAGGGACTTGCCAGCGTGACATTTAAAGGTTGACTGTGCTGATCCTTGATAGCGTCATTGACAGAAAGACTACAATGTAACCATTTTCAAACATCAAAGATCCGGATGCATAAAAAATATTTTAAGGACCAATTGATAGCGTCCAAGACATTCAAGGATACGTTTTGTGCTTCACTCAATTTTTATATGAAAATTAAAAAAAATCTAAATTAAAATAAAAATAAAAGTGTGAATTCAATTGAATGATAATGTTTACTCTGCTCTCTCCTTTTTTTTTTTTCTCCTGTCTTTTGGACAAACAAACGTGTTTTATTTGCCATAAAACAAGATGACAAAAATAGTTCTGTGTAATTGTGTTCACAACATGTGATGAGCAAAGCTCTACTGTAGTAATCTGCATTTACAATGATGATTTGATCACCGAATAAAACCATTGGTCATTTGCGCATATCTTTCTATGTAAGCAAGATTTTAATATTGTATTATTTTAATATAAAGTCGAACTCTATGTTAATTAAGTTACTTTTCTTTAGAATTGTTTGACTCGAAGTTGAAGTACTTAGATGTGTGGCGCTAAATCTATCTACCATCAAATATATAAATAATTTTCTAATCTCTCTTAGAACTTCGACCCATGAGTGAGTGGTCTCAAGATTTCAGGGTTAGAAAGATAAGATTCATGATCACGGATAATCTTCGTTATTTGAATAATCATCGATTAATTCAATGTTAAATCCCCGTCAAAAAGCACCATTTAGTCATAACTCATAAGAATTTTTCTCTGCTAACCTTGCTGTAACATCCTCTGGTGCTCTTGCTAATATATTACTTGCTAATATATTACTTGCTTATATATAAAAAAATAAATTAAAACAATCCTATTTTAATAACAAGAGTTTGATTTGAATTTGAGAAGAGAAAAAATTTCAAAATTTTCTTAATATTTTCCACAGTTTTTAAAATTTTAAATTTTAACGATTATTATTTTTAGATTTAATTTATTCACAGTTTTTTAAAGGAATTTTCTTTTAACATCTTACATTTGCTATTCACACCTATGGTTAATATATTTTAAAAAATTTAAAGCACTCTTATTACCTTTTAACTTAAGATTTCAAACTTTTTTACCTATGTATTAGTCACATGTGTTTTTTTTTTCTTCTTACCTATTCTCTTTTCTCTTCCCATCACAACATCTCAACTACCATTTATAACTTTCATTTTTTGACACACAATATGTATGCCTCAAATATATTTTTTTCCTACTTCATTAGTTGTTTTGAATTAGTTTATCCTATTTTTATTTTTTATGGGACTTCTAGATCAATTGATTAAAAATTAAATTTCAACTTTATATTATTCGAATTGTATATTTTGGATTGATTGAACCAGAATTGAATATTAGTTATTTTTCTAATCAATTGATTTTATATACACAAAAACGTAAATTGAGGATCAACTGATCCAAAAAATAAGGATATAACTCTTAATAATATATGTCTCTTTTTACCATAACATATAATATATTTTAGGCAAATTTAATAAGATAAAAATACAATTACAAGAAATTAAGTTGTTTATAAATTAGCTCTTAATAAACTTAGAACATTATTTAATTTTATGGTAAAAAAACATAAGCACATGTTTAATCATATAAAACTTTAAGAGGTATTTTATAATTTGTTCTATGTTTAATTTTATATTGACTTGTTTTCATATGATGTTTACTTGTGTGTAAAAAATATTGATTTAATATCTTTATACATAAGTAAAGTGTGGATCAAGAGTGACACATGACTATATAGGTACCCAATGGGCACACAGATAAAATCAAAGTTGCTACCTGTATAAGTATGTAACATCTTAAGATCCTAATATTATTCATAGCGCAAATTTACTTAATCCAAATATTTCTTCATGCAATTGATAAACCAAAAACTCAAGTATGAAATTTTTGTCATAATACATCAATCTAACATCATAAGTAGCTTCATACATTCAAAATTTGAGATAATTTATATAGCATAATAAATAACAATATCTCACCAGTGACACTTATCATCTAGCGAGGCTCAAGGTACCTCCCCCAATGACAATTGTCGCTTAATGAGAACCTTGTATCAGATTGTCCCAGTAATACGGACTTCACTCAGCGAGATATGTCATTGAGTGAAAAACTATTTAATTCTAAACAATGAGTAATTTGCGTTGGCGAGAACTCTCACTCAACGCAAAGCTGCAATATAAAGATAATAGAGACAAAAGCTCGCTAGACGACTTGTAGGTAACAGAACCTCTATTACATAATCCAATAGCTTGTGACATTAAAACCATTCATTTATACATTATATACATTATATTTCATTTATCTCGTTATACCATCTTTGCATCACTTCCATATAAACATAACAGTCATGTGACCTTGATAGTCGTGCTTCAAAACTCACATAACACTATATACACACAACATCAAAATGACATCCTAAAGCTTCAAGCATGTTCTGACATCAATCATTCCACAACATCTTCTCCCTCAACATCATCACCACTATCTATTCCTGTGAAAAGCACGATCATCACAGTCATGCACAAATAAGAACACAAATTGCAAGGGTAAGCTCATAGACCAAAATTCAGCATAAACATATGCATAACATACAATTACATATATATTCAATCTCAGTCACATTCATACAATTCAACCACACTCATGTTCACCATGAACCTGAGCAATCAACATATACTGTAACACGTTCTGGAGAGATTTATTGAATTTGAATGTTTGACGACTTATCTAGCTTCCACCACACTAATATCTAACGTTTATCTAATCCATTATGATAATCAATTGAAGTCTATACATACTCATTTGATACCAAACATTTGTTTGACGTCCACTTGACCCATTTGACAACCATTTGCTATTTGAGTAGATCCTTTAAGTACACGTTTGTCCTAATTTGACCTTGGTGTCGGTATTATCTTCACCCTAAATACCAAGATCATATAACCACTGTGTATCCCTAATTCAATGTACCATAATCAATACTTTGTTACCTACTAGTAATAATCCACATCACATCTAATCAATCATCTCAATCAATGATCAATCTCATAACATTTATAAATTTTCAACATCTCAATTATACATCAAAGTATTCAAATTATTATTCATTCACATTTTTGTCACAACTCACAACAAAACAAATCATTCACATAACATAATCGAACTCAAAATATTAATCAAAATCTCAAACAAACATATTTAAAATAATTAAATCAAAGTTTCCTTAATTAAAAATAGATGTCAAACTTTCCTTACCTATTTTTTCACTTAACAACTAGCTATAAACAAATGAGGGGAATCTACCCAAAGAAAACACAAAAAATATAACAAGATTCTAGATAAAACAGGAATCTTAGAAATTATAATTTTAATAAAATTTCCTTTCTTAACGAAAACGACAGGATAAAAAATTAACAGAAAAAGATTCGAGGAATTACAATTAGACATACCTATCTTGATCACCTCTCAGAATCAGGAGTAATGAAAGAGATTTCATCTGATTCCATCGATCCTTAGCTGACCATGCAAATGAACGAAATGTTGGCGGTGAGAGATAGAATTGAAGCAGTGGAAAGATGAGAGAATCGTGAAAGAAAGAAAAAAAGAAAGAAAAGGTGAAGGAGGAAGAAAAGGAAGAAGAAGATGAAGGTGTACTTAGTAAGTCCAACTTACTATTTGCACCCCCTTCCTAAACAGATTTCCAAAAACTTCTCGAAACTCAATCAAAAGTTTTTGAAACAAGAAATAACAGTTATATTTCCCTTCTACCTCTCACCATCCCCTTAAAATTAATCAACTACTATTGATATTATTAATAAACTCATTTATTCTCCTATTATTATATTAATTCAAATATAACTAAACATTTAACTTTTCGTATTATTTATTTTCCTTTAACTAATAATCTATTAATTAAATCAATGCTTTCATATGTGACTAGATACGAGTACATTTTTAAACGCAAGTATAAAGATAAATACTATATTATCTTACCTGTTGTTATCTCTACTTATGTAATGTTTGATAAACATGAAAATGAAAAAAAAAATTAAAGTAAAAAGTAGAATAGTAATTCTTACATAATATTACTATTTTATTTGTTTCACTCTCTTTTCCTTTAAAAAGAGAGAGGTTAATGTAGTAAGCATTAGTAGCACGTGATTATGATTTTTTAGGAAAAGTGGTTGAAATTTGATTTTAGAAAATGTTTTTTTTTAATTTTTATTTCATTTTTTTTAAACAGTTTTTATTTTCAAATTTTTAACGTTTAAAAAATATTTTTTTTTCATTTGATATTTTTTATTTTCAAAAAATAATATTATTAACTTTAATAAATTTTAGTAAAAAATATTATAAATATTTAGTTATTTTTTAAAAACGTTTTGAGAGAAAATATTTTTGAATTGCAACCAAATAAAATTTTATTACTTTTTTATGTAAAATGAAAAAAAAAAAGAACACTGAAAACAATAGATTTTTGGTTTGACCAATTTTGTACGTGACATTAGGCGTGGTGGAGGAAAATTAATGGAAAGAAGATGAAGCAGAGGCAACAATAATGTCGGGCAGCAACCTGACTTGAATTTCCACCAACTTTGAATAGTCTTAGCAAACAACCAAACTGCTATGAATTTTGACTTTAATTTCAACCAGCCAATCACTTAAAGGACACTTTCTATCCTATTCCAGATTCCAGAAACACCAAACGTGAGCATTGTCAACCAAAAACGTATCACGTTAATCTCATGCCTTTCTCATCATTTTTCTACTGTGTAAATAAAAATAATGGTTGAAGATCGTTAAATATTATTTTTACAATAAAGAGACAAAGGAAAAAAACTTATTAATAATGTGAAAGAGAGATAATCTAAATTAAAAAATTCTTTCACTAAACGGTGAAAATTACATTTACGTCAAATTTATTTAAGATTTAAAGGTTATGCATAATGTCATTCATTTTAATTGCAATCTTCCGTTTATATAACTTATAATAAAATTTAATATTTTTTTTCGCAAAAATATATTGTGAATTGTGATTAAGTTATAACGTAAAGTCACTTTTAGTATATAATCAAATTTTTCATTTTATTTAAAAATAAATTTCATATTAAAAATATATCAAATCATGTATTAATATTATTTATTTGCTTATAATTATAGTCAAACTAATTAACAATACTTGTACTAAAAAAATTATATTTTCCATAAAAAAAGAATCAGCAATACATAAGCTACTTGAAAAAATGTTAGAAAATAATAAAAAAAAAAAACTTCAAGAAATCATTGTCGCCTTCGGATTTTCAAACAAAACTGATTCCTTAACCTTTTCAAACAATACTCCATCTCATATTCTTTGTCTTTTAAGTTAATATATATAATTTAAAAAAAATGACTAAAATATATTTTTAAAAAACTTGTTAACTATAAAAATTATAATGATCCATTTTGTCTTTTTTCCTTTTGGACCTTTATCTTTTACTTTTAGTTTTCAAACATTTTTTATATTTTAATTTCTTGCTTTCAAAATCAATGTTAACTATTAGAGTTTGTTCTTGAACCTCCATATTTTTTTTTCTTCTGCATTCCATCTTACACCTTCTGAAAGGTTTAATCTAAAACAAAGAAACACGAGTAAAATGAAGTGCAAGAAAAAAATTGAGGTGCTCGAAAAAAATACTATAACAATTATGATGTTAGTATCAATAAATTACCATGTCATGAGATATTTTGTGAGATAATTCAATGTAACACTCATTATAGTTTGAAAACATTACATAAAAATCCATGTCAAACTTTACTTTAACCTTTTTCAAGAATTAAAAAATAATGATTAAAAAAATAGGAAATACATGTGTAATTACACTCAACTTTAGAGGTATTATTTAATTTACTATATTTTTTTTCTCATAACTGACACAAAAACCCGTGTATTCACAAGGTTGATTGGATATTTTTGTTCAAAAGTTAATTTAATATTAAAATTCATGTAGTTTAAATTTAAAATATAAAAATAAAAACATTTGAGAGACTAAAATCGTACTCTATAAATGCTATAAAGACTAAAACATATTGTACAATAAATAAATATATTACATTTAAAGAGTTTAACACCTATATACTGTCCGTGTAAAAATGTTTTACATTAGCAGTTAATCACAACCTTTCATTTATATAACTTTAAAAAAATTAATTAGTAAAGTCAATAAACTTACTATATATAAAGGGTTGTGATTAATTGTCAGTATAAAATTTTTTACACCGTTAATATATAAATGTTTTTCTCATATTTAAAAAGACCTAAACTACAAATCTTATCATAGAATCTAATATATGCACAAGTTAGTTGATAGGTTGCCTATTTTCATTGATGTGTAACTAGTATAGTATAATATTGAATAAAAGTTTAAATTATAATTTGAATTAATTTCTTAATAAGCATACATAGATATATAGAGTTTGCTTAAAAAAGATACATAAAATTAATTATCAAGGTATTGCATATTTATCAAAATTCAAATAAAAAAAAACACAGAGTTTATTAAATATAAAATATGAAATACATAAGTGGATTATTTTGATATATTATACATCAAAGACAATATTTCCTCACCCAAAGTTATTCAAACAATTTTGATTGTTATCAGTGTAAAAGATAATTTTTATTATAATAATTAAACTTAAATGTGAGTTGATGATAAAATGTATATTAACTAAAAATACAAATTTTTAACCTCTTAATGTTATTTAAAAGATTAGTTGTATTTGACACTAGAATATATTACATATTTTTGTATTTCAAGCCATATTTGTTTATGGTGTTAAGCAAATTATTTCTTGAAAATTATACTTGTAGTATTTATTATAAAAATTAAAATATCTATAGTATTTTAAAGCACAGAAACTAAACTATTGTTAAATAGTTTATATGTAATTGTATTAAATATTCATAATGAAATTTAATGTCCATAATGATTTTACCAGTAATGGTATAAAATAATGTTGTCTCTTATAAATACTAATTATAGTGTTTGTTATAAAATAAATTATAACTAATTTTATCTAATATATTATTTAGTAAATAATAAAAAATTATTTTGTAATAAAAAATATTATTAAATTAATTTTGATATATATGTCATATATTTATGAAAAAATAATTAGCATTAATCTATAAATATAAACTCAACTAAAATATTAATAAATAAAATTAGTGTAATAAGATTTATGTTTTATTAATTAGCACCTGCATGTTGTTTTTTTTTATAAGAGACCATAAATAATGTTTCCTTAACCTATTGAGTCACGGTGGGTGACTGAAGTCGAACTAAAAAATTTTGCACATAGAAAACATAAAATATAATTTCTTTACAAATAGTATTTGAAAAATATTAATCAAACATAGTTCTCCTATGATACTATATTTTATACTGTAAATAAATTAAATGTCATATATTTTGTTAAAGTAATTTAAATTTATATAGATTTTATATTATAAAATTAAATATTAAAATAAAATATTTTAAATATATTTAAATATGAAAATACTAAAATATAAAAAATTAAAATAAATAAAAGGGAGAAATTAATATAATAATATAAAATGAAAACATAAAAGTAAATAAAATATAAAAGAAAAAATTTAAAAATAATGAATAAAAAATAAAATAAAATAGAAAAAAAATACAAGGAGAAGAAAGAAAGAAATATGAGATTTGTTAAAAAAAAGAAACAGAAAAAAATAGATGTCAAAATTTAAAAAAGTGATTTTGATAATTTCATCACATAATCTTGTTTTTGAAACAGCCACGTAACTAATAAAGGTAAGCACTTCTTTTAATTAGGATTCAAACTTTAACTCACTACTCTGTGAGAGATTCTTTTTCTAGACTCAGTTTCTGGTTTTGATGACATTTTTTAAAATTCTTATATTAAACCCAGATGTAGCTTGTAATTTATTACATTTTTTACGTTAACCTATTTTATCCCATCTTATTAATTTAGCTAAAAATCGCATTCAGACTCTCAAAATACTTGTTTGTCTTCATTATTTATCCTTAACATTTTAATAAAATTCACTTTTAAACCATATTATTAATATATTATTTATTTCAAATAATAAATTGTCTATACTATTATTTTAATTATCATAAAATATATTGATTTGGAAGAAAATACTGAAAGGAGTTTCAAAATCCAAAAAGTTAATTACTTAAAAATATATTTTGTCTTGAATATATATCATAAAAATAGATTCCTTATATAATTATATATATATATATGAAAGACATTTAACTCAATAAGATTTAATTAAAAATTAAAGGTTTTAAAACTAGATTGATTATTATTATTTTTAAATATTGTCAAATATGTTAAAAAAACGCATGCCTAAGTAGATCTTGCTAAGGATAGAAAACAAACAACTTAATATGTATAATAAATAAAATAAAGATCATAAAATTGTAAAAATTGTTATTGTTTAAATAAGTTTTAAATAGTTCATTTTGATGGGAATCAAGTCAGGCGAAAATAAATCTCTTAACTTGCAAGAATCTATGAGGAACAATAATAAATGCATAATACTAATAAATTATCACTCTCACAAAATAAGATATCAAGATTTTTAACATGAAAAAACCTTTAAAGCAAGGTAAAAACCATGAGTTGTCTAGACCAAAGAAATAGTTTCACTATTATTAATAGAGTACAAAGGAATTTTAATCAAGTGCAATGATCAATGCCAACACTAACATCAAACAATAAAGCGATACAACTTACAAATAGAGAACAAGGAAGATGAAAACTCCAAAAACACTATTGTCGTGCAAATTGATTATCTGCTAACTTAGACCTTGTATCAACGATCTGAATGGTCAGAATGAAGAACCATATGTTCCAAACTTGTTCAAAAATCAGCTTGATCCAACGGTGAACAAATCTGTAGTGTCGAATTTACGATTGCAATTCTATGTAAAAATGAGAATAACTTTCTCTATTTTTTTCTCTCAAACTATTGGTGTATTTCTTTGACTAATGAGTTTCTTTCTGTCTACCCCACTCCAGAAGCACCTTCTCCACTTAGGTTAAATGATATATCAAGTGAGTTTCTCAATTTGGGTCTTTTCTCCAATAGAAAGGAAACTCAATACCCAACAAATCTTCCTCTCACAACTATGTGGAAAGAACTGTCAAACCAACGATCTCACAAAACTTTCCTTTTGGCAATGCTTTCGTCATCATATCACTGCCATTATCATCAGTATGAACTTTAACCAACTCCAACAACTTAATATCCAAACCATGACATATCCCATGACACCTTACATCAATATGTTTGGACTTAGAATGAAAAGTTGAATTCTTACCAAGATAGATAACACTTTGACTGTCAACGAGTAATGGATAGTTTTCTTGCACAAAACCAAGCTCTCATAAGAATTTCTTCAACCATAGCAACTCCTTGCATGCTTCACCAATTGCAATGAATTCCATCTCAGTAGCAGACAAAGTCACACACTTTTGCAACTTAGACTGTCAAGCCACAACCCCCCTACAAACTTAATCAAATGGTCCAATGTATACCTTTTGGAATCAATGTCTCCAATCATATCTGAGTCTGAGCAGCCCATCAAAATAGGCTTATTACTTTCCAAGCAAAACTTCTTATCAATAATTCCATAAAGATACCTCAAAATTCATTTCACAACTCTCCAATGCTCTCTACCTAAGTTTGACAAAACCTACTGATTGTACCAATAACATGAGAAATATTAGGTCTAGTACACACCATTGCATACATCAAACTACCCACTACAGATGCATAAGGACTCTTTCCATGTCTAATTTTTTAGCTTCATTTGAAGTTAACGCTCTGTTTAAAATGAGCCGCAAAAGGAGTGTTCACAACCTTTGCATTTTCCATCTGGAATCTTTGCAACACCCTTTTAATATAATGTTCTTGTGACACTCACAACTTATTTTTCTCTCTATCAAGAATGATTCTTATACCAAGAATCTTCTTAGTAGCTCCCATGTCTTTCATGGCAAATGACTCACTCAATTGCTTTTTCAACCTATCAATCCTGGAAACATTTTCTCCAATAATAAGCATGTCATCAATATACAATAACAAGATAATAAAGTCATCATTAGAAAATTTTATTACAAAGACATAATGATCAGAAGTAATCTTCTTGTATCCATGCTCACATATAAAAAACTCAAACTTCTTATAATATCACTGCCTCGAAACTTGCTTAAATCGTATAAACTCTTTCTCAGTCTACACACATACCCTTATTTGCCTTTAACCTGAAAACCATTAAGTTGCTTCATATAGATCTCTTCCTCCAAATCATCATGGAGGAAATCAATTTTGACATCCATTTGCTCTACCTACAAATCAAGAGTAGCAACCAAAGTCAAAATTGCTCTAATGGATGACATCTTCACCATAGATGAGAAAATCTCATTGAAATCAACACCCTTTCTCTATTTGAAGCCTTTCACCACTAATCTGGCTTTATACCTTGAGACAAAATTATTCTCATGTTTCACCCTGAATATCCACTTGTTTTCTAATGTGTCTTGCCCTTATGTAATCTCACTAAGTCATAAGTGTGATTATCATGCAAGGATTTCATCTCATCTTGCATTGCGTCCTGCCATTGTTGCTTTTTTTTTACTCTCCAAAGCCTCTTCAAAACACTTAGGTTCCCCACCATCATTCAAAATTACATATTCATAAAAAGAATACTCATAGATGGTTGTCTTTGTCTATTAGACCTCCTGAGTTGGACTTGAGAGGATTCAAGTGTATCATAAACATTATCATTAGGTGAACTCTCATGTTCCTTCTGCACATCATCAATAGGAACATTTAATCCACCTTCAAGCTGCAGATCATCACCAATGTCTTATTTCTCATCATGTTTAACACTATCTTCAACATTGTCCAGATCGTGAATAGGTGATCGCATATGATAAACATATGTCAGATTTTTATCTTTTTTGGGTGTCGTCTTCTCCACCTTATAAATATCCTTAATGGTTTGGTCTTCCATGAACTGTACATCATGAATTCCAACAAGCTTTTTTTCAATAAGATCTTAAAACCTGTAGCCAAATTCATTAACATAACCAATGAAGATGCATTACCTTGTCTTCACATCCAACTTGGATCTTTCATCCCTTGAAATGTGAACAAACACCTTGCAACTGAAGACACACAAATGATCATAACTCACATTCTTGCTAAACAAAATTTTATCTAACACTTCACTGTCCAAAGTAATAGTAGGAGTTAAAAACATGTATCGCTGTGTACAATGCCTCGCCCAAAAAACACTTAGATAATTTAGCATCTGAGAGCATATATCTCACTTTCTTAAAGTAATGTTATATTGATCCTCTCTGCTAAACCATTCATCTCAGGATTTTTAGGAGGAGTCTTCTCATGTGCAATACCATGTTGCTTACAATAAACATCAAAGATCCATAATACTAACCACCATTGTCAGTACGAATGCATTTCAGCTTCTTGCCTGACTCTCTTTCAGCCAAAGAATGAAATTGTTTAAATTTTTCTAGCACATGATCTTTTCTCTACAAAGCATAGACCCATAGTTTCCTGGAAGAATCATCAATAAAGGTAACAAAATAAAGTGCACTACTAAAGGATTTTATCCTGAATGGACCACAAACATCACAATGCACCAACTGTAAAACCTTTGACCTCCTTGAGGAGGAATGTTTCTTGAAGGATACTCTAGTTTGCTTATCAGCCCTGCAATGAGAACATCTCTCCAATTTTTCATTTTTTTCCCTTGAAGAACGTTTTTTTATCCAACCAATTCAATCCCTTTCACATATATGACTAAGCTTTCGGTGCCACAAAGATTCTTCATATCTACAACATTTAAACTATCTTTAGCAACCAAAGCTTTTGTCCAACAATTTAGAAATCCTCTCCCTTTTAGCCATAACCAAGTTACCTTTGGTGACTTTCCACTTTCTAGAACCAAAGTGAATATCATAACTACCATCATGAAGCATCTAGATAGAGATAAAATTAAAACGTACATCCAGAGCATGTTTGACTCCTCTAAGAAACAACTGCACTCCCATGTTGGTTTGCAGGCAAGCATCACCAACACCAATCACCTTAAATACACCATTATTACTCATCTTCAACACTTCAAAATCACCATAAGTGTAAGATGTGAAGAACTCTTTCATTGGTGTAACAAGCAGTGTAACACGACTATCAAAATTCCACATGCTCTCATCTGATACAAGATTAACTAACTCATTGTCACGGAGATTAACAAGATCATCACAAGTAGCAATAGCAACACAAATATCATCATCATGATCCTTTTCTTTCTACTTACCCTTCTTATCTGTATTCTCCTTTTTTCACAAAAAATAATATTTATATATGTGCCTTGCCTTATGACAATAATGACACTCCACATTCCTATATTTTGACTTGAACTTACTCCTACTTTTCTCTCTACTACCCTTCGATTCCTTTGTTTGACTTTTCCCCTTGTTTTTAGTGACAAGTACTTCAGGTTGAAATGAAGAAACATGTGCCTTCCTTCTCATCTCTTCATTAAGAGCACTACTATTTGCCGCTTGCAAAGAAACAACACCATTAGAGATCAAGTTTGTAATAGAAACTCGAAATATCACCCAAGACTCAGGTAAGGTATTCAATAGCCATAGTCCCAAAACTTCATCATCAAATTTTATACCCATTTTAGATAATTGATCTAGGTGCCTTTCAAGTTCATTCAAGTGATATGAAATGGAAGAAATCTCCCTATACCTCAAATTCATTAGACAGTTCAACAAATACAATTTATTATTCCCTAATTTAAAAGCATACATTGACTCAGTCTTCTCCCACAATGTTCTTGCATGTGTCTCATTAGCTATGTGATTATAGATATTGTATTTTACAAATTGCCGAATAAAACCACGTACATGTTGGTGTTCTTTAGACATAGAATCTGACTTTTGAGTAAAAAAACAAAAGTATGCATTTTCTTTACAAATAGCAAGTCTTTCATCTTGTCTTTAGTGACAAGTACTTCAGGCTGAAATGAAGAACCCTTTGCCTTCCTTCTCATCTCTTCATTAAAAGCACTACTATTTGCTACTTGCAAAGAAACAACACCATTAGGGATCAAGTTTGTAATAGAAACTCGAAATGTCTCCCAAGACTCAGGTAAGGTATTCAATAGCCATAGTCCAAACTTTATAATCAAATTTGATACCCATTTAGATAATTGATCTAGGAGCCCTTCAAGTTCATTCAAGTGATATGAAATGGAAGAACTCTCCCTATACCTCAAATTCATTAGACAGTTCAACAAATACAATTTATTATTCCCTAATTTAAAAGCATACAATGACTCAGTCTTCTCCCACAATTTTCTTGCATATGTCTCATTAGTAATGTGATTATAGATATTGTCTTTTACAAATTGCCGTATAAAACCACATACATGTTGGTGTTCTTCAGACATAGAATCCGACTTTTGAGTAGAAAAAACAAGAGTATGCATTTTCTTTACAAATAGCAAGTCTTTCATCTTGTCCTAACACAAGTGATAATTAGTGTCATTCAAAACAACCAATTTTGTATTTGCGTCCATCATTCAAGCAAGTCAAATAGTCTCAAAATCAATAGCCAAAGAGCTTTGATGCCATTCTAATGGAGGAAATAAGACGAGCTTGTAACAGAGTGTAAACAAAGCAGTGAAAATAAATCCCCTAACTTGCAAGAATCAATGAGGAGCAACAAAAAATTCATAACACTAACAAATCACCACTCTCACAAAATAAGACACCAAGATTTTAACATGGAAAACCCTCAAAGCAATAGTAAAAACCAAGGGTCGTCTAGACCAAAGAAATAGTTCCACTATTATTAATAAAAAGTATAAAAGAGTCTCAATCAAGTGCAATGATCAGTGACAATACCAACGTCAAACAATAAAGCAATAACGCTTACAAATAGAGAACAAGGAAGACGAAAAATCCCAAAAACACTATTGTCGTGCGAATTGATTATCTACTAACTTAGGCCTGTATCAACGATCTGCATGGTTAGAATGAAGAACCATATGTTCCAAACCCGTTATCCAAAACTCAGCCCGATCCAACGGTGTGCAAATCTGCAATGGCGAATTTACGGTTGCAGCTATATGTAAAAACGAGAATAATTTTCTCTCTCATATTCTCTCAAACTATGTATTTCTTCGACTAATGAGTTTCTCTTTGTCTATCTCACTCCAAAAGTACCTTCTCCACTTAGGTTAAATGAGACATCAAGTGAGCTTCTTAATTTGAGTTTTTTCTCCACGTAGGAAGGGAAATCAATACCCAACATATTTTTTAATGATTTTAAAGAACTTATTATAAAAATTAATAATTCACCATGATGAACTATGATTAAATGAGAATAAAAATATTTTATTATATTACCCATTTTTTAATAAAATAGACTTTTTCTCCGTTACTTATAAATAGAATGGAAGTGAATAATTCGGCTCAAAATAAATTATATATATATAATTTAGTTTAATTTTGATTTAATTAACTTTTTAGTCTCTATTATTTTTAATGTTTTGATTTTGGTTTTTGTTGAAATGTTAAATTTTTTGTTTGAAAATAATAATGTTCATTAAAAAGTATGTGATTTGATAATATAACTAACAAAGTGTGAGATGATATTCAGTTGATAAAATATTTGAGTCATACTTTCACATAAGCAGTACATTTAATTTTGTTTTTTATTTATTTTTCAAAAAAGTTTTGCATCACCCCTTCCTTTCAATGGTGGAACCCTTGGTTTGATTAAACATTACCTTGTTAGACTCCAACAACTTTTAATTAACTCCTAAACCACTCTAACCCAAAAGTTTCTCAGCTAGGTGTGGATGTTTGTGCTGTGGCTACAGGTAAGGACCTTGACATGGTGAGTTTCGACATAGATTAGCTAATTTTTTCCTGTTCTTAGAAACAGTGCTATAGAAAGATGGATCTTTTACCCAATACACATGAATAATAATATTTTTTATAGAGAAATACTAATTATCAGTATTATAGTTTTTGTTTATGAAGAACTCAAATCTTTAATATCTCCCTCCCTTATGTGAATTTGTTACTAAACAAACTCTCTAACTCTTATGAATAATAATATATTAATATGTTTGTATGATAAATAATAATAATATTTAGTTTTATATAAAATTTACATATACATTATGTATAAAAGGGTGTAAAAACGTGGGACTAGTTCATGAGTTTTCATTTTAGTATACATTTTTGTATTTGGAAGATTGAGGTAATTTTGCACCAATAAAATTTCCACCAAGTCTTTTGAAAAAAAACGAAATAGACTTTTGAACAGGCTAATAAGATAAATAAAATTTATATAAGGCAATTTCTCGCAACTTCGAAATATCTCCTCTTATATAAAGGCCCATCTTGACCAACCCATTTTCAACCATAGTCACGGTGAAGGAACGTGGGTGTTGAGGTGAGAAAGGTTTTTGCAAATTGAAACATTATTATATGTTGGACATTTATTTTTTATTGGAGTTGGATGCCTGAGCTGAGTGGAAGGAAGAAGTTTTATTTTAGTTTTTTAAAAATTCAATACAAAGAGAAATTATACGTGATGCCTAGGACGAGGTGGAAGTATAATTCAACATTTTTTTTTTTGTCTAAGTAGACATGATCATGTGATATTAGCCAAGTAATCAAATAACAGATTTTTTAAAACAACAAATATTATGTTAAAAAAAATAAATTTAATAGAAAAAACATTTCAACATACATAAAATCAAAACATAAAAAACATGGAAGTTAAATAAATAAATATTTTTTATATTTATTAAATATTTACAGATAACCATAAATACTCACCTATATCTATAAAACTTATAAATACTTATTGATTGGTGATTGATTGCTAGTTGTGAGACCTCCGCATCCCAATTGTCATCCATGTACATGTAGCTACAGCATAAAGTAGGAATACTAAAATATTAAATATATTATTAGTTCCCTTTATTTTAGCTTGCTTCGGCCGTTGACTGATACTTTGTGCTGGGGTTACACACTTTCACTAGTACTATCTACATGGAAATCACTCTATAAATTAGGAAAGCAACAATTTCACCCGTAAGATGATGTATAATATAGTTCCAGGAAGAAAAAAACAGATAAATGATGCATCTAATAAATAATGAAATAAAATTTAAATGATAAGTGAAGAGATAACACGTTACTTGCACACATTAAGTGTGAACTACTTTGGACCTACAATAATTATATTGGTTTAAAACTGCAGCCTTCTTTCTTCTTTTTGCACCTTCTATTACACCATGCATGCTAAATTAAACTCAAATTCAATTACTTCGTAGAATGATGCTTTATGCTTCTCTGTAATGAAATTACTCATGTGGAGGATTCACATCCATCTCTATAGTGAAATTAATGTGTTTGGGACGTAATAACTGTTGAGAGATGTAACTACTAAGGAATGCTTTTGCAGGTAAACTTATAATGTCTTATGCCTTATGATTGGTTGATTCTGACAACGTTAGATAAAATTTTTCTTTTCTTTTTTAAAAAAATTAAGTTTAATGCTCACATATCAAGATACAAATTTTGAGTTAAAATCTTGATCACAGCAGAATAATGAAAGTTGAAAGAGTTTTGCCTATTTAACTGAATTTATTGCATTTTATATCAAATCAATTTTTGAATACTTTTCCTAACCCAATTTTTATTATTTATTATTGATTGAAATTTATTAAAAATTATATAACTAAGGAGAGAATAATTTAATAACAAACGACATCTACGTAGTTTGTTGTTATTAAAAAATATGTTAAAGAGGAATACATAAAAGACTGTGTTAGAAGCATTTGTTGTTGTAGAATCATGGAAGAGTGGTTTTAGACCAGCTCACAATCCACTAATATCATTGCATTTGTGATTAGTTTTTAAGGCCTTTCCTCACTCTCTCTCTATATATGGCTATTATCTGAATGATTCATCTGTACGCATTTCGAAAAACACTCCCCCATCTTCTATCTATCTGAATGATTCATCGATACTAATTCCTTTCTCCAATGTATAAAATATGCGTAAATTTAGTATTAATTGGATCTTATTCTAATAATAATTAGGCACTTAGCGATAAAATAGAGAAATATTTAATTTACACCAATAGTTTAAATGAAACGAAAATGAGTAGAATACTAGTAATTAACATACTATAATTATCACCAAACCATATGATTATACCGGTTTATAACTTGTCTTGACTTGTTCAACCAAAAGTCCAACTTCTCTCTCTTCCCTAGAGGGCTCTATCATTGTGAGGCTCTCTTTGCACTCTCCCAAAAGAGACCCCTTACCATGCATGCATGCAGGGGTCACAAAAACGCTAAGGAAAAAAAAAAGGGAAAATAGCAGAAACAATGACCCGAAAAAAATTACAATCACATTCCATAGTTGTGAGTGCACGTTGAGGCACAAAAGTTTGAGCAAAGTAATGGCCATAGCTCCGGCAATAATCCTCCACCCAACTCTCATCATCATCGTCACTTTGCCTGTGATATATTCCATGACAGAAGCTGAAGCCTTGGTGAGTCTCAAAAGCTCTTTTTCCAATGCTGAACTTTTGAGTAGTTGGGTGGTTGGTTCTCCACCTTGCAGTGAAGAGGATCAATGGGAAGGTGTTGTTTGCAACAATGGCCTTGTCACGGGGCTTCGCCTTGGAGGTTTGGGGTTAGTAGGGGAAATACACGTTGATCCATTGCTAGAACTCAAGGGTCTTCGAACTATAAGCCTCAACAACAATTCTTTCACAGGTTCCATTCCAGAGTTCAACCGAATTGGCTTCTTGAAAGCCTTGTATTTGCAAGGAAACAAGTTTTCTGGGGATATTCCTTTGGAATACTTCCAGAGAATGAGATCTTTGAAGAAAGTGTGGCTTTCTGACAACGAATTCACTGGAAGTATTCCATTATCATTGGTCGATGTTCCTCAGCTTATGGAGTTGCACCTTGAAAACAACCAGTTTAGTGGAGCCATTCCTGATATCAGAAACCCGTTGTTGGTGAAATTCGATGTTTCCAACAACAAATTGGAAGGTGAAGTTCCACCTGGTTTGATGAGATTCAATCAAAGTTCCTTTGCAGGGAATTCCGGTCTTTGTGGTGACAAGTTTGGGAAATCATGTGAAAAGGTAAAAGAGAGCCCAGGTCCTAGTCCGGATGATGCTTTAGATAATGTTGGTAATGTATCCGTGCCACATAGTAGTAGCTCATTGGAGGTCGTTGGCATTATAGTTGCAAGTCTAGTGCTTGTCTCAATAGTTGTGTTTTTTATCGTGAGATCAAGGAGAAAGAAAGAGGAGGAGAGTTTTGTACTTGGACAAGAAATTGATGATGATGCAGTGGAAGTTCAAGTAACTGCGCCAGTGAAAAGGGATTTGAATCCTACTACAAGTGCAGCAATAAAGAAATCATCGTTCAGAAGGGGATCTGTATCTTCTCAAGGTAAAAACGTTGGAGAGCTTGTGATGATCAATGATGAGAAGGGTGTGTTTGGGTTGCCAGATTTGATGAAGGCAGCCGCCGAAGTTCTGGGAAATGGAGGCTTTGGATCTTCTTATAAAGCTGTGATCGCTAATGGAGTGGCTGTGGTGGTGAAAAGGACTAGAGAGATGAATGTTCTCGAGAAAGACGCTTTTGATGCAGAGATGAGGAAGCTTGCGAAGCTTAAACACTGGAATATATTAACCCCTTTAGCTTATCATTTCAGAAAGGATGAGAAACTAGTGATCTCTGAGTATGTCCCCGGAGGCAGTCTCTTATTTTCACTGCATGGTAAGACTTATTCTTCCTAACTTCAGCTCAACATTTTCAAATGGACAAAATTTACATCCAAAGTTTTAGGTGTTTTTGCAATTCCCTTAAATAAAATTGGGAATAATTTTCACCATAAACAACAATCTGCATAATAAAACTCAGCATTAAAAATTAACAGAAGTCCACAAGGTGAAATTTCAATTCTAATTAGAGAATAACACTAAAAGTGTCAAAGAAAGGATATACATCAATTGGATAAATGGAAAAGATAGGAAAAAGGTTTTGATAAACCACTTAATTAAACATTTACTACATAAACTCTTAATAACAAGACTGATAGTTGCTGGGGTATCTACAGAAATCTACGTATGTCGAATTTCCAAAAGTACCATAGAATTTGTGAAAAAGTGTTCGAATGTTGTGTTATTTGCAGGTGATAGGGGACCATCGCATGCGGAGCTGGATTGGCCTGCTCGTATGAAGATTGTACGTGGAATTGCTGAAGGGGTGCGTTACCTTCACAAAGAACTTGCTTCCTATGATCTCCCACATGGGAATCTCAAGTCCAGCAATGTTCTCCTTGGACCAGACAATGAACCAATGCTGGTAGATTACGGGTTTAGCCACATGGTTAACCCTTCAAGCGTTGCACAGACACTGTTAGCTTACAAGGCACCTGAGGCAGCAACATATGGCCAAGTTTCACGTAGTTGTGATGTTTACTGTCTCGGCGTTGTCATACTTGAGATACTCACTGGGAAGTTCCCTTCCCAATATCTCAGCAATGGAAAGGGTGGAACTGATGTGGTCAAATGGGTTGACACAGCAATCTCCGAAGGAAGGGAATCACAGGTGTTTGATCCTGAGATTACAAATTCTAGGAATTGCCTAGGTGAGATGGAGCAACTCCTCCACATTGGTGCTGCATGCACTGAGAGCAATCCTATGCGGCGGATAGACATGGGGGAAGCAATTAGAAGGATAAAGGAGATAAAAACCGAGGGTGGCCACGAATCAAGAACAGTAGAGGTCTTACCATCTCTTAGAGATGACTATGCAGACTCTCAGGTTCACCAATCACAGAGGAGTCGTGGATCAAACAGCTTTGGAAGGCGGGATAATAATGAATTTAGCAGCTCCTAGATTACACAATTTAGAATCTCTTCACTCTTCATCATGTGTCGTGTGATTCTTTTCGAATTCCAATTCCCACCATCAGGGACGCATGTTATTTGGTACATACCTTAGAATTTTCAAATTATAGATCAGGGACATGTATAAATTTTATGATACTTAAGTTTACTGATATCTAGTTATAGGATGAAGCTTTGTAGATATTACACAACAACCTTTTTCTGTTTCTTTTTTTTTCCCCTTTTGTTTGTGTGTAAGTTTTTTTAGCCACTGATATAAATCTTTCTTCTCCCTCTCAATTCTACAAGCATCTTTGGTTACACAAGGTTGATTAAGACTAATAGGCAATATCAAGGTCTAACAACTTGGCCAGTATGCTAGCCAAGACCATGAAAAATACTTTCCACCAAAATAATCTCAGCATTCACAGTTCTACATAAAAATGGCAAAACCTTCTGCCTCTATTAATGTCTCGGCGAGTCCAAAAAAAAATAATTTAAATGAGTATCTATTATATATGAATACAAATTTTTTTCACCCGCTTTTTAAATAAATCAATTCAAAATATTAATTGTTAAATTACATTATTATTATTATTTTTTTTATAAAAATTAAATAATTCATAAAATTATTTTCTTATAAATGTTTTATTTATATTAAATATTTTTTAAATATGAATTTTTTATTTATATTAAATATTTATAAATATATATTATATTAATCTATTTTTAGATCTAATTAATTTTGTAAAAACTTATTATTATAATTTTAACTTTAGGTTTTTCAACAAAGAAATTATTTATTTGATAAAATTTTAAGTAAAAAAATAATATATTTTAAAAAAAATATTTTTTTTAAAAAATTGTAAATATTTTTTATAATAAGTACCCAATATAAAAAATACAGAAGATACCAATATTTTATAACAACACTAATCATGAATAGACACCACCTTTATTCGTACCGAAACGTTGAAATTCTTGGGCCTAATGCACCAAAACCATCCTACAGTCAAAACAAAACCTCAAATTACACTCACACCATCTCAATTCCCTTTTCATCATTTTACGTTGCCACAATTACAATTCCTCTTGCCCATTTTTTTTCCTTTGGATTCTCATCTCTCTTATAATTATCCATCTCCCCTCAATTATCTTCGTTTGTTCCTTGCTGAGTTTTTTCTCCAAGGTTAGTGTTCTGTCTTCTTTAACATTTGTAGTTTGATTATATAATTTGTTGAGGTGGAGTGTCTCTTACAGTCATTTAAATTGAAGAATGTACGTTAATTTTATGTTTTCTTCGTTTCTGTTCATTTTTATTCTGGGTTTTTTTATTTTCGTTTCTACCAATTTAAGTAATTATTGATTTTTTTTAACTTATGAGTAGAGAGGTAATGGAAAAAATAAAATAAAAAAATTCAAAAAATATTTTTGGAAATAATAGTTTGTAACTTGGAAATTACCAAAATATCAAGAATATGTTCCAAAAGGTTATTTCTGGAAGACAATTTTGTATTCAGAAAAAATATTTACGCATTAATATGATATTGTTTTCCGAAAATTTCTCAAAAGGCTGAAATGTTACAAAATGAAACATATGTTCTAAATTCCAAATTCCAAACCTTTTACAAAACATGGTTTTGATATATCTTTTATATGCAATGATAATTTCAGTGTAAAAAAAATTATAATAATAAAAATTTAAAAATACAAGGGAAATGAAAATAGCACATGCTATTTAAAAATATTCATATTTATTAGAATATGGTAGGCAAGTAAGGTGCGAGTTTTTATATTGTCTTTTTGCGAAATAATTTGGGTTATATTTTAGTGGATAAAGACGCATATTATATTATTTAAAAAGATTGAAGAGAAATTTGTGTTGAATGAAATTCCACGTTTTACCCTATCAAGTCTGCATGGTACTTGTTCGTATTGACTCGGCAGTATGCAACTACAAATAATTTACAGCAACTTTTAAGGCAGAGTTTTGTTTATCTTTTTTAATAGTTGTAAAAGTGTGATGTGATGTTTTTTATGGCTGATATTGAAGTTCTGATCTTAGCCAGATTAATTGTAAGAATAATATTATTCTTATATAATAACAAGAAGATTGATTCAATATTAAAAAAAAAAAGAGTCATTTTTTAATGTTTTTCCTCACCTCAATATACAAGGAGTTTATTAAAAGTGTTTTAAAATGATATATTTGATATAGTTTGGCGATGGAGATGGTCCCAGAGGTGAGATTTGTTTTCTTTGTTGAATAAATGAATAGGACAAACTTAATTTAATGTAATATAATAATAAGTTGCTTAAGTCAAGCATATGGCAATGTTAACAGCAAAGTCCAGCTGGAGGTTCATTGAAATGCATAATTAATTGAGTCTTTGAGGGGCTAAAACTCAGCATACAACAATAACCCACACTCCTCCATTCTGCAAATTTGGATATCCCTTATTATCTGTCATCGAATTTTTAGGTGCCATAACAATTTCATCGTTCAACCATCTGTCTCTCCTCACGTCACATTATTCTTCAAATCTCTATACTTTAAACCTATTTCTTAATATTAATTTTCTAAATAGTGGCAGTCTCGCCTAATTCCAATAACCTTTGCTTTTGCTTTTCCATTTCAATCACTTCTTTAAGAATTCACCAATATATCTCCTAATCAAGTTCATCCCCAACTATTTTCATTTTCTTAACTGTTCATATTACTGATTTTTTCCCCTTCTTCATTGTCCTTTTTCTTCTAAGATTCATGTACCGTGGTAATGGTTGTGCTATTTTCTTTTTTAACTATAATAAATTTAATTTGATTTATTTTTCAAATTCGCTTCACATTGTTTTAATACTGACCAATAATAAACTCACGTATATAAAATGGCTACTTTCAACTTTTTTATAATTTATATCAAACATATGCAATATACGTGAGATAATATGTATATATCACTATTAACTTATATTCTTCCTTTTACCAACTGGATAAAAAGTCACGTATTCTAATTTTTTTCACAAAATAATACGAAATAATTATCGTAGTTACTTATCATTAATTACTAACACATTTAACCTTTTAAACGGTGGGGACAAGCTAACATGTTGTACTTCTAGAAGTTTCGTCCAAGTTACTAAATTTCACCCAAAATTATCTTCAATGATTTGTTTGGACCACCACTCGTGCAACTCTAAATTCTTAACCATTTTGTCATTTTGTTATTACAAAAACCAATTTGTTGCAAGAGAAGGCCTTGAACCCATCCTATACAAGATTCCTGAAAAGTTTATTAAGAAAAAAAGTACTAATTTTTTGTCACCATAATTGTAAAATTGTAAGAAAATCTTTCTTGCTCCCTCCCGTGGCACTATTATTGATTATTTAAACGTGTGAATATTCCTTTTACGTGAAATGCACATGTCATTCAATTTCAATATATAGTGAATAGGAATATGTATTTACTAAACTGTTTTCTAACATGGGGACATGGGACAAACCTAAGCGAAGTCGTGCTTAGTTAGCTTGCAATAGGCCTCATTTGTGTAATACTACAAAGATTACTAATTTATTCAAGCGTTCATTGTTATAACAAACTAAGGTTAGGAAATGCAATTGAATTTTACAATTTTAATTATGATGTTTTAATGTATTTTATATGTATATTGTTCCAATACATATCCAAAGTTCTATGTCACTTAGAAATTGATGTTTATAAACATCTTTCACTCTTAATTTTTTGAAGCACTTTTTTAGGATGAAACCATGATAGAGTTACAATATTTAAAGCGGACAATATTTCGGACAAGTGGCTTTCTTGATGTTTAAGACTAGTGGTGCAACAAATATTAGTGTCGTCCGTAGAGATGTAAAAATTTCTACACCATTTGTGTGCCACAATATATTTTTAAGGTCTAAATTTATAAAATTTTATTATAAAATTCTCCATACTTTATATTGTGTCTAACTGTTTTTGTTGTTTTTGTTACTACTTTCATTCTTATAATTGTTATCTTTGTGTCAACACCTATGCCACGATTTCATACTATTTTATATTTTTATCTCTACTTGGATTACAATTGCCCCCACCAACAGTCATCACTGCCATTTTTACCATCAATTTTACCGTCGAATTAAGTAGCAAGACTGCTAAAGGAATCAGCAAATAGATCTTTATAGGGAAAACAAGGTAGGTTTTTTTATAGATTGGCACGTAATACCGAAATCATCAACAATGGTAAGTTGCCCCTTAATCCCGTCAAGATTATTAATCATTGATATTGTTGATGCTTATTCCGAATTTTTTTGAGGAAAGTAGGCCATATGATGGTTGAGTGGCAATAATCATTAAGTGAATGAGTCTGCTATAAGTGTTATATGCTCAGGGTCAGATAACTATTATACATAGGTATAAAATGGTAGTATCCTTGTAATAATTGTGTTCGTATCAATTTCTCTTTCTCGTTTATAGGTCAGGTGAGTTAGCTATCCCTGTTGCCACATGTATATGTTTATGTATTTTGATTTTGAATTCTTGTTTTCTTTCTTATTGAAACTCAACAATCATCACTTTTCTTATCCTATGTCACTATTATCATTAACACATGAATTACATATTTCATTTTATTTGAACTCAATATAATACATGATTAGAACTTGTCGATACAACCACACGTAGAAAAGAAATTATCACGTCAATTCTCCAAGAGATAAAATAAATATGTCCCACCCTTTAACACATTAAAACGAAAGTCGTAAAATGAGTTGCAAGAAAGCGTCCACCACAGCGCCATACCTAAACCCACACAATTGTGGTTGAACTTGCAAGTAATAGATATATCCGGAAACAACACACACCATACCTGTATGCAATTTGTCACATAGTTGTGGTTGATGTGCCAAAAATAGATAACTTTCTTTAGGAGCATGAACCATAGTGTGGCTAGAACCCATACATATGTGGACAATTCGACAAAAGTGGGATAGAAATAATTGGAGCACTCACCATGCTTATGTGGCTTGTCCCAAACAATTGTGGTCAACACCACTTAAGAACCTTAAGAGTGAGAATCACCCTTATGTGCTATAACCCACACATGTGTGTCTTGTCTCAACTATTTTGGTCGATGCAACTTAACCATTGTTAAGTAGGGCTGACAATCATGTCTTCCCTTATGGGTACTGACCTATCTTCACCCTGATTTTGATGGAAAAAATCTGCGTTGTTAGCCTTTGCCCTGTTCTCGACCCTGCCTCTGCCTAAGAAAATTGGGAACAGAGACAGGGTGAGTTTATTGATTTCCACCCCATCCCCACCCCATTTATATGTTAAACAAAATTTCATACATATATTTTTAATCTTACATATCTATGTACAAAACTCTTGTGACTATTAAAACATGATTACACAAGAACCACAACACTGTGGCCGAGACTACAATGTTGTGAAGATGCATTATGATTAGTGATATACTTTTTAAATTAAAATATAATCAATATCTTAACATGTAATTTATATAAGTAAAATTTAAGTTATAAAAAAAAATATAATGGATACTTGCAGGTATACCCAAGCCCAAAAATAGCCAACAAAGATGAAAACAAAGATTAAAATGTCATACCCACTTCCACCACACATTTTTCGAGGATGATGATAGGGAGGGCCAAACCCAACCCTATCCCGCCTCATTGCTAGTCGTACCTTTAAGAACTTAAACCACATTATAGTCCTAGAATTCACACATGTGTGGAAAATTTGGAAAAAACATGTCATAAACCATTGGAGCACTCACCACATCATTGTGTCTTGTACCACACTAATATGGATGGCGTGGTAGAAAAACATCCAAGGAAGATAAGCATGTCTATAGTCCAAACCATAAGACATAGACCTATGAAAAGAGTTACATTACTCTATCCAACTCGCTTATGTAAAAATGTGTCAATCTATATAGAACTTCGTGCATATGATTAGGTACACACTTTACAAAAATGAGAGTTAGTAATACTTCTCAAAGTGAATTATAGTTTAACATCTCTTTAATTTTGATTTGATTAGTTAAAACACTTTTATCATACATCTTCACTCTATCTTTTTCATTGTCTTGAAGAGATAATTGTTCTTATAAATATGTAGGGATGAGAACGAGGCAAGGAAAGGGTGAGTTTGACTTTCACTATCCTATCCCCAGAAAAGGGAGGAAGATTTGGGTTCAGGTATGAAAAAAATAAATATGAAATTTTAATACATACCCCTATTCCATAAGATATTTTTGAGTTTTGGGAATATTACGATAATATGTTATATTACGTTTTACAATTTTAATTTATTTATTTATCCTAAATAAATTTTATATTCAATTATAAATTATATTTAATTTTAAAAATGGATAAACAATAATAAATAATAAGAAATTATAAGTATAAGAATTAGATTTTTAAATTAAATATATACTTTTAAGTTTATTATATATTATTAAAATTAAAACGAAATAGTTACAGGTATAAGACATGTAGTTACATACTTAAACTTGTACCCTATCTGATTCTAAGAATCGAGTAATATCTGTACCCAATCAAAATCAAGATGATACTCGCATGTATGGTATTATTACCATCTCTATGCACATCATGGGTTGCATTAGAGTTTATCTATCGTGATCCAACATCTTTAATCATGTTGATTTCAAAAAAATTGCAATAAGGTTGTTATTGACTATCAATTTATATGCACGACATAAGTTGTTGTAAATCATGACATTTGTTTTTAGTTGCTTAGAAAAAATTAAAAGAACTTTAAATGTCTTGGTTTGACACAATGCTAATCAACTACCTTCCCCATTTCTTTTCTTATTATCATTTTTATTGTTGTTTTCATTAGATTTTCCAAAAATTCTTTCACTTTCTTAAAGAATTATGCTAATATACCTTTTTTTCCATTATATTACACCTCCTGTCTAGAACAAAAAGTTTTCTATTGTATTTTTATCTATGATACATTGATACTCTTATTCTAAATTAAACAAATAGCAAATTATAGGAATACCACTTAACTTTGATTAAATTACACATGATTTGCTTTTTTTTATTTTTCTTCATTAATTTTTTTTAAGTTTAAAAATATTATACTAACATTCCTATATGTTTGAAAACATTACATTAATATCTCTCAAACCTTACACTAACATCCTTCTAGAGGTGTAAAAATAATAGTCAAAAAAACAAAAGTGTATTTTGTAATTATACTAAATTTTAAGAAGTGTTGGTAGGGGTGTTCATTGGGTTAGGTGACCCGAAGAGTCAATTCGACCCTATCCGACCTAATCCAACCCAAACAGATTGAGTTGAGTTTCTCTTGTGGTTGGGTGAAACTCGACCCAACCCAACCATACACAATCCACAACGGGTTGGGTGACATGTTCAGTAAGGTAAATCCAAGAGTCAACTTAACTTGACTCGACTATAATATTAAATTATTATATATTATTATTATATAGAATTATATGTTTTGCTATGTTTTTGTTAGTTTGAACAAATTGTGTAGTTTATATTTATTTGTATGACTTGTCTAGTTCTGACAAATTATGTTTACTTTTATTTTAATGTTTTTTCAGTTATTATTTCTTGAAAATTTAGTTGTATGTTAATTTTAATTTGTTTTAGTTTTGATAGATAATTTATAATTATAATTTATTGTTTATTTTTATGTTATAACATTGATATAGTTTATTTTTTAAAAAAATCCTAAAAAAGCTAACCAAACAATAATCTAAAATTTATTTTTTAAAAAACAAAATTTTTTAAAATTGTGTCTCAATTAACCAAACTCGCTCAAGGATGGGTTGAGTTTAATAAAAAAAAGCGGAAACCTAACCTAACTCAATGTTTTATTATTAGACTGAGTTTTGGATTTGCCTAAATCCGACCTAACCCAACCCATGTTCACCCTTAAGTGTTGGTATTATTTACTCTTAAACAAAAATTGCCTAATTATTTAGGGAATTTCAAATAATACCTACCAAAATTTGAAATTATACCTACTTAGGATAAAAAGACGCATATGCCTCTGACTTGCATTTTGTACGGAAAAGTCTCTTTGGAAAGGCTAAAAAAATTACACGTCTCCATAAAACCCTTTTGGAAGAGATGCAAATTTTTTTGCTCTCCAGAAAAGTCTTTATAGAGAGTATATTATGTTAGCAAATATAAAAGTTTCAAAGATGTTGGTCAATGAACCTTACATTTATATGCAACAAATGGCTAAATGTAGGCACTGCACTTTACCATTTTTATATGCAACAACTTTTTTTATATGCAAGCATATTCAGTACTTACGGAGAATATATGTAACAAACTACAATTTTTTTTAGTCTCTAAAAAAGCCTATCTAGCGAGTAAAAAAAATGAACATAAAACATCCATATGGGTAATAATTTGAAGGAAAAAATAAAGGAAGATGGAGAGTAGAGTGGAGGCACAGGGGGAGAGAAGGGTGGGTGAGATAGTTTTTAAGGAGAGAGAATTAAGGTTAGAGGTAAAATAAGAATAATAAATTTTTTTTGAAAGGGTAGGTATTTTAAAAAAAGGAGTAGGTGAAAATTTAAATTCTCACTCTTCAAGAAAAATGTTTTTTTTTTTTATCTTTTAGACTCCTTTTTATGTCTTGATGAATAAGAAAATTTATTAATAATTGAGAAGACAATTATGCTTTTATCTATATGTCTCTTTTGTTGTTTATAATTATTAAGAACATGTTAAATTTCATGCATTTGCTTTTTGACAAGTCTAACATCCATTTGCCTTATAATTATTAAACGCCCAACAAACCATTTTTTACTCATTACGTCGTTCCTCGTGTACATTGCTTTGTCTGAAAAAAAAAAAATATATATATATATATATATATATATATATATATATATATATATGTAAGAATGACAATGGGATAGGGACGAGTAGTGGTTACCTATCATCCGTTACCCGCTAAAACCCGTCGAGTACCCATTATAGAAATACTTATGGGTTTTTTTATTACCCACGGGTATCCACGGTACTCATGGATATTTTTAAAAAAATAATTTTTTTTAAATTAAATATTTTTTATAAGAATTTTTATCAAATAAATCATTTATTTTTTGGAAAATCTAGAAATAAAATTATACTAGTTTCTACAAGATTAATTAGATCTAAAAGTCAATTAATATAATATATTATAAGAAAATATTTAACACAAATAAAATATTTATTTTATATTATCGGTATTTTTATAATAAATAATTTTATTAACTATGAAGTTTGCATAAAAAAATAAGGTTGATATAAATGAATTTTGATAATTAATATTTTAATTTGATTTATTTTCCAAAATATTTTTTTAACTTATATATATATATATATATATATATATATATATATATATATAGTGGGTAGCGGGTACTCGCAGGTACGGGTATTATGATACCCGTACCCATGCCTGTTAAGGAGTGGGTAGAAAAAAACCCGTACCTGCGGGTGGCGGTACCCATTTATACTATCCATGCGAATATTTTTACGGGTTTTATCAACAGACATGAATTTTTTTACCATCTCTATGTATATGTGTGTGTGGATTGCTAATATATTCCACCTATTTTTTAGTTGGAGTATGTTTGTACCCTCACCAATTTTTTGGACAAAATAGCCAACTACTTCATTTGTTAAAATAGATTAATTTAACGATATTTTGATAAATAATTATTTCTTTTACACATCAACTCATCCTCTCTTCTATTATTATTGTCATCACTTATTTTCTTTCTCCTATCTTATCAACATTAATTTTTCTTAACTTTGTTTTCTTTCATCAATGTAGAATATTAATATAATTATAAATAATAATTATTTATAATAATAATTTTAAAATTAAATTTCATATAATAATTTATGTCAAATGAAATTATTTTATTTTCAATTAAAAATAATTTTTAAATAAATGTAAATATATGCCAATTTTTTATAAAGTGTAAATTATATTAACACAAATTATAATTTAGAAAGTATTATTATAAATAATTATTATTTATAATAATAATTATATTAATATTTTATATTAGTGTGAGAGGAGAGAGAAAAATATCTGAAATTTAATGTTGGTGAGAGAGGATTGATAAAAGAGTGACAGATAATAAATGTCAGAAGAGAGAAAATAAGTAAATGTGCAAGAGAAATGATTATTTTTACTAGAATATTTCTCCATTAGTTTATTTTAACGAATAAGATGATTGGTCATTTTGTACAGAAGAATTGGTGCAAAATGCTAACATACTCCAACTAAAAAATAGGTGATAGTATATTAGCAATTCCATATATATAGATATAGAGAGATAAATAAATAGATGGATAGAGGAGGCATATCGAGTGGGAATATATTAACCATCTCATATATATAGATATAGATAGATAGATAGAGGAGACATATCCAATGGGAGTATATTAGCAATCCCACTTATTCTCTCTCTTCCATAATTTATTATCTATTTCTCTTTCCTTTCTTATTAATCGAGATTTTTCATATATTATTTTCTCTCCTCTCAATAGCTGAGATTTGCTCATCTCACTCTGGTGAATATATATATAAAAGGGGACATATGTAGTGCGAAAACCAAATTTATGAGAGTGAGATGAGCAAATCTCAACCATTGAGAGAGAGGAAAGAGAATAATATCTAAAAATTTCAGCCATTAAGAGAGGAGAAAAAAATATGACAGATAATAAATGTTAAGTGAGAGAGAGAAAGTGAGTGAGTATATATGGTTTGATCTCAACCATTAATTTTTATTTTAATGACTGAAATTTTCTCTTCTTACTCTTGTATAAGATACATTACTCTTATATAATATGCCATCTATATATATATATATATATATATATATATATATATATATATATATATATATATATATATATATAACCAAACAATGCATCACATATGCAACCTAAAATGTGTCTCCTATACAAATATAGCTAATAGCCATCATTGTTTCATTTAATTATGTTTAATTCCTACAAGTTTTAACAAATATTTAGCCTTTTCTATCTATTGGTCCTTAAGTGTTCATGCTATATACTATTTTCAAAGTGGTAGAAGAAAATATATTTTCTTTGAGTTAAATACTTATGCATTAAAAGTGCAAAATAATTTTATATAATTTGATTTCAATCATAATTTTATATTGTTAACTTTATCAATCAATACTTTAAAAATTATATACATAAAGAATTATGATTAAATACTAATGTAAAAATATTTTCATATTTTTTTTCTCTTTCTTTTTACCAATAAACAAAGTTTTAACCATAAAAAATAATCTCTCAAGCTTGAAAATATGACAAGTAGTATTCGTTAGAGTTATGAACGGTTTTTTATTAGGATGTAAATCAAACCTAAAGATTACAAGAAAATTACTATGATGATTTTATTACAAAGGAAAAAAACAAGTTCTAAAGACAAGTCTGAAATATTAAGTCTTGAGTTTGGTTGACCCCGTAAATAAACACACACTTTCTTAAAAAATTAAACTTTTGGTTAATTTAGAATTTTATGAAAAAAGTTAATCCTAGGAATTTTGAGTATAAAAACATTCAGACAAATAGTAAGAAAGTCAAACAAATTCACAAATGTAAAACCGAAAGAAAGAATAGATTGTAAAAAACCGAAAAAAAGAATAGACCGTGAAAATGAGAGAAAGCAACAAAAACTCTAACTAAAGAAACATAAATGCATGACAAAAAACTATATCGTGTATATATATATATATATATATACAACATGCCATGTCAGGTGATAAGACTAACTTATATCTCTATATACTAAACATATATATTAAAGGTTACAAACTATTAAAAGTAGAATAAAAGTTCTAGTAAGACCATATCAATTAATCTATACATGTGAGTATTAGATCACTTTGAATGCTTTCATTAAATGGTCTCTACGAGACATTCTCTTGCCTTAAACAAAAACTTTCACATTACTCACTACAGAATTAAAAACTTGTTAATTTTTTGTCTCCTTTTTTTTTTTACTTCTATTTTTCTCCTATTTTTAAAAAATGTTAAAAATTTGTCCTACCCTTTTTTTTTTACTTCTATTTTGCCCCCATTTTTAAAAAATATTAAAAATATTTCCTGACCCCCCTTTTTTGTTGCTTCTATTAATTATAAATTTAATTTATATATTTATTAATAATTTTAAATTTAATTTCAATAATTCCCAGGGATTATAAATTAAAAATGAAATTTAATTAAAAAATATAAATTAAGAAATAAAAAAATAAAAAAATAAAAATTAAATTAAAATTAAATAAAAACATAAAACTAAAAACTAAAATTAAAATTAAAAATAAAGATAAAATTTAAAATTGAAATTAAAAATTGAAAATTATAGATTGAAATGAAAACTAAAAGTAAAAATTAAATAAAAAATAACATTATGTTGTTTATGTTTTCAATGTTTTTAAAACTAACATTAATTAAAATTTAATTAGATTTGAGTTGTAAAGTAAAAATAAAATGTGTCTTTGATTTAATGATAAAATGGTTAATTTGTTATGTGAGAGTCTTAAGTTCAAGTTCTGCCAAGTGTTTGAGTTTTGCTAAGATATCTTTTTTATTAAGATTGTTAAGTCATCAAATACAATTTAATTAACACATATGCTAATTTGACAGAAAGATAAATTTTTAACATTTTTTTGAAAATGAGGAAAGAAAAAAAAGTTAACAAGTAATAAAATAAAAAAATATCAATTATAATTAACTCTTAAAAATTTAATCCATCAATAGTATGACATGGATGGAGATATAAGTTTTGTTGTTTTCTTAATAAATAATAATGATGCATAATTATATATGATGGTTATATTGATGTTGTTGAAAATTTGGATAAGAAGGTAATGGAAATTGGTGGCAACACAAGGTGACTCAATTCAAATCCTAGAAACAATTGGCTTGGAAAAACCCCCATTTATGATTTTGAAAAAGACCATCTTATTGCTACTCTATGCCTACCGCTACCGGGTGCCAAGGCCAGGAATTATTGGCGGAACTAAAATAATATAACTTTATTTGTCTACAAGGAAATATGTAAGTGTGTACTGTACGCCCACTACACTTGCTACTTTATTTACCAGGTGCATCAATTATTTTATTTCCAAAATTGCTTTAGTTATTATAGTATTCTTTGACTTTTAAAACCAATATTATTTTTTAAAATAAATTTCTATATCACATCATAATTATTATATTTAATGTTTCTTTTGCATTAAATCCTCTATTGTAATGCCTTACATGTCTTCTCTTTAAAAAAATCATTTGCATTAAATATTTGTACTTTCTTTTTTTTTCTTTTATAAAATTTTGTACTTTTCTTTAACAAAATATGTGCGGAATCCGTGTACGACTTTTAAAAATATACAGAGAGAAAAACACAACAAAATAAAAAAGAGAAAGACGTCTATCACTGTTTAGACGTTATATATGACTGAACAGATTATACATATATATATATAATATAATATAATGTAATCTTTTTTTATGTATCACAAATAATTTTTTTATATATCATCCCACTATTATTATGGTTTTTCCTAACGCTCAAACTTTCAATTTTTAATTCATCATTTATTATTGAGGTAAAAAAAATCAGCATTTATTGTTTTATTCATATTTAGTTAGCAATGATATTTGCTATTGAATGTAAGATTATAAATTAATTTAATAATCTTGAATATATACTTCTTAAATTTAACTATAATTCATGCTATCATTCATATTCATATTTGTAAATTGTCAAAGTATATATGTATTACTAATATATATATATATATATATATATATATATATATATATATATATATATTACATGATTATACTGTCTTTTAAATTATTCTTTCTTATTTTCTTTTTCTTGGTGTGACTATGTGTAAATATATATGCCGTGTAAACATAAATTTTGTTTCCTAGTTCTATTTTAAATTAGAATAAATATATTTGGATACGTGAAATTGCTATATAATAAAAGAGAAAAAAAAAGAGATAGATAAATATGATAAAATAAAATATAAAGGAAAATAAGAGGTGTTGATGATATTTTTAAAAGAATTTAATTGATATACACTGATAATATAAAAGACTTTTATACTGACGTTTAATCATAGTTATTAATTTATATGAATTTAAAATATTAATTTTGTATGACAATATAAGAGAAATATGATTGAACGTCAGTGTAAGATTATTTACACTGTTAATATACACCAATTCAATTCACACACTCTCTAACACATAATGTGAGTTTTTAGTTTTCAAATGTTATTTTTAAAATAAAACATGTTTGGCAAAAATGGAGGCAACATGTTTTTTAATTGATAAATTTCAAATCATTTTTATATCATTTCTCAAAACTAAGAAATAGGTTTTGTAAATTTAGTTTAGTTTTAAAATTACACTTTTACCACCATTATGAGTGTTACCTCACCACACTAAACATTTTCATTGTCACTGATTTTCCATTGCCAATCATTATTATTCTATAGTCACTGTTATAGTCATTATCATCATTATCACAATTATAACTCTATTATTATATTCTCAACACCTATTTTTATGTGTTAATATTATTTTTTATATTGTATTATTTTATTATTGACCAAGATAAGATCACATTTACAGTTTGTTTTTTAAAATAAAAACAAAAAAGTAACAATACATCAAAATTTAATTCTAAAATAAAATCAATAAGAATTAAAATTAAACCGAATAAGGGTATGTACGTCATTTATATCATCATGGTCCTATTTTACTGTAGGCAACATATTTTTATGTGATTTTCTAAATTAATGGTAAAACTATTTTGTTCAACTTTTGCATCACTCTTTAATTTGTAAACTCAATTTCACATAATAGAATGATTTTCTTGTTTGCTACTAATTGGTGCATGTTCTTACAAGATTTTGGTAGAACAGGTATCATTTCGATCTTTCGGACCTTAGAGTTCCAGGAGATAAGTGTGTACCTGTAAAAATAACTCTGGTACTCAAGTCAGTGAGGAAGTAAGAGGATAGATATTAGAATGTGAGAGTTTAGATACCTGGGTTTTGGTAGAATGGGTATACTCTAGACCCTTCGGGCCTTGGAGTTCCAAGAGATAGATGTATACCTATAAAAGAGACTCTGATACCCAAGTCAGTGAGGGAGTAAGAGGATAGAAACTAGAATGTGAGAGTTTAGATACCTGAAAGGGGGTCTGGTGCTCCCCTTTTAAAGAGGTTTCCAGGCTTGATTCCAAATTATCTTATTTACAGAATTCCAAGTTACCTTTTTTATGAAAATGGACCTTCGGTTTGGGTCCTTAGTGAGGGTCAAGTTGGAGTCGAGACCAAGCTACCGGATTTTAAGGTGCCTGAGGTTGAGCGATAGTCGTCTTGACTTCGATGTGCCAGAGGTCAGGTCACGATGACCTATGGTACCCAAACTGAAAGTGTTTTGAGATATTAATAGGTTGAAGAGGACATAGTAAGGGTACAGTACATTTGAATTACTAGGAATCCTGTTATTTTAATAATTGTAGTTTGAAGGATTTGAATATTATGGCTAATATCAAATCTTTAACTTTGGTATTGGTGGATATTTTATAAGGTAAAGTAGAATTTAACTTTTTTTTCTCTTAATGTGTTAACTCCTTAGTAGTGCTTATAATTTTGTATAAGAGGATCTTTTATTTATCTTTTGTAAATTTTGACTCCTTATATATATGTAATTTTTTTATGATATAATATTATACAGTTGATTTACCTTTAAGAAAAACATTATTCAACATAAACATTTAAATGATGTGCAGTGACAATTTAACTAAGATCATATGTGGTGCAATTGTTCAATCAAAACACGTTTACAAGAGGATATATATCCTTATGCATTATATGTTTTGAAATGAGCTCCACAACTATTTGAATGGATTTATAATATTTGGAGTAAAGTTTGCACCCTTAAAGTTAAATATATTTCATTTAGCAGATTAAATTTGCAAAATCAACCTTGGTGTTGCTTTTTAATTGAAACCTAGTTTTATTCAGGCATACTGTAAATACTCTAGCATGTTTTTAAGGAAAATCAAACTTATTATCAAACTGAATTTACTGAACAAACATAAGTTCTGAAGCGTCTAAACAATAATCCTAAATAACATGAATAGTTATGATAGTTGTTAGGGTTTTCCTCTTATAACTGTAGATTTGTTTATCACATTACATTAATGAATATATATATATATATATATATATATATATTAAAATAATAATGTCTTGTTATTATTATTTGATAATTTTAAGGAGTAAAATAACCTATGTTACTGATTTCCAATGTTAATAATAATTTTTTATAATTATAGAGACGAGTATATATATATATATATAAAAGATTAAGAATAGATAGTTGCATGATTCGTAAAAGGAAGATTTAATTGATTGGTTCTATACTATTAATTTTTGTGTCACACAAGATGGTAATTGTGGGTTGATGCATGATTGGGTTCATAAGTATTCCCTACCACGAAATGTTGAAGGATGATAGTGCAGTGGGGTTTGTAGGAGTCAAGTGGTAGGTAGCAACTAGCAATCCTATTCACGTGGTGAAGGCATTCTGAAGTAGTATATATAAGCTAAGCCAACCCACATAAGTTTATCAGCTAGCTAGTTTAGCTATAGTCTTCATAAAGTCTAAAGCGCCAACATCGGTTTAACCATCTTGACTTCAATTGGAAACTCCCGCCAAACACATGTATTTATTGTTCTTTTATATTTCTAGCTACCTGATAATAATAATAATAATAAAATAATGGATAGTCATTCAAGAACTTACGTACGTACTAAGAGTCTCTGTTTTAGAAATTAGAATGAATGTAGACAAAGGATGGAACCATCCAAAACTGGTGTTCAGTAAAACACGTGCCACACCCAGCAATTGTAACAGCACTATAGTAGTATATATCTAAGAGAATTGGAAGCATTTCACTTCCACGCCACAAATACACCGCTACAACAACCTTCTAGTTTGAGGAAGTAGTGTAGGGGATGGGAAACTGATGTAAGAGTTCAAAGGCACTTGAGAGAAAAAAATTATATATATGTCCAACTTAATTTAGAAACCAACAGTTATAAAGGAAGCTCCACTGATCTGCTTCGGATTAATTAAGGATAAAGAAAAAGAAATGATTAGGGGGATGTATGGGAAATAAAAATGATAATTATGCAAAAAAGGTAAAAAAAGAAAGAAAGGGTGACCGGAATGTACTATGAAGATTCGAACGGCGGCATTGGCATTTAAAAAGTCAAATGACGGAAGCAATGATATGTGCGACTACAATACTACAAACACGTTGGAATTCATTTTCCACATACGCAACGCAGTTTAGAGAAAAGGCCAAGTTTTCCGCAGCCTCTCTCTCTCTCTAAGAGACAAAATTCGGAAAATAAAAATATCTCTCTTACAGTGAAGAATCATGGAGAGTCTCCCGCTCGAGACGGCGGAGAAGATAATTCTGCGGTGGGACTCGACGGCGTCAGAGGACGCACGGGACAAGATGATATTCTCCGGCGATCGCGACGAGGCGGATCTGTACCTGCAGGCGGTTGACGAAATCCAACGGTCACTGTCGTCGGTGTCGGTGTCGGTGTCGGAGAAAGGTAACTCGGCCATCCAGATCGCCATGGCACGCTTGGAAGACGAGTTCCGCAACATCCTGATCTCCCACACGGACCCAAGCACCACCGATGACGAAGCCTCCCAAACCCTAGAGCCTCCCCCTCTCGACAACGACGACTCCCAAACCACTTCCTCCCTCCTCCGTTTCAACAGTGATAGCGCTGCTTCCTCCGTTACCGCCAGCAGCAGTTACCGTTCTACTAGCAGTATTCGCGAGATCGATCTCATCCCCTCCGACGCCGTCTACGACCTCCGCTGCATCGCCGAACGCATGGTCTCCTCCGGCTACTTGCGCGAGTGCATCCAAGTCTACGGCAGCGTCAGAAAATCCTCCCTCGACGCCAGCTTCCGCAACCTTGGCATCGAGAAGCTCAGCATCGGCGATGTCCAGCGCCTCGAGTGGGAGCAGCTCGAGAACAAAATCCGTCGCTGGATACGAGCCGCCAAGGTTTGCGTCAGAACCCTCTTTGCCAGCGAGAAGAAACTCTGCGAACAAATCTTCGACGGCGTCGGAACCGCCATCGATGACGCTTGCTTCATGGAGACCGTCAAAGGTCCTGCTATTCAGCTTTTCAACTTCGCCGAAGCCATTAGCATAAGTCGTAGGTCGCCTGAGAAGCTCTTCAAGATTCTCGATTTGCACGACGCTTTGACTGACTTGATGCCTGATATTGATCTCGTTTTTGATTCCAAGTCTTCCGAATCTATTAGGGTTCAGGCTGCCGAGATTCTATCTCGGTTGGGTGAGGCTGCCAGGGGTATTTTGTCTGAGTTTGAGAACGCTGTTCTCAGGGAACCTTCCAGGGTTCCTGTTCCCGGTGGAACCATTCACCCTTTGACTAGGTATGTCATGAATTACATAAGTTTGATCTCTGATTACAAGGTTACTCTCAATGAGCTTATTGTGTCTAAGCCCTCCACTGGTTCTAGGTATTCCGGTGATCCCGGAATACCTGATTTGGATTTGAATGAGTTTGAGGACAAGACCCCTTTGGCTGTTCACTTGATTTGGATTATTGTCATTCTTCAATTCAACTTGGACGGCAAGAGTAAGCACTATAAGGATACGTCTCTGGCACACTTGTTCGTGATGAACAATGTGCACTACATTGTTCAGAAGGTGAGGGGAAGTCCCGAGTTGAGGGAGATGATTGGGGATGACTATTTGAAGAAGCTCACCGGGAAGTTCCGCCAGGCTGCCACCAGCTACCAGAGGGCCACCTGGGTCAAGGTCTTGTATTGTTTGAGGGATGAGGGATTGCATGTCAGTGGCGGGTTTTCTTCTGGGGTGTCCAAGAGTGCTCTCAGGGAGAGGTTTAAGGCTTTTAATGCTATGTTTGAGGACGTTCACAGGACTCAGGCTGTTTGGTTGATTCCTGATTCACAGCTCAGGGAGGAGCTGAGGATATCTATATCAGAGAAGCTCATTCCGGCGTATAGGTCGTTTCTTGGGAGGTTCAGGAGCCACATAGAGAGTGGGAGGCATCCTGAGAATTACATCAAGTACTCTGTTGAGGACCTCGAGGATGCTGTTTTGGACTTCTTTGAAGGGATTCCTGTTTCCCAGCATTTGAGGAGGAGATCTGAATGATGGAATGGACTGGACTAGTGGAGTGAACAACTGAAGTGGAGTTTTGCAACTTAGAAGCTAGGACATATTCTTTTAATTTTTTCCCTGGAGCGTTCAGGTGATTGAGTGCTGGCCAATCTGAGATTGCTCAACCTCTCCGGTGGGTGGCTGGGTGCTCCGACAAGATTTACCACCGTGATCCACGATCTCAGGAGAGAATCATTTAAGATCCCCTAATCTTATGCCGAAGATTGGTGTGGCTTGTGAAAAGCCAAAAGAAGGTACCTCGCCCTGAATGCTGCTGCCTGTAAGCATGTTATTTGATTTCTCACCACATTCTAGATTTTGTTTCATTTGTTTATATTGGAATTTGTTGTACGTGTGTTTTTTTTTATTTATCTTCTCTAAGGTGGAACAAGGGCTGTTTCTTTTGTAGTTTCAAATGACTTCTATACAATCTGATAGTTTTGGCACCAATAGATGATGCATTGTCTGAAATCTTAGTCTTAGATACCTTTGGCCACCTGTATCTTCTGTTTTTTCATTTATCTAGGAGGTTCATATGGAAAGCAGAAGAGTATTAAATGAACACACACCATATGACCATAACATGATATCTTGTGACTATGGTAAAAAACCCATAAAGAATCATGGAAAATTTGGTTACCAAGTAATACATAACACAACAGCTTTATCGCTCTTGGTAAGTGCGATATGATTTTAACTACTTTTTGGTAGACTTGATTCTTGGACACCTCATTTTCTGTAATTGAATAATGAGTTCTGGTTAATGGTGAATTTAATTCTCTTCCATGGACGAGCTAGTTAGTGCTTACCTAGTGATTACAAATGTTACACTTTAATTGATAGGGTGTGTGAGGCTCATCCCGAAAGAAGGCCAGGTTTCTTTTACTTGAATGGTAACTTTGTAAGCATATTCTTATCCCTTTTAACGAAAATTGGCCTGAAATTCTTTTTGTTATGTTTGTTGTTAAGCATTCCGTTTTTGACGTGTCCCATTCAAGCAGTTTCAGAGCCCCTTCCTCACCAGAAAACTAGAAGAATTTAGTAGTTCTTCTGGAGACGAGTTTTGGTAAGATAAAAATAATTGGTGTTATGGGTAAAAAGGGACACTTCAGAAATTCGGAATGGAGCAACAATATAGGGCACCCAACTTTTGTATTTCAACTGGGTCAATGGCTTTGGAGGGACTGCGACATAAAGATGTGGACAACAATATTTACACGCATACGCCACTTTAAGTATATTATTTTTTGCATCACTTTCCATTAAGAGAGTTTGTTTTTACAGCACACAAATAAGAAGAATCAATAAACAGGATTTTGCTCAAGTGATGGGCTATATAAGTAACATTAAATTTTACATTTTCTTATAAAAACATATGGACCACTATGCTAAATGCCTGAGGTTAGATCACCTAACATTCTGTTGCCATCTTGTTTTAGCTGTTAGCCATGAACTTTGCCTCTGCGAAGATAATCTTATGTTCAATTCAACATCGTGAACAGGAAACAATTCAGACCCTGCCAACAAAGCTAGACCAAATCACTATTTTTGATTCCATATTTGCGAAGATAAGGTCACGAGACAATGAAAACAAAAGCAATTGTTAAAAAATTATTTAACGCAGTCGGTGTATATATATATATATATATTTTGTACCATGCAGTTATATAGTTTCAAAATAGATGGTTTTTATTTGTATTTATGGAAAAGGTTAAAAATATTATAAATCTGGCCAACTACCATTTAAATTTATGTGTCAATAATATGCATTTTTACTTTTTTTTTCTTTTTTATTTTATTAAAAATATGAGTCAATTTATTATATGGTTGTAAAAGATTATACATAGACGATAGCGTTACACCAGTTAATACTATAATTATAAATGAAATTCTGCGCAACTGACACATTTAAATTTTCTAAAGTAGAACCCTAAATATTACCAATATTGGTGGTATGATGCAACCCCAAAATATTAGCAAATTTATCAATTTTTTGTTTGAGAATGTTTCTAGAGACAAAGAATCGAGATTTTTGACAATTAATCTTAAGTCCAGTGGCCAAGCAAAAAAGGTCCAGAGCCATTTTAATCTTCGGAGCTTGTTTAGAATTAGTCGTCGAGAATAACACGCAATATTATATATAAATTTTGTAACTAAAATTTGTTAAACCATAATTATTTTATATATATATCTATATATATATATATATATATATATATTTTATTAATTTTTATTTAACACTGCTGTATAAGTAAAAAATCTACTTAATTATCTCAAATTAAGTTGGAACAGCTATATATTATTAATTTTTATTTAACGCAGCTCTATCTTTTAAAAAATCTACTTAATTACCTCAAATTAAATTAAATTAACTCTCTATTAATTGATTTACGCACTCTGTGATAGTGTGTATTAAATTTAGAAATAAAAGTTTGCTAACATATTTTTTAAAAGAAACGTTTTCTCCAAAGAATTTGCACATCTAAACGATGACTTGCAGAGTAATGTTCTACACTCCTCTCCTTTTCTGAATTGTTTAAATAAAAGTGATATTTTTCTATAAATTAAAATAAATATTTTAAATGAAAATATTTTTTAAACCTTATTCTTCAACAAAATGTTGTTTAATAGCTTTTAATATATATTTTTGAGAATTTCTAAATCTTCTCAATTATCTTTTTCATCTCTATCTTTAAATTAAATTTCAATATTTATAGTAGGAAGACAAATGCTAGATGAAATTCTCATAGTGAATGAGCTAGTGAAAGATGTAAAGTAACAACAAAAATATTTATTGTGGTTCAAGGTAGATTTTGAAAAGACCTACAATTCCGTGAATTGACAAAGAATTGGGCTTTGGATTGAGATGGATGAAATGGATAAGCGAATGCGTGAGTTCGACAAGATTGTCAATATTGGTGAATGACAACCGTAAAGAAAAATTTACTATTGGATGGGGTCTTAGACAAATTGTTCATCATTGTAACAAAAGGATTAAGGTAAATGATAAAGACAACAGTTGATATGGGGCTTTGGCAAGGGTATAATGTAGGAAGAAAAGAAGTATGTGTCTCACATTTTCAATTTCCTGATGACACATTGCTACTAGTAAAGAAGGATTGGAAGTCATTAGAGGCTATTAAAGTCGTGTTGTAGATGTTTGAGCTAATTTCAAGCCCCAAGATGAACTTTCATAAAAGTCAATTACTAGTATAAATGTGAGGGGCTCATGGTTGAAAAGGGTTTTGATCTTCTTAAACTGCAAGGAAGACCTTGCCTTTCAGGTCTTTAGCATTACCTATTGGGGATGCTCCTAGAAAATTGGGGATGTGAAGCCCTATAGTGAAAATTAGGAAAATAAACATGTCTCAATGGTAGGTTGTGTGATGTTCATAAAAGTTGTATTGTTTGCTCTACCAATTTACTTTATTTCGTTCTTCAAGGTTTTGTTTGCTCTACCAATTTACTTTATTTCTTTCTTTAAGGCTTCAACAGGTATAATTTTTTAAATCTATTGTTTGTTTAAACAATCTCTCTAAGGCAAAAAGGAGGGTTGTAGGAAAATACATTGGGTGTCATGGGAAAAAGTTTGTAGGGCTAATAAATAGAAGGATGGTTGGGGTTTAGGGATAAGTCTAAGTTCAACATAGCTCTACTGGGCAAGTGGGAATAGGGGTTGTGAGTCAAACAGGAGAGTTTGTAGGCTAGAGTAATATAATCTAAGTATGAGTATATAGATGGGGATGGGATGTCAAGGGCAACAAGTTTGGTGGTCAACAAACATTCGTTGATGTCTGAGGATGGTAGTGAGGTCACATTTTGGAGGACACATGGTTAAGGAATCATAATCTTAAGGACGAGTTTGCTTGTCTTTATACCTAGCCTTCGAATACAATTGTCAAGGATAAAAGGGGAAGAAAGAGTTGGGTTGGAAATGGATTCAAAGTAGTAGCTATTTGTGTGGGAAGAAGAGTTACTAGAGTAGCTTAGGAAAAGGTTGGTGCAAGTTTTGCTAACTGTAAAGGCAAAGGATCAGTGGTTGTAGACCCAAGGTAGTTAGATTTGTACTCTGTTTCATCAGTCTATAGGTTCTTAGCTCAAAAAAATGGGAACCGTTCAACAACTTTTTTTTAAGTTGGCTTGGACGAAAGGTGTGCCACCAAAAGTACAACTCTTAGCATAGAAAATGGAAGTAGATCGACTGCTAACAAGGAAGAATTAATTGTAAAGGCGAATCATAGACCCTAAAGAGGACCTTTGTCGGCTCTATGAAAGGAAGTGTAAACAACTACTCATCTTTCCTGGTTTGCAAAATGTCTTATCAGTTTTGGAAAAACATCTGTCACTGATGGGAGATATCCACGATCTTTTCAAATGTGGTATGTAATAACCCAAATTTATATATATTATTTATTTACATTATAAATTCTCTTAATAATGATTTAAATTACTATTATCTACATTCTCAAATACTGAGATATAAAAATTTCATTACATTATACTCAATATTAATGTATACATTACAACACTTTCAAAGTTCAAAATAAAATATAGCATAGTATACATAATCTCAGCTCGCCCAGCGAACCTCGTCGCCTAACGAGACCCTAGATAGCTTGTCTAACGACAGCTATCGCCTAGCGAGGCCCTTAGCAAAACCTCTGCTATCAAAACCAACCAACCTACTAATAAATAACTCTACATTCTTATAACATCCATAATAATTCATCTATTTTTTTACCCCATGTTCACAAACTTCCATATAAAATATAATTATCACATAGAATTAACAATAATGCCTCTACATTCAAATAATAATATTTTTACACAACTCTCTTATATACATATTCAACAATATAACATCCTCTGAAACTTCCAGCCACAATCCTACATACTTCACTCTAGAGCATCCTACCTCTCTACATCATCATTACTATCTGCTTCCTGCAAAGCACGATCATCACAATCATAAAGAAAACGCAAAGATTATAAGGGTATGCCTACACAATACGCAACATACCATTATATCACTCATAAAGCATGAAAGCTACACAATATTTATATTTAGTACCATCAACACACATCATTGATAGTAAACAACCAATCAATGACTCCTATGCTCCACTTGAACATAAACACTCACAAGTAATCAATCATATGTATGTTTCACCAGAACATAAACACTAACAACCAATCAATCAAACATTAATTAAATATCACAATCAATCAAATCAAACACACTTATATTCCCCTGAATACAAGCTTTTCACACAACATGTTTAGACGTGACATATTCTGAAATATCTACATTGAGCTTGGACACCGAGGCGACTTAAGACCCCTTCCAATTGGTGACAGACGTTCAATCTGTCTGTGTTACCACCAATTTAAGTCTAAGAAATACTTATCTGACAACCACAAACTAATGTCTAATGTGTACCTGACACCCTGTAATGCACAGTCATTGTTTGAGTATGTCATTTATGCACCCCTTGCATATCTGGTACCAAGACCACAATGTAAATTACAAAAATATCCCTTTGCATATATGATATTCTGGATTACAGTGACCCTAACTTTGTTCCTAACATTAATGTACCCCACCAAATATATCATCTAAGGCTAAGTTACCAAACTTTAGCTGCCTACAACCAACAACATCAATAAATATATTTTCATCATGCATTCCAATCATATGCATTACATCACAATTCCAAATAATATACTGTCATTCCAATAATTCAATTCTAGTCATAGAAAATCAATTCAACCAAAAATAAGTTACCCTACTGTAACTGCCACATCCAAACTATCCAATTCAAGATCAAACATCACTCTTATAATAATCACCAACTACACAATACATTATATATCTCAATCTATTATCATTAATTTCCAAGAAGCATAATTCATTTCAATCACGTGCCAATTCTCAAAACAAGTATTAGCTCCACACATAATCATGCATTCAATTACAACACTTTATTTATAATCGACATACACACTATCTTAAATAATTCAACTATGAAATCCCAATTTATGCTATCTCAATAAGCTCACATCATAATCAATAAATACGCTAACTAAATTAGTTCAAATTAAAATCAAATATACACTATATTAAATAGATCAAAACAAAATTAAAATAAACGTATCTTAAATAGCTCAAAATATAGTCAAAATATTCGCTATCTCAAATAGTTCAAACTTCTCAACTACCAAATCACTAATCCATTGACTAAAATAAAAAAAGAACTTCCCTTACCTATTTCTCCTTTTCAAAGTTAACTTAAAAGAAAATAGAGAAATTCACCCGAAGAAATTGGCAGGAACTTGAACAAAATCCTAAATTAAACAGGAACCTTAAAAATCAAGATTTTCAAATAATTCCCTTTTTAACAGAAACGAAAGGATAAAAAATGATGGAAAAAAAGTTCGTTGATTCAAGATCAGACTTACCTATAATAACGATCACTAAGTAACAGAGTTATGGAAGAGATCGCGTCAGAATCTGTTGGCTCGAAGACTACATGCAAGCAACGGCACACCCACGACAAAAAGAGAGCAACAGTGGTCCTCGGGAGAATTTATGTAGAAGAGGAAAGAATTAGAAAAATGAGGAAGAAATAGTTTATATAGCCAGTATTATCAACCGAATACAAAACATTCTGAAACTCAACTAAAACACTCTGAAACAAAATAATAATAATTATTCTCTTTTTCCCCATCCTTCTATCACCAACCGAATACAATCATGTAGTATTATCAAACTAATAAATTCATCACGTTTCAAATCAATTAGTAATTTAAATAAAAACCTAAATTTAATTCCTTTCACTATATCAAATTAAATATAACTAAATATTTAATTCTTCACAATATTTATTTTCCTTCCACAAATAACCTATTCATTAAACTGGTCTTTACACAGTACAAGGTCACTGCTATCAATTTTTTGAACAAGTCAATGGACATCACAAGCGGCGGAGAGCATGGTCCTTCATCTAATAGGTTTGTTGGGATATGATAAATATAAAAGGTCAGAATGCAATTGCATTCAATGTGAAGGTACATACATACAACAACTATTCAAAGCAACGCAATGTAATTCATGAAATTAGTGTCACACAGTCAACTTAACATCATACCCTGTTGTGGACTGGATGATGAATCCTCCTTTCTGTGTACAAGGAAGTATATCTCTCTCGTGTTTGATTTTTTTTCCTTTTCTTTTGGAATTGCTTTATATTTTGTGTTATCTTATATTTGAAAGATATTTCTTGTGCTTTTTACATTATTTAATATAATTTCTTTTTATGTATAAAAAAGTAATAATTAAAAGTAATATTATATTATACTATAAATTATTTGTCAAAAATATAAAATATAATTTAAATGTTAAAAAATATTTTTTTATTATAACTATTAATATGCAAGTAAAAGGTTGGACTCGTTGTAGAAAATAAGAGGTTTCGAATTTTCAATTCATGTTGGTAATTTTTCATTGATTAATCGTTTTTATTGACCAGTATCAAGTATCAATTCAACTCTATCTTTAAACTTAAAATGCAACAATTAATGTCCTTTCCCTTAAACTCGTGTAAAAAGTAAACACAAGATAAAAGTCTATGTCCCATAAAGCTAAAAACTCGTGTAAAAATAAACATAGAAATACAGGCAATCAAAAGTCAAAACATCATTCGCCAATGCTGCGTTTTAAAATACTAATATATGCCATACAACTGGAAACTTAATAATGAAAAAGCTATTGAAAAGTGTCCCTACATGTATGCGTGCATGCATATGGATAAATACACATAACATTGGATAATTGAAGATAAGATCTTTTGTATTAGCAAAAAAGTGACTAAATTATATTCTTGTGCATTGGCATCGCAGGAACACACAACACTATCATGTAATCCAATCTCGTAAGGAACTATTTGCTGACAAAGTATCAGGTGAGAGTGAAGGCTAATGAAGGAAATAAAAGAATAAAAGGGAAAGGAGTCATGGAGCTAATTTTGAGGAGGAATACAATGGAAGCACAGAATCAGAGCTATATTCTCGTTTATTCTCTCTTGTCTTCTTCTAAATCATCATTTGAATTTCCGTTACTGTTTTGCACAGGCCTTGCATCTGGCACGCTTCGAACATCTTTTGAAGAAATAGGTGATGGTTTTATGAGTGTTAAAGTAGTCTCATCCCTATCAAACTCATCACTCCCATCATCACGGTAAGCATATCTGTCCAGAATATAAACAATAGTGAGATACAAATGATGTATATGGACAGAAAGCATAGAAGGAAAAGGCTCACTTTGCTCTTGCGGGAATTAAAGCATAAAGATAGATAATGGAACTTAAAGAGAGACTTGATTGTTACCGAGTTGCATTTTGAGATGGTGCCCAAAGAATGCAGATAACAAACAGGAGAGAGTAAGACAGAACTTGCCAAAAGGCTGGGATTATCCAAGCATTCTGCCACTGCTCATTGTATACATCATTTGATTTGAAATAAAGCTGAAAGAGAATGTAGAAAAATAAGCATTGAAATATCTACAATTTATTGATGTATTAAATTAATAAACATACAATGTAAATAACATCTATTTTGTAACACATTTCCTGCTCTAGTCTTGAATCTTGATCAAATCTTACAACTCATTGAGTAGGAATTTTCCTGTGGAAACTACTTTATTTCTATACTTTAATTGATAAAAAAATTGTGTTGCTGCAAAATTATCACTCATTTAATTTGTTTAGAGCATCTGAATCAACAGATTGCATAGAGAAATGACCTTGACCCAACCATAAGATAATTAGGCCTAGTTAACACGCAAACCAATTGAAATATGTTTCTGCCTGTGAATTACCTCATAACATATCCAGCCCACAGATACAAGCACAGCTGCAGCCAAAGCATTAGTAAACTTCCTGTAAATATCCAATTTTATCATCATCCTTCTGGCCTGTTACATTTAATAAGCACAGAAGATTCAATTTTAGATAGTCACGTTAAAAGACATTACAAAATGAATAATCAGTCTTCGCGTTGTGTGGTGCAGAATCATAGCAATAAGCCTAAGATAATCAACCATAAAAGCTATAAAGCCAAATAGGAATCCTAGAATGAGATCACGAGGGGTTGATACTTTAAGCTTGGAAAGAATATTGTGTTTTTTTAATATTATAAGAACAAAATTACAAAACTACAACATTGGAGAGTTGTGTAATGTCCTCTCCCATGTTTCTTGATTATTTCTAGCGCATTACTAAATATAGCCTATCTGCCTCCGATTTATCAGTTGAAAATGTAATGATATTTTTTTTTATGGCAATTCATTTCCAGATTTTCCTGCTGGATAACTATTTCACAAAAACTGTCATGCCATATTTCTACAAGAAAAAACTAATGTATGAGACAGAAGAAAAGGCATACGTGATTTTCATGGAATACACCATATTGGGACAATTCTAGCAGATGAATACCTGAAGCTTAGTTAAAGTAGCAGAGAGTGAAGTGAAAATCCAAAGAATGAAGAACACATCCAATACCGCAGCAGGAAGAACCAAGAACAGTTTTGCCTTGCCTGAAAGATCGCTTACTGCACCAACATTTTCTACCAATTCAAGAAATTCAGATGCAAGAAAGAAGGTTCCTCCAAGCATAACCACCTTTGATGTGAGTCCACCAAGGGTAGGTCTTACAACACCATAGCCCATTGAAACCATTAAAATAACCAAACGTGCCACTGTCCGCTTAACAGTCCCAAACGTGACTGCCCATATGGTTGTCCCTGTTGGTCTGATTCCAGTCTCACTGAATTCAGCATAGTCAAAGTACCAAAAAGCCATCTCAAACATGCCTAGGGTTATCACCACGGTAATGCAGTTCTGCAGGGGAAATACTTCCCTCCAAAATCTAGCGTATTGAGAGAACCAAAAGATCCCGAGCAATACATATGCAAAAGACATGAACTGGTAGAAAATTTTCATAGGTGCCATTCTACCAGGCAGATAACCAGAGGGGTTTTTCCATACAGTTTTGCCTTCCACAATCAAATCTTTAAGCCTGGTGTCACAATGGATGAAATACAAGTTATACATCCCAGTTTTTGTGATCTGTATAGATTTTGATGGCAGCACTGCCTCTTCATCATCCATTTCAAAAGAGACACCAAAAACTTGAGGCCAATCAGGATTCTCCAAAGAAGGGCGGTAAATGACCTGTCCTTCAGCGCACACACCCAGTTTTGCTAGGTCACCGGTGCAGCAGACAGCCCTTTGACCCCCATAGGCTGAACCGCCAATTGTCTCCCTATCTTCAACTTCAAAGACAACAGCTTGAATCGGCCATGAACTAAAGTTAGAAAGCTCCTTGTTTCTCCAAAATGTAATCCTTTCAAACCTGATTTTCACATTATAACAGAGATATAACCCAATCAACAAAACAGAATAAACAAAACATCAGCATAACTACCAACTCAGTACCAAATGAAACCAGTGGTAAATGTATCCTTTGGGACTCACAGCTGCAAGAAAAACAGTTTTCAACTTTTCATCAAACTTGTGGAAATCCTATGTGTATCCTAACAACTTTAATTTTCAAATCTAAGAAGTAAAATAGTACATTTTACTCACGCATTGAAGCGAATTAAGGACATCTAAAACAATAATAAAAATTGCAACTTTTAAGAAGAACCTCAGGCTCACTACATTGAAAGCTGAGTGCAGAAGTTCAACAAGCATCATGAAAATGGCAATTACATAATTGACACAAGAAGGCATGAATCTGGTGGGATAACAGACAAAAATGGAAAGAAGAAAGAAGAAAGAAGAGAAGAAGAAAGAAGAGAAAGCATAAAGGAAAGTGTTTGAAGAAAAGGCAGATAGGAAATGACAGACCGTATGTAAGAGTCGGGATTTGGAGGCGGGAAAGTGTCGGTGAGATTGGGAAGCGAAGCGTAAATTCCTTCGCTGCCTCCATGGACGACAAAGGCGTTACCTTTGGGGGCGAATGTCTCAGTTCTGTAGTCGTGAACAGAAGCTTCGGCGCAGAGGGATAGCAGAAGCAGAAAGGCCAGAAGCGATACCCCACACATTTTCCAGAGAGAGAAAGTGGATCTACCAAGGGACGCGTCAAGAAGAAGATAAATACTCGTGGAGATTGAGGTTTGTATCCCACTGTCTCCGTTAACAAAAGCCTACCCACTCACTCACTACTACTAGCTTAGTGAAATTATACGATGCAGTTGCCAATTGCCCATTCCCCATTTTATTTGCTTTTACAATTTACCACTTAATGCAGTCTTTCTTTATGTCTACAAATTATAATTAATATTTGTTCAAAAATGACACTTACACAAATTAATGTTGTTTTTTTTTTTAACTGAATGAATTACTGCCTTTTAATTTCTTATTAATTTACTCACTGCCACTGGATTCCCTCCTCATTCTTCTTGTTTCTAGTCAGTGCTGGAAATGACAAACAGAGGTGTCGGTGTCTATTAAATAAAAAGAAAAACATGCTCATTTTCGTACTCTTTTCTAGGTGTTCACTTGTAATTTCCTTTAACTACTCATACTATTCTTATTGTTATTATCAGTTCTAAATTCGAACACATGGTTTAAAGAGTCACTATTATCATTGTTAGGACACTCATATTCAAACAGTAACTAACATTTTTGTGATACCAATTGATCTTGCATTTAATATTACGAAATACATAATTCAAAATTCAAATATCTATAAATAATATTATACTATATTTTATAGGATAAATTAGATCAAGTGGTGAAATAGTATATTTATAAGATTGGTCTCAAGGTAAAATTAAAAAATAGAGAAAAAAAAATCATAAATTTGAATCTCTTCATAAACAAAAATTATCATATTAATAATTAATATTTTATTTATAAAAAAATTAAAAATAAAATTATACTATTTCTTATAAGATGAATTGAATCTAAAATTAGATTAATCTAACTAATAAATATATATATATATATATATATATATATATATATAGTATGTAATATATAGAGAATCTTCCCTTTAATACATTTTTATAAAAAAAAATTTATTAATTATGCACTTTTCATAAAATAATAACAATAAAAATTGATATTAATATTTTAAGTTGATTGTTTGAAAAAATTATTACTTTTTATCAAATTAAATAAGTTTAATATTTTAATTTTGCCGATAGCGAGTACCTGCAACATGAATACAAAGAACATTTTACACTTAATGATGTTTATTTGTTATGAAGTTTAATTATAATGTAACATGGATTTATATAAAATAATCGTTTACCCTATATTTTACAAGCTAAAGTACTAATCTTAAAACAATTCTCATGCTAATCGCTCCATTTATAGAGAAATAAAGTAGATTTAAATAAATTTTTTTATCTTTTAAAAAATAGCATTTTTTATTTTGGTCTTTTAAGATTTTGTTTTGAATTTGGTCAATCATCCATCTTTTGTTTGATTTCAATCCTTATTATGAAATAACAATTTTACTTTTAATCTTTACTTTTAAATAATAATATTAATTAAATAATTTAGTGAATCCTTAGAGTTTAGAAGATGATCTTATATAATTTTTTAAGATAAATTATGTTTTTAATTATTTTATCTGTTTAAAACTTTATAACATCAAAAAGTTTATAAGATATTAAAAATAAAATTACAAAAAAACAAAAAATAGCTATCCTATTAAACCTCTAATGACATAATAAATTGTTGGATTGTTAACGTTCTTAACTTCTTATTACACCACATTTAACATTAATTTTTGAAAATAAGAACTGAAAAAAAAAACTAAAAAATAAGACATTATTTTAAGAACAAAAATATTATTTAAGCTTATAAAGTAAATGAACCATGTTACCCATTCCCTCCTAAATATAAAAACATAAAATTGATTCGTAAAATTAAACTTGCACTCCCTCCTCTTTTTACATTACACATAATCTTTATGTTTTTATTTATTCATTATCTTTGTACCTCTTGTATATTTGAAAATGCACTTAGGGATGGCAACATGATGGGGTGGGTGGGAGTTTGGTCCTCCCCCTCCCTATCCTCAAAAAGTGTGGGCGAGTTCGAGTATAAAGAGAGTTGGTATGAAATTTTGTTCTCTGTCAATATTTTGACAGATCCCTATTATATTATTTTTTATAATTTAAATTTACTTACTTATTATTAAATAAATTATATATATATTAAATTATTAATTATATTTTAATTTAAAAAATATATAAAGAATAATTAATAACAAGAAATTACAAAATTAAAATTTAAGAATTAATATTTTTAATTAAATATATAACTTAAAACTTATTATATAATTATTAAAATTATAATGAAACGTGTAATATCCATACCTGATTTATCATATTAGATAATACTTGTACCCGTATCCCGTCAAAGCGGGTAATACCTGTCAAAGTCGGGACACGTTCGGGGCAATACCAATGGGTATGAGTATTTTTGCTATTCCCAAACCTTATGAAAGTAATATTTAAAAAAATTATACATTTGTAATTACACTAAACTTTAAGAGATGCATCTATAATTAGTTCTAAATTTTATAATAAATTAATGTTTAAAAAGAATATAGAAAATAAATAATTTTATACTATCATCCTATCGCAACTCACCATATATATTATACAAAAGATTATGCTACATTAGTTTATTAATAAATACTTTTAAAAGTGAGTTTTTTTTATAATTAAATAATAAGTTGTAATTGAAGTCAACTTTAACATTAAAAGAAAAATAACAGTTTTTTTTTTTTTTTGTGACAAGAAAACTGGCAATTAATACATATGAAAGTGACCATATATTTCTTATAACTAAAAGGTAGAATTATTTATTTTTAATATGAAGAACCTCAAGTAGTATTGTATAGTCGCGTTGAATTTAACGACGCAAAGCATTGAATTTATAACATAACCATTTTGCACAATTTGAAGCATGAATTTGGTTTACAAATTGAAATCATGCTATATGGATTGACAATTTCTCTGAAAGCAAATGAATAATAGTATTGATTGCTCGGGCTAGTATTACAAAAGAAAATCCGACAGTCCTCAACCTTCCCACAACAAAACAAAATACCCGAAGAATAAGCCGCTATAATATTTGCGGACAGGAAGGTGAAGGATGAGTGAAGGTTGACTAGTCAAAGTCAAGGAATTCCATTCTTTTCCTCATAGTCCCTTTCAGATCTGAAGCTTCCCTTTCAGCTTTCTGTGCCTGCAAAATTACAGTCCCTCTCAAAAATAGAAAATTTCACTAGTCTACATAATTGAATTATGCTTTAAATAAGGGAAATTATAGCACTTCATTGTCAACTTAATCTAAATTATAACAGAAAAACAATGGACCCAAATATATAAGTAACTGATGTATAATGTAATTTTATTTGGGAGACAACTCTCTTCAAAAAGAGGGCGCATAATATTGCATCGGATTTTAATTTTCAAATCAGGGCTTTCAATTTAATATTATTAGTTATTTAGAGATTTTAACTTATTGGAGTATAAACAAGATTTATCTTATTAGGGTGTCTGGTTTTGTTGGGTTTACAAATAGACCATCAAATCGTGACATTTTTCAGCAAAATTATAATATTGAGTTTTCCTTTTTCCCATAGAGGATTTACTCTTCACTATATGCGTACTATAGGTTCTTATCAGTTAAACTGCTAAATACGAAGCTCTGATTAGAAATAAGAAACATTACAAATACAATACATACAATAGCTAAATACTATCTTATCAAGGTTGGTTTCACAATCAAAGGACAAGGAATACGGCCAGCAAGAGCACGACATGGAAGGGATTATCACAATTCAGTTATCGTGCCAAAATCATCTACAGAAAGAAGACAATTTTTAAGGTTGTCCTTAACAACTCGATGGGCTAGAATTTGGTAGGCATAGTTCATATAAAAGTATTTGTTATTGGCCTATCCAAATAAGCCCTTACTCTGTCCACTTTTCTAGCTCATCATCATATAATTTGCCATCATTTTCCTAGCCAAGGTTCCTTACCAAATGATTAATGGATATAAGAAACAAAAATACACAACCTGTTTCATTCCTACACGTTTTATATATTCAGGATGTAATGAAGGTTTGTATAGAAAAGAAGGAAAGCAATGAAATTACAACAATGATGGATGCCACGAGAATGATTGTCCAGGTCACAACATAGTACTATCTTTACAAAAGTGAGGGCAAAATAAAGAGACAGAAAATAGACCCGAAGAACATCAATTAAATAAACAATTTAGCAATTATTACCCTCTTGATTTCTTCTGTAGAAACACGTGTCATATGTTCGGGAAGTTCCTCCCTCTCCAAGTCCTAACATTTGAAAGACAAGGGACAGTAAACTAAGATTAAAAATTAGAAATTATTTTTAGATGCAAAGCGAAAACATCAATAATCTTACCAGCTCACCAATTAGAACAACATTTTCCCCTCGGATCACATAGAGACCCAAAGGGATGTCACAATACAGATCACCAACAATAACTCTCTCACAGGCACCCTCAAGAACTGCATTAGCTGCATATAGTTGTTGGGAAATTTTAGAAAGTCAACATATAGTTTTTCAAAACTTCACATATGTTGAGGAGAAGTTGGTACCGAATTGATCAAAAGAGCGAAGTGTCCCCATGAGCTTTCTACCATCTCTCAGCAATACAAGAAGTTTCTCTACAAAAAGAACTAGTGTCAGGCCACAAAATTTTGTACAAAATACAAAATCAGCTTCACCTCCATTAAAAAAAAAAGATTAATTTACCACATCCAACTGATTTTCATTGCTGCTTTTGAACAATATGTAGCCAAAATCCCCTTTCCAAAAGACTTGTATATTCAATCACACAAATTATTCATAAGCAATATCTTTTGCATCTATAGTTCACCATAACAAATTCTTATACGCTCAGCTTTGCAGGAGAAACTATAGTTTTTTGGCATTAATAGGTATAACAACTATAGAGGACACTGTAGGGCCAGTTTAATTGGTATAATGACTATCACTCGAAATTGTGTCCCTTCCCTTCCCCCACAACATGATAATGATTAAAACAATAGTCAAGCACAAAAAACAGCACAACTTAGAATTCCCAATGAAAATTGAATCACAACCTTCCACAAAAATTCAAAACAAATTGATCATTAAAATATAAAAATAACAAAAAGAAAAAATCCCCCCTCCATAACCTACTCGTTTCCAACCAAGTCCGCAACCTTTTTGGCATTAGAAATTACCCTTTACACAATGAAAATAAGAGAAAAAAAAAAACTGCACAGTAGTATCTCAAGTGTTCAATCTTTCTCAAGCTGTAGATTAAAATTTTGAAGTGTATAGTGTATAGCAATACGAGAGAAAGAGAGAGAGGGCTCACTGTCAAGATAGCTAGCAAGTGAAGTAGAAAGGTAAATATCCTCAGGGCCTGCCCAAGACATTGTGTTTTTTGGGTATCAGCCAATAATTGTTCACTAACCACACCAATGGCATTGCCAGCACCAATTCAACTCTGTTACTTCAGCCCCCCAATCACCTCAATGTCAATTCCCAAATCCACAACCTCAAGTTTCAGATTGAAATCGCCGAAAGGAACCCCACGCACCGGAAGAGAGGAAAGGGAGCGTTTTTTTAAACAAAAGGGGGAATTTAATCTTCTAGGGTTTGGAGATTGATATTTGGGATAGATCCAGAATGAAATGCTGGTTGGTTCGTGTCATCCGGGTTTTTTCTTTTCTGCCAAATCAAAACAATACTCTACACTTGATTACCCAAAAACATAAACGTACTTACTACATTGTTACATTGTCATTATTTCATTATCAATTTATTATTTAAATTATCAGCAAAAAAAAAAAAACCAAAAACACTACTTAAATGTAACTTTTTCAAATGATCTAGTTTTACCTCAATTTAATAATATTCATATATAAAACATACACAATTTAACAATTATTTTACCTCAATTTAATAATATTCATAAATAAAAGTAAGCATGTTATAGAAATTGTATAAGGGTGTTAATGTAATTTTCAAAGTTATTGAAAGGCTGTTAATGTGTAAATAGTTATTGATTATTTTAAAAATGAAAATAATATTATTGTATTAATTGATTTTATGATAATAAAGAGTTATAAAGTTAGTTTAATGACAAAATAAATTTTAAAAAAATTAAAAATTATTAGCTTTAGGCTGTAGATAGGATATAATTTATTAACAATTTTATAGTATGTCTCTATAATTTATTAGTATTCTACACTTTGGGATATGATTTTACAAAATTATCTAATTTTTTTTTATTTTATAAAATAAAAAAATAGATAATTTTATAAAATATCTAATGATGTTAAACTTCACAAAAAAAATTTAATGATGTTAAAAATGGTTACGATACTCTTAATTTTCACTATTTAACATAATTTTAAATTTAAAAATATATAACTTAAATCAGTGTCAAAAATGGTAAGGATACTCTTAATTGGGATGTCTTTTATATATAAAAGAGTCAATTCTGTGCAATATTTTTGGACACGGTTTGCTGAATCTTTTCTTAATTTACAAATGCTAATTTGTAAGTTAATTTATCTATTTGGTTAATAAATAATATTTTCTCATAATAATTAATATTTATCAATATCGATACTAAAATACAATATTCAACCACTTAGTACATGATACACATTTTTCTAACTTAACTAAAGGTTTTGATTTTTTAATACAGTTGCGTTAAATAATCAAAGAAGGTTACATGTAATTAAATGAAAAAATACAACATTCAATTTATAAAAAGATTGCAATCTTAATTTTTTTTTTTAGATTTGATAATTCAGGCATCGAGTTCATTGAGTCAACACAATAAAATAATTTGACTTATTTGACTCATATTTTATTTGAGTTATTTTTTGAGTCTAGTCTGACTATATATTGAACCACTAAATAAAAATGTATATTTTTTAAAATCAAAATCCAAACAATTCAATAGTAAGATGAAAAAATAGTCTCTAACTGAATAGGTACCTCCATAATACTCTCACACAAGGTGAATAATTGCTTGCAAAAATGGGTTTGAGTATCGAGCAAATCCAAACCTACAAAAAATATATAGGCATGGGTACTATAGTAGCTATATAATATTAAAATTATAATTTTGAGTGAAGTATATCGCTAAAAATATTTTTTATTATAATCTATAATAAATAATATAAATTATAGAATAAAAAGAGATATATAATATATTTTACACAAATTTACTAAAATAAAAATACAATTTACAAGAAAATTCAAGTTATTTATAAAATAACAGTTAATAAACTTACATCATTATTAAATGTTATGATAAAAAAACATAGATTTATGCATAGTCATATAAAACTTCATAGGGTATCTTATAATTTGTTTTATATTTAATGTTATGTTAGTTTTTTTTTATATTATGTTTATTTATATGTAAAATATATTGATTTGTTGTCTCTAGGTCGCGAGTATGAGTATGGATATATGGACACCCAACGAGTAGGGATTAAAATGGCTACCCGTGCAAGTATGAGACCATATACGAAAACATTTTTTAAACGCGGGTATAGAGATGAATATTATAATATCCTACCCATTGTCATCCCTATTCGATAAGAACAAATGCAAAGAGAAAAGGATAAATTTATAAGTATAATATGGTAGGTGCCAAAAACAAATCCTTAATATAAATGAGAAAATATGAATTTAATATGGTACTATTTTGCTTAACTTATTTTACTTAAAAGTTACTTTTAAAGAAGAATTGGCCAAATAATATTTATATTTAAATTTGTAAGAATTTTTTTTGGCAATTTAGCTTTTATTTTATAAATATTTTTTTACTTAACAATAAAAAAAGAATTGTTTATAAAAAAATTTTAATTTATAAGAAATTTTTAAGCTAAAAATGTTAAATCTAACAAATAATTTATTTTTTAAGTTTTAAGTTTTTATTTATACCTTGGTTTAAAAATAACCTTTAAGCTAAAAATAAATTGAGTCAGGTATATAAAAGTTATTTTTTATTCTCGGAATTTATTTTTCAAGAAAAAAAAAAAAAGGATCACTAGAAAAGTAACTCTCTTAGACAATGACTTTAAGTAAATGGCTTATCATAACAAATTATAAATTTAAAAAACTATAATAATAAGTTGTATATTGTAAGGACTAAAGTAATAATATGTAAGATCAAAATGAATGCCAATCATATGAATGTCAGAAATCAAAATGCAATAATATAAAAAACGTCTTTTATTGTTATTTCTCTTATAGGGTACTTCATTTTACTCATATTGTTATTTTCATCAACTTGTCAAGTTATCGCGAGTGTCTTTGAAAAAGCTGAAAAATAAATATTTTAATAATTGATTATAGATATAACTAATTATTTTATATTTAATTATAATCAAAATCAATTTTTATTTTGATAAGTTAGCAGAAAAATAATTTATAAATAATTAAACTTATTTAATTGTAAAAAGAAACAACAAACTTTTATGAAATTGAAAAGTATAAAAACAGATGAAAGAAAAAAAATACTGTTAAAAATAATTATAAGATACAAATCTCAGTTTTTTAAAAACAATTTATTTTTTCAAAGAAATATACTTTACTTTTTAAACAACTTAGAGTCTTAAAAAAAAAAAAATCTTAATCCTAAGGTCCGAGGATTAGTAAAAACTAACATGATTAAGAATTTAACATATTTTTAGTTACAAGATTACTGTGACAATCCTACAATTGAAGACTAAAATGATTAGTCTACTTGTATTATATAGCCCCGTTGAATTTAAGGTTTTAAATGCATTGAGCTTAAAACATACGTATTTTGCAAAATTTAAAGCCTTTCACTCATCACCTAATCTGAATGTTGTTTGCGAACTGAAACCATGCTATAATGGTTGATTTTTTTTAAAAGCAAATGAATAATAGTATTCATTCTTGGGGGCTAACAATACAAGAGAAAATTCAAGAGTATTCAACCCTCGCATGAAAGCAAGCAGAGAAAACCAAAATAAAATATCAGAAGAACAGCCGCTATAATATTTGCGGATGAATGAGGGTTGACTAGTCAAAGTCAAGGAATTCCATTCTTTTCCTCATAGTTCCTTTCAGATCAGAAGCCTCCCTTTCTGCTCTCTGTGCCTGCGATTCACAGTTTCAGTCAAAATTAGAAAATAAGTTTACCAAATTGAATTATTGCTTAAAAATATAAGCAAATTATAGGATTACATCGGCAACTATTTCCAAATCATAACAGAAAACCAATGGATAAAAATATTTATAACATAAGTAAATTATCATTGTTATTAATACTCGTTTTTCTCTCTCCTAATTATTTTTCATTGTTATTTGATGTATAAAAAGGTCCTAACATCACTTTTAAGTTGAGAAATTGTTTAGTTTGAGTGTTTTCCAGGAAAATTGAGAAATTATTCCACAAATACAAGAAATTATTAGGGAGTCTGGTTATGCTGGGTTTAATCAAACATTTTTCTGTATAATTACAATTTTGAGACATACAAATGATACAATAGCTAAACACTGTCTTATCATTAAGATCAGTTTCAAAGTCAAACCCAGCACAAAGAATATTATATAGCCAGAAAGAACAGGGCAAGGAAGGGCTTATCTCGATCAAGTTATCATGCCACAATCATCTACAGAAAGCAGACATTCTAGGATGCCCTTACTAACTCAGAGGGCTAGAATTTGGTAGGCAGAGTTCATACATAAATGCTTATTCTAGGTCATCCCTATTAGTTAGTAGTCATTATTCTGTCCACTTTTCTAGCTCAACATCGTATAATTTCCCATTATTTTCCCAGCTAAGGTCAGTCACCAAATGTATTAACAGATATCAGAAACATAAATACAAAATCTGTTTCATTCCCACATACTTTATATATTCATGATGTAATGAAGGTTTGCAAAGAAAAGGAAAGCAACGAAGTTACACCAATAATGGGCACCTTGACAATGAATTTCCAGTTCACAACATACTATTATCTTTACTAAAGTGAGGACAAAATAAAGAGACAGAAAAAAGACACAAAGAACATCAATTAAATAAAGAAACAATTTAGGAATCATTACCCTCTTGATTTCTGCTGTAGAAACACGTGTCATGTGTTCGGGAAGTTCCTCCCTCTCCAAGTCCTTTGAAAGACACAAGATTGTAAAACAAAGATTGAAAGTAGAAAATATTTTTAGATGCAAAAGAAAATAGAGGGTAATCTTACCAGCTCACCAATTAGAACAACATTTTCTCCACGAATCACATAGAGACCCAAAGGGATGTCACAATACAGATCACCAACAATAACCCTCTCACAGGCACCCTCAAGAACTGCATTAGCTGCACATTATTAATGGGAAATTTTAGAAAGTGAACCTATAGCATGTAAAAAATTTACATAATTTAAGGAAAGGTCAGTACCAAATTGATCAAAAGACCGAAGTGTCCCCATGAGTTTTCTACCATCTCTCAGCAATACAAGAAGTTTCTCTACAACAAAATATAGGGTCAGGCCACAAAATTTTGTACGAAATACAACATGAGCTTTACTTCTAATGAAAACTCAGATTAATTTACCACACGCTACTGGTTTTCTCTGCTTTAGAACAATATATAGTCCAAATCCCTCTCAGAAAGATGTGTATGCCGAATACACAAAAAGCAAAGTAAAATCTTTCCAATCACACAAATTACATTTCAAAAACAAAATCATTGGCATATATATTCTATAGTTCACCATAACAGCATATACTTATGCGTTCACTTTTGCAGAAACAACTATAGTTTTCTGGCATTGTGGGTTATTACAGTAGCATGGAGGAAGAATAGCACTAAGTAGAGTAGATAACAAAGATCCACAAAATCCAAACTGAAGGAAATAAAAGGTGGTCAAACATTAGAATTTTTCCTTCCCTTTACCATACATGTAATAAACATTACATCATAGGATTATATCACATACCAAGCATGTCTATATTTTTTCATGTTCCACAGTTCCTAGCACACTTTTTTTTATGCTATGGTAGTATAGTTCTTAATTTATTAGCACTAGAAGCTCTCAGATACCAAGCTAATCATACTCGCTATCTTATTAGTTATTACAATTTATAATTTTTACTTGTCATAGATTCAGCAGCTGAACATTATCATTGTCACTTCACAACCACATTTAAGCTACTCATCTGTACTCAATGTTCATAACATTTTGGAAGCATGGATTTTTTTTCCTTTTTATAAACAAGTTCATAACAAACATGCATCCCAGGCATCTAGTATCAGAAACCCTTCCCTTATATAATAATTACCAAAACAACAGTCAAGCACACAATACAGCCCAACCTAGAATTCCAATGAAAATTGAATCACGAGGTAGCAAAAAAAATCAAAACATGTTGAACATTTAAAAAAAAAAATAACCTCTCCCTCCATAACTTACTCGTTTCCAACCAAGTGCACAACTTTTTGGCATTAAAAATTACCTTTACACAATGAAAACAAGAACAATAAAAAAGTGTCTAGTCTATCATATAAATTATTAATTTTGAAGTTTATACCGATATGAGAGGAAGAGAAAGAGAGAGAGCTCACTGTCAAGATAGCTAGCAAGTGAAGTAGAAAGGTAAATATCCTCAGGGCCTGCCCAAGACATTGTGTTTTTTCGGTATCTGAAAAATCACCGAATAATTCCTCACCAACCACACCAATGGCATTGCCAGCACCAATTCAACTCTGCTACTTCACACCAATCACTTCAATGTCAACTACCAAATCCGCGACCTCAAGTTTCACATCGAAATCGCGGAAAGGAAGCAACCCCAGAGATCGAATCGCAGCGGAAAGGGTTGGTTTTTGAAAAGGAAAGTGAGAGAGAGAAAAGGGGGAAATTTAATCTTCTAGGGTTTGGAGATTGAGATTTAGAATGGATCCAGGAGGAGGTGCTGGCTCTGTGCCATTGCGGGTTTACTACACTTCATTTTGGTTAATTCATTTTTATTGAAATGATAAGTAATAAAATTATACTACACTATATTCTAAAAAATGTATTTTTCTTTTTTATGTTCTGGTTTGACTCAATCTAGGCTATAAGATAGAAAAAGATATAAGATATGATAAACATGAAAGAATATAAAGATATTATTTTACCAAATATATCACGTAACAAATTATATAATATAAGATAAATTATGTTTTTTTTAATGACAAATATCCTCGGTTAAGTTTGAATATAGATTATATATTTATAACAAAAATCTTTTATCACTAGATCATTAATATCAATTATGTTTAATTTTTAATATTTAAAAATATAATTTAAATTAATTGTCAAAATTATTATATATATAAGATAATATGTTTAATAAAAAAATAAATACTTTTTTGTGATAAAACAAAAAAATTAAATATACATTATCATATAAAAAATAATATTTTTTATAATAGTTTAAAAATTCGAAAAAATTGCTTTCAATAAAAAAGTAAAGTAATTAAACAAAAAATATTATATAGTATATTACTATATTATTTTACTATGTATATTTTAATATTATATATATACAATATCTATCATTTGGAGAATAATTAATTTACTTTTAGGTTTACTTCTAGTAAGATAGAAGTTTTTATTTATTTTTAGAGGAAATTTCTACTTTCTTTTTGTTTGGAGTTTCTGATTTTTTATTTTAAAATATATTTTAAAAATAGAAATGTATTTGATAAAAATGTTCTGATTTGATATTTTAGTTATTTTTAAATAGTTTTCGCTCAATTTAAAAAATAATAAAATTTGATTTTTAAATTTTCTATTTTTGTTTTTATTCTAATTAATCATTCACTACAAGTTCTACCTCTAATTATCACCCCTGTTACCAATCGTCACCAATTACTTTCTAAGTAGTTATTGATCGTTATCGTCACCTTCAACTTTACCTTAAACACCATAACTTATTCTCTTTCTTTCAGAAAAAAAAAATTATAGTGTAGTTAAATTTAGAAATTTATTGATATTTTAAAATTTTAAAAATTAAAACCAACACTAGTTTTTATTTTTTAAATTTTAAAATAAAAAATAAAAACTATCTCGAAATTACGTATGCTCTCTTTTTTTATATGTTTGACATTTATTAGAAATTAATTTCTTTATGATAATAATTAAATGATACTTCTTTCAACTCATATATAATAAAAAAAAAAATCTTGTTAAATGCTATTATTCATAAACTACCATTCATTTAGATATAATAATAATTTTTTTTATTTATAATATCAAGTCTCAATAAATCATATTTTAAAAATAATATTAATTTTTACTTGAGATATAGTGAAACTAAATTATAATATAATATTAATTAGTGTGAATTGATATTTTTGTTTATAACAGGTTTAAAGAAAAGTATGTTAGACAATCAAAATGGTTGTATTCTAATAATTTTAACAAATAATAAGGGAAGGGTTAGAAAGTGAGGGTAAGGAAAAGTGTTGATTGTATTTCTCATTATTTATTCTTTAGTATATACATTTTTTAAAAAAATAATAATACAACATAATAATTTTATTACTATTTGGGCAAATAAAAAAGTAAGATTAATTATGCTTTTAGTTTCTAAGCTTTTAACAAATATTTTTTTAAAAAAATATTCCTATATTTTTTCTGAAAATAATTTTAGTTTTTTCTCTTAAATAATAAACTTCACTTGTACTTCTTTTTTTAAGTACATTGTAGTTTTAATCCTTCACCTGTTCAGATTAGTTAGATAGGTTAAAAACACATTTTTAAAATATTAAACTTACCCGGTAAGATATGTCATTGTTAATGTTAAACTTGAGTAGAGAAAAATAAATATAAAAAACAAAATATTAAAAATTTTGTTTAGAAAGTAAAAGTGAAATTTACAGAATATCTAGACTCTAAGTACATAATTAACCTTCATCTAGAAAAATACATAATTAATCCAAAAGAGGGGGAAAAAACATATTTTCAAATCAAGTTGCACCTTAAATCTCAAAGCAAGTTTTGTGTGAACCACATTACACTTTTACACATTGGATGAAAATCTTACTCTTCCAAAAGAGTCAGGTTGAACAATTCAAACGGGCGACGTGACAACATGAACTCTATGAAATAAGTATTATTCATTAATTCCCAACATGTTACAAAGAGAGCAAGTGACAAAGTGGAGTAAAAAAAGATGAGAAGTGTGTACAGCGTACAAAATGTCTAACTTTGCCATCACATATGAGAATTTGGTTGTATGATTTTCCACAACATGAGTTGTTCCGCATCAGCAGACACAACCATGAAAAAATAACCCGAAGCACCATTAACAAAACAGAGATGCTGCTCTGCAATTTGCACCTCTCATTTCTTTGTACATATGACAGGTAAACTTCATTTCAAAAAAATGTGAGCTCCACTCCCTACCCTCCATCATCATATACATATATGTCTCACTTCTTCCTTGAATCTGAGGTGGAAAAAAAATTGTCAATTACTCAATTTGCAAATTTAATTGTTTTGAAATTCACATACTACTACTTATATATGAATAAATTATTACCTGAAGAACTACTAGTAGAGCTAGTAAAAATAAAGAGGAAGATTTATATCTCTAGAACAATATCTGCAAGAAAAAAAAGGATATGGTCAATGATAGTCACTTAATTCGGGGATTTTTATTTCTAGCATGCTGTTCATTAAGATGTGACATGCCAAAATGCAACTTACATTCAGAATCAGTCTTGACCCATTTACAGCCATCACCATTTCTCTCATCTGATTCATCCTCATGCTTCCTTGTCATCTTCTTGTCCTCTATGCACTTCTTTATCATTGATGGCCGAGGTGAATTATGGGTGTAAATTTTCTTGTGAAGCATTGTCCTCAAAAGCTGTATATTTTTTCACAGTTGAGTGAAAACTATATAATAAAAATTGGAATAGCACCTAGCTAATAAATTAATCTATGGTCCTAATCACCACGTCCTCTCTTCTAAATTGTGAAACTTGACTTCCTATCTCATAAATTTGAATTCCTTGACTAACATTTAACAAAATACTAATAATCCACATTTATGATTAAAAAAAATAACGGATATGTAGTAGTTTCTGAACTTATAATGATTTCTCTACCTAGAAAGGGAAATCAGCAAATGAATGATTATTAGAGAAATTGCAAAACAAGGGTACCTTCTCCATTCTTGATTCTTGAAGGGTATCTCTTAGGCTAGGTGCCGGAGTAAATCCACTTCTACAAACAAATATCTTCTTCAGAAGGAAAGAAATAGATTTCTTTCCAATTGATTTCTTTCTGCTATCTGCACAAATGTCCTTGCATTTATCAATTATCACACTCAGTGTTTTCTCAATATCTTCTTCCTTATCTTCTGATTCACTGCACAGTGCATTACTGACTCTCCTATCAACCTCCAAGCTTGAAGGGCAGTTAAGAAATCTGTCCAGAGGAAGCTCAGAAATTTCCTTTTCCACATTGGGTTTTCGTCTCAGGAGTTTAGTTAACTCCTTCTGTAGATTCCCGATTTCTTCAGGAGTGAAGTCTGCTATTTCCTCTGATGAGGATGGATCCTCTTGTGTATTTTGGTCATCTAAGTTTTCTGTGATTTCACTTTTATTTCCAAATGTTCCAATTGCTAGTAAACCATGAGGCCAATCGCTGAATTCTTCTCGAGGCTCTTGTTTTGCATGATCTGTACACACAACCAAAGGAAAACATTATTATAAGATTCCCAAGGAAAGGATTAATGTTATTTAACCAAAAGTTTATAAATATCCTTAGCATATTTAGTTTACGTCGGATCAATTTTCAACTACCAGAATGTCAATTTGTTAGCAGAGAGAGGAGTTTGTTTATATCAATCAAACCTTTAGAAAAAAACAACGATGCAAAATAAGTCTTTTTAAGTTGTAACATTAAAAAAACTGCTAAATGATTCTTCAATGTTAAATATATAAATAATTATAAAATATATAAATACCAATTTAACATTTTTTTAAGTTCTTAATATTCCTGCATACGAGCACCTCTGATATAAATAAGCTTATTTTTTATGTACTTTTATTAGATTGGGAACTATAAAAAAGAAAAAGAAATTGGAGAGAGAGAGAAACATGTAAATATTGAACATATAAACATGTCTTCTCCCTGTCTTTCTCTATATGTTTCGAATTAAGTCATCCTTCCTTCAGAGAGAAGTAAGTATGTTTTAAGTGTATCAGACAATGAGTATTTTTACATCTTATTGGTGCTAGAAATTGACATCATTTATTAACACAAACACAAGTAATTAACTGAACAATAGAAAGACTTACTTGTAGTAATTGTATGTGTATTTGGTTTTCTGTTGTCTTGCTTTCCACCAAGTTTATTTTGCATCCAGCTGAGGAACTGCAAGTGACAACAACATCCTCATTATATTACGGCAACACTTTTTCTAACACCAAATTGAGATAACAATCTCTAGTCTCACGCACGCTGGGAGCACAATGAGAAGACTTACCTTCATTGTGGGAGGACTAAGGCTAAAGATTGGGGGGATGAATGAGCTTAGAGTGCGTAAGCTGAAAGTACTAGCTAGATAGCAATAAATATATAATGTAAGAAGAAAAGGTGGTAATGATGGTTGGATGATACTGACAAAGAGAGAGAAAGCAATGTGCCAGGTGTGTAAATGGTAATGGAGGCACTTTTTAACTAGTAACTAGTAAAAAAGTTCCTTGTGAACAGATCTTGAAAACCAATAAGGGTTGAGCTTTGGGATTAGAAAATTAAGATGAGATTTTGATGAATTTCATGGCCTAATTGAATTGAGCGTAACCAGATTTTTCTTTTGTATCAAGTCCCCAAACATGACCTATTTGTCTTACCATTACTTCCCTTTCCCATACGTGTCTCTATTTCTGACCAAATACTTCCCCTCAACCCTCTTCGTATTATTTATTTCATACCCTCATCTCACCCCCAAATATGTATGTATATAACATTAAAGACATTCTCTCTAATATACTCCCATTATTACTTCGTAATTCGTTTTAATTCTCTTCCTTCGTAAACAACACATGGTTGAGAAATTTTTGCCGGTTATAACTGAGTAGGATATTGCGTGTCAATCTTTCAACCATCAGATTACAGAAATGCTGTCCTTTATAGGATTGGAGTGAGAGACGGAGCCAATCTAAGCACAACTTTAATAGTAGATTCATGAAGGACACTATCACTATAAAGAGATCATATAAATGTTTAAGCATATTATAATTTGATTTGATGGTGTGTATTCATTTTAATGGAGAACAGATTAAGTATCACAGAATCTGAATAGATTAAAAGTAAGGTTAGTTGTAGCATCATCTCAAATAGTACTAAAATATGATCTTATGGTGTTCAAAAGGAAGCTAAATTAAAGAAACATACATATATATATATATATCAGCAAAAGATATATGAAATTCCTAATATGACTAGAATTATTTAGGTTTGTAAGTCCCACTAGTGTAGAATATTAGTAAATATTGTACCAGCAAGCTACAATTGCGCACATAGACTTGGTCATGTCGATCTAGTTGCATATCACAAATGTACTAGCAACCACATCACATCTGATCGATAGTTTCCCCTAATAGATATTTTGATAACGTGATATGCAAAGGGGCATGTGTCTTGGAACTTGAAAGGCTAATCTTGTTTAAAGAGTGTGTATAGAAGGAGGTATTTTTCTTAGCAGTTCACTATTTTGTGCTTTGTGATTAGTATTGGGGAAAAGAACAAAAGGAAAAGGACTAATGTGTAATGACTAATGTTGATGAAATGAAGTGTAGGAAGCTGTGGCACACATGGACAATTGATTTAATCTTAGTGCAAACGAGGCATGGGCAGCCAAGAAAAACAACTCAGAGAATAAGGAAGACCACCAACACTTGCATGGAAATGTCTCACACTTACCAGACCAATTCCTGAATTTCACCTGCCCCAATTAGCTTGTGCTACAACCCTCGTAAATTAGTGCTTTTAGCTTTAGCACATTGAATGCATATAACTAAAATTACAAGATTGGAAGTAATGTCCAACATCGATGCTTCCAAAGATATGACCTGTGACATTTCTGAAAAGTGCTATAATATTCCTTTCAGACAATCACACCTTGTCCATGTTAGCTACTAATATAACACTGCTTCCTTTTAGTTTCATACATATATCTATCTCCAGCTTTTGCTCCTGTTTTTTTCTTATGCTTCTTCCACAAAACTATGTTCCTCTTCTTATGTGTGCGCAGAACCTTGTGGCCTAGTATGTTACAATTAATTTTAAAAGAATCATATTCTTCATGTCTTCTATCCAAAATCATTTTGTGATTTGCATATTACATATATTTTGGAATCTCAAAAATATCCAAACTCACAACATTAATGTGCAAATGAATTTTGACTCACCATCAACCATCAACTAAGTGCGTGTTTGATTTTGCATTGAAGAAAAAATTAAATCTTTTTTAGTTGAAACAATTTAAAGTAATTTTTTGTTAAATTAACGTTACATTTTATTTTGAAGTTGTTTTTATAATAAAAACATCTAACAAAATTAATTTTAATCATAATTAATCATTTAAAATTAATTTTATCAATGTTCCTCCAAACATGTATTAAATACTTGATTCAATTTCATCAATAATTTAGAGTTTGTATTTTAAATATAGGTGTGCTTTCTCAAATAATGTATTTTAAAATTAACACACTCACCATAATTCCTCTAAATTTATATTCAGGTAATATTATTTAAAAAAAAATTTATAGTATTCTTTTTATATATTTTTTTAATATCCCTTAAAAAAACTAACATACTCATAAATCATAATTTATGTCTTTTTTTTCCCTATCTTTTTCATTTATTACTTAGAATATACTATAAAATTTTATTGTGTAAACAACATGTTTTAAATTTAAATACTCGTCAAAACATTTTTGTTAAACTTAAATGGAAAAATAGACAAATTAACAACGTAGTTAATATATCACAAATTCTTAATAAGACCGATATTAGGATAATTTTGTCCTTAAAACAACACATATAACACGAATTTTTTTTCATTTACTTTTAGGGCAATCTAAACTTATTATAGTATAATTAAAGTAAAATTTACAAATTATCATATATAATAAATTTATTAGTTTTTGTAAGAATTATTTTGAAAAAAATATTTAATATAATTTATAACCAATTGATGATATAAATATACTAAAAAACGACAGTTATATATGTGTGTTTGAAAATTTTTTCCCAATTCTTCTAATACAAATAAAAAAATATAGTGTGTGGAACATTACTAAACAATTTGAGGTTATTATTACTTTATGTTTATGAATAATTAATAGTAGAAATAAAAAAGGTATATTTAGAAGTTGTGTTGTGGCATGCGGCAGATTGTAACTGAACGCTATTCCCATCAGCTTGTGTCGGATCAACGCGTGTACGAATGGGGTCAGAGTTGACGAATTGTACTTTCTCTTTCCTCGTATCATTCTATATATGTTCTTCTCTTCTCCTCGTTCAACATTTATTTTACCTTGTCCCTTTTTCTCAAACTAAATACTCAACACATTATTATTTCTTGATTTCTCCACAATAATTAATAATTAATCATATTTTTTATTATTTTAGTTTCTAAATAAAAATTTAGCATTTTTTATTTTTTATTTTTTTATAAATAAGTTTAGTTCTACTGTTAGAGACTTACATTTTTTTAATAATGTAATAATCACATTGACATGCTTATCACATTATCATAACTCTTAAAAGGATAACCACATGTAATTTTTTTATTATAAATAATGTTTTTTATCACTCACATGAAACCGTAATAACTTGATGAATGATTAAATATAATTTATGTTAAAATTAATCATTTTTATCAAACTATAAATCATTGAGTTATCAACTATGTTATGTCATAAAAATATTTTTATTATTCACAAAAAAGAAAGACAAACTGTTAAAGTAGAAAGGTCTAAAAATTAAAAATATTAAAAATGTTTTTAAACTTCAAAGACTCAAAATGAAATTTATAAAAAATTTAGAAATTAATCCATTAATAATAACCTTAAAAATCCATTAAATTGTGCAATTAATTAAATTTTCTTTTGATGGGGGTTGAGAGCAGTCTATCTCATTTAGTTAAGTAGAGTGTGTATTTTATAAATCTCTTGATATATGTTTTCAATTCTTATCAAGACAAAAACAAATTTGCTGTTAATGTTCTTTTTTAAATATTTATTTAAGTATTTTTTACTTCTTAAAGTTCTATCAATTGCAAGATCAATAATAATAATAATAATAATAATAATAATAATAATGTGTGTCTAATAAGTTACAAACAATTCAAAGTATGTCATCAACAACCTTGTGTGTTAGTTTTTGTTATCATAAGTTTATATTCATAACTTCTTTTTTTTATTAACTAAGTTTTTATTACTAGAGAACCAATCATATAATTTAGACATTAAAAAGATTATAAGTCAAATAGAATATTATACAAGTCTAAATCTTTGTTGTTTTTTTTTGTATGAACTAAAGGATTTTATTAGAGACGGTGTGCATAAGTACAAGATTACGTGTCACACACAAAAATAAAAACATAAGTCATACAAAACTTCTTGAAGTTCCTAATCACTTCTATTTATTTAATACAATAAATTGGGTTCATGACTCATTCAATAAGAGAGTGATTAGTGATGAAAGCCAAATAGACTTCATTCCGATGATCTGTACTGGATATTTGAGGAATTATTGTTTATAGAACACAAATACTCAAAAGACTACGCGTTACTCTCTACAAATGGTAAATTCCGGCGAACCATACAAAAAAAAGTCTAAATCTTTGTCTTTGTTTTAGTCAAAATAATATAAAATGAGAAAATTACCAGCTTTTTTTGTCTCAAATTAAACAAGACAACATTACAAATAAAGTCATTGAAAAGAAGTATAAGTATATGAATTATTTTTGTTACATAGATAAATTAGAAAAAAAGAAAATACAAGTATACACTTTATCAAATATCTTCATAAGAATGATTAAAACATTTAATGCACCTAAACATGTATTGTGAAGAAAAAGTACACGATGATGTAAGCTTTGCATTAAAGGCTTAGCTAGATATTGATATTTTGTTTTGATTGGTTAGTCTTACATTTGATTGTGATGCCAAGATGTATTGCTATCTGTGTGTCTTGTTGATTAGTTTCTTAGAACCTTTTATTTTGCTTAATTGAGAAAAGATTGAATGAGCTTGGAAAGCTTAATTAAGATTAAAAAAAGTGAAAAGAGGTTTTCAAAAGCTAAAATTAATGCATTAAGCATGGAATAAGTAAACTAAATTTTATCCTAAAAAAAAAACTAAAATTTGACTCAATTGATTACCTTAATGGATAAATTTGGAATAATTAAGTATATTCCAAGACAATCATAACTTGTAAATTTGCGGTAACGTAGTTACAAAGTAATATTTAATCTGATGCAAGATAATAAATTAAAAAATTATGATAATAATTTTTTATTATTATAAAAAGCTATACTTAATTTTTTATATAATTGATTATAAATGTATGTTAATTGACTACATAGGCTATATATTTTTATTTGTTAAAACCATTTTGTAATAATTGGTTACATAGCATATTAATAATTACTTTGTTCTACATTAAAGTTCAAGTGGTCTGTTATGGTTTAATAGATTAATTCTTATATTTGAAAATAATGAACTTCATTTTTTATGTTCTTTATCTCATATCCTATATAAAGCAATTTCTAGTCAATAGAACATATGGAAAACATACCATAAATCTAAGTATTATTTTTCTAACTAGGTTAAGTCAAGCCTTAAAGGAAATATAAGAAAAATGTGTTTTATTGTTATTTGATAAAATACTAATTTTTTTTTTGCTATAAAAAGGAGAATTATGAAAAGAGTACAAATTTAATTAATTAAATATTATACATAAAGAAAAGAGGTGTGTTTAGAAATAAGTAATTGATTGTTGATTTATCTTCCCTAATGTATAAACAGTAAATATCAAAATGGTTCGTGAGCTGGTGTCTGGCGTGACCATGACCATACTTCAACTTGAGGGGAAAGAAAACCAAATGCTATTACAGCAATGTGTTAACCACGCGATGATAATCAAATGAAGCATAAGAACATTTTTGTCGGTAAAATGTTAATTGTATGTTGTGGATATTACAATATTAAGTAGGGTATTCAAATGGCAAGTGGAAATTTTAGTTAATAGAAACCTTCTGATTTGGTGAACACAACTCTTACAAAACCTGTGTAAAAATGTGCATGGCTTCCCTAACCACAAACCCCGTACTAAAGCGCGTGTACTCTGCCCAGCCTCATAATCAATGATTCAATGCAGTTTGTCCATTCAAAATTCATCATAGTTTTTGTTAAAATTAGCTCCATGCTATTTGGTAGAATAAGTTCAAGGGAAAGAAACATGGTTTTGTATAGATAAACTAACGATTACTACTCAATGTTGTTTTATCCAACGCATTTCATTTCATTGTATATAAAATTTTCTTTAGAGACATTAATGGAAAGTTGTTGAATTATGATTGTTTAATAAAATATCGTTCCAGGACTAGAAATAAACGCACTTAAAATTATATGATTTTAAAAATTATATATGTCACCGAGGACGTCATAAGATTGTAGAGTTAAAATAAGTTGAGTAGAATGTAGAATTCCTCGAGATGCATGGACATAGGATTTAAGCAAGCAAGAATATAAATAAAAAACACTTTTACCAAGATAGAATTAACTTTAGTCTTAATAATTAACATAAAGCAGTAGCCCCCACTAGAAGGAGAGCCACGTGGGTATTGAATGAAGTAGATGCATGGGATTTTGCAATGGAAACCAAAGTAGAGGATGGCTTGCCCATTCTGGAAAACCATGCAGAAAAAGACGTGATTTAGAAGTCGTGGACAAGTATCCACCAGCCACTAGTCATCATCATGCTTTGACTCATACAATATTCTCAAACATCCGCGAATTCTCACCATCAAAGTAATCAAATTCTCACCTTCCCTCTCTCATAGGATCCTCCATACCTGCCCTTCAATTAGGACCTTGTTTCCCAATCATATCTATTTTACCATCACCATGTCTAATAATATACATATATTCTTTTCGTTTCATAAACAACTTATCAGGTGGAAATATATAAAGTGATTGGATAAAAACTTTAATCCAAACAACACTTCTCTTGTATAATTCATCACGCTACAATTAACTTAGGGTCCCTCACAAAAAATTCAAATAAAGTTGTGTTTCTGATTGGCACTTGTACCAGCTACAATTCATCATGCTCAGCAACCACATCTGTCAAAAGATTTGGAGAAGCAAAAGTAAGCAAAGAACTTTTAGTTATCACGCATTTTAAGGGAATATAAAAGAGTTTATAATTGGAATTTATAACAGAACCATCTTGCTTAGTTGCTTAAGTTTTAAGAAAGATGTTTATACTAGCAAGTTAATCCATAACATAGGTATCTCAAGATGCCGATGCCCTTTCTTCCATTTTCTTTTGAAAAGACTACTATCTTCCCGTTATTACTTATTATATCACTATTAGTCTCAACAGAAATTCTTTAAGAAACAGGAATCTTAAAGGAACTTAATCTTCATGCATCCAACCGTGAGGTCGGTTACATGTTTAGTCCGATTAATGCCATATAGGAGTCCGTTGATGTATATTGCAAAAATCCATCTGATTATGTAACAAAGCTAGTGGCTAAATAGTGTATACTTTATATTATTTTTGGCTTAAAAATATAATAGAAGTTATTGACCTGCAGAGAGTTCTTTGAAGAAAAATAGTATCTCTCTTTGTGCAGATTGGGAAGAGTCTGAACCATGAACACAATTCTTTTCTATATCCAATCCACATTTTGCTCTGATACTGCACAATATAGAAACTATTTCACAATAGAGCAAATTAACAGATGATATGAACATCAAACTCAAGTATAAGGGCTCAACTTACAGAAGTTGAAAAAGTTGTAAAGTTCACAAGTGTAATGTAATGCAATTAGTAAAATGTATGACCTGTGAGGGTGAGTAATCTTAGCCTTGCTTGCATCAGTAGGGCCCAATAAAGCACGCCAATCAGCAATAGCATTATCCTTCTCCAAAATCATAACCAACACTGATCCACTAATGATCATTTTGGAGAAACAGAAGAGGAAATTTAGATAATAAAATACTAGAAAGCATGAAGAAAGGAAAGACAATTGCCAAATATGATTAAAATGGTTAACGGTTAACAGAAATCACAGTGATGAACCATTAATATTAACCACAGTAGTGTGAGGGAGATTTTTCTCAATCTTAAGTACATAGTCAAGGTGAAAAAGCCCTCACATATCCTCTTTAGAAACATAAAACAAGAAAAAGGAAAGCTAGGAGACTATTTAGTTGGAGTGTTTTCCATGAAAATAGAGAAAATTATTCCTGAAATTCAAGAAAAATTGGAAAACATGTGACCCAATTTTTCAAAGAAAATTGTTGGAAAATGGAAAATTGATTTTCCAGAAAATTAGAAAACTATCTAATGTAATTTTCCAAATTCTAAAACTTGGAAAACATGATCTCATCTTCAATCATATTGAATTTCCTTTTTCCTTCTGCCATTGCTTCTCACACTCCTTTCGTGTACCTATTTGACCTACATGACCTCTTCACTGCCAACCCCACCACCTTTCACATTCCTTTTGTGCCTTTCACCTTCACCCGCACTACCTCTCCATTCCTTTGTTGAAAAATAGAAAATTTGGAAAACTGAATATATTTAAACACATTTTTCCAATTCTTTCATACCTTTCTAAGAAATAAAAATTTTGTAAAATTGACCAAAAGCTATTTCAAAAAACACGTTTTTCCAACTTCTCCATATGGTTGGTACTTATAGATTATGCTTTACAGCATGTGTACTACATATAAAAAAAAAAAAACCACTCAGGATAATCCTGTACTGCATAACATCTTTTCCCCTAAATGCCATCCTTTATTCAATAACTTCATTGCTTCTGACATGCGTGAGTTAGAACGTAGAAGTTGGCCATATAATACTGAAACTTAACTGAATTTGGCCTTCAGCTTGACCGACTGCAAGTAATGCTGTATTGAATGGATAAAGAATATAGATATAAAGGGAAAATAATGAAATAAATACCATTGAGCCCAAAACTTGAAGTAATTTTACCATTAGCAAGCAAATAAATCAGACCAAAAGTGGGTGCTGCACTTCCACTTATGCAATCCAATAAAAATCAATATAATGAGTTTGACATAACAGCTCAGGAAGCACTCTATACCACCATTATACATCAAGACAATCATGGGAATAACATACCTCATACCTTGTCATGTATTTTATAAGGCTGGAAAAGAAGCTTTTTGAAGAGTGCTCAGCATAAAAACTTTTCACAGTGGCCTCATCAAGTTGAACAATCTTTTCCTTTAAAATTCTAAAACCATATTCTACAATCGTTCTCTTGATATCATCTGTGTAGTTACCAAGCAATCCATCTGGTTTTATAATGGCTAAAGTTTTCTCTGTTTCCATACTTCCATTGGTAGAAGAACTGCAACGTTTGAAAAGATCACAAAGTGAATGTATTTATCCTAATTTTTCATTGCTTGTTTACTTTTAATAACATCAATTGGAAATTACACACGCAGGTGTATATGTAGACAATCTCTAAATGTGGGAAACAGTTAGCTTGTTCTATGAACATATAAAACTTTTTGTATATGCAAAACATGCATAACTCTGCATCAAGATCAACAACAATTGTCGGAATAATTCCTACTCAAGTGTTATTATCATGTCGTGCTTGAATAATTTTTTCCTTAAACATTTATAAGAAAAGCAAAAAAGAAGGAAAAAGAAATTGAAGTGTTTGCATAAAATATAATTAACTTATACATTTAAGTTTTAATAGAAACTCTTCTCATTGAGTTTTCCAAAAGCTAAGGTGAATAAGTAGATTGAACTTATGGAGAAGTTCAATGCGTGTAACAAACATTACTGGATAAATTTCTGAAAGCTATTAGATAATACAAACCATGAGAAGGTGATAAAAGAAATTCAGAATATATCAGATATTAAGAATTATAAATTGAATTTATAGATATGGAAAACAAAATATGTTCAGCTATTCCTTCCCTCCATTCAGTAGTAAAAAAAAAAGAGTTTATAGATATGGAAACAAAAGATACATGTTTACAATTACAATTAGACCAGTGGCAGACAATCCCTCCGCGAATAATAAACCTTAAGGAAATCCTAATATTATATTTGTTAATTAACTAAGTTGAATGATTACTAATTCAAAGTATTTGAAACCCTAGCACTGTAGTGACAGCTTACCAGCAAGCAGAGACGAAAACAAGTAGCACAAGTATTCTGATGAAACCAACAAAAGGTAGTCTCATTTGAAGAATCAAGCTGAAAGAGGCAACAACAATAAAAAAATTATAATATATAAAGAGTAAGAACACTAAAAAGGAAGAATAAGGAGTTTTCCATGTTTGGAATTCCATCACCTATCATAGCTCAAACTCAAATGTGGTAAGGAAGAGGGTTTGTTTTTTTGTTTTTTTTTTCACTTGCTAATGATCTTGTTATGTCCCAATAATGGGTTAAACAGTGAAATATGGTAGATTTCAGACAGAGTTAGATACCTCGTACCGTCGAACATGTTATGTTATGAAGTAGTAGCCGCATCTAGCGAAGAAGACTTGCCTTCCACCCAAGGTCAAAACATGAGATAAATTATTTTATTTTTTATTAAAAAGAAATAGGAAAATTAGTCTTTCTTACCTGTAAAAATGTTTTTAATAGTAGCAGCACATACATATGGATTTCGAATTGCATTATGATACATGGGAATAAAATAAATTTCTGCTATTTAAAATTATTAATAATTTTTTGGGGGAATTAATAAAAATAATTAAACACATATATCATTCTTTACCATAGCATTTTTTTTTTCTTATCCAGATTCACGTAGACTCCTGTCTAAATGCATTTTCAAACTTACCTATTGATTATCTAATCATTTTTTTTTTGTTTTTTAACTAAAATTATTTTATTAACAACTTGAATGCATGGTTTAGATTTATGGATTTGGAGAAAGATAGAATAGTGAATGCAATTAGTACACTCCCAATTCATATTAGTTAATAAAATATAATACCAATTTAACTAATAAATTATCTGTAATTAACTAATTGTCTAATAATGATTGGATTTTTTTTAATAAATATTTTGAGAAAACGAAGTTAATTTAATGTGACGTGAGTTTAGCAAGAGATTTTACAAAAATTTTAGACATAAACTTGAGGCTTTTACAAAAATTCATCTTTTTCTTCTATATATCAAAAGTATGGTAAGGAGTAGTAATTTTTAATATTTAGAAATACCACATTAATTCAAAGTATGACCTAACCATCTATAAGAATCATATTAATTTATTCTGTATGTAATATTTTTGGATGGGATTCCTTTGTATTATGAGTTCTATCTTGTAATATTTACCGGAGCATGTCTTATGATGAAAATAATTTCTAATTGCAAAATAAAATTTTTGTCTTAAAAAAATCTATAATTAAGTATTGGCTAATACAAGTAAGTTATGGTAAAAAACAAAAAAAGTAATTAATATTTCTTTCATGGATAATATTAAACCTTGACTAATTTTGTTTTGACGGTTGCACTCCTTAACTCTTATACTCCTTAATTAATTTTTCTAGATTTATGAATTAAGAGTATATTGAGGATGTACCAATAGTGTAAAAGAATATTACACTTACATTTAATAATATTTTTTTATTTTATTTATGTGACTTTTAAAATATTAATTGATAAAGATAACAAATTTATCATAAATTAAGGGTTTTAATTAAATGTAAAAAATACTACTTAAACTCATTAATTAATAAGGGTGCAATTGAAAAATATCTAATTATATTGTCAATTTTTTTTATTAGATTTAATTGTCGATTAAAATAGTAAAATGACAATCAAACTAAAAATAATTACTAAAATATCATATTAAAGGAGATACGGAGAGAGCATTTGTTAAATTAGTTTATTTTTGTGAAGTTTGTTGAATTAGTTTATAGCTGGTTAGTCAAATACAAAATGAAATATAAAAACATTATAATTTTATAAAATTCTAACATGTATACAATGACCTTTATTTAAGTTGTGTCATTTTTATTTTAAATTTAGTTGTAGATACCTTAAAAATCACATTAAGGTTATCTTTTATGTATAACTAAAACTTTGAAATAGTTTATAAAATATTTAATTCTACTATTGAAAATAACAATAATCTTTACCGTATCCTTAAAAAAGTAAAAAACAATAATATCTACCTTAAATGTTAATGGTGAAGAATTGCAAAGAATACATAATAGAGAAAATAATGGGTCAATTCATTTAAACTTAGAAATGTATATTTTTTTTTTAAATGTCAATTTTTCCCTCTCAAAAAAATGTTTTTTAAGAAACAAATAAGATTTGTTTATAAAAAAACAAACAGATAAAATTTGTTTTTTTAAAAAAATAAAAAAGAATCTTTTAACAAATATAAATTAGACAAACATATAAAAAAAACTGTTATTTTAATTATAAGTGTTTTTTCTTTAGAATAACTTGAACAAACGGACCAATAACTCAACAAGGCCGAAAAAATTACCCCCACATGAGCATTGACTGTGCCATTGTCATGATATTACGATCAGCATGGGGGAGATTTTGCTTCGCAGATTAGAAGAGTATTATGCGGTTACACAGTTGCCCTTGACCCCATCCCCTATTTGGGAATAAATTAGAAAAAACAAAAGGTTTTGATCCAACTGTTTTCCCATGTCTCCTAGTTTAGACAAGGAATTGAGTGAATGTAAGTATAAGCTGTAAACATGATAGCAAAAGAGCTTGTATAATATATACATCGTTAACAACTTGTAATATTGAACAGTTTTTCTATGTTTAACTTTTATTTTGGTACATATTATGCTTGACTTAAGCATATATAATTTCACTACAAACAATCACACTCGCAGAGCTCAATACAGCATTTGATTAACTCAAGGCAGGCCAGGGCTGCGCAAAGTTGAGTGCAAACAATGGTACACTGGTCATTGACAAAATTGCAAGACTGCAGCAGACACATGCCACAACAAGTATTAGCCACTCGACCACAACAAGTGGAAGCAGCCTTCCCCAGAAGTCCTTCAGGTGGTTTTGCTTCTTTTATAGCTGGTGCTAAGTTCTCAGCAGTTGCTTTCAAGTCACCAAATCCAAGACTCAACCCCCCTAGGAATAACTTCTGGTTGAGTTCCAACCTCTGGAAGCTAAGTTTGTTGTATGCCTGTTTTGTAGGAAAGTATGTATTCAGGCATATTGTGTAAAGGGAAAATGGAACTACATTCTGATATTTTACTAAGTACAAGGTAAAATTAGCCCTTATTTTTCTTAAACCCAAGCCAAAGGTCTACCTTTTGTAGCAGAAATTGTTCAGGTGCTTTTTTCCCTTCATCACTCTGTACAAGAACCATGCTCATGCATGTATACTCCGACGGTAATTTATTTTGAATGCTCATTTTAGTTACCTATGAGAGAGTTGTTTAGTATATGCTAGTAAATGAGTGCTCAGCAAAGCACCAAAACATGCTATAAAACATTGGAAAGCATATCAAAATAAAACTATTAAAATGAAAGAATTTAATGTTCATGCACTAATTTTCATTCAATTACAATCCACCATTTACATCAATTTTAAATTATTAATTGATAAAATCAGTAAAACTCTTTTTTACTGGCATGAGTTTTTTTCTGAAAATGAAAATCTATAATTTATTTTCATTTTTTTATTAGGTTCCTAATAAAAAGTTTACATTTCGATTCCAACAGTAAAAACTGTTAATGAACTGATCCTTACCAATTATCAAAGTTATAAGTCATATTTTGCTGAGTTGACAAACTCTCTGTGTTGGTTCTTTTAAGTTATCATAGTAAGTCTTAAAAATTTTCGAATCTAGGAACTAAAATGTAGAACATGTAGGGTCCAAAAGGAATCGAGATATCAAGGATCAAATTTTTATTTTGACAATATATCACACTTGGTCACGTTTTTTTCCAAAACAACATTTTTCAATCCAGTACTTTCTAGCCCTCCTTTCCAGGAACTCGCTCTGAATGTCAGTGCATAAAATCAGCGTGACTTTGTTTGAAATAGAGGTCTTAATTTAAAACTTTTCCATTTTCTCCTTTTAGTTTTTTTTCCTCTTCCAAAACGAAATTCAATATGCACAAAAATACGTAATAAACAAACCTTCTCTTCCAGCTCTTCACTTTTTAATAACCAGGCTTGTGTAGTGACCATGTCTACATGTCTCTTAGAAAGGACCTGGAGAGAATACCAAGATTTATATCAAACTACATTACAGCGCATAGTTTTATAGGATCTAGATGACTACATTTCTGTAACTTGGAGAACTTCTTTTCGTAATGATATGAAATACATGCTACATGTCCAAGGAAGAAACCTCAGACAGAACCAGTATAGGTTTTGACTGATAAAAGTCTCAAGGGTTTAAGAACTGAAGTAAAGATTTAGATGCGAGTATGCGACATAAATTTATGAAAGAATGCGTTAAAAGATCATCCACTTTTACTACACCAACTGTCTACTCAACCAAAATGAAATGTTGAGTGAACAATGGAAGTAAAGAGTGAAGCCAACGTCACAACACCACAGCATTGCATATGGTGATACTATGTAATATTCAGTTCCCACTTGCTATGATGGGACAAATCACAACCAGATATGAATAGGTGGCGAGTTAAGCCTTAGGAGTGAGATATTACATTACTGAGCTGCATATCCTTTTCTCTTTTCACTTTAAGGTCTACTATGAAGTTACTCATATCAGCCAAAGTACCAGTGACTTTAACTAATTCAGGAAAAGTTCCACTGTATCTCCCAGATAGGATCAACGGACTTCCTAATGATATGTCTTGTATATGAGATGGGAATAACTGCAATAAACGAAATATCGTTTAAACATAAAAAATATGCAACATGTAAGTAATCTATATATCATTAGAGCAGATGGAAAGAAAAACTATATACCATTGGAGCACATTTTGAGTTATAGTTTAAGGATAAAACGTTATTGAATAAGTACCTCAACTGAATCAAGACCTTCTAAACTTTTGATTGTTACATCAGCAACTATAACTGATGAAGCTATACTGAATAGCCTTTGCATTTTAAAGTCAATTGAATCTGGACAAGATAAAAAAAGAAAGGAGATTAATAAAACTTTATATATGTATGATTAACCATTTTTTTGTTTTTCCCTTAGGAATATATATAAGTACAAAATTTAGATACAGTATTTAGGAACTATTAGAATTGAAATTTTACCAGGTAATCTGCATAATAAAGATTTAACTATAAGATTATATGGATTATGGATGTAATAAAACTTCAATTCTGATTAGAGAATATCGAAAAAACACTTAAGTAATGTATCCAAGTTTTGTCGTTATCCAAAAATGTCTTCACACTTAAAAGTTTAAACTGATGACTCTAATTTTTTTGTGCTTTTTGTCAAACTTCTCAATGCAAGACTCGTTTTCTGATACTCTCTCTCAACCCTAACTGGCTTCTAGTTACTTATGACTTATTTTTCAATAACTAGCCTGGGGTTGTACTTTAAGTTTGGACTTCAAAGTCTTGCTTTTATTTACTTTAAGTTTGTACTTCAAAACTAGGAAATATCGTCAAAATAATTTTTATAAACTTTGAACAATCCTATTCCCTTGTGCTAGTTTTGAGACTTGCGAGTCAGTTCGAATCTGTGTCTAATAGTTTTGTGGTTCTGCGTAAACAAACTGATTACCAGTTTTAATTTTTTAGTGATTTCAAGAGATGAGAAGAATCATAGTGGCTACTCCCAATTTGCGCTAAATTCAAGTTGGAATCTTAGGTTGAGTGGGCAAGGAAAGAAACTGACCTATATCATGAGCAGCATCATAGTGGCTACTTCCAATTTGCGCTAGCATTTGCAGGAAATAGTGATTACAATATAAACCTGAATTTCAAATTACAAAACAGAGAAATGTTTCTAAAAAATAAAAACGATGCAACAAATAAAGAGATTCATAATAAATAATTAAATAAATCTTTGTTGAATATTATTATGCAAATAGGAAGTAGTGATAAACAGAAGCTTCTGTATTCAGAGTTCAGACTGACAAATAAACACTTCTTTAAAGAAGAAAAAAATGTTTTGGTTACAAAAGGTTTAGGTGGATGGGAGGTAAGGTAACCCATTCCAAGGTTAGGGCTTTGACAAACACTCAAAAATGGTACTTATTGATGACCTACGGATGGAAGTCCACTGGTAGTGTCAAACCCAAGACCTTGTCAATATTAATCCACCGACCCTCGTTTGCACTACCCTTTTGATTTACTTTGTAGTGGGACAAAGTGAGAACTATTTTCGGACACTCGCATGACAAATTAAGCATCATGTCAAAGCATTCGTTTCTTCAGTTTCAAACAGGCCTGAATTAATTTTCAAAACATTTCTGGCTACTTAAAACATTAGGCCATTAGCAGAAATAAGGAAAACACTTATCAAAGGTTGAAGTGTCAAATTAACATTGCCAAATGCCAATTAATGATATCACGCAAACTATTTTCTGAGGATTATAAACAGAGGAAAAGGCTCTAGAACTCTTGCCTATGCCAAAAGTACATATTCGCGGGGTTCGAGCCGATTGCCCACTTGAGACGTAGCTTTTCACAAAATTGCATATCTCTCTCTCATCCTCAACAGCTCCATCAGTAACGAGAAAAATAAGAGGGACTGAATCAGTTGACTTCTCAAGTAGCTTCATTGCCTAAGACAGAGCAGAATATTAAATAAAAAAACCCTCCTAAAACAATATTTACATACTTAGGACTCAGCATCCAAAACTTTTGCACGGCATACCTGTTATTAAGCGCTGACAGAATGTTCTATTTATTAAAAGGCAAGTATACCATACCAGCAACAAATCTAGAAACTTCCTTTAATTTTACGTTTAACATTACCAGAAAATTAAACGCAAATACCAAATCTGGAAGTCAGATAATGCATGTTAATATGTGATATTGTTAATCCTAGAAAACTGCCAAAGATTCACAGCAATTTACTAAAGATAAGGTTGTAGAGTTGTAACAATAAAATAACCAGGTAGATTCCAAGACAAATGGAAAAAAGCAAAGTAAATAAAAATGAGCTAATTGTTGTTGGGTAGACATCCAACCAAAAATCTAACAACATGAGGTGAGTCCATCTCTTCATATGTTACTCAATTTAGTCATTCTTATCAGTGTGAGGTTTCTTCAGTTATACTTGTCCCTCCAACTAATTTGATGTATCAATACTAAAATCAAAGAACTAAAATAATAAGATAGTAACCTTAGGATTTTCATCTCCTCTTCCTAGACGTAATAATAATACTTTCATTAATGCAGTTGAATTCAGAAAACAAAATAACAGAAAAGACTCAATTTTTTTTATAGGCCACAGAAAAGACTCAATTAACAAGCCATTAAAGTAGAGAACAATGGTTACACATCATAATGAAATTTCAACATTATGAGAATTACCTGAGTTAAGGGAAGCATGATATTAGTATCACCATTAGCAATAAAATTAGTGTCAACCCACTTGGTAGCATTTAAAATTGCTTCCTCTGTAGCTGTTTCCATTGATGAAGAAAATAAGCACACCTCCCCATTGAATGCTATAATGTTAAATGTATCTTGTGCATTTAATTGAGAGAGTGATGTCAGCAGGGCATTCTTTGTGTTATCAAGAGGAGTTCCCTTCATACTTGCGCTTATATCTACTACAAACACCACATCCTTTTTAAAAACCTATCAAGTGACAGAATAGAATGCTTCATTGTCAATGCGCTCAAAAAGTAAAGGCAGCATGATTGAACATTTGAAACAGACAAGCCCCGTGCAAGGCTAACTATAATATTTCTATCTTCCTTTTCACTAGTTTTGTTCTCTAACAATTTTCCAAGTGCCAAACGTTTCTAATTACTTCTATAAATATAAATTATCTTTGTATTTTAACAACAAATTGTTCTTCTAAATGAAATTATTTTTGCTCAGCTAAAACTTTAGCAAAGAACAAACAGTGAGGCTGATCCTTCCTATTTGTTCATATGGGGAAGAGAAATGGAGAAAGCTCATGAGTAAGTTGCAAGACGAACATTTGAATATTTGATGCATTAATGTTGCATGTATAAATACAACCTAATCTAGTTATCCCATTTTAAAGCAATCACAAGTAAATTTTGGAACAAATTGACATTCATAATATTGCAACAAACCTTTCTACCCTGGCCGTTTCCTGGGTAAAGATACAAGCAAAATATCTCTCTGTCGTCAAAATCACGCAGGAATGGAGATTGTAAGAGAACAGCTCCAAATATGTCATTTGGAGAAACCTGTGTAAAAGCACTAGACAATTAAGTTAATAAACTTATAGGTTTAAATAAGTTTTTTGTTTCTAACACTGTTGTGGTTAAATTCTTTTATAAATTCCAGGTCTTACAGAGTACGAGAAACTTAAGTCTGTAGTCGACCATGCTGGTACTTCTGCTTCATATGATAAATTTAATTTGCCAGCTTGGCGCAGCAGTTCCTGGAAAGTCGTAAAGATAATGTTTAGTTCAAGTCTAATGCAGGCCAAATTAAACTTTGTGATAGTGAAGTTTACCTTAAAAGGATGACTGGTGGTTTTGCATAACACTTCCATTGTAGCACCAGAATTCACTTTCAAAAATATCTTCTCTTTCTTAGAAACTCTTCTTCCAGTAGGGTTGACGTATGACGGAAAGCTGAAAGGAACACTAAGAGAAAACTGGCCATCATGGAATAATATTTTCTGGGACCATCTTATCTTAATTGAGAAGACAGAGCCTCCCCTAAACTGCAAGAAAAAATAACTTGTTAATAAACATGCTGTACACATTAATAACTAACAGTTATCAACAATGACTCAATGAAGTAATGTTTTGCTATGCAATAATAACCTGCGGAATCTTAACAGTGTATATATTGCTTTTCAAAAAGTATCCGTCTTTGGCTTTGACCACTTTATCCTTATCCTTTTCATCTTTCAGAGAAATCAATTCAGTATGATAAGATCTTCCAGAACCATCAACCTCTAGACCTAGAAGTGAACCCTGTTAGCCACATCATATTAATTTGAGAGCTCATAAAACCTTGAAATAGAAAGTTGCAGAAAAAATTGGTATGCAATTTCATCCAGAATCATGACATAAATATAAGAAACAACGAAACATTCCATCTTGTCCACAAGGCCAAATATCAATGATGTAATTAGACAGACTAAAGTAACGCAACTTAATAAGCACAAATGCTTCTTGATGATTACGCTCACGACACTGAAAAGCCAACTTGAATATATTGTTAGGATAGTAGAGTGGACGCATCACATGATCATGTTGTCGAAAGAAAAGATGCCAACAAATTATAATTAGTAATTACAATTAATTGAATATTTATCATCTTTGATTTAGAATCATGAGTAGTAGTAGCCTTCCTCTCAGCTTCACTACTCCAAGATAATAAACAAGCATATACATATGCTCAACTAGAAAAGTTGGGACATGCTTCAAAAGCACTTCTAGTTTGTAAAAACACCCTTTAAGTCTGATCCATCCATTCAATCAAATCCTATTCCCTTCCCACTCATGACGAAATTACTAGTCAGAATGAATGTCAACTAAATAAAACACAAAACCTTACAAATTTTCAAGTTAAAGATGATTTTTCTCCATTATCAACTAACCGTTATTACACTACCAAATTTATCTCATGCTTGGAATCTTATTATTGATGGTGTAAACATGTGCATTGCCAAGCATTACTCTAAATCTCCATTTATTATTGCGTAAATCTTCAGAGAATTGTATACTCAAGGAAAAATTATTATCCCGACCACCACCTAAGTCGTAATATATGTTCTCAACCAATGAGTACCTAGCATATAATTGTTTTATCAGATAATTTACGAAATAAATTGCTAAATTAGTTATATATTACATGTTTATTGATTAGAATTATAAATGTTGTGTTAGTCCGAATTAATAATTTCTTCCAAAGCTTTGGACGTATCACTTGTTCTCTTGAAAACTTCCTTTTCTCATTGATTTTACCAAAACAACTTGATAAAAAAACTAATTAGTAATAATTTTTTCCTGAAAACATTTTTATAGAAAATTATCTATTAAAATGAAAAAAATTATGTATTAATAATGAAAAAATAATTGTGTTCTAATCAAATACTACCGTGTTTGCTAATTTGTTAATTTTTATAATAATTAACTTAAAAATCATATGAACGGTTATTTATGTAGAATGATGATACATATTATAAAATAATTTTGCATTATCAGTGATCATTAAACTCAAAGAATATATAATACACCTATCAAAAGTGAAAAAAAAAAATATATAAGGATTCAATAACAAACTGTTACAGCGTTATACATAGGGTAGTTGAGTTTTATTATGATTTTTTACTAATTAATTAAGTAATAATATAAATATTTTTATATTGTATTCAATTCAACTTTAAAAAAAAATTATGTGATTTGCTTAGTTATTTACTTATTTTACATTTTAACAATGGGCTGTAATAATTGACCCGAAAACATTATCCTTGGGCTGTCACAGTAAAAATAATGTTTTAAATCTTCGCCTAGAAAAATATGTTTTCACTAAATAAAAAATATTGCTAACATCATCATCAAAGAAAGTATTATTTTCAATGAAGATGAAGATGGATAAAAAATATTATTACACATAATAACATGTAAAATAATACATAAATACTATTTAAATAACACAGATAATTTTTGAACTTTTTTATAATATTATTGATAATAGTACCCCAAGATTCGGCTATTATGACTCCACCACGCCAACCACAGTGATCCATATGATGAGTTTCCATCTAAATTAAAATTTAAAAGTTATTTAAAATATACAATCCCTCCCAAAGATCAAATGACCTTATGGTTAAATATTTATCACGGTGGAGATATTTTTCCCTCTTCTGGAAAATAAAATGGCTTCTATAGTAATTAGCGACACCATTTAATCTATAAAAAAAATAAAACATAAAGCAACACCATTTAGGCACCCAACTTTCATAGTCTTCTGATGATCTTTTACTGCTTTTATTTTTTATCACAAAGTTATCAGTTTATTTTTATCCTATTTTGTGGGTGTTTGATTTGTGATTGTTTTAAGTTTTAGTTGATATATTCTTCTAATTTGATTAGTTTATATATTTTTAGTGATTAATTCTAGTGTAAATATTTTTTAAATTAAATTTTTTCTTATTATAGCTTTATAGTAATTATTATAAAAATTAATAAACTTAATATATATATATATATACACATAATATTATTAGATAGAGAAAAAGGATTAGGCATTGTCACCGTAGAAAAATTTACATCAGTATTCAATCACAATTTTTAATATGTTTGTTGACTTTATTAATTAATTATTTTAAAGATAATATAAATAAAAAATTATAGTTAAACGTTAGTGTAAAACTCTTTTATACTGTCAGTGTATATTAATTAAATTATAATAGTATAAAACTTGTATAGTGATAGTACAAGAAATTAAATTTGTATTTTATTAATAATTAAATTACAACAATTTTTAAATTTTCTGAATATTATTATGAGTACTATTTTCACAATTTCTTTTTTGATAAGCATGAAATAGAAACAAAGAAAAAAAAAACACTAAACCCTGACAAAAGGAGTTTGCATGGCATCAATTAAAAGTCTAAAACTAAATGAACAAACTCCTATAGGAGGATCAGTAAAAAAAATTAATAGTCTAAAACTAGATGAGCAAACTCTAGAGGACATTACAAAGTTGAAGAACTGAAGAGGTATAACAAGTCAGCACACACGTTACCCTCTGTACAATTTGATATTTTTATTAATATCGTGAATGAAAATGTATTAATATAGATAATAAAAATATCATATTCAATTCAATTTCAAATTTTCGTGAAGAAAATAACGAAATATTCATTTCTTCTGAAAACAATTTCAAAAATAAAATCAACTTTATAATTATTAACGAAATTAAATTTACTAAAGAAAGGCTGAAAAGTATACTTTTGTTGGAAATAGATTCTTTCTGTTTTCTTTTTATCCATTTTTATATTTTTTTTTTATATTTTAAAAAATTTAATCAAATAAAAATAATATAAATTTTATAGAATGTAATATTTATTTATTAAAAAAATTAATAATAAAAAAAATAGAGAGATGCTAACTCATTTTTGTCATTATTCCGTTCAATCCTTTGTTTCACCTTTTACAAAGCACGTGAACGTTCAAATGTTTTCACTTTTTTGGTAACCAACGCTTTTATTTCACTCATTCATAACCAACAACATTTTAGAAACGAATTTTTGTAAGAAATAAAAACTACTAACATTTTTTTTTATTTTTCCAAAAAAAACATTCCTCAAAAAATTACTTCACACTAATGTTTAAACCTGCTATTACCTTCTAACAAATAATCAGTTTTTTTTTTTTCTCATAGGTAACAAATAACCAATTTAGGCCTTAACAACTTCACTCTTTAATCATTAATTTTCTACACCATTTTTTTTTTTAATTTTACCCCTACTGATCGAATAAACAATCAGACAAAAAACAGGGCTTATTTTTATACCAGCGAAAAAACAACGTTAACAACAAACAATGAAACACATGCACGTAATCTTCTCTTTTACTCTTTATATGCGTTGAGACATTTGCATATATTACCGCGGATAATTATTTTTGTTTAGCTTTATATGATTAGCATAATTGTGAAATGAAAAAAAAAAAAAAACTATAGCGTGAAAAACCCTGGTCCAATAATAAATGATTATATAAATTTATTAATCTTTACAAGTTATAATAATTATTAACGGTGATGTTTGATTAATTAACAGTGTGTAAAAGTTTAAAATGTAAATTAAGATAAAAAGGATAGTAAAATAAGAAAATTGATGAGTGTGAATTTACCTGTTGATGGAGAGGTATGGCGACCTGGCAATCAGAGGTAGTACTTGCAGTGACGCAATGCACGCGCCACTTTGCTGTGAGCGTTACAAAGGCCGTGTCCAAAGAGCAGTCGACTTCCATGGCCAAGCCGTGAAGCTCAAGTGGTATCAGCGCCGGAGGCTCGCACTGCCCGTGCACGTACGGCTGATAACTCCGAATGTCCGGATTCTCCACCTTCTCCGGATCCGTTATCACTGCGTAGCACATCGCGGCCGTCGGTAGGTATCCCTCCGCCGTCCTCGACATCGCCCGCACCAACGACGGCGCTGATCCTTTTCCGTTGTAAACTCGCTTCGAGAGGTTCAGTCCGAATTCGACGGAGCTGGAGAAATAGTCCGCCATCCACGCCGCCGGCTAATTGTCTGAAGGATGTTCGATATATATTAGAGGCTTTGGATTGGAGAAGTTGAGCGTCTGCGAAACCGCATTCAAAGGAACGTGATGGCGAGGATTTTGTAGAAATAGCGGAAGAATCAGAAGAAGAAAGAGGGAAAGAATGAACAAGAGCAAGGCTAGCTCTAACTCGTCCCCACTCGAGAAACGCACTGGACCCACCCCAAATTAATTTTAATTTATTTTATTATATACTTATCTCAATATTAATAAACTAGTCATGTACTATCAAAAAAGAATAAAGTAGTCATCCATAATAAAGGAATTCATAGCAATAGCAATGAGCCACCTTAGTCACAATTTTTTTTTTCTTGATTAAGATAAGATGCTTAGCTCATGAGTAGTTTAGATTTCGCATTAAAGTTTTTTTATGAGTATAAATATAGATATTCTTTTATATACAACTAACTATAAAACACAGAAATTTAATAGGAAATAGTCTCTTAACAATTATATATAGTTATATTTAAATTCTAGTGCATTAAGATTTTACACACATTAAATTAAGAGTAAATGTTATATCCATTGTAAATTATTTTTTAATATCATCCAATCTCAAATTGTGGTGTATATATTAAGTTTTTTTTTTTTGACAGTAATTATAGTTAACTTTCTTAAAAGTTATAATAAAAATTATTTATAATTTTTAGATTGCAATAGATACATGAATTTAACTATGAAACTATAAATTAAGACATATAACAACCTTACTCGAAATTTGTAAAATGATAATGCGTTACTGTGTAAATTTTGATAATTATTTTATTTTTTTAAATATTTAATCATAAAATGTTTTAAAAAATTTACAAGATCACAATATAAAGGAAGAAGAGTCGTTTAACAAAGCAAACCACTAACGACAAAATTGGACAAATGTGTCTGGGAAGGAAAATGAAATTCCTTTAATTAGTACTATAAATATCTAGATTAGATACATTTATATTAAATACGGAGTAACGTATAATTAAAATTATCAAGAAGATATTTTTGCTAGGTAACTGTATTCATTACCATTAAAGATATCATAATAATATTTATATATATTAAAAGGTATGCAAATGTAAAATCAAATTATTATCTTTGATGATTATTTTTAAAAATTGAAAACTTTTTTAATTACAGGTGTCATCTATATGTAATCCTGTTTGAGTAGGACAACTGTGGATGATAAATTTTTCTTTGAACATTTAATGCAGTCATATATAAAATTTAAATTTTATTCACATACTAAAACATTTTAAAAATGAATATGATAGGTACTGCAGTTAATATAAATTTATAGAATATCACTCAACTACTCCATATTATTTTCTTGATATATTATAATTTATTAATCACTGCTATATGCAGGTTAAAGACTCATAATGAAGCCATATCTGCATCGCATTAACAAACATGAAAATGAAATGCCTAGCTGCATGCACGTGCATCATGTTTGGAATTGAAACAGAGAGTTTGGAGGATAAACACATAATAAAATAAAAAAAGAGAATCTCCAATTTGCTTCTTTTAGAGGAAGTTCACTGGGATCGTAGTCCTTTTCTTTTTATTATTATATTTGAATAATTACTATTTGGTTAATAAATTATTTAAGCAATGGTCCCCCTTGTTTTCAGCTTTAGTTTATATGGTCAGTCAGAAGAAGCCAAGCATAATCATATTCTAAACTTTTATTAAAAGATAAGCCAAGGTTCAGAAGCAGTGAATTTTAATTAACATTTATGCTTGATAAGTTTGTTAATTTTCCGTTGAAAACAAATTAACTAGTGGCCATGCAGTAAAAATAGGCTATTGGTTATTGAAGGCCCTAGTCTACTTAAATGAAGCATATGCATTTTGGTAATTAATTATTATATGTGAAAGCCTAAACTCAAAGTCGTTTAATAATTAATATAGCAAGAGGAAAAGCAGAAATTGTGATGGGGCAATTAGAAGTCAATGGATGAGAAGGCATGTATGTAATAATACATACGTAGTTGGTGTGAACAGAATCTGAAGAGAGATATCGGAAATTTAGGGGATTGATGAGTGGAAAGTGGAAACATTTGCATTTAAGTGTGGCCCATTATGGTGATTTGTTAGAGGTGTGAAGTGAATTTATCATTATGTAAGGTACATTGTTTCTGGTGTTAAGAAGGAAAACGAAAGCGATGCGGCTAATTAATCACGTTCACCTATGTAGGATGGTCCCCTGCCATATTATTATATGTATGTATGGTGTGTACATAGACCGATAGACCAGTATCTGTCGTCATCCTATAATGTCCATGCACAAGGCAACATATAACAACTCAATTTCAACATAGTAAAACACTTTTAACATACTCTTTTTTCTTTTTTCTTTTTTCTTTTTTAGTAAACACTTTTAATATACTCATTCAAATCAGTTTTCTCTGCAATTTTATAACAAAGAATGCATTAAAATATGCTATTAATTAGTATTTCTTCTTTTCTAGTAGTCTAAACCAAATTCAAGACTTTTGCCCGTTCCACAAATTGTTTTTTTTTTAATTAATATTATCAATATAACTTTCCAATAATAAATATTTTAGGATGACTCTTAAAAAAATTATATAAAATTTTCACTTTAAAGAAAATTTTAATGCACAAAAATATTAAAATAAACAAATTATATAAAAAAAAAACTAGTAAACTTATGTGTGTTACACGGATCCTAATTTTAAATAATTCATGAATGATAAAAACTAATAATTTATATTTATAAAATATTGATAATTTAGAGTAAAATTTTAATTTAAATTAATAATTTATCTGATTTTCTTATTTAATAAATTTTGTAAAGTGTGATTATACATTCATAGTTATTCACTACTCTAATATCGATAAAAATCAATATTTTTTATGAATAAAAATATTTAATAAAATTAATAATTTGTATAAACAATACTTAGTTTATTAATAATTTAGAGTAAAAAATATGCTGACAATTTTTTTTAAAATAAAATAATGTGTATTAATATGACAATAATTTGAAGAAGAAAAATCATAGTATAAAACTTAAAATTATCTATGATATATATATATATATATATATATATATATATATATATATATATATCAAACATATAAGAGGCAAACAAAAATATAATCAAACTATTCAACAAAATATATAGTTTTAATATTTATCAAAAGAAAAAAAAAATATAATTAAACTCATGTATTATAAGATTAATAATAGTTTAAAATTAAAATGAAATAAACATTCAATAGCATAGTTAGATCATGATAAACATTCCATCTTATTTCTCAATTGTAACTTGAACGGATGACTTCGAGGAAGAAACCTGTAAAGTCAATATTTCATAAACTCCAATGATTTTCACAATATGGGATGTTAATTTTATCTCTCTTCCTTTAATATGTGTAAGCATAGAAATTGAAACAATTTTAGTCTCATATTTGTGAAGTTTCTCCCTATAAACATGCCTTTTGTGGAGTTACAACACATATGTATTTACAAGTTTTAAATCTTTAATATTACTTGTAAACTAGCTTGGTTCTGGGTAATTTTGAGTTTTTAATTTTTTTGTTTTGAAATGTATTTTGAAAAATAGAAACTTGTTTAGCAAAAACAGTTTTGGTATTTTAATTATTTTTAAAACATTTTTTACCCAATTTTAAAAACAAGAAAATTTAATTTTCAAATTTCTTATTTTTTATTCAAATCCACCATTTGACATTACTTGTCACCATTATTCACCATCTTTCACTAATGGTCACTGATTGTCACTTCTGATTGACGTTATCGAGCACTTCTGACCGACGATCACCTCCGATCGACAGTCACCGATCGTCATCTTCAATCAATCGGCAGTCACCGATCGTCACCTTTGACTGGCAGTTACCAACTGCCACTTTTGACGGACAGTCACCAATCGCCACTTCCAATCGATGGTCACCAGTCTCCATCTCCGATCGACGACTACCGACTGTCACCTCCAATAGACGACCACTAAGTACCAGTTTCATATCCATCTCCAACATGATTGTCACCTCCAACTGTTACTCATAGATAGTCTCTAAGAAAAAAAATAATGTGATTAAAATTTGAAAATAATATTTTAAATTTAAAAATCAAAATAATATTATTTTTAAATTTAAAATTAAAACTAATTTTTATAAATTTCAAAAACCACCCGAAACGAGTATGAGAAATAGAATATATCTGCAACCAGGTTGGGAAGATTGTTTAATTTTATTTCGAGAATAAGAGAAAGAGACTGTTTAGAAAACACTACCCGTATGAATAGGTACTACTATGTAAATGGGATTATTCCAATAATTTATAATATATAATTATACATATAATTAAATACGTCAAAATTTAATATCATGCAACCTCTTAAAAAACGTGAATAACGTATGTTTTTTAATTTCTACCTTCCCTATAATAAGATTAATGATTAATATTTATTTTTCTCATTCTCATGTATAAATAGATTTGTTAATGTACAGACATACAGTTGTTTATTTTTTAGAATTAATATTTTACCAAGTTATACTTTAAAATTTAAAGATATTTTAAGAAAAAAATATATCTTTTTAAAATATCTTTAAAGATAAAAGTGAATATTAAAATCCATACAAAAAATTATTAACATATACCCACATATTTCATCATGAAACTTCAATAAGCAGACCACGTGAAATTTAATTTTGAGCATCGTGAAATCTTGGCAATAGGTACTAGTCATTCGACATTTAATGATGTTAGGAGGTTAGGGTTAGTAAAGATATATTATTCACGTGATTTCATAAGAAAGACCGGGAAGCAAATGATATCACTACATACGGAAAATGTGATCCACCGTAAAATAATTTTATATTATTATTTAACTTATGTTTATAGTTTTCAATATTCGAACCAACCTAATGGTTCGTTGGTTGGATCATGGATACATAAATTAATTGGGTCAGAGATTGATAATCAGGTCAAGTGGATCATCAATTCTGTGCAATTTGATCTAATCCAGTATGGTAAACTGGTGACATAACCTGATTGGTAATCCTATGACCTAGCTGAAGTAACTTTTTTTAAATTACTAAAAAATGTAATTTCTAATGAAAAAACTCACATGTGAAAAAGGATTCAGAAAAAAATTACAAGTGTAAATTTTTTCATTAATAAAAATTATCACATTAATAATTAATATTTAACATATAAAAAAATAAATAAAGAGAATAAGAGAGTATTAACAAGTAACAAATGCTCTAAGACAAGTTTAGAGTTAATTGTGATATTAAATAAATTCTCATCTTAATCATCATTAATTCACTTATTTAGAGTAAAATATGTTCATCAATTTTTTACCATTGTAATTGATATTTTATTTGATACATGTAAAAAAACTTTTAAAAAATTAAATATAAACTAAGCATAAAAAACACTTGACTTAAACGAGAAAACAACAAACAAAATTTAAAAATTTGAATTAAAAAAAAATAAGTTTCTTATGTTTTTATGTTAATTGTTTTTTATTTTTTTAATCAAATAAATATCAATTACATATGTATAATATTAATGAACATTTTTATCTTCTAAATAAAGAAAAATGCATTAATGATTATTAAAATCAGAATTCATTTAATGTCATAATTAATTATGAACTTATGTTAAATTCAATGTTTATTAATTATTATTTTATTTATATATATATATATATATATATATATATATATATGTATATGTGTTAACATACCGTCAATCATATCTTTTTATTATTTTCTCTTTCATTACACACTTCATTTTGTTTTTACAATGTGATTATTGTTTTGGTTCTAATATTATTTATTCAATTTGTTGCATTTGAGGAATGTATATTTGCTTTAGGTATTTGAAATTTTTTTTAAAATTAGCTTTTTTTTTTCTAAACTCAATATAGGTAAAAAGATATTTTTTTTCAATTATAAACTAGGTCATGCAAATCAATTAATTATTCACTTATGCAATCATTGAATACTTATCTAATCATTGATTCAATGAATTAGTACCTTGACCGGATGATCTATTGAGTTGGTTTTAAAACAATGATGGTAACTCATCACTGTTAAGCTTATTAATTTATAATTAATTTACTTTAAAGTTTGTGTGCATCGTCATTTAGTTACAATTAAATGTTTACATGATTTTTAAGATATTTATTATAAAAATAAAGATAATGGATTGATTAATAATTTAAAACAATGCATAGCTAAAAAAATTAACCTATACTACTCACATTTTTACTCACATACAATTAAGAGTGAGTAAAACTAACCAAAAAAAAACTTTTACTTACAAAAGTTTACTTAGGTAAAAATTTTGCCATATTCTAACAACATAATTGGAAGTTGACATTTGATAAATCTAAAAAGATTTATGCTGTTTTATTTTAAATATTTAAATAATTAAATAATCTTGTAACTAGGAAGGGTATAATTATAGAATGATCTTTATTGATTTCATGTTGGATGATTTTATAAATAACCTTTACCTACAGTTAAGGAAGCAATTATAAATTTACGTCTTTTACCTATATTATAAACTATCTGTAGAAGTTAATAGTCTTTATCTATAATTAGAGAATGTTAGTACAAGTTTCTATTTATAAACACTTCACTTGTAGATAAAAAAATAGTAGTAGGTAAATCTTACAACTATATATGACTAACGAGAAGGTAAAAGTCTATTATTATTTTATATATAGATTTTGGTTTTTTAGTGATGAGTTTTATCAATAGACATAGGTAATTTTTCTTATAGTCACTTATTTTTTTACATGTGTAAGTGAAATTTTAAGATATAGAGAGATAGAATTTACTCTTTATCTATCTATATATATATATATATTATAATTATGCATGTTATTGAAAATTTGTTGACGTGATTGCTTCTGAACTCAACAGCATACGTTCCCTTATCAAGAGACAAGATATTATAATAATGAGTTGACCTAGAAGTTTATAGATTACTTCACCAAGAGATAAAATTAGTACTATTTTGACACTTCCATGCAACAGACAGAAATTTTAGACATACCATTACGAATCTTTCAAACCAAATAAGTTGTGTTTCTTGCTTTTAATTTAACCACGTAAAACATCTCAACATTATAATTATTATAAAAATCAACGAATTTATCACATGATAATTTGTAATTAAATAATTATAATAATTTTATACATGTGCTTATAAAAAAATATTACATGTGCAGCACACTTTTCTCTTAATTTAATTTTATGTGTAACTTCTTCAACCTAATTTTTATTTTAATACTTGTTAAATTTTATATAGCCATTATACATTTTATTTTAAACATTTTAAAATTATATTTTTTTTTATCAATTCATTTTTCTAATATGATTATTTTCTACTAGTTTATACCTAATTTATATTTTATAATTTAATCTAATATTAATATATTGTATAATATTTTTAATATATTTAATTATTTTAAATTTAGCTATAATCTAACCATAATCCAAGCAACAAATCGTTATTTTTCCAAATTGAAAACGATAGGTTTAAGGGCTAAACAATTGATTTTCTCGTCCTTTAATTAATTTTACAAAATTTTCTCTTCTTCTTTTTGTTTTCCAAAAGTTACAATGAACCATATGTTTGAGTTAGTTTCTATAAAAATATTTTTAAAATAAAATATATAAAATAAAAAAATTATTTTAAAAGATGTAAGAGTTGTTCATTTATAAAAAAAAAAAAGTTCACATTTTTTAGAGAATTTGTACCAATTAGAATAATTTTAAGTTATAAAAAATATTTTTATTTACATTTTTGGTATAAATACAGAAGATAAAATTAGCTAAACAATCTGAAAGTTTTGAGGAGAAATAGTAATTATAGTAGTTATATAATTAGTTGGCAAAATACCCACAAGCATAGGAGTAGCACTACAACAGCGCCGTAACTTCAACAATACAGAGGAACAGAAACCTACCTCCGATAATTGCGATCTGACAAATATAGCAACCGCCACAGGAGAGTTACCATTTGCCTTTTATTTTTAAATCATAAATTAAATAAAAATAACTATATTTATCCCAAATTTTAATTATTAATTTGCCTATACTTATAATTAAGCAGTGTTATTTAAAATACAGAGGTCAGCTTTTAAAAGAGCAAAAGTTAACGCTAAACAGGAGAGTGTGAAAGCATGGCACGATATAAGGCACTTTTTGTTTTTTATTGAAAAGAAGAGGCTTGCTGGGTTGAATTGAACTATTGGAGTACCCACCCAGTTGTTTTTTCTTTGACAAAACATATCATGGTCCTCAGTCCTCAGTCCTCAATCCTCAACCTGATTTGCTAGATATATGCAAAATTTCTACCATACAAAGAAATAAAAAAATACATCAACTGTGGCCAAATCACTTATCCCTTTTTGTGTGCACTTTCATGTTTTCCTAATAAAAAAATGACACGAGATTAAAATGTTGAAAGGACAAAAAACAGATAATTGGGGGACCCATTAATCCCCAGAATTCAACTAGGCGGAAGGACTTGATTGAGCAATAAAGTGACAGTGGTCCCTGTACTGCACTACTGCAATGATGTGATCCATTGCCCATTGTCCATTGCATTGCTGTGAATGTGATGTAAAATGCCATCTACCATATTTGATTTCATTGTGATATTTGATAGAAATTAAAAGCAACGTCACTTCATCTGCATGGATGGATATGATTATTTTTTAATCCATATCACACAATTAGTCATGGCCTACATGACTTTCGGGCTATATGTGATCAGGGTAACTCTCCCCTCTTTCAAATTACAAAACGGATACCTCATACTAGCTACACCACAATTAACGTGCATGCTTCTATATACTTCTTTATTATTTATTATTTAAGACTACCTCATTTTCTTTTTCAAGGGTTAAAATATGTACGTGAAAGCATCAAGAGTGCCATTTTCTCAAGCTAAGTTCCATAAACACACACGTCAAGGATGAAATAACACAATTAATCTACACAAATACATTTCGCCAATACGTCATATTCCTTCAAACCATAAGGAATTTCATTTTCCTTCCCAGACACGTTTGTCCATTTTTGTCGTTAGTGGTTTGCTTTGTTAAACGACTCTTCTTCCTTTTTATATCGTGATATTCTCATTTTTTTAAAGCCTTTTATAAGTATTTACTTTTAAAAATATAAAATATATATCATTTTAACTTGTATAAACATAATTTCTCATCATGCCTACACCCGCATCATTCTTAGCACATCTATGTTAGAACAAATGCTTAAAACAAAATAACTAAAAATTAATCCAATTACAATTTTATTTTTTTTAACAGCAAAATTATATAGTATTATAGATAGTTGAAAGACAACGTTTCAACATGATATACAGTAATATAGTATTACACTGACTATGCCCCACATAACCTATAACTCTATTTCATATTCAGCATACACAATCTGGGGTGGAGGCACCAGTCAGAGAATACGCACCCCGCCTTAAAACCAAAAGAATACAACAACCATTGCCAAGATATCATTTTTATCCTCATTAACATATCAAGGGAATCAACATTGATCCTTTGAAAAATCACCTCATTCCTTGATAACCAAATACTCCAACATACAGAGATCCAAAAGACATACCTGCATTTTTTCTTCCGCGTTCCCACCACCCAGGCCGGGGATAATAGAAACAATTGGTTCAGATCTTCCGGGAGTGGTGTCTCTACCCCAACCCAACTGATAACTTTATACCACAGCCTTTGTACTATGGGGCAGTGTAAAAATAAGTGGTCCTTGGTCTCTATCCCACTACTACAAAACACACAGACTGGATTGAGCGCCGGATCCTGAATCCCTCTCCTTAGCAGATTTTCAACCGTGGGCAGTCGGTCCCTTAACAGTCTCCAAGAGAACACCAGAACCTTTGACGGCAACTTTTCCTTCCATAACCTTCGTAAATCCTGGGAGTCCACAAAGTTGATTCCTACATTCAACACCTTATATCCTTCCGCCACTGCATATCCCCCCCCACACCTGAGTTCCATCCCCACTTGTCTGCATCCCGCTCTACCAATACCACTTCACTTACCACCTCCTGTAAAGCCAGAAGTAAGTGCTCTTCCCAGACAAACAAATCTCTCCTCCAGGCCCATTTCCATGATGATAAATGGTGTCCTGTGTCACGCTTGTCCTTAATGCATATAAACTTATCCTCTGCCAAAGTATACAATCTAGGGAAGAGTTCACTGAAAGCTGTATCTCCCAACCACCTCTGCTCCCAAAATAAAGTCCCCCCTCCGGACCTTACTATCCTGTTAATTCGAGTTTTGAACCATCCAGGCAAGGTCGCATTTGGTCCATCAATGACCCATATATCTTTCCACCACTGTGATGCTTGAGCAAAAGACATGGGCCGCTCCACAAACCCATCTACCTTCCTGTACCGGCTTCTCAACAACGGTCCCCAAATAGCCGTTTCATCTGATAATAGTCTCCACCTCCACTTTGCCAGCAAGCTCAAGTTAAATTTTTCCAGACACTTCACTCCTAGCCCTCCCTCATCTTTTGGTCTACATACTTTTTCCCATTTCACCCATGCAATTTTGGAATGACTTTCATTACCTCTCCATAAGAACGTACGTTGCATCCTCTTGAGGGACCTCAACACTGACTTAGGAGCCTTATAAAATGAGAAAAGGTACAGAGGAAGCGCACTTAACACAGAATTCAGTAATACCAACGTCCCAGCAAAAGTCATATTTCTTGCCTTCCAACCTATCAACCGCCTTTTGAACTAATCAATAACTGGCTTCCACAGTTGTTCCGACTTAGGGTTTACTCCCACTGGTATCCCCAAGAATTTGAATGGTATTGAGCCAACATTACAGCTTAGCATGCCAGTAGCCGCCAATGTGAACGATTCTGACATATTTAGACCATGGAAACTGCTTTTACTAAAATTTACCTTTAACTCTGACACCATTTCCAACCCCCGTAGAATTACCTTCATATACCATACCGATTGTAAGTCCGCTTCACCCATCATGATGACATCATCAGCATACTGTAACACTGAATATTTCACATCCTCTTGTACCTCGAGTTCTTTGTACAAGCCTTTTTGAATGGTTGTTCTAAACAATGCTGGTAGTGCTTCCGCCGCTATCAAAAACAGAAAAGGCGACAGCGGATCTCCCTACTTCAACCCTCTCGCTGGTTTAAACTCTGGGGTCGGACTTCCGTTTACTAGGATTGATACATAGCTATTTCGGACTATCGCCCTAATCCACAATCTCCATCTCCAACCAAACCCCATCCTACCCAGCATATAATCCAGAAAATTCCAGCTGACCAAGTCGTAAGCCTTCTCAAAATCCACCTTGAAAAAGAAACACGGATGTCGCCTTCTTTTTGCCCAGTCCATAAGCTCATTTGCCACGACTATGCCATCCAATATTGATCTGCTAGACAAGAAAGCCGTCTGAGAGGACGATATTAGCCCGACCAGCACTTTTTTCAACCTCTCAGCCAGTATCTTCGAGATAATCTTCTGCACACTTGATATTAGAGAGATAGGCCTGTACTGGCTTAAGCCTGCAGGTCTAGCCACCTTTGGAATGAGAGCAATAAAAGAAGAACTTACCCCTCTCGCTAAAATCCCAGTCCCATGAAACTTCTGTACTGCCTTGACCACATCTGCCCCAATTACTTCCCAACATGATCTGTAAAAATTCATTCCAAAACCGTCGGGCCCTGGGCTTTTCCCGCCTTCACAGGCCCACACAGCCGCCTTAATCTCCTCCTCTAGAAAAGGCTCCTCCAGCCCCTGCTTTTGCTGTTCTGATATTTGAGCGATAGTCACACCGTCGATCGTCGGTCAATCCATCCATCTTTCCTAGAAGTTCCCAGTAAAGTGTTCTAATATTTTGGCTCTAATATCAGACACACTCTCCAACCACCCTGAATCCGATTGGACTGTCATAATGGAATTTTCATGACATCTCGACTTAAAACAATTATGAAAGTACCTGGAATTATTGTCTCCATTAAGTGCCCATTTCACCCTTGATTTTTGTGCCAGTGCATGTTCCATTACCCTTGCTTTGGACCAGTATTCTGTCAGAAGGTCATGTCTAGTTTTATTATCCACCTGGACGCCAGCCACTAACTTTTGGTCAACCACCTCCATCTCCCGGACCCTTTCGGCCAGAAATTTGTCATCTGTTTTCCACACATCTTCAGACCACTTTTTTATGTCTCCTTTAATCGCCTTTAACTTCCTTGCCAGCTGATACATCTTCCACCCTGAGACCTGTAATAGGTTCCACCTTGTGGCTATCAACTCACCAAAGGAGGCCTGTTCCAACCAATAATCAAAGAATTTGAATGGGTTAGGTCCCCAATTCTGCTTATTATCGTTGGTGCTTATCCAGCAATGATCAGAGAACTCCCTCGAACCTACCTTCTGTGCATTAATTCCCCACTCATCCATCAACGCGGGTGAGAAAAGGAACCTGTCTAGTCTACTTGCTGACTGCCCATCTGGTGAGATCCATGTGACCCATTTGCCAATGACTGAAATGTCTACCAGTCCCATCTGTTGGATGAAGAATTCAAATTGATCCATCTCCCTCCTCGAATGATACAAAGATCTTTCTATAACTTCACTCCTTCCTGTAACCGCATTAAAATCTCCACCAACTACCCATCTCACATTTGGAACCCCTTTTCTAGTCATCATTAGGTCAGTCCACATCTTTCTCTTTCCTTCCAAAGTGCAGGGAGCATACACGTTGACAACACAGTTGACCTCATCTGAATTCTTCCCTTTAAAGGCTACTCCTAGAAAACTGTGCCCTTGAATTTGCCACACCATCTCTAACAGCTCTTTCCTCCAAATTGTGACACAACCCCCACTCAACCCCGTTGATGGGAGCATTCTCCAACCGCATTCCACACTCCCCCAAACCTCCTTGATCTCCCACTCCATCAGATTGGAACATTTTGTTTCCTGGAACAAACATATGTCTATTTGGTTTCCCACTACCATCCTCTTAATGCGCCTCCTTTTCACCCGGTCCCTTAGACCCCTCACATTCAATGATAGTAGCTTCATTTAAACTACCCCTTGCTCCCTCCTCTCCCTCTTGTCCTTTTCCGCGTTGGCTATATCTTCCATTTTTTGTAATTCTGCTATATAACCTCATCAGATTTCTCCCCAGTTATTCCTATCGCCTTCATTGCTGACCACATATTCCGCATATCATTACCTCCTCCTTCCTTCTTTTGACTTATTTGCTCCTCTTCTCCCTCCCAATTATCCCTATGTCAGTCGCTTCCGTCAATACTATGCCTTCGAACCTGCCTCTAGGTACTAACCAACTGCCTGTTCCCTTTCCCTCCCCATGACATTTCTTCCTCCCCCACACACTCCCATTGCTTGCAATTGTAAATCTTTGTAGCACTTGACTCTGCCTTGTTACTATCAACTGCAACATTATTGAGTTGTGACTCATCTTTGACGGTATCATCTCTTCCGAGACTTTCCTTGTCTGTCTCCAACCTTCTTTCTCGCCCCAATTTGGCCCCATTCCACCACCCTTCTGTTATCTCCGGGTGAGGTTGTGTTTTTTGAAAATTGGGACTACTTGTATTACTGTCATATTCATCCATTCCGTTGCCCGAAAATGTGTTTTTTCCGTTGATACGTGTTCTATTTCCTTCCGATTCCGGTTTCGAAACAGTTTCACCTGCGTTTTGCTGTTTGCACCTCTCTACCGCCGGCCTGGGCCTATGAACAGTACCCATTTCGGCCCAGCAATCCCGACCCGCTTCGGATGCAGACTCGTGACCCGGACGCAACCGTTGGCCGTGCGGACACGTGTCCCCTGCGTCACATCGGTCATCTCGTGCCACGTGCTTGACATGCACGGAACTGGAGGCTGGGCCCACGACGTCAGAGTGGTCTCCTCGGCTTTCATGCAGAAATAGTCGTTGGAGCGGACCGTCTGCTGTGAGGACACATGGCGCCTTCTGGTTGGATACGCAGAGAACAGCAGGACCCACGATGTTAGCGTACTTGCCTCGGTTCACGTGTTGTTCTGTCCACTGGCATTGACCCTGTGCGTTGTGGCCACGTGTCGCCTTCTGGTTGGCCGGATTGTCTACTGACGGTGGGGACACGCTGTCTGTCCACCGGTCACTTCGCCGTTCACTGTACACGAGGTCGGCTGCACAGTAAACGCGGTCGGCTGCACGGTCTTCGAGGTCCACATGAAACTCCCTTTTCCAGCCCGCTTCTCCATTTTCACTCCAATTTTCCATTTCCGGTACTTCTCTCGTCTGTCCTCGGCCTTCCTGCCTTTCCTCTTCCGGCCTAACCTCCCATTTGGCGTGTATTCTGTCCGCCCCGGCTTTTGCCCCGGCGCGGCGACTTCTGGTACCAGGCCAGCCATTTGCTGACTGTTCATCAACAATTTTCCGGTTTTGCCCTCCGATTCCGTCTTCCGTATCCATCCCCCTCCCTCGGCCAAACAGTTCCTCTTTCAGCTCCGCCAGTTGCTGTTTCGCCACAAAAGACTCATCGAACTCCCCTTCACCCATACAGGAGCTCATGTCGGAACCGGACTCCAGATACCGGTCATTCCTCAATACCTTGTGCCATTCATCACCTTCGTCCGCCACCTTTATATGGAAAAGGTGATCGTCTACCACAACTCTCACCACCTCCTGTATTGGCTCGAAAACCTTCCGGGAGATAAGCAGCCGCGCTACATCGAACCTCTCCTTCATGGCCGTCCCGGCGCCAGTTTGCACTAACTCCCCGTAAGGAGCCATTAGGCTCCGAAAGAAATTTTCCCCCCATACATGAAGCGGGACTCCATAACAGCCCACCCAGACCCTTCTCTCTGTTTCTACATTCCCCGGTTCCCACCTGTGTATCAGATGAAACCATGCTTTTATCCATTCCTGACCAGTTACTATCGCCTGTGTCAACCTTTGCGCGTCGCCTTCTTCCAGCAGCACCTTATTCCCTCCCATCGGTGTGGCTTTCACATCATATATTCCTTGTTCAGCCAGGATCTGCTGTGTCCTAAACGCTGTTCCTTGGCCGTTCACCTCACCCACATATGCTGTCTTTAGCCTCGTCAACTCCTCCTCTTTAGCTTTAAACACCAAGAGCCTGCTTGTTTTTTCCAGTCGGCATCCCCGTTTGTTCTGTTGGCTACCCTGCTTCGTCCCCTCCTTCCCCTTGTTCTGCGGTTCTGCAAAAGAGTCTACTATCTTTGCATAAGACTTTCTATTACTTGCATTCTGAGTTCCTATGATTGTATTTTTAGGTTTTGATTTTGTTTGGTCTGCGCTCTTCCTCCCCATCTGCCCCTTGTTTGCCCCAGGCGTGATTTGAATCGTTCGTCTTTCGAATCTTGGCTGATTGACCCATATCTTCTCATTACCAATGAATATATTATCCAATTTAATCCCTAAGATGTACGCATCCTCTACCCCATGAAATCTCACAAAACCAAACCTCCTGCCATTTCTGTCCATTTTGTTTGGAATGTAGACCTCCTTAGCATCCCCATACCTCCTAAAATTCTTCCACATTTCCCCCGCATTGTATTCATCAGGGAAATGCGTGAAGAAAAACGAAATTATTCCTCCTTTGCCTTGCCATTTCGTCTCATTTTCACTTACCCGACTTGTCTGCCCCATTCCATCACCTCCACTATACCTTCTCCTCCCCCTAACCTCTCTCCACTCTCCCTCACTCATCCCGCCGAAATCGTGTCAAAAAAGCTTGCAGCGAAGGTACTATGATCTAACAAAATATATAGTTTGTTGTTGAATAAGATAACTTTAAACTAACCTTCCCTACTCATATTTTGATGAACTAGAATAATCGGGTCTATTAGTGGATGAGGTTACACTTGATGAAGCACTAGAAGACGTTAATCCAATTACAATGAACCATACTGAATCAAAATATATATCTATATATACAAAAACTCTAGCCGCAAAACTCATCTAACCCTAATGAAATATATAATGAATTTAACAAAACATTTACAAATGACTGAGTATTAGAATGTTATTTTATCCAATGCATAAGTTAAAAGTAACAGATTATAATAAAATGTTGCTTTATGTTTTTCCTATTTAACCAAATAATGAAAAAGAGAGAGCGTTAACTTTCTTTCTCTCATATTTCGATTATAGCTTTGTCAATTTAATCATTTTCAAAATTTATTTTATTTTCACGTATTTTTTCTTTTCTCTTAGTTTTGAATCCAGGACATAAACTCATGTGTAGCTTTATAGTACATGTTAATGGCAATCCTAATTTCACACACACCATGTTTCCTTTTCGTTCAGCAAATTCACTGCAGAAGGTCAGAAATTTGATGATGGACAAGCCCACCTTAGAATTAATTCAAGCAACAAAAACCGAAAGAGTAGGCCGAACAGCCCAACTTTGCAACCAAATCAAATACCTGATTAAGTACATATTTTAGTTCACTCACTCATCTACAAATATAAAGGACAAAAACTGGATTTTAATCCTACATATTTAAATTTTGTTTCTATTTTTTCCATTTTTTAAAAATAAAAAATTGTTTGTAAAAACATTTTTTGAAAAATACTTTCAAAATTAATATCTATTTTTAAAATTTTAAAATTACAAAGCCAAAATCTTTTGAAGTTGTTTCAATTTTCTATTTTAACTCATTTTTTACACTTTTGCTATTTTGTATCTTCATTCCTCATTATTATTATTTAGGAATTAATTTTTGAAAACTAATTTATAATTTATTTACAACTTTAAAACATAAATAACTACTTACACACTTAGTGCTTGTTTGGTAATATTTTTATAAAACTATTTTCAGTATTTTAATATTTAAAAACTAAAAAACTTGTTTGATTATGGTTTTCTTAAAACAGTTTCTGAAAATAGTTATGATTTTTTAGTTTTTAAAAACTAAAAAACAAGACCAACTGTAAGTAATTTTGCTTTTCAATTTTTTATTTTGCTTTGAAAACTCAAAATACAATAAGAATATGTTGTTTTATGTTTTTTATTAATGGAATTTCAGTAAATATGAACAATTTTTTTCATTTTCATAGCTTCAAAATAGTTTTTAAATAACAATTACCAAATATTTTTTTCTTTTCTCCCAGAAAATAATTTTTGAAAACTATTTTTTAAACTTTTTTAAAAAACAAACTAGTTTTTTTTAAGGCCAAACATGATATGTAATATATATATAATAATAATAATAATAATAATAATAATAATAATAATAATAATAATAATAATGAAACAAATAGTTTCATATGTCCTGTACAATATCGAAAAGATTAAGGTCATACTAAGTTCTACTGGATGAATATCTTAGCACAATCCTTACTTATACACCTAGCCTAGACCGGTTACTTTACCTTCAAAAGATGTAGGTGCGGGTTATAGCACCAATTAGAGAAAAAACATCTCCTATTGAAACTAAACATATACAATAACCATTTCTAATAAATGATCTGAATAAATCCAAAATATCTAGAGACTCCATTTTTCTATTGTTAAAAACAATGGAGTTTTTAGATATTCTATACACCAGCAAATCACATTCCAAAACAAATATCTATTTCTACTTTTATGTTTACCTACCACTCACGAGTTGGTTAAATGAAATAAATGAGACAATTCATCAGGTAATGGTGATTCAACACTAATCCAATTCAACTCCCTATACCACAACCTCTAAGTAAAAGAGCCAGATAGAAAAATATGCCTACTTTCTTGCACATAACACATGTTTGCAAACTAGGATGGATATTGATGCCTCTCTTCAACAAACTGTCGATAATGGGTAACCTGTTTAGGAGCAGCTTCCAAGAAAATGCTAAAACTTTAGAAGACAGTTTATCCTTCCATAACCACTTGAATAATTGGCATTCAATGATTATCCCCGTCTCTTGGTTTAATCAACCGTTTAGAATCCTATAAGCATCTACAACTGAGAAAACACCCTTTCTATCTGAATTTCATAACCAATAGTCACGTTGTTGCTAATAAAAAACCATGTTTTGCAGTAACTCCTCCAATGAGATAAACATTTATTCCTCCCACACAAACATCCCCATTCTCCATTCCCAATTCCACCAAGGACCACCAGACCCCTGAGCACCTATCTGTTTGATTATTGCATTCTTACACAAAGACAACTCGAACAATCTAACAAATAACGTACTTAGAGAACCTCCCCCAAGCAAACTATGTTTCCAAAACATATTATCATCCCCATTCATTATCTTTCTTATGATATTATTAGCAAAATGATTGGGAGTTTTGCCATTGACCTATTTATTGACCAAACATCTTTCCATCAAATTGAACACTTGGATTGCGGTGCAATATGATCAAGTAGATTTTGAAAGTCGCCATATCTACTCCAAACTAATCGACACCAAATAGCTTTTTTATCAGATAAAAATTTCTATCTCCACTTGACAAACAAACTGAGATTAAAATTCATCAAACACTTCACTCCCAACCCTCTTTCACTCTTTAGCAAATACACCCTTTCTCAACTAACCTATGCGATTCTACTTCCATTTGCATCCCCTCCCCACCAAAATTTACGTTGTAACACTTTTAGCTTATTGATAACCTTCCCTGGGGCCATGTAAAAGGAGAAAAAATACAACAGTAAATTTGAGAAAACAAAATTTAACATTACCAGGCGACCTTCAAAAGACATATTCTTCCCCTTCCAACCTAATAGCCTTAAATTCTTCTACTACTAGTTTCCAAGCTACTAACGCCTTAAGATTGACCCCCATCGGGACACCTAAGAATTTGAATGGTGGAGAAATCACGGAGCAGTTCAATAAACACCCTATCGCATGAATAAACAACGGGTCCACATTTAAACCATAAAATTGTTTTTTATGAAAGTTCATCTTCATTTCAGATGTCATCTCAAAGCCTCTTAGAATTACCTTCAAAATCCAGATAGTTTGAAAATCAGCTTCTCCCATCAAAATAATGTCATCTGCATATTATAGCAATGAGAATTTTGCCTCTTCATCCACCATAATATCTTTATAGACTCCTTTTTGAATTGATGATTTAAACATACCTGATAACCTTTTACGGTCACCAAAACATGAAAAAGGATAAAGGATCTCCTTGCTTTATTCCCTCCATGATTGAAATTTCGATATCGGACTTCCATTAACCAGAATAAAGATGTGAATATTCCTGATTAGATTAGAAATCCATTTTCTCCACCTGATACCAAAGCCTAACCTGCAGAACATGTAATCAAGGAACTGTTAATTGACCGAGTCATAAGCCTTTTCAAAATTCCCTTTAAACAAAAAGCAAGCTTTTTTAAGCCTACGAGCCCAATCAATAACTTTATTAGTAACCAGAACATCATCAAGTATGGATCTACCAGGTAGGAAAGTTGTTTGACACTCAAAGATGACCCTCCAACACTGTTTAAGCCTCACAAACAAGATTTTGGAAATGATTTTCTGAAAACACAAATGACAGAAATAGGTCAATATTGCGAGAGATTGTGTGGTTTATCAACCTTTGGAATGAGAGGTAGGAAAGAAGACGATACACCCTTTGGAAGCTTCTCGGAGCCATGAAATTCCTGAATCACCTTAACAACATCATCGCCAATTATCTCCCAGCACGATTTGTAAAAATTCATTCTGAATCCATCAATCCTCGACTTCTACCTCCTTCACAGACCCAAATTGCTACCTTAATTTCTTCTTTTGAAAATTGCTTTTCCAATGCTAACCTATCCACCTCAGAGATTTAGTTGAATTCTACCCTATTGAAGGTGAGCCTGATACTACGAATCTCTTTAAACAAGTTCTAAAAATCTTGTAACACTAATGATATAACTAAAAATAATAAGTATAATTGTTTTAAGATGAAGTACTCTAAGAAGAGGATTTTGGCTGTCCAATTGAAATCAACCAAATATTTAACCTACTAAACTCTTTTTTTTTTTTTTGTTACAACTTAACCTACTACTACAGGCGCGTTACCTCTTGCTTAAATAAATTACTCATAAATTATTATTATTATATTAAAGTTTAACTAACTAAATACTATATATTATTTCTTTTATGAATGAAGAGGTTTTTAAATTCCATTAATTAAAAAATTAAATATAAATGTGATAAGCCTGATATTTTAAGATTAATGTTTGGAACGATAAGATAAGGTTGTTAATAACATTTTAGAAAGGTTTTGGCTCGTAGGGAATGTTTTGTTCAAACAAGTGTTTGAAATGACAGCAAAGCCTAAACAACACCTTGGTAATTACCTCCCGGAAATGATGATGATGTAGTTGAAGGACGTGTAACGTGAATAGGGTGCAAGTGGAGCTGATGGTTGAACTTGCTGAGCCTGAGGTGTACGGTGGGCATTACCCTTCCCTTTGCTTGTTTGCCAAAATAGTTGGCGCCCCCTAACCCTTATTGCTGCCTCCTAATACCGCCAAACTCGGACAATCTTGCCAAATGCTTCCTACCTCCGCCTCCACTCCACAAAATTCATCATTGTTTTACTCAGAGAAAAAAAGTTCCAAATAATCCCAATCAATCTAAATATTAAATTAATTGATTTAGTTTTTTTTTTCCATAAACCAAACTATTTTGGTGTCTGGTTTGGTTCATATAGTTGGCTTGTCAGTCAACAAGTCAAAACTACTTCATTTCTTTAATTTCTTTTGAAAACCCCTCTTGAGTAATTATTTTTCGAAATCAACCCACATTTATAAAAGAAACCACTCATTTACTATAAGATCCATTCTAATGGGTTTTTTTTTTCTTCTACACCACTCCTTGCACAAAACTCAAAAGGTCCATGATATAAAGACTGCACTACAAATTTGGGCTGAGTGACAAACAAATCTTAAATTAAAATACAATCGTTTTACTTCCACCACTCTTGACACCCAAACACACTAGTTTACAATTTCTTGAGGTTATCGATATTATTTAGTGGGATATTTAGTAAACTACCATTTTTTCCCTTGAAATTAGAGACATTAGCATATAGATATCTCGATAAATTTTTTAAGTAAATTCATCCATTAATATTAAAATGAATCCTTAAAGTACTTTACATAACTAAATACTTTAAAAATACCATCTAAAAACTAATATGTATAACATTAAAAAATTTCAGAAATTAATATGCTAAAAAATATTTTTCAAGACATGTTGCTCATCTCTATCATAGAAGGAATTTCTCCCTCCGTCTCTATATTTTCTCCCTACACATCCATAATTCTTTAAAATGATAAAAATGTCCTAGGTAAAAAAAGTAAAAATTTCATTATCTCTCTCACTTCTCTCTTAAAAAAATTACATTTCTTTTTACAAGTCCGGACAAGGCAATTTAGATTTGTAAAAAAATTTACAAATTCCATATCTAAACCTGCCAAAACTTGTTATGCATTAAGAAGCTGTTTGCTAGACATGCTAAGGAATGCTACTTTTACTAGTTGCCTTCATGTAAGTACCACTAATGCCATACATATTTTATTTTAAAAATAAATTGAATTGCTAGAATAAACAAATCATATGTTGTGGAATATGGGTAATCTTTACACCAAAATCTTTAATTTTAGAGCCATACAAATTCCATTAAAATGCATTTAGGTGATGAGAGAATAAAGAAGGTCCGGACTATAAGATTAACAAAATTCTTGTACGTTAAATCAAGTCCAGACAAGTTTGGACTATGAAATTTGTAAATTTTTTTACAAGTTCAAATAGGCTCATCCAGACTTATAAAAAATATTGCAAATTTTTTTCCAAGTTTAAATTGCCTTATCCGAACTTGTAAAAAAAATTGTAAATTTTTTTATGAGAAAGGCGCGAGAGAGATAATGAAATTAAAGACGGGGTATGGGGATTGAAATTGATACCCAAGTAGGTATGTGGCCAAGTACGAATACATTTTTTAAACAAGGGGTATGTGGATGAGTACTATAATACCCTACCTATACTTTACCCATGGTCATCCTAGACATAGTTGTAAAAATTGGTTCGGAAGGTTGATCGGGATCTCTGGTTACATAACTAGGTCGGTTTCCCAATAGACCAGACATGTTGTTGGTCGTTTTGAATCGGTTAGAACCAGTTAGTTCAAGCAAAAACCAGTAACCGAGTCTGATTGAGCTTAGGCAAAATGATGTCATTTCTTACTTATTTATTTGTTTTTTATGCAACTTGCAAATATAGGAAGTGAGAATTGCAATGTTAAATTTATACATACACACACACACACATATATATATATATATATATATATATATATATATATATATATATATATATAAACCATGTTAAGTTGAGCTAATTGATCTGACCACTAACTCATTGCCTTGACAGGGTTAATGATGGAGGCAGTTTTTACAATATGGATCCTAGAATAAATTACGACAAAAAATAATATTTATAATAGTAATAAAATTAAATATATGGAGTTATAAAATTGGTTTGTGGTAAAATGGAAAGATAAGGAGGAAAATATTCAAATCTCCTACTAACAAAAACTAACATATTAACAATTAATATTTGATTTATAAAAAATATTAAATATACACCTTATTAAAGTTTAAATTTATTAAAAATTATAAAATATTTTATGAATAAATTATAAAATATTTTATAGATTCTACGTTACATTTAACAAATTTATCTCTTAATTTTATAGCTTCACAAGAATGTATTAAAGAAAAGTGTTAAAGAGATCCATCTCTTTTAACATTACTTGTTTATACATATTGGCTTTTTATCTCGTTAGTATATTTGTTTCTTTTTATAAAAATAAATAACTAATTTCTCAATATGTAGTTAAGTGGATTACTATTAATATGATAATTTTTTTTTTCAAAAATGCATTTGACTTAAGTGATTATCATATATTTAATGATACAATTTATATTTGTTAATAGTGAAATAAATATTTATACTTTTTATTGAAATAAATAAATGTCCACTCTATTCAAATACATCCATTAGGGATGACAAATAAATTCATATACATGGGTAATTACTAAACCTGTTCTGAAGTTGACAGAAATCTCCGGTTTGACCAGACACGTATACGGTATGGGGAATATCCAATTTTTTAAGTCGAGAATGATGATATACATATTCACTCCATACTTGTACCCCGTTCTTATATGCACCTCACTTGTTCTTATTTAATGACTAAAATATTCATTTGTTTTACAAAAAAGTTTGACATTTAATTAAAAAATTGCAAATTTTATATTTATTAGATAACTTTGAATTAATATCATTTTATTCAAACAAATTATTTTCACTAAAATATTATCACAAATTTTTTTGCGAGTATGGAATAGGTACGGGTATATCCAATGGGGATGAGGATGAAGACATAAATCTTATACCTGCCAAGTATAAGAACGAAACAAGTTTTAAAAATAGAAATTAAAATAAAAATGTCATATCAGTCTCTGCCTCGTTATCATGCCTAATATTCATATTACAAGGTTTTTAACTTGTTTTTTCTACAAGAACGATGTTAAATCTGTGCATTGAAGAACGCTGAGTTAGAAAAAAAATTGCTTAAAATTAAACAACAGTGAGCACTGATTTTTATGAATAAAAAATATTTTTTCAATTTGAAGTGCAAATAAAAAATTAAAAGAGTTCAGATCACTAAAAATAACTTATTATTGAAGTAAAACTTGTAAAAATAGTTTATAAATAATGTGCCGAGGTGAAACCAGTTAAAAAACTTAAATATAAGCAACTAATAATATTGTTTAGTTGCTCTAATAAATTAAGTGATAAAAGAAAAGTGTTTAAAAATAATTATATGCTATTTTATAGTTAGAAAGAGAGGTAGGATTAAAAGAGTTTTTTTTTTTTTTTAACTTGGCTTGCATTAAGAGAGGGTTTCTATAAATGAATTCCTTTTATGAGAAAACAAATTTTTGAAAAATAATGGTATGCAAAAATTAAACTTTAAAATGAAGTTTTTCAGTTTAAAAGTATTTTAAATTTATTTTACCATACTGTAACTTAATGGTTAAGATGAAGATAAAATTGGCAAAACATGCAGTCAAAATACAATGGTTGGGTCGAAGAAAATATATATACCCAATTTTGGCTTAGTGAAAGGAAACATATGGAGAGGTAATATGGGTAGTCGTAAGGAGTATAGTGTAAAGGAAACATACTTTTTAGTGAAAGGAGTGTCCCATGAGGCTGATTCATATTTTTCATGAGCCTTTGGAAAGCAAAAGTCTCATCCAAGGTTGTGACGTTTGTTTGGAAGACTAGTTTGGTCAGGATCACTACCAAACTGAATTGACCAAGAGAAGTATTATCTTGCAATCGGTTGATATATGCTCCCTTTGTGGACTTCTCCCAAAAAATGTTAGACATTTGTTATTTTCTTGTAAGTGTGGATGAGATGTTGTAGATGGCTGAGACATGTTAAAGTTTTACTAGGTGAATATGTGCTAAGTTATTGGCAATTTCTAAGTTCTCATTCTATAGTTGAGAGGTTTAAAACAAATATTTTGTCTGTTATTTGGATAGATGACTTGTTTGTAGGGATCTGGAATGCTAGAAATATTATAGTATCCGTCAGAGTTCCTTTTAACTCTGAAAAAATGTGACAACAAATGGTACAAAAATCTTAGTTATAGGTAAAAGAGTCTTTTAAGGTATCATGAGTTTCTTTTTACAAGTAATTTTCACTACCGATTTTAAATATGACTAAGATTGTGAGGTTAAAGGAAGTCTTAATTAAGGATCATTTTAGTACATTGAATTTACTAAATGATGTTAAATTTAGCAGAAGACATAAACAAAATTCTGAATCGTATATTACTTTTGTATGTTACAATATTTTTCAAATCATCTCTTATGACTAGTAGATGATTTGCTATATAAATTTTATCTTTTTTGAAAAAACAAAAATCCCCAACTTGACTTAAACTAGGCAACATCAACCCAAAATTGAAGAGCTCCTAATAACAATTTGTTCGAGCGAAAGCTAAACAAAATAAATTTCATAAATCCCACTAAAAATAGTCAATTTGCTGGTGTAACATATCATCTTACATTACATTGACGTGGTCTGTTTTCAATTCATCTCTAAGCGCCACGTGTCCGTTATACACGTTTTATTAATTTCTTAATTCTTAATTTCTGGTTGTTTCGAAGAAAACTGCGCAAAGTTTATTATTATTATTATTATTATTATTATTATTATTATTATTATTATTATTATTATTATTTGTTATATTATATAACAGAATAAAAACAGTCATAGTAAGAATTAAGAGGCCTCGGTGCAATCTATGGTTGCTTCGTAACAAATCTAATTTCCCCCCCTTCAAATTCCTCCAAATCACGTTATTCAGGTAAGTTCATTCCTCTATTAGAGTTTTCTCTATTTTTATCATATATTTTTTTTCCCGATTTGGGAGTTTTAGGGTTTTGGGTTTCGGGGTGTCTTCATGTTCTTCAGGTTGCTCTGATTTTTGTTTCGTTCTCTTATTTGATCATATGTTTATTCTGTTTTTTTTTTTTTTTGTTGATCAATCGAATGAATCGAGGTTTCAAAATTCTAGTTTCATGGCAACCAGGAAACTTCCTTCTAATCGAACAAAAAAAGCCATAAATTTGCGTCCACTTTTGATCGTTTTTGCTTTGTTATATTCTCTCATCGTATTTCGGGTTTCATAGTTGATGATCCCTATGAAAAACACTGTTTTCGTTAGTTCCGCTTGATTTGATCGCGGATATAATGGAAAATAAAATATTTGAAGCTGGCTTGTATTTGGAAATTGTATCACAGTTCTGTTATGAATAATTTTCTGATGAATTTCTTTTCTTTTTCCTGGAATTTTTGTTGTTATAGGGATAGTATTATGGCAACTGCAACCATGGCTACTGCAGCAGGTGCAGCTGCCCTTTTGTACTACACTTTGAATCGGAAATTGCAGACTCACGACGCAATTGATGAAGATGGTGAAGAAAACGGTAGTGATTCGCCCTCTGATGCGCCATTAGCTATTGGTCGTGTTTCTCACCGGTTAATCCAAGCCCCTGCTACTTGGTTGGAGACAATTTCCACATTATCCGAGACGCTCAGGTTCACGTATTCGGAGACACTTGGGAAATGGCCAATTGGGGATTTGGCGTTTGGTATCAGCTTTCTTCTAAAGAGGCAGGTAATGACAATGATTAGATTTTGGTTCTTTGTTGCTACTCGGTCCCTTGATTTGAAGCTACTGAATAAAAAACAAATCTGGCGTTTAGTTTATCCATCTGTAACTTTGGATACATTTAAGTAGTAAGTAGAATATGGAATTAGTATTTAGTACAAAATCCAGTTGCATTTTTTGCAGGTAGAACAATAATTTATCAGAAATGTTAGTTGGAACCTGCAACCTTCACTTAACGTGCAACTCACATAATTCACCTTAACGATTGCATATCACTGACATTGATGAATGATAAGGAGAAAGAGATAAAGATCAAGAAAAATTAGTTAGGTGAACTGTTTCATGTGTAAATAACATTATTGATGATTAAATGGTTGGAAGGCCAATTTAATGCTGCTCATCTCAATAAAATAAATGTTCTTTAAAGAAATAATCTACGTTTGGAGAACAGTTATAATTTATGTTATCTCTGAAGTGTTCCTTACATGTTATAGGCTCTTTTTTTCAATCATGGTTTTTATTTTTATTTTTGTTTTGTTTTGTGTTTTAAGCCTTCTCAATATCACAACAGTGCATTACTGCATTGGTATCATGACTTGCAATATTGGAACCTCTGTTGTTTTTTATGATCATTATCGCTTTGAAGTTGATAGTTAGATTATTCTTGGATTTTATTATTTGCATATGATTTCTGTTTATACTTTCTAGGAGAGTAATATGGCTAGGGTAGCTTAGAGATCAGACTATTTTCTACCAAATGAATCCTCACAAACTTGTTCACACAACTTGTTTTACTTTTTATATTTGATCGATTTAAATCATACATGAACCATTTTTATAAGGTAGATCAGTTTCACGACATCCTTGGAAGACATGATATTGAATTATATATTTATTATACTGAAGTCCTGTACTACTGAATTGAATTCCTTCATCTCAGCCAAGAAAATTGATTTTGAGTAAGAACTAAACCTGCTAGTTTTTCAAACAAGGTCAGCAATCCTCAAAATAAATAGACAAGTTGGATCCTCTAGTTTTGTAAGTGTATCCCGACATCTATAATTCAAAAAGTAGTTATACTGTGTATAATATCTAGGCAAATTTAAAATTCTAAAGTCATTTTTTACTGTCTAATCAAATGGACCCTAACATACTAGGCCATTGATACTCACAGAAAATTATCAATATTCAACATGCAAAATGTAGTTTGTTGTTTGGTTCTTCCTTTTTATTTATTTATTTTTTACATTTTGACTTTCTAAATTATATTTTGCAGGGAAACTATGATGTTGACAGTGAATTTTGCGGTAAGGATAGTGTACAGCTGAAAGGATCTGAGATAACTACTGAACTTAAGTATTTCTTGAACTTATTGACACTGTGTTGGCATTTTTCAAAGAAGCCCTTCCCCTTGTTTTTAGAAGAAACTGGCTACTCTGAAGAAAATGTTCTCCTCCGGGAAGCCAAAGCAGGAGTAAGTCTTGTTTGAATTTTAGGAGAACATGATAATAATTCAATATCTGTACCATGAGTAGACTATATTGCTGATAGTTATTAACATTATTTTATTTTGAGGAAGGATGAGAGGTTAAAGCAACAGAGGATGTTGTTTTAGACACAGATTAAATATGGGATAAATAATTGATGATATATGTTTTCTTTTGTTTCGGCTTCAAAATGTTTAAATAAGTTTTTTGTTTCTTTCTTTTTGGTAAAAGACAATGTATATCTAAACTTGTCTGTCCATTGTCATGCAGATTTTGAAACCTGCTTTTACAATAATAGCTGATCATGAGATGAGATGCCTTTTGCTATTGATTCGTGGCACACATAGTATCAAGGATACTCTAACAGCTGTTACGGGAAATGTGGTACCATTTCATCATACTGTTGTTAATCAGGGAGGTGTCAGTGATTTGGTTTTAGGTTATGCACATTGTGGAATGGTTGCTGCTGCTCGATGGATTGCCAAGCTTGCAACTCCTTGTCTCCTTGAAGCACTTGGTTATTACCCTGACTATAAAGTTAAGGTAAATATGTTTCTTTTTATAATATTCCCTGCTCTTGACTAAATAAATCTTTTAACACCTATTTTAGACCATAATATCATTTTTAAAAAAATTATATTATATATATATATATATATATATATATATATATAGATAGATATATATAGATAGATAGATACATACATACATACATACATACATTTTTTTTTTTAAATTTTGTGATCAAACATGCATAAGCTAGTAGATTGTAGTCATCATGGTTTTTCATTGTTATTTTTGTTAATCTTGAATTTGAAAACAAATGTTTTGTTAGATCTTGAAATCATTCAGTTAGAATATATGCTGGTTGGCAACTGGCTTTTATTAATCTATATTTAATCATAAGCTTTAATAAGTAAATACTAGATTTTTCTGTAGTTTTAGGGATTACTTTTTTAAAAGTCTTGTATACAGATTGTAGGCCACTCTTTAGGTGGAGGCACTGCAGCAATTCTAACTTATGTGTTGAGAGAGAGAAAGGAACTGTCCGTTGCTACATGTGTCACATTTGCTCCAGGTGAGTCTTCTTTAATATATTATCAACTAATATTGGTTTAAACAGCTAATCTGTTGAACCTGACATCTTGTTACTCTTGCAGCTGCTTGTATGACGTGGGAGTTGGCAGAGTCGGGAGATAGTTTTATTACTTCTATTATAAATGGAGCTGATTTGGTGCCTACATTCTCGGCAGCTTCTGTTGATGACTTGCGCTCTGAGGTTGTAATCCTTGGCATCTTGTATTGGAAAATGTTCTAGTCCTGATTATTGACCAATATTTGATGATATTTGTGGGATATTCACTGGGGAGAGTGTAATTTAACTAAATAGGACTTGAAGTCCAAGTGTTGTACTATTTTAGGTTCTCTCAAAACTAGTATAAAAATCGTGGGATATTTTAGAAAGTAGTTTATAAATGTCCTTACTCTCATATTAAGTTATTGAGATTCAACAAAATTTTGCATTGGCTGTGCCTGTTACTCTCGCATGAAGACCTTGATGTTATTCATAAAGCTCCTGATTTGGTTTGCTTGCCTTATTGGGACTTGGACAAAACTGATAGACTGCCTTTTTGCATGATGAATATGTTTGCAGTTCATAAATTTCTCTTTAACTATTCTACATCATTTGTGTATTAAAATTACTTTTCCAATTTTCAGGTGACAGCATCGGCATGGATAAATGACTTGAGGAATCAAATTGAGCAAACAAGAATACTCAGTACTGTTTATCGTTCGGCTTCAGCACTAGGTTCGCGCCTCCCATCAATTGCCACTGCTAGAGCAAAAGTTGCTGGGGCTGGGGCCATTTTGCAGCCAGTTTCTAATGGTACCCAGGTACTCTTACCTAAGATCATTTCACTTCACTTTTGTTTCTCATGCAACAATGTATTCTCTCCTAAAGCAGGGCACACTAAACTCTTCATAGTTGGAAATTAAAAAAAGGCTTTTTGTTTGGTAATCTGTCTTATGTTAAAAGAATACTTATCGGTGTTGCAATCCAGTTGTCAAAAAAGTAAGTACTATTTATTATGATTTGGATCACATGCGTAACTTGGAAGAATTGTTTTTAATCTTGTTAGTTCTCTTCTAAGGTTAGGGGTTGATGTGTTCAATCTGATCATGCAACAAGTGCTAGTGCTACTGCTTCTTCTCCATGTCTGACTTTTCAAAAACTGCAGGTTGTGATGAAGAGAGCCAAGAGTATGGCTCAGGCAGCATGGGCACGTCCAAACCTTAATTTGTCCTCTTGGTCATGCATGGGACCCCGTCGAAGAGCCATGAGTTCTCATCTAAACTCCAAAGATGGGGGAAGTTCCCCTACATCTTCCTCTAGCAACATGGAAAATTCCGAACCACTTCTTGGTTCTCCCACAAAGGCAATTAATGCAAAGAATATGAACCTTCCTGTATCTTCATCTATAGAAGAGTGGTCTTCTGAGATTGAATGTGGCAATGATAGTTATGATACTGAGGTGGATGTTGATCATGACGACAGTCAGAACATGATGGACCGTGACAGATATGAGGATCAGATGAGTGAAGTGGAGTTGTGGCATCAACTGGAGCATGAGCTGTATGATGGAGCTGAAGGTGAGGAGACTGATGTGGCAAAGGAAATAAGGGAGGAGGAAGCAGCCATAGCTGAGGAAGTAGGGCAAACCCAGAGCTCTGTACCAGAAATGAAAGAAATGCACAGATTTTTCCCTCCAGGAAAGATAATGCACATTGTTACACTCCACTCTGACACCACTGAGCATGAAAACGATGGTAGCCGAACCTCAGCAAGTTCAGACAGTAGCGAACTAAATGAGACTATGATTGGAATTTTTCTAACTTCAAGATCTCTATATAGTAAACTAAGACTTTCACAGAGAATGATCAGTGACCACTTCATGCCAGTTTATAGAAGGCAGATTGAAAGGCTAATAAAAGAACTTGAGGAAGAATCTACTGAGGGTGACAATACACGAGAGGTAGTGTTATAGTCACAGTTAAATTTAGATTTATGTTTCTACCATGTACCATACTGCGTGTCATTGGGTGTTTTTTGTCCCCATTGATCTCGGAACAAGTCTGATAGGAACTGCAGTTTTTGTGTTATGCTGCAATAAGGAACCCAAATGAAGGTGATTATAGGCGCCTGATATACTGATGCTCACTCTGATGATCAAATGGAACCAACTCATCATCACTTGATACTTTTAACATTGATGCTGGCAGGGGAAAAGTAACTGTAAATGCTTCCCAAAAGTTGTATGTAAATAGTAATAATGTGGCAAACTGAATAGTACAAGGTTAAAATGATTCGTGGTAATTTGAATGAAATGATTTGGTGAATTAAATATCTTTGTGAATCGATGAATGTTTGATGTACTATGTATCATACATGCAATTATTTTGAAATGTTAAACGTGCAGTTGCACATAATCATTATCAGTTTGGTGGGAATGGTTGGAGTTACAGAAAGGTTAGAGTTGGACAGGTGAGTGAACAAGGGCCTTTCATTCAGGTGAATTTTCTTTACCATCAAAATATCTCATATCTTGACATATTGAAGAGACAGACTACTTGCCAAAGATTCTCAAAATGTGACCCCTACTATAGCTCGTTAGCTTTTGAGCATTGAAATTTGAATGGCCGTTTAAGCAAACGAAATTTATTGGCTGTGCAATTCAACAAAGTAATGCTATAATGAGCTTCATAATAGCTGAAGATGCTGTTCAAGCAATATTTGGCAAAGTGAACTTAAAAAAATAGTTGCAATTTCCTGCCAGAAACTTTGGAGCTATTGATTTAGTTCTTCAGAAACTGTAACGTGATTATTATATTTTTTTATAAGCTAAGGTGATTATTATTTAAGCAATAACTGAAGTCTTAATTACCTTTTTTTTTCCAACTATTTTATTAAAATGTTTAATTTTGTTTCACTATTATTTTTAGATTTTATTTTGTCTCATAATTTAAATAGTTTGAATATTATTGTACTATTATATTATATTTAATTCTATTTTACAATTTTTTAAATCCTCTCATGTCCCTCTTTTTGTGAAATTGAAGTTATATAGATAGTTACTCTGATGTTATTTCACAATTATTATTTAATAATAAAATTGTGTATCCAAGGTTCTTAATTGTAACTATGGTCTTATTATTGTTTTTTTTATAAATAAATGAATATAGAAGGAATGTCTTCCTTTAAAATTACAAACCACAAAAAGTTAAAGAAAGAAGGACGTGAAATGAAATATGTAAGCACAAATATATGATTGCCTCCATTATACTTATCCATTATACTTATGTTATTATTATTGTGTTGACTTTTGATAAAATGGATAATATTAAAGTTATTGAAAAAATTGTGAAATGAAATTCGATAAGAAAACAATAATAATTTAATCAGTATGTACTATAAAAAATTTTTACATTAATATTTAATTATATTTCTTTATTTAAATGACTTTTGAAATATTAATTGATAAAATAAATTAGAATAATAAAATTACATATTTTAGAAAATAAAAAAACTAAAATTGTGTTCAAATTTCTTTAAGATAAAAAAATAAAATAGACAAGCATCAACAAAGAGCTAAATGTTAATTTTGATTCATTATATTTTAATATTTTTTTTTATTTTAATACATTAAGTTTTAAAAAAATGATTTTGATTCTTTATGTTTGTTGAAAATTTGATTTTGCTAATTTATAAAAAGATATGTGAAGTTGGGTCTCCCCTTGCCTAATTTGTGTGAGGATCTTTTTTGAGACGGAAAGATTATTGTGTAAATTGGGTCTGTGGATAGGTTGAAGATTGATTGTGTTGTAGTAGCCGTGATAGTTAGAGGAGATGGAATGGAAATCCCCTCTTGATTCCTTTTTCTATCTCCACTCTCCACCATGTCAGCTATTGAGTTACACTTTTTTCTTTTTATATAGCTCATTGGTAGTGACAATGGCCCGCCGAAGTAGGTCACAGACACAGTTGGTCACCACTCCGTTTACTAGAGATGGAATCCATTTGCTTTTTTTATTTCTCATCAGTGACAGTGAGAGACTCAGAGCTCAGATGAGGACCAATAACATAACGCCCCATCGCTCTCACTGCAACGCCGCACTTATTATCATTCAATTTTACACTTCTCATAAATTCTTCAAAAAAACATATTCCCAACTCAAATTCATTTTTTAATTACACTTACTTTTTTTTTAACTATTTTTTAAATGTTTAATTTTTTATTAGTTGAGTTTAATTAGTATAAACTATCAGGATAAAATTTTTTATACATATTCAATCACAACCCTTTATGTATTATAAATTTATTTATTTTATCAATTAATTTTTTAAAATCATTTAAATAAAGAGATATGATTAAATATTAATGTATTTTTTTTATATTATCAGTACATACTAATTCAACTCTATTTTAAAATAAAGAAATTTAGTCTCTTATTTTTCAATGTATAATTTTGATTTATTGTTTTGGAAACAAGAACATTTGGTATTTTAGTTTTATGAAATTCATAGTTTTGATATTTAATTAAATTAAATTTAAAATGTTAATTATTATTAAGTTAACATTGAAAATTACGTAAGTTAAACAAATACTTCAATTTCAATAACTATAATTTTGAATTTTATAAAAATAAAGATTAAATGTTTTTATTTAAAATTTGATGTAGGGACTCAAAATAGATGAGTTTAACTAGATAACAGGACAAACCTTAATATCATCGATTCGACTAAAGTTACAATGTTTGACTTGGAAATCGGAAGCAAAAAAGATGCCATTAGGAATAATTTACAAAAACACAAAATTTTATCATCAATTAATATTGGGTGTGCTTTATTTGGAGAATGAGTGGAAACAATGTCTCACTTATCTGCGAATTGTTGTATCTTTTCAAGCTTTATGTCAAATTTTGTACTCTGTGGAGATTACTACAGTTACACAATGAGGTTTATTTGAGTTTCTTGTTATCAATTTTGGGTCTGGTTAATGAGACCAAATTGTATTGACGGGAGTCTGATCTTTGGTTTGATTTGCTAGAATCTTACATATACAGAAAGCAAAAAATATGCTAATTTTCAAAAGTCAATTACTTGATATTGATGATATACTTACATAGAAGCAAAAAATATGTTGATTTTCAAAGATCAATCACTTGATATAAATTATATACTTTTAATTATGCAGTTGAGTTTTTGGAAATTGTGCTAAAGTAGCAACTCATCCTTTTTTTTTTTTTTTAATGTCTTATAAACTCTAGATTTTGTAAACATGTATTATTTTTAATGCTAATTTGTTCTTGATGTGACATATTTATGAAGATGTATTATTTTTAAATAGACACAACTTGTACTTTTTGCTTAATCTTCTTTTTTTTAGTTTATAAGAAATGTTTTATTTTAAAACATAGGACCAAAATTACAGATTTCAAAATCAAAATTACATTTAAGAAGAAAAAAAATTTCAATACAAGAAAAACTTAAGAATTTTGGTTCAATAAAAGGAGATTAACGATAAGAATATATAAGTAGAAATCAAATAAAATTTTAAAAATAAAAAGGTCTAGCTCAACTAGTAAGTGAAGAGTTGTTGTAAACTTTAGTGTTATTCATGACAAATAAATTAAAAATGATTATATCCTTAATTACTACCTTATTTTCCTGTACTAGTTGTAATTTGCTGCCGAATTAAACAAATATTAAATGTTACTACACACATTATTCCCTGAATAGTACTCTTATGTCTTGAAACAGATCTCTCCCTTTTTTAACAGATGTTGATCAATTTGGTTTAAACAGAGGTTGATATTTTAATATTAATCGTTAAAATCTGATAAATCGTAACTAAAAATATCCATGAGAGTGTAGAAGCTACTCAGTAGTACGTTTAACCTTTCATTTCTTCAATGAACTATGTTCACAGAATCACAATTACGCGAATGGCATATAATTGAGCTAAAGGGTGTGGATATCAAATCAAAGCGAAGTTTGTGGCATTAACCGTCTCACGTCCTCAAATGATCACATCAAAACCTGAAAGAATTCTTCTAATTAATTAGGTTTAATTAAATACATTAGAGAACAGGTCCACTTTCACCCAACTTGCCACAAAATTGCTGTATTCAACTTTTCACGTAAAGATTAAGAAATTATTAATAATTTTAATAAGCAATATAATTTTATTACAATAAAAAATATGAAAATTTGTTGTGTTAAAACCACCCATTTAATTGAGGATGAAATTGAGGAATTATTCAATTTAGTATTAATATTTTAAAACGATAATAAAATTTCTTAAAACGTGTTAAACTTAAGAGTGAAATCGAGAGAATATTAATTTAGATTTTTTGTTAAAATTTAATAAAACTATCTACACTTCTTTATCATGAAAAATAAAGTAGGTGTTTAGGTAAAAAATTGTACTAATTCATATGACATGGAAAATGTTAAAATCAATTTCTAAATCTGATTTTCTATTTAGAAAATAATATCTCATCTAGGTACTTTTGGGTGTGAATACGCATTAAACAAGTTTAAAGTTAATGTGAAACTATTATATATAAAAAAAATAAATAAATATGATGTACTAGTACACATTAGTGGAAGAATAGTAATGATATTGTCCGCTTAATGCTTGCATATTTTGGAAGGAAAAAATAAAAATACCAATAAATTGCTCTTATATCATTCTCATCAAATAGAGGTACTTCATTTTATGACAAACATAAACGACAATGTATACGACTATGGTAAATTGTAAACAATATTTCTATTATGGTAGTTCTTTAGAGTTCATATAATAGAAATAATACAGGACCTTGAATTTCATGGTTCTCACATATCTATATAATGAGAAGAGACTTACTATCCATAATTGCTCTTCTTTGCTTGAATTCTTTGTGAAGATTTTTTTGGACTGATTTTCTCTCATTTTTTCCTTTTCTTTTCTGACTCCTGATGGTTTGGAGGTTTTCTTTTCTTACATCTTTCTTTCTGTAACTTCTCTTTCTTATAAGGAAATGAAGATAGATTTTTAATCTAACCCCTTTTGATTCTATTTTCCATACTGGGTCAACAATCATCAAATTGGGTCCACTTTTATTAAAGTCACATTATTAAAATACATGGGCCACATTAATTAAATTAATTAAATAATCTAACAATCTCCCGGTCAAGTGTGCACTATTTAATGAACAATTAAGCCATAATCCTTTAATGAATTGAAATGACTGGATCATGGAGAGCACAAGTCATCAACGACAAAATTCCTTCCATGTATCACATAATCAAAACAATTAAGTATAATGTTAATCAACTTTTAACTTTCATGTCTTAAAAAGACATAACATGTCATCACACTCAATAATATATGTATAACATAATGTGGATAACAATGAAATAAACTGAAACACAACTTTATTGAATTCACAAGTGTCATAACAGTACAAGTAAACAACTATACATATGTATACACATAGATAACACTATATGTTAACATTGACTTTTCCATAACGCCCATACTCTTAACATGGCCAATAAAAGTTTTAGGCAGTAGTCCTTTAGTTAACGAATTTGCTATCATAAAATTTGTACCAATATACTGTCTACAATACTAAGCCCTAAGACAAAGTTTCGCAACCACAATGCATGAATAGTGGCCTCAAAGCATGCCACAAATTCAGCCTTTATGGTAGAAGTAGCAATGACAGATTGTTTTGCACTTTTCCATGTAATTGCTCCTCCTGCCAACAAATAAACAAAATCAAATATGGATTTCCTCGAATCCACACATCTGACATACTCTGAATATGACTAGACAATCACTTCAAGATTATTTGAATTTCTGTAGGTGAGCATGTAGTCCTTGGTACCTTGTAAGTAACCTGAGAACTTTCTTTGCAACTTTCCAGTGGTCCATTCCGGGATTACTTTGATATCGACCTAATATTCCAATAGCAAAACTGATATCCGGCCGAGTGCAAGTTTAAGCATACATCAAACTCCCAACCACTGATGCATAAGGAATAAACTCTATGACTTTCATTCCAAATCATTCTTGGGACATTGCATTTAATTAAACTTATCCCTTTTCTAAATTGGAACTACTCTAGAAGAGCATTTTCCATTCCGAATCTCTCTAGCACTTTATTAATATAGCCTTTTTGAGACAAACCTAATAGTCCTTGTGATCTATAACGGAATATTTCTATTCCTATCACATAGGATGCCTCACCCATATCTTTCATTTCAAAGTTATTAGCGAGAAACTTCTTTACATTATATAACAAACCAATATCATTAGCAGCAAGAAGAATATAGTCACCATATAGAACCAAAGTAATGAATTTGCTCCCACTAATCTTCATGTAGATACACTGATCAACAAAGTTCTCTACAAAACCATATGAAGTTATGGTATCATTAAACTTTTGATACCATTGTTGAGAAGCTTGTTTCAGTCCATATATTGACTTTTTTAATTTACACCCCAAGCTTTCTTTTCTTGTGGTTGAGAATCCTTCTGGTTGATCCATATATACTTCATCTTCTAAGTTACCCTTCAGAAAGGCAGTCTTTACGTCCATTTGGTGAAGCTCTAAATCATAATGAGCCACCAAAGCCAAAATAATCCTTAAAGAGTTCTTCTTTGAAACCAGTGAGAAGGTATCTTTATAGTCAATGTTATCCTTTTGAGTCTAACCTTTGGTGACAAGTCTAGCCTTATACCTTTCAATATTGCCTTTTGAGTCTCTTTTAGTCTTAAAGATCCATTTACAACCGACTTATTTAGAACTTTTAGGCAACTCGACTAGATCCCAAACTTGGTTGTCATTCATTGATTTCAACTCTTCTTTCATAGCATTGAACCACTTTTCAGAATTGTTACTTTCCATGGCTTGTCTGAACAAGACTTGATCCTCATCAATGCTCAAGTCACATTCATGTTCAATAGAGTAAAACACATAGTCATTCGAAATAAGAAGTCTTTTTTGCCTTACAAACCTTCTTAATGCTACTTCTTATGGTTCCTTTACCACTTGTTCATTTGTGACTTGCACATTGTCAGCTGGTTCATCATCTATATGTTCATCCTGTGGGGTTGAACATTAACTTGTTTTCTCTGCATGTTGTGTGATTGTGATACAATAGGAGGGATAACAACTTGAGAAGAGACACTAGGTGTAGAAACATTATTAGTAGTCTCTTGAATATCCATTTTTCGTGATTCATCATTCCCACTGAACTAGCCATTCTCAATGAACCAAACATTACTAGACTCAAACATGATTTAGAACTTGTATCCTTTTGACTTTTCAGGATAGACAATGAAGTAACCACTAATAGTTCTTGCATCAAACTCCTTTTCATGTGGATTGTATATCCTTACTTTTGCTATGCAACCCCAAACATGAAGATGTCTTAAACTGGGTTTCCTTCTAGTCTACAATTCATAAGGAGTCTTAGGAACTACTTTACTAGGAACCCTATTAAGTAGATATACAACAATCTTTAATGAATATATCCACAAAGCTAAAGGAATATTGCTATGACTCAACATACTCCTAACCATGTTCATAAGAGTACGATTCCACCTTTTTGCTACACCATTTTGTTGTGGTGTACCAGGCATTGTATATTGTGCACATATGCCCCAACTTTCGAGAAACTTTGCAAATATACCTGGACATTGTCCACTTTCATCGGTTTTATCATAATATTCACCACCTCTATCAGACCTCACCACATTTACTTTTCAATCTAATTGTCTTTTCAACTCATTAATGAACACCTTAAGGATGTCCACTGATTGAGAGTTTTTCATGCAGCAAATATATATAACAATAACATGAGAAGTCGTAAATAAAAGTGATAAAATACTTTTCACCTCCTCAAGATGAAATGTTAAAAGGACCACAAATATCAGCGTGTATCAATTCAAGAAGTTGATTGCTTCTTGTGGCTAGATTCTTTGATATGTGTTTGGTTTGCTTACCCTTAATGTAATCCACACACACATCCCAACCATCAAAATCCAATTGAGGTAAAATCTCATTTTTCACTAACCTCAACTTCCATTCCTTAGATATATGACCCAATATTTGATGCCGTAAGAAAGCAAAACATTCATTTCATACACTACGTTTACTACCAACAATATGCTCAACATTAAATAGAGATTCTGAAAAATTAATATTAAGATTGAAATTATATAAACCATCCAATAAGGTACCAAAACCATAATAGTACGCAAGTTTATACTAATGAAAAATGCTATTTCCAATCCTAAAATTAAAACCTAAATAATCCAACTTTGCAACAGAATCTGAATTCCTAGCACAACCAAGAACATGAAGACACTTTTCAAGATCTAGATAACAACTAGTGTCTAGAATCAATTTGTAAGTCCTAATTCCTTTTGTCCATGCCTTCATTCTTTTCCCCATATACAAATATTTTTCATTTCCTTTTATGGGTTGGATTGAAAGGAATCCCTTTCTTTTCAAACCAAGATTTTCTTTTTGGACAATCTTTCTTGAAGTGACCAACCTTCTTGCAGAAGAAGCCTTTCTGGTCCTTTTGGATTTTGCCCTCATTCACTTTCATTGGGTCCTTCTTGTTCTTCTTTCCTGGTTTGGTTTTGCTACTACTAGCACCATCATGAGTCATGTGATGGATAGAATCATCCTTTACTTTCTTTAGCCTCCCTTACTATTGAACCAATATGACCTTGATTTCTTGAAAGTTCCATTTATCCTTAAGGGTGTTGCAATTCACCAGGAACCGGTCAAATTCAGGAGGGAGTTCATGATAAACTGTATTAGAAATGACTCATTCATTTCCATTCCCATTGACTTCAACTTTGCTGCTAAATTAGCTATTCTAGTCACATGATCATGAATGGGCTGTGACAATCAAACTTTTTATTCTTTAGCTCAGTCATAAGAGTTCCCACAATAGACTTGTTAGTTATGTCTGATTGTGAGTATTCCTTAATCATTTTCATGAATTCCCTTGCATTTTTTGTTTTGGGCATAAATGACTTAATGATTTTAGCCATGGTCATGCGCATCAAGTTCAGTGATACCCTGTTAGACCTTTGCCAGACCTTATAAAGAGACTTATCATCATCCGCACTGGTCTCAGTAATGTTTAGCCCATTAAACTTGACCACACCATTTTCCAAACCAAATGAACTCATGGAAGTTGCAAACAATATATATAAGCTCATGCATTAATGCCTTGAAAATTTTAATGGATTCAAACAAACAACTATACTAGTCATGCATTTAAGTTCGCCTTTGGGTGATACTTAATCTGACAATTTCAACTAAATCATGATGCTAAAATGAACATACTTTAATAGACCATTAATCATACTTGGATCTACATACATGCTAAAATGAATCATATTTATCAAGTATGTCAAATGTCTCTTTAATGTCATTTATTATAAACAATAGTCCATCTTTGAGTAACACAAATATTCTTTATAAAATAATGAGCAATAATCAACTATAAACCAATATTGCATCCTTAATATATCATCAAAATCATTTCATTACAATAAGGTACAATCAATTTGGAATTAAACAAATTAAAGAATTTGACCAGTTTAGTGATTAACAAATAATAAATCTATATTTAATCCCAAATTAAACATACAGGATAAATAAATTATTTATCATCACTATATAAGCATTCACTAATTCTCAATCAAATAATAAAATAACATTGGTCTTTCCAATAAACTTTATTGCAAATAAATCTGAATTCTCAAAACGGAAGCATGATACATATAATTATTTTTCCTGTTAATATATCTCATGTTTAAACATACATAGAAGGTGAAGAGGGCTGGAATGGAAAAGGAGGAAGGCTGGACGGAGGTAACAAGAAGAAAGGATGTTAGACAGGGGAATGGAAAGGGAGGAAGGCAAGCCGGCCGCGAGGCAGGGGAAGAAATGGGGCGAATAACATCGGTCTATTTCACTCATTTCCTGGAAGAGTATAAGGCAAAAGATGTATGGGAGATATGCTAAGATTTACGATGTGGTTATCCCAAATAAAAGGAACAGGAGGGGGTAGAGGTTTGGTTTCGCTAGATTTAGGGAGGTACAGGATGCGAAAATGCTGGCGGTGAAATTGGATAATATTTTTATTGGAGACAAAAAATTGTGGGTCAATCTCCCACGGTATAAACAGCGGGCTAAGCACAGCCAGAGGGGGGATAACGGGTGGAAGAGGAAACATGTTCAAAATGTTCATCATACGGAAGAGGGGTGAATGGTGCAACAAATAACAACTAATGAAAGCATGAAGAAATCATATGCATCGGTACTCCACGTCCCCGGGGGATTTAAACATAGGACAGGGCGGAAGGAGGCAAGAACGATGGAAGCGGAGGAACTGCAGATGATGTACAAGGCACCAGTGGAGGAGATCACTCGGCTTCAAAAGGCATACATGGGAGAAGTACGAAACAAAGGGAATGCATTCAGGACTCAACTTTTCCTTATTACACATGGAATATACAGAGTATGAGCAACCCCAATGGGGGTGAATAAGGCACTGTTGGAACTGGAACAGGGAGAGACACTGGAAGACATCATAAAAGGCAAACAAATTTGGTTCGAACAATGGTTTGCTAGGATACAGAAATGGGAGCCGGGATCTGTTGACATGGAAAGGAGGGTCAAGGTGAACTATTATGGTATCCCTTTACATGTCTGGGGGAAAGAAGGCTGACTGAGTTGAAAGAGGAGATGCTCCGAAAAGAGAAGTGGAAGGGGAGCGAACAGGGTGAGGGCAGAATCACAAGACGCAGCGGCTCGGTATTCTGGTAAGGCGGCGATACGGCTGACGAAGACACACTAGGAGATAGGGGTCCAGAGGTACAGATGAGGCAGATAGGCTTAGGGGAAGGCCATAGCAGAGAAGCTACTGAGCAAGATAGTCAGGATAGGCAGGTAGGGGAGAAAAAATAACACGAGACAAGATCCCAGTTTTTGCGCGAAGGTATTGGGTATGAGGCAGAGATATAGCAGGAAGCAGAGGGGAAAGCTTTTGGTGGGAGTAGGTCAGTTGGGGAAGAAGATGAAAGGTATTCGGAGGGCGAAAGGAAAACACAACACGCGAATGGTGGGGAAAGGGAAAGGAGAACCAACTTTCAAGAGAGGAAGTGTGCTGCACGGGGCTCGAGACCCGTCAGTCATGTGATGATGGGACATGATGAAGTGAAGGATTCAGAAACGCGGTAGGTCCAGAGACTTCGGAAGGCAAACGTAGGTAATGGGCTCGTATGTGATATGGACTGGGTTGGGGAATTTTTGCTGGTGCGAAGCAGAAGTCAAATTGAGGAAGTTTGGGCCCAGAATGATGTATTGGACTGGGCCCGAGAGACGAATGGAGAAAGGAAATCATTGGGTTTCTTTTCCAGAAATGGCAATGGTGTAAATAGGAAAGAGGTCATTTATGTGAATAGTGAATTCAAAAATAATGAATCTATTTCTACACAACCATATGACTACAAGAAATGGATATTGGTTGGGGGAGAAGAGGTGTCCGGAGGAGGGGACGGGCAAAGGAGGGAGGTAGCCGTATGGAAACAAGTGAGAAGAAATAACATTGATGGGAGTGAATTAATGAGGCATAGACAAAAGGATGAATTGAAGGAGGATGGGAATGGGAATGGAAGGGAGGACGATGGAATGGGTAAAATATGGAAGGCTATGAAGGAAATCGGAATTTCTGGGAACCAACCAGATGGAGTATATATTCAGGAATTAAGAGAGATGGAGATGAGGGACAAGGTGGCGAAGGAAAGAAGGGATAGGAGGATAGATTGGAATAGCTAAATGAAGATATTCTCATTAAATGTGAGGGGGTTCCGGGATCGGGCCAAACGAAGAAGACTTAGGAGAGTTCTAAATGATAACGATATTGATATTTGCTTATTACAAGAGACAAAATGCAGGATGGTGAATGAATGGGAGATTAAGGAGGTATGGGGGTTGGCAGGGTGTGAGTGGAGGATACTTCCATCAACAGGGCTTAGTGGAGGATGTCTGACAATCTGGAAGGAACATATGTTGGAGGTCGTTTGGGAGATTCAAGGACAGGGCTTTCTCGGAATTGGATTTAGAGGAAAGAATTCCAATGAAGTAAACTGTGTGGTAAATGTATACGCTCCATGTTCGCTAGAAGGGAAAACGAAGGTATGGGATGATCTGATGATGACAAAGCGAGGATTTCCAGGGGTAAATTGGGTAATTGGGGGAGATTTTAATGCAGTGGTGGATAGGCATGAGTTCAAAGGGAGCTCCAATTACCACTCTAGAACTGAGATGTCTGATTTTAAATTCTTTATCCAAACAATGGGTCTTATGGATATTGCGGTCATCAGGAAAAGAGTAACGTGGATAGCTCCAAACGGAGAATCATCTAGTAGGTTGGATCGATTTCTGTTTTCCCCAGATCTGATGGAGGAATGGGGAGTCATAGCTCAAAGGGTGGGAACAAGAAAGTTTTCAGATCACAGTTGGATCTTAACAGAAGTTAATAAATAGAATTGGGGTCCTAAACCTTTTAAGTTTTTTGATCATTGGTTGCAGGAGCCAGATTTTATGGAATTGGTGAGACAGTTTTGGACATCAAAACAGGGTCAAGGATGGAAGATGTATCAGCTGGCAAGTAAATTAAAAGGTTTGAAGCTGAAGATTAAAAAGTGGAAAGTAGATAAGTGGGGAAAAGATGAAAAATTTCTGGCAGAGAAGGTAGTAAAATTGGAGACAGTGGACCAACACTTATGTGAAGGGGTGCGTGGAAGTAGTCAACAAAGACAAGACATTTTGTCAGAGTATTGGGGAAAGGCAAGGAGAATGGAACAGTCCATGCTACAAAAATCTAGGGTAAAATAAGCTTTAAATGGTGACAGTAACACCAAGTACTTTCACAAATGCTTTAAGGAGAGATGCTATACAAATTCATTACTGGCAGTCAGATCAGAGGCGGGTTGGCTGGAGGAAGCTCAACAGATCCGGGACTATGTGTTAAAACACTTCTCAGAGTTCTTCACTGAGGAAGCAGAGGGGAAACCAAATATGGATGGGGTACACTTCAATAAACTGAATGGGCATCAGAGAGAAATGTTGGAAAAGCCTTTTGCAACGGATGAGATAAAGGAGGCGGTATGGGCATGTGAGGGAGGGAAAAGCCCGGGTCCTGACGGATTTGGTTTCAATTTTTATAAATCATGTTGGGAAATCATAGGGGAGGATGTGGTGAAGGCAGTACAAGAGTTTCATTAGTCAGGCACACTACCAAGAGGAGTGTCATCATCCTTTCTTACCTTGATTCCCAAGGTGGCAAAGCCAAACAGGTTAGCTCAGTATAGACTCATCTCTTTAATTTCAAGCATTCAAAAGAATGTGTCTAAATTGTTGTCGCTAAGAATGAAGAGAGTCATGGGGGAATTGATATCTAAGTGTCAGTCAGCATTCTTTCCAGGTAGATCAATTCTGAAAGGGGTAGTGGTAGCAAATGAGATAGTTGATTGGGTAAAACGGAAAAAGAAATCCTGTTTTCTACTTAAGGTGGATTTTCAAAAGGCTTATGATTCGGTTAATTAGAATTTTTTGGATTATATGTTGGCTAGGATGGGGTTTGGGAGAAGATGGAGAATGTGGATGAACAACATTGTCAGGAATAGTCATGTGTCAATTCTAGTAAATGGGAGCCCAACTGATGAATTTAGTCCAGGGAGGGGTCTGAAGCAGGGAGATCCACTTTTCCCCTTTTTGTTTCTAGTGGTAGCGGAAGCTTTGTCTGGACTTTTCAGGTCAGCAATTGATAAAGGGGTGTTCAGAGAACTCAATATTGGGGACAATGCAAAGTTCTCAATATTGCAATATGCAGATGATGTTATTATGATGGGGGAAGCCGATCTACAATCAGTATGGTATTTGAAGGTAATTCTGCGTGATTTCGAGATGACATCGGGCCTAAAGGTGAACTACAGTAAAAGTAAATTTTTTGGATTAAATGTGGATGATTCATTCAGGAGTGCTGCGAATAGTCTGTTGAACTGTGAGGTATCTTCTCCGCCATTCAAATTTTTGGGGGTACCGGTGAGGCTAATCCAAGGAAGGCAGAAATGTGGTCACCAATTATCGAACAATTTCAGAGGAAACTGTCAGGATGGAAGACAAAACATATGTCGTTTGTGGGAAGGTTAGTTATGATTAATTCAGTTTTGTCAAGCCTTCCATTGTATCTCTTCTCCTTTTACAAGGTTCCCAAGAAAGTTTTAAAAGTTATTAGGGGATTACAACGTTCCTTTCTGTGGGGTGTAAAAGATCAAGAGACCAAGATTGCGTGGGTCAGTTGGGAAAATGTATGTAGGCCTAAGGAAGAAGGGGGTTTGGGAGTAAAATGCCTATGGAAGTTTAACTTGAGTTTGCTTGCAAAGTGGAGGTGGAGGATATTAACAGAGGAAAATGCAATCTGGGGGAGTTTGTTGAAGTGTAGGTATGGTCAGTCACACAAATTCAATAATAGACCTGCAAATCTCTCTCGAAACTTCTCAGTGGTGGAGGGATTTATGGGCTATTGATGGACCGAAAACGGTGATACCAGACTGGTTCCGGAACAATGTTATGAAAAAAAGTAGGGAATGGAAAGGACACTTTATTTTGGGAGCATAATTGGATAGGAGATGGACTGTTAAGCTTAATATTTCCCAGGTTGTATGGGATATCGGTCGATAAGCGCATTACCATTAATGATAAAAAGGAATCCTTATTACAATCAGGGGGGTGGAAGTGGATATGGAGAAGCGAGTTATTTGTATGGGAAGAAGATCAACTGCGTCATTTAGAAAGTCTGTTGCATCAAGTGGTCATTCAGGACCAGATGTTGGACGTATGGAGATGGAGGCCAAGTAAGGATGGAGGTTTTTCAGTGGCACAGGCATATACGGTTCTATGTTCACAATAGACTTCACCGAATTTAATTGAGGTAGAGCCGAAAGAACTGAGACGAATGTGGAAGGATAAACTACCATCTAAGGTAATTGTTTTTTCGTGGAGGATATTGCTAGACAGACTACCAACAATTGATAATTTACTGAAAAGAGGAGTAAATATCCCAATAGCGGATGCTCAGTGTGTGTTTTGTAGAAGCGCTACAGAAAGTACAAATCATATTTTCTTAATGTGTAGCAAGGCTCAATCGGCGTGGAACAAAATGATAAGTTGGCTGGGAATTCAAGGACCAATTCCGGGGAATCTGACGTAACTTTTTCTCTCATCGTCTGCATGGGTGGTTGGAAAGCAAAAGAAGAGGTGTAGGTATGTTTTCTGGCTAGTTGGGTGTTGGGGTATCTGGATAGCTAGAAACCAGATTGTTTTTTATAACATACAGGCGGATTCAGTTGATATTATGATGTTTATAAAAGCCATCACGTGGAAATGGTTAGCATATTCCTTTAGGTTTAATAGGGGGTGTGTGTTTTCGGACTGACATGCTAATCCGAGACTGTGTTTATTGAACATGAGGTAATGGTGCCTGTGATAGTTTATGCACTATTAGGATAACGAGGGGTGCGTAATTAGTATGTAGTCTGAGAAACATTTCTTTCTTGTTGAATAAAATTCTTTGCGTTTCAAAAACAATAACATAGAAGGTGAAGAAAAAATCTAATCATCTTTCAATGTTCTCTCATTTCCAGAGAACGTTACATACACATAAGTTGGAAACTCTCAATTTTGCATTTCCATCTTTTATGTTTCAGGAACAATAAAACATCATGCAATTCTTTTATACGTGCAGTGGCTTTTCAAACATATATGTATTGCATTGGAAATTGTGAATTTAAAATAGAATTCAAAACTTTTCAATTCTTAAAGTTTCTAGTTCCTGTACGTGAGGAAATGAACACTTCGATACAGTGCATCGCAATTGAATACGTTTGTCTTATATTTGAATACATTTTCCCGAAACTTAATTCCCGATTAAAATATATATATATATATATATATATATATATATATATATATATATATATATATATATATATAACATTTAATCTTTCATTGAGAATCACAAATAATAATCTTTCAAACCTGGCTCTATAATACAGGTAAACAATATTTCTATTATGATAGTTCCCTAGGGTCTGCACGTGACCTTGAATTTAGGATGAATTCATATTAGCCAACACTGCAGCAGATAAAATTCTCATCGGTAATAAGAAATGGTGCTGATAAAAAGATGGTATCACTTTTATTTTTAAAATTCAAATGAGTTTTATATGTACTTTTGTCTCCACTAATAGGTGTTTTTGAGTTTATATATAAAATTGAAATTAAGATTTTTCTATTTTGATGAATTATTTAATGAAAGATAAGTTTAGATATTTGAATTTCCTAAATTATTGTTAGACACGTTGAGAAAGGAAAAGCACAAATGAAAACTTTTGGGTGGATGGATATATAGCTTTGGCGAAATGAGGAAAGTACAAATCATATACAAGTTCAGCTTCACGTTCCATAAACACAATAGTTTGCCCTAAAGAATAGCCCTGTCACTTTGTGTGCGCCGCCATTAACCCTATTCCCGCTCTTCAATGCTCTAAACTATATGTTTCACAAAATCAAAGACCAGGTGCGTAGAAAAAAATATATATATTTGTAGATATAATTACGGAAAGGAACCTAAGCCAAGATGTTTAAATATCTTTTATAAATTAAAAAAAGAAACTATTTATATGTTACGATTCAATTTCGAGAAGAACCGATGCTATTTTATCTCTTATCTTCTTTCTCGTATAGCATTGTTCCTTCCTATCGCTTACAGTACGTTTTACTCATATTATCTGAAAACACATTATTATAAAAATGATTGAGCAAAAACTTTTTACGGAATCTTCGTCTAGATCGAGTCCTGTTGATAAATGGGGAAAAGTATATATATTGGAAATCTCATCATGTGGATGAATAATAAAAGCTAGCTAAACAAGAATATACAAGTGATGAAAATCTTACTTAACAAAATTGATTTTATAAGAGTTAACTTAAATCCTCCCATACTAGCTAATAATATAAATTAAAGAGAAAGAAAAAGCAAAACTATATATATTATTTACTTTTGAAGCATATACCATATATTAATAATTTATATTGTTACTTTTGGTTTAATAACTTTCATTTTGATGCCATCAACGAATTAAGCATACACATGACAAGTGTGTAGCGTAAGGCATGATGATACCAGTATTAAATTAGTTCCCATTAGTCAATTGCAGATACATACTATATTCGCCATTGCCATCGTCATTATCTATTGAAAGCCATCCAAAAGCAAAATTTGGTTTCAGTAGTTGACCTAAACCAAGAGTATACATACACTACGAAAACAAGTTTTTTTTTTTTTTGGGAGATTTATAAGTTTAATTCACATTATCAATCAATAAAAAATTATATTAGAAATTATTTTAAAAGGATAATTATTATAAAAATGTAGATGAAAAAATTTAATTGACAGGCTAACAACTAAAAAGTAAATGTTTTGAGGGGAAAAGTTGAAGAAATTAAAGTGGGGCTGAATATATACAGAAGAGGTGTAAAAAACATAGATGTGAGCATTGAATAGATGCAGACAACAAGGATGCATGGGTTCACATGGTGTATATTGGTATGAAATTAGGGGGTTGTCCTGACCATGTGAAATTATGAAGTATGCTACATATTCCCACACCACAAAATTAATGCATTTTGAAGGTGCGTGGCACATATATCTGCGGCTGTTTGGTCGAATATTGTAGTGGAAAATGAGAGCTCCATGTAGATAGGTGGGTTTGTCCCTAAATATGAACATATTTTGTCACAGTGTCCAAGTGCAAGTCCTTGTCACAACCGCTGGTTAGTGCAATGGCAATTATATGTCACACACTACCACTTAATTTCATTCTCATGGCAGTGTTTGGTCCACTCATTAATTTCTGTTTTCAGCACAGAACTTACTGCAATTTGTGTTTGACTGTGACCTTGTGTGGGGTTCATCATTTCTTTTCATTATGGAGATCAGATGCATGAGGAATTAATAGCCAAAAGGCTATTTCTCCATTTCTCTCCCTCTCCACTCTCTCCTTGTGTTTCTTTCATGCAAAATTTATATGCATGAGAGGAATATATATAGTCCCTTGTAAGGTCAGAAAAACCCATTATAGATGATTTCTCAACAATTAAGGGTTTATGATATTGATTTACAATATACCATTTATTAATAGAAGAATTTTTATCAGAATCAAACATAAGTTAAATCTGGTTTAACTGTTTAAGCGAAAGATTCAATCCATATACTCTTCTTGTTGCACTGTATTATTTTATTTTTTTCCCCACTGTTAAGTCCTAATCGAAGAGAAAGAAAAAGATAAACTGAGTTTAAAGATCATTTTATCACAATCACTGTACTATTTACATGATGACTTTTAATGAAGTTAATTAAAAAACTTACAAAGATTATGATATATTGAATGATTGTGTAAAAATTTCTCATAAAATCTACTATATTATAAAGCAGTTTATATAAACCTAAATGAATGTTTTTGGAAACGGTTAAATAAGTTTGTACAATGATCTAAATTCTTTTAGAGTCCTTGGCCACGGTCAACGTAGAGCTCTTCTAATTTAACTTAGCATTAAAACTTAGATGTATAATTACATTAAATACTTTATAATAATTAAAAAAAATGGAATAAAATAATTTGCAATAAAGTATAGGTGTTGTTGAGAGTTGAGAGGCTGAAAAGGAAAAAAGAAAGTGGTATTGGTGCCCCTATTTGTATGTTAGTGTTAGCTTTTGATATCTTTAATAATGGGAAATGGAAGTGGGGACATTGAAACAAGTGGTTGCGTAGGAAGCACTGCGCTTGCAAACAAACCCAACCCAACCAATTATTATTAAAGGCGTGGAAATTTTACCTGTCCAATATTGCCCCCTCTCATTCATGTGTTATTACCATAATAATCTTTCATCTAAATAGAACTGTTTTCGAAGGAAAAAGTGAACATTATTTACGGTTTTGTATATATATATATATATATATATAGTGCTAGTTGGACTTTAGAGTTGTCACACTCTGGAATCAGAATACCTCGCTAGATACGCCATATATGGAGAACCTTCACATAATTACCCACAAGAATAATTCTCCCTTTCTTTTTTCTTGTATGTGCTTCCCTTTATTGTGAAGCTGCTTCAACGTTATCAAAATTCAATTCAATTTTTATTTTTTTTTCTCACCACTATTATTCTTCCTTGGATATTGCTAAAGCAAAGTGTATAATAAGTTCCCTTATTCTCTCTTTGATTATTTATTACCATATGCATATGGATTCAATCTTGTCCAACCTCATCAATATACGCTAGCTCAGTGATACACTTCATTTCAAGAGTCAATATTATTATCACAAGCTTCACAACTTTGCTACTGGTATATTTCGGTTCAATTCATACACCATCATTTTAATGCCCCCGTGCATACCATAAACATCAAATAATGAATCCACGTTTTAGTTAATGCATTATAATTCAATGAGAGAAACCAAATTATTTACAATTGCTTTTATTTTTCAGGTTTATAATTGTTATATCTATATGTATGTCACATTCCAAAGTATATTTTATGAAAGCTCTTTATCGTATAATTATATTTTATATAATATTATTCAGTAACTTATTACGAGTATGAAATCCTCCGGGAGGAGAAAAGAATGAAGCAGCTAGATTGAGAAAATTACAAAATTAAATACGCTTGTGATTGCTGTCTTTATTGTCAATTAAAAATTGTCGCATCAATATGGTAATTAAAAAGGTCATAAAAGCAACGAAAAAGTATTCTATTTAACCCAATGGGTATTTGTTATGCTTATCTCCAAAGTATGTAGTCATATATCTATCTATCTACCTACTAATTAATATATACCATGAAAAAATAACTTCACAGAAAAAATGCAGAAATGGCAAGTGTAAATATATTGTATAAGTAATATGATATGATGAAGATTGAAGAGTGTTATAAATGTAATATTTGGTATGTTGACCTAATCAATACTAGTCGGCAGGTAATGGTACTTATAATACAAGCTGTAATTGAAATTAGGAAGATACTTTATGAGATAATCGAGCAAGCTGTACCTTCCTCACATGATTTACGTTTCACGGCGTCACTTAGGTATTGCTTCATAGATGCTGGAAAAAATCATCACCTACACTTCTATTATTTAAATATTAAATAAGTGATACCATATTTAATACTTTATAACTATTTTTATCTTTGTTTTTATATATATAGACCAGTATTAAAAATAATTTCTCAAAGACAATAATAAATATGTCCCTTCAATCGCAATAGAAGATTTTGAGTTTGTCCAATTAGCGCGATTTCACACCTCCAACGACCTACTGATTGAAGGATATTTCACCATGTGAAAAATATGACTCTTATTGCAGTGCCATTTTTTCCTCGCTGAATGAATTGCTCTCGCATTTGTCCCTTTTATAAGTAAACATTTTTTTTAAGTTTCTCCTTTATAAATGAGTAAATAGACATTTTTAAATTTTATTTCATTTCAATTCAGGTTATGAAATCAAGACATTTTATTTAATTTTTAAATTTCTTTATTTGTTAAAAAATTTATTTGATCTTTTTTTTTTAATTAACTTGTATAATAAATATTTTTTAAAATACTGGCTTGTAGTTTGTATTAAAATATTAGCTTCTAGCTTTTAGTTTTCTAATTTAAAATAATATTTTCTAGTGTTTATTTTTTCTTAAATATTTATTAAATTTATTTTTAATTTTTCTATATAAGGTAAAAATTTTTTTTTTTTTTATATTTTTAGCTACATCAAAAGATAATTTTATTAAACACTACTTTAACACCTATGTTTTTATTGTAAATAAATAATTTATTTTCAGGTTGTGTTTGACAAAATATTTTGGTTAGTTTCTAATTTTTAATTAACTGAAAATTTTGTTGTAAACAAACATTTTTAAACTTGTTTTTAATGTTTTTTAAACACGGCTTGAAATAACATTTTTAAAATGCTAACTTCTACCTTCTAGTTTTTTATGATTATTCATTTGTTGTCTATCAATATTTATTATATTTTTTAATCTTTTTATATGAGGTAAGAATTTATTATATTTTTTTCTATTATTTTATATTTTATCTATTTCAGTGTATAGTTTTATGAAACACTTAGGCTATATTTGGCTCAATGGGGGAGGGGGAAGAAGGATTTTAATTATACACCATGTTTAGTTTAATAAAGGGGAGAGAAGAAAAACAACTCTTATTCTTGTTTGGTTCACAAGAGCAAAGAAGAGATTTTAAAATTAATTATTTTTATCTTTATTATATTTTAAATCATATGTGACAAATGATTTGGCAAACTCCCACAACAATAGAATGGACACTCCTAAAAAGTATTTTTCTTTCTATGTAGATTATAGCACATTCCTGTGAATAAATATCTTATACATTTTCTATTTCATCTTGTTTCCCACATCATTGTGAACAAACCTCTTATGTCTCCTTCAGTGTATTTCCCATACCTCTGTGTAGTGTGTCACAACATTCTGATTGAATCCTCAATGCACTTTATTGCGTCTCCCATATCTTTGAGGGCATAGCCATATGGTCATGGAGAGTCTCATGAAGAAAAGAATTCTCGTCTAATCATAAAATAAAATATTAAGAACAATGTAATAAAGTTATATAAATTCATTAGTTGACTTCTTACCCTCATAATTTCTTTAAATAATGAGAGATTTTGTTCCTTTCTCTTATTAAAATTGAACCAAACAATTTTTTTTTAAAGAATCTTCCTTTCCCCATAACCAACCAGGGTGTTATGATTCGAGAAACTAGTTTAATAATTTTCAACTACCATTAACTAGCTTTCTAGTTATTGGTTTTTAGTTAAAAGCTAGTTTTCTAAGCTTTCCATTAACTTTTCAATCTTCAATTAATTTTTTAGCTTGTAACTAACACTTCACTTAGTTTGTCAAACATCTAAGTTTTTAAAACTGGACCGGTGATTGAATCAGTGAATGCACCGGTTTACAGTTCATTGATTTAACCATTATTGAATAAGAGGTTGAACCTGTCTTAATAAAATAATTTTTTTTTACTATTAATGTACTATAATAATTAAAATTATAAAATAAAAAATATATTAAGGTTGTAATTATAAAAGGATAAAAGTAATTTTACTAAATGCACCTTCATATTGGTAAGTTAAACCTCATTTTATTAATTTTTAATTAAAAATTAGTTGATTTAGAAAAATGAGAAGTGTATTTAGCAAAATAAAAAAAATTTCAACAAAAAAAAATACAAATCAGTTTTTACCGGTTCTTAACCGATTTTCCAATTTTAATATCGAGTTTTGAAGATTGACCAAACCGGTTACCAAACTGATTCACCAGTTTTCCTGTCGAATCGGCCCGTCCGATTTGATTTTTATAACACAGTTAAACATGGTCTTAATTTAATCCTAATTAATACCTAATTTTTATTTTTTACTTTTTTTCAAATAGTCCATTTTATTTAGAAAAAAATAATCCTTAAAAATGTTAGAATTAAAATCATAATTTAAAACCCAAACCAATTCACTCGATATGACAAGCTAGACCTTGTACTAATGGTCTGTGGTGATTGGATAAAACATTGTGCAACCTGGTGACTTAGTGTGTTTGATCAATGATCTGACATGTAATTTCATTTCTTTTCTTTCTTTTTCTAAATTATTCAAAATTATATTATTTTTCCTTTAATGATTATAAACAAATAAAGAAAGAAAGTGTTAGGTTTCATTTGGTTGTAAAAAATCTTTAATTCTGATTCCTTGTCATCAAAGACACTCATTCCTACCACAATTGATATCGATCTTTGCAGTTCAAATCTTTTTATTTATTTCTATTTATGAGCTTATTGATTATTATTATTTCTATTTATTTCTATTTATGAGCTTATTGATTATTATTATTTTTCTATTAATATGTTATCAATAAGGTTTTCTTTATTTTTCTATATTTTATTTTCAATTGCACATTTACTATGTTGTATGTGATTATTAATTTATTTTGATGTTACTTGTTTAATTTGTTGTGTTTGAGGAGTATATTACTTAATTACTTTAGGTGTTTAAGATTTTATTTATCAATAGTATTTTTTGGCTTAATTTAATATAGGTATAAAATTTCCATATATTTTTAATATAAATTTGGTTATGTGAGTTAATTAATGACTAAATAGTTCAACCAAATGACCCAATATTTTTATCTAAGTAGATTTTAAAATTATGATTAAAATACCATTGAAACAAAAAATTAGTATCCATTTATTTACCTCTAATTTCGGTCCTTGGTTGTTTTATTTTTGTAAAATTACTTTAACAAAGGAAAAAGTTATGTATTATTTAGTGAAGAAATTTACTATGTTTTAATATTTTAAAATTAAATTATAAAAATTAGTGAATGATTAAGATTTATAATAAATATTAGTTGATTTTTTATTAATAATTTAATTTTTTTATTATGTTATAGACAAAAATATCTGCTGATTGAAAAACTAAACTTAATTATCTACAATATAATATATATCAGATAAATCCTTCATTTTAGTTCAAGAACATTTTGAATATATTTCAACAAAGAATATTTTGACAACATCTCCATAGAGAACATCTCACAAACAAGATAAAAAAAAAAGAATTTAATACCTATATAAAGAGTTTAACATTTCACAATCAAGACAAAAAGTTTTATACTAACAATTTATAAGTGTTTTTTCTCAAAAAATAATCTTACCCTAATTAAGATTATATTTAAATATCCTTAAAAGTATTATCTTAAACAATATCAAAGATAATCTTACTCTAATTAATTATATTTTTAGATATATTTAAAAATATTATCTTAAAGTAATATAAAAAATAGTCTTACCCTAATTAAGCTTATCTTTTAGAATATATTTAAAATGTTATTTTAACCATAACTTAAAGAAAAATTAAGTATATATGATGACAATTATTTATTTTCTACCTATTACTTTTTAATTATGGATTATTTTCTATTTGAAATTTAAAATTAAATCTAATTTACCTGAAACAAAAATAATGCTTGGTGTGAGAGAGAGGGAAGAATAATGCATATTAAAATAAATTTTTGTTTGCCTCAATCTTTACAAAGAGATAAGAGGAAAATGGATGTAAACAAATTCATTCTTAGTTTCACTCGAATTTCGGAGGAATTTGGATGAAAAAAAAAATTATATAGTTTTACTAAATTATCATAATTATTTTTACAATTACATGTGAGTGAAATTTTTTTATTTGTTCTCTTTATTCTCCCATTAAGCATTTCCTCTTTAATTATTATTGTTTGTAATTGTCATTATAACTTGAGTCACCTGTGTTAGTATGTCTACAAAAACATGAGAGACAAGCTAAAAGATAAAATATATAATAAATTCGTCTACAGGAATGTGGGCGTAAATGATGCATTCAAGAAAATACATCAATATACACAAAAATTAGCACATAATTGATAAATATAGGAGAAAAAATGTAAATTGCATATAAAGAAAACAAGAATATTAAAATATAAAAAAAATAAAAAATAATTAACTTTAAATCTATTCCTTTCCTTCGGTATAAACCAATAAAAATAGAATTATTTTCTAACTTTTCCCCTCTCCATTTAACTATACGTAGGGTAAAATGTGAGGAATTTGCCTATTTAAGATTAATCAAATATGTAAAATAATAATTTAATTATTGTAGGTAAGTGTGTGAATAATTAATTCCGAAAAATGAAACCAACACATATTGGGTAAGAAGAGACTCAGGAAATCATAATGCTTAGCTGGCAATCCAATCATCAATGGGAAAACATTCACACATTCAATAAAAATTGTGTCGACGTGGATTATACCTTAGTCCACCTCCTTAAAGCCTCAATGATTGATGTTCTTTCTCTCACCCCTTTTTCTCTCTCTACAAAGTGCCTTTCTCTTTCTCACTTCCCCACTATTCATATATAGTTTACTAGTTCAGATCCCGTTAAGAAGCCAAATAAAATCCCTTTGTTTTCTCTCATAAGATTTGGGTTTCTTCAAAGTTATCTCTTTTTTTCTTTTTCCAAAAACAAATATATTTTTCTTTAATTCTTTGAAGGAGGTTGAAGAAAGCAAAAGTTGTTTTAAGTTTTCTCTGAAATGGTTTTCATGTCTGAGATATTGTTCCCTGAAGAAAAAATTGAAGAAGGCGAGTGGGAGAAAGAGAGATAAGAGGAAGGGGAGAAGAATACCTACCCAGCAAGCAGAATTAGAGAAAAAGATAAACAAGCAATTCATTTGATTCGTTTTCATCTGCTTCTGCTGGTAATAATACTCGCCAAATTCCATCTTCAATTTGGTTGCTTGTACGATTTTATCATCTCCTTTGTTCTATTTCCCGTCTTTTACTCAAATAATTTTCCTTGCTATCACTACATTCAGCCATATTATAATTTTTTTTATGAACTCAAAAGGGAAAAGAGCTTCCTTGAATTATTTTTTTTCATTGGCTGAAAAGCTTCATTTTTAGTTGAATTAAAGAACCAATAGGCTTATTTATCTTGTGAAAACCTTATGTGTGTATGTCTATGGAAGCATATCCTAAATTATCTTTCTTCCTTACGTCAAGTATTAGCCAAATGATATTAACATGTTCTGTGTTCATTATTTCTTCATAGGGTGGTTTTCAATGTCTGCACCAATGATTATTGACCCTATGGTGATATCGGCACCAGAAACTCAATCAGCAGCTAGCATACTAGTTGCAAAAAGTGAAGTTGAATTTGCTGTGTGTGACTGCTGCGGGCTAACAGAAGAGTGCACCCCGGCCTATATAGAAAGAATCAGGGAGAGATACCATGGAAAATGGGTTTGTGGGTTGTGTGCTGAGGCGGTTAAGGATGAAATTGTAAGGTCTGAGAGGCTTGTTAGCACTGAAGAAGCAATGGCAAAGCACATGAACTTCTGCAAAAAGTTCAAGGCATCAGGGCCTCCTCCAAATCCAACAGTGCACCTGATATCAGCTATGAGACAGATTCTAAGAAGGAGTTTGGATTCTCCTAGAGTAAGGTCCACACCAAATAGTCCAACTAAGACTATCACAGAAATTCATGGTTCTGTGCTTACAAGGTCTGAGAGCTGCTTCCCTACCCTCACTGAAGGGTTGGGATGAAGGGAGTACTGTGTAGTATTGTGTTGGATAAAAATGGAAGCAGGAAGCAGAAATAAGGACAGAAAAATATAAGCTGAAAAATTAGATTTTCAATTGTAGTTTTGTCCAGTACAGAACTTTCAATCTGTTTATTAGAAATTTGAACACAATTTGGTAAAAAATTTTGCTTCACTGATACCAGTTACCTTGTTTTCTATTCCATTTAATTGTTTCTAATAAGAAAATTATGTTCTTAACTGAAGACAGACATTGCATATTTCACAATCGGTGCAGCTGAAGAGAAAATGGGACAATGCTGACCCTGTTGTTGAACTCTGCAAAATCTCAAAATTTGGTCATGCAGTTCCACTAATCTAGTCTGAACTCAAATTGATTAAGCTGGGTTAAATCAACTGCGGTTATTTAAAGTCAAAAGAAAAATAAAAACACCAATAATTGAGTTATACTTCTCCTATCTGGCTTAAAAAACTAATCATTGGTGAAATATAAATTTGACTGGTCTACTTTTAGTGCAGTGCAAAAATGCAGCTTGTAACGTTCATTATAATTTTGAGTCAATTACACATGACATGTCACTGAAAAAAGCATGGGTGGTTGGAAGTTGAAACAGTCATAAATATCTGCAGTGTTTAGAAACCTGAGGCTGATATTCTGTCATTTCTGCGTGCTGAGTTTTGGATACTTGCAGTCATGCAATGGTATGTATACATTCTTAAAATAAAAGAGCAAATCATGGGTGCATAAAAATTACTAATACTTTCATTTCATTGACCAAGTCTCCCATCCTCCCTTGCCATGTGTGACAAACTTAATCAAAGCTTCTTTTAGCTTTTGTTTTCTTTATGGCACCTCACCATTGAATATACCCTTTCCCTATATAATTGGTAACAAGCTGTAGTTACAATCGTGACATGGAAACAAAAGTAGATGGGTGGCTAGTATTGTGCAAAGAGGGACCAAGGGCCATTGGAATGATTATGCCTTTGGAATGCAAAGTGGTTGGATGGTCTCATCCACTAGTGATTTTCTTCAGTGTGCTCCCGTTAGATCTTTCTGGCGCCTCACATCAGTGCTATGACTACTAAGTTCTCCTTTCATTTACATTTTAGTAGAATTATTTTTTAACTACTACAAAACGAATGCCAGAGAGGATTGCTGTTCTGTGATTCTACTAGACAGAGCATTCTGGAACACAAGACTAGCGTGTCAGGTGGAACTAAGTTCTGTTTCTATGATGATCTTGCAGCAGCCCCCACTTAGCTCCAAATGACTCAGTTTTCAATGAATATATCATCATGTAAAGAACGTTACTGCTTACTATTTGTGTGTCCTGACTTATCATGTATGATAACATTATACTCCTGAAGTAGAAAGCAGTCATCTGTTCCTGTTTGAAAGGTTCCTATGAAGTTTCTAATAACATCTGGCACTTTGTTGGGTTCTGTAACGAATGAACTTCTAAGCTTGGACGTTTGGTGAGCTTTATTTTACAAAAAAATATGGTGTTACATTATGCTAGAAAAAAAAAGTAAAGCAAAAGAATTTAACTTAAATGTATTAATCTTGTAAAAGCTTTTTCACTTTCATCTAATTACATAACGTTATGCATGGTAACCTAATGGACTTTTTTTCACAGTGTAATAAAACTAGTGATTCATAGGGATTACACTAAAAATAAAAATTGTATGAGCAGTTGTTTTTGTTTCAAAAAGCATAGATTTCTAACTTGTCTAGTTTTGGGAAAAAAGTGAAGCAAAATAATTAGGTCCTCCTCTTTCACCCGTTGTCTTACGTTGCAATGAGAGGTTACTATACAGTTGACAATTGAGACCAATGGTTGTATACTCTTGTCAATATTGGTGTACTTGAGCAAGATATGAGTGGATGTTCTTGCCAGCTTGGATGATAGTTAATATAATATCAAAATAATTCACTGTCTTATTCTTTGAATAGGGTTGGTAGTTTCCTAGAGAAATATAACGCCTAAACCACCTCCAACAAGCTTCCAAACACTCCCATCAATTCTCTAGTTTAGTTTTTTCCTTCCTTTCAGGGAGAGTAGTTTATCTAATTCTTGAATAAGTTAAGAGGGTCCTTCACATTGCTCTATGCCCATTAATTAGCGATGATTAGCATAAGAAATTAATTTAATGGGACTGATTAACTTTAAAAAAATAGCCTCATGAACCATTCATCAGTTTGTCATATAATTAGAATTATATATGAGTTGTTAAAAAACAAGTGGGCAATAATTAATTTGCAAGATTAGGTCATCAATAATAATGGTTCCCGTGATTGTAGGTTGTCAGCAACGAATATGTTTTTACCAGAATTAGGCCTGCGGTTATGCCGTAGAATCTACAGTAAAATTTACCAGAAAGTGCATGTAGACAACCAATACCGCTTTTCAAAAAAAAAAAAAAAAAGACAACCAATACCAATTAGGTCTAAGGCTCAGCACACAAGGCCATGGAACCAAAATCAACCATTCATTGACTTCAAACAGGATGAAGAGAAGCAAAGTAAAAATTTGTACTAAAATATAATGTCACAATCTTCCTCTATTTTCTTCCGTCTTTTTACTTACAGTCTTACACCATCAATTCGGGAAAAAGATATAGACATCCGTTGCTATTAACCGTACAAAATTTACCTACTCTTATATATGTCACATCTCCACTTTTTATATCATTACATTGTAAAACTGCCTTTCCTTTATTTTTCACACAAAAAAAAACTCATGGCTAAAAATATATTAATTTAGCCTCTAATTTCATTTTAACTATTTTCTCTCAAGTTCATCGTTTGACTTTTTTCAATAGCAAGCTTTATTCATGCTTCTGTCTTAACATCGTTATATTTGAACAATTGTGTGACCAGTGCAAAAAAAAAGAAGAAGCCACTAACAGAATATAAATCATATGAATAAGGAATTGTTATAAATTGGGAAAAAAAGAGAGTATAAAATAAAGGACAAGATGCATTGATACATTTCGCCCCAATCAATATGAGATCGGAAGATACGGAAGAGATTGGGCCTAAGGTTTAATTTTATGAATTCTCCTTCTGGGCTTGGTTGGAGTTGACCTTGACCCTTAACTATTTTGGGACCCAGAGAAATTTGAGTCTGTTCTTTAAATTGAGAAACTATCGTGTTATATATACCCCTCCACACCAAAATATTATTTCTATATTTGGTTTGTTTGGGACCAAAATTCCCTCTCCTAGGTGTTGCACGTGTTTATTAAAATTTTATTTATAAAAAAATAAAATTAAGATTGCAGATTATGTGTAGTTGAATCCACTTCCGTCTGTTTTATGCATAATCCGTGCCACAAACTTTGTTATCTTTTTAATGTAGCATTAGTCCTGTTACATTACATATCCTCCTATTCTTTCACCATCATCGTTAACACCTGTCCCTTGATCAGTGTCTTTGACATTACCCCTACAAGGATACTATACTACTAATATTACTTGCTTTGATCGCTGATACAAATCCATCAGTATCATTTATCTGAAATACTTGCAAACTCTATTAACTTAGTATGCTTTTACATAATTGGTTGACGATATTTTTTGTATTTTAAGGTTTAATTACCAGAAACAGCTGGAATGATACCGGCTGTACATGCAAAAAGACTGGTAAGAGAGAGTTTTCTGGGTACCTTGGATTGTAGTATATATAACAGAGATATGTTTTATTGATCATTTATCTGGTAACTTGGGTGACAATTATTAATCATTAATAAGACATCTTGAATACGTTTTATTCCCTCCTGAATGCTCTATGATTCTTGGATTTATATTCATTGAATTTGCAGTTAGTAATTTTTTTTTAATTTTAGATTTATTATATTAATCTAATACTCCAAATTTTTTAATTACTATAAAAAAAATTTAACTTAATTATTATAATAATTCAGAATCAACTAAAATCATCAAATTTTAAAACCATCAATTACGATACTTTAATTTGTTTATATATATATATATATATATATTCAATAATTATATTTTTGGATACTTCATATTTGTTAACGAAGGCTGGAGTATTTAAATATATAAAGTATTGATAACTTCTTTTTTTTTTTCAAAAAAGTAAAGTAAATGTATTAATATGGTATTAGAAGTATTATGTATGTAGGATATATATTTAATTTTTAAACATATTATATTATATATATATATATATATATATATATATATATATATGTGTGTGTGTGATGTTTAGAAATAATAAAAAACAATCAAATGAAAATAAAAATATTGTTTTCAATCCTACATTACATGATGTATTCTATCCTTTTTTCAAACAAAGCATGAGAAGATGCATAAATAAATTACAAGTATGTAACTTGCAACACACTATTGTCACAAAATTCACACCTCTATGGCTCTACGATTGCAGGTAGTAGAAAAATAGAGTGCTCACCACAACTTTGTGGGTGATGATGAAATAGGAGAAAAATACCAACTATGAGAACACATCTCACGCTGATATACTAAAACCCACACATTTGTGGTTAATTCACCAAGAAGTAAAAGTTGTGAAAATATCTCTTAACACACCTTAGGAGTAATACCAATCTCATTGTAGGAGATGCGACAAAAGAGAAAGCTCGTTGAACAAAAACCACACTCTTATTTCAATACCCACATGTGTATGGGTGAAAATAAAACATGGTTCAAATTCTTTTGTACCATCCCACAAAACATGCATGTAAACTGTTATTGCATCTTCTTCAAATATATTATCTATTGATTCCCTTCTCTTCAAACATGTAACCCAATTTGCTTTATGTATCTAACATCAATGCTACTCTTACATCGCCTACGCTTAGAAGTGAAGTATCCAACCTTTCAAAACATTTTATGAAAATTCAATACAGTTAAAATGGAACGCATAAATATTTATTAGATAAAAACAGTCCTTATCGAATAATAAATGAAAAATGTTTTTTTTGTGAATGAATATGATTTCTAGAGAAGAATCAGATAGGAGTAACGTGTGTTTATTTTGCATTCGATAATTGATTTTAATATGAATATTGAATTTAGATAAATTTTAACATTTTTGGTTTCGCTTTGAAGATGAATGGATGATTGATTCTAGGTAGAAACAACTTAAAATAACTAATATGTTGAATAAAAAATTTTATACTCTATATTTTACTTTTAATTTATTTTTATAATAAAAATATTCTAACATAACTCACATCATCTCAAAATCAATTTTAATTTAATCAATTTTACAAAATTAATTCTATTTAAAATCAATTTTATCACTGCACATCTAAACATACACTTATTTAAAAACTATTTTATGATCATATCTTGAAAAATAATAGAAAATAATTTATGATGATAATGATTTAAGTTAATTGTCAAGGAACATCTAAATCAATCCTTACATGTAAACAGGAGAAAATAATTTATGATAATGATTTAATATTTTAGTATTTAAAAATTAAAAAATTTATTTGGTTAGTGTTTTCTTAAAAACATTTTAAAAAACAATTCTAATTTTTTAGTTTTTAAAAACTAAAGAAAGAGGAACGACGGTAATGAATTTTGTTTTTTTTCAGTTTTCTATTTTTGTCTTGAAAACTTAAAATACAGTAAGAAAAGTTGATTTTTACTTTTCATCAATGATATTTATGTAAATATGAACAAAATTTTTATTTTTACATCTTTAAATCAATTTTCAAATAACATTTATTAAACCATTCTTTTTCTCTTGTTTCATAAATCAGTTTTTGAAAACTCTTTTTAAAAACTAAAAAATTAAACTAATGCCCTTAATTTTTTTTATTTTAATAATGTCAAAAAGACAAGAAATAAATTTTTAATTTGGATTTGCAGAATTGTAATTATATATTTACCGGTGAAAACACAATCTTTGTTGCACCTTCACATTTCTATTTCTTCATTACATGCTTATTTATTAAAATTGATATAATTTTATAGTTTAATTTTATCTTAGGCTTGAATATATTATGTGTTTTTGGTATATTAATGAATTTTGTATTGAATCCTTAATATTTTGTTGTTCGTATTAGTTCTTAATAATTTTTTTCTTAGGTACTTAAAACATTATCTAAATAACATTTAAAGTATTTTAAAGCTACTAAAGAGTTTTAGTGACCTAGAAAAAAATTTAAAAAAATTATTGGGGATCCTATACAATAAAAAATATTAAAAATACAACACAAAATTTATTGATATATCATGAGCACAAACTGTATTTAAAACTCTATCTTATATTCTTATTATGTATTTGTATATAAGTTAATTTTATTATTTTCTTTTGTTCATCTTCTATATTTTTGAAAGTAAAATTGTCACATGCGCTGAGACAAATGTGTATTATATTTTATTTCGTTATTTTTAATAAATAATAAAAATCTAAAAATAATTAAAGGTATATCTAATTTTTTTAAGAGAAAGATATGCCCAAATTTTAGATCTACCAAATCTGAATTATATTTACTATTAAAATTAGAATAATTAAAAATTATCATAAATTCTATTTTAAGTTTAAGAAATAAGAATGTTAAATTTACTAAATCTGGATTATATTTACTCTTAAGATTGGAATGATTAAGAAAATGATAATCAAAAGTTATTTGTTATCATTGCTACTATTTTTGTTTTAAATTTTTAATTAATTAAAGATATAAAAATGTAACATGACTCATAAATAAAGAAAATAAGTGAAATAATTAGGATAAAAATATTATTTTTATTAATGAACAATATCTTTCTTTGTAAAGTGTTAAAATAAAAGAAAAGCACATTTTAACCTTTTCTTTAATTATAAGAAAAAATTGACTTGTTAAAAAAGAAAATTTGAGCTAAAAGATATAAAATTTGAACTAAATAGTAATGTTATTGAAATGAACCATACTAGCATAATTTTTATTTTTTTTTTCTTTAATATAAGAAGCAAATGTAAATAGTATAACCTCTACAAATTTTATAAATTGGTGGTAGTCTTTAAAAAGATAAAAATGGATAAATGTAATTAATAAATTAATAGATTTTTTACTTTTAAAATATTCAGGATAGGTTTTTTAAATTAAAAATTTGCTTTTTATCATTATATTAAAAATTGGCTTATTGTTAATTGTTCTATTTTTAAAATTCAAGAGTAAATTGGAAAAAACTAATTGTGTAATGTGAAAAACAAAATTGATTTTGTAAATTGAAAAAGAAAATAACTATAATTTTTTAAAAAAAAATTGAAAAATTTTAATAAATTTAAACAATTAACACAATTTTTCTGAATAATATATATGATGTAAAATATAAAAAATAAATAAAAGTATTAAAATTGCAATAATTATGCAGAATCGATTAATCAATATTTTATTAAAAAACATAATCAATAATTATGTATGCAGATTGCATCTTCTTGCAGTGGATAGTGAACTTTTAAGTTTTCTAAGAAATATAGAAACTAGGAGAAACAAATATAAAGGGGAAAAAAGTGAGTCATTAAACTATAGAAAAGAAAAGAATAAGATTATACACACTATATAAAGAATTATAAATTTAAAAACTATTGAAATATATAAAATTTAAAAATGTAAAGATTAAAATAGGAGTTTAATTAGTATATTGTCAATGTAAAGATTTTTACATTCAATTACAACCCTTCATTTATGGTAGTAAATTTATTGACTTTACTTATTACTACTTTAAAAGTCATGAAAGTCATGATGGAATGTGTTAATTTTGTAGTTTGATTAAGTTTTATAGTTTGATTTTTAGTCTCACATCGCTTAGTATTGTGAGATGGTGTTCTTCACTTTGCTATATAAGCAAGTTTATGTAAGGTTTACAAATGCACCAAAACAAATACTTCTTAGTGTTGTTTATTTCTCTCTTCTCTTCTTTAGTGTCTTGTTCCCAACAAATGGTATCAGAGTCCATTTCTTAGTATGTTCTGTGGTTGCAGCAGTGTCTGATCTTCCGCATCAGAAAAGATTTGGTTAGAGTAAATTTTCTTTTTCGGCATCAGAAAAGATTTGGTTAGAGTAAATTTTCTTAGTATGCTCTGTGTTGCAGCTGTGTCTGATCTTCCACATCAGAAAATATTTTTTCTCTTGTTCTTGGGGATCTCAGTCTAGAGAACTAGTAGGGGATTTTCTTCAAAAGCAGTAGGAGTAATGGCAATGGACGAAGGCAAGATGAAGATTGAAAAGTTCGATGGTGCGGACTTTGGCTTTTGGAAAATACAGATAGAATATTATGTGTATCAGAAGAATATGTATCAACCACTCATAGGAAAGAAGCCAAAGCATATGAAGGAGGAAGATTGGAGTCTCCTTGATAGACAAGCCCTTGGAGATATTAGACTGACGTTATCCCGTAATGTTGCTTTCAACATTGCAAAAGAAAGGATGACAACAGGTCTCATGAAGGTTCTTTCCAACATGTACGAGAAACCATCAGCCTCAAACAAAGTTCAATTGATAAGGCGATTGTTCAATCTGCGGATGTCTGAAGGTGCTTCGGTGGCACATCATCTCAATGAACTAAACACTGTTACAACCCAGTTGAGATTGAGTTCGATGAGGAAGTAAGGGCTTTAATATTTTTGTCTTCCCTGCCAGAAAGTTGGAATGATACGGTCACGACTGTGAGCAGCTCATCGGGAAGCAATAAGTTAAGATTTAATGATGTTCAAAATTTGGTTCTCAGTGAAGAGATCTGGTAGAGAGAGTCAGGTGAACCATCAACCTCTTCAGTATTGCATACAGAGTCAAGAGGAAGAAGTTCAACCAAAGAAAGCGAATGCGGCAAATCAAAGGAGAGACGATCCAAGTCTAGAAATCATCGTAGTTCCCAAAACTCGAAGATGATCGAGTGTTGGAATTGTAGGAAAACTGGGCACTACAAAAACCAGTGCAGGAGTACACGGAAGAGTCAAGAAGCAAAGGGCGAAGCAAACGTTGCCTCCACCTCAGGAAAAGATGAGGTGTTGATATGCTCTCTTGAAGATAAAGAGGAGTCTTGGGTATTAGACTTTGGAGCATCTTTTCACGCTACCTCACAAAAGGAACTATTCGAGAGTTATGTTCCTGGAAACCTTGGTAAGGTTTACCTTGGTAATGAGCAGTCATGTGAGATTGTAGGTAAAGGTCCAATAAAGATTAAGTTAAACGGGTCTGTATGGGAATTGAAAAATTTCAGATATATTCCCGACCTAACTAAGAACTTAATCTCAGTTGGCCAGTTAGCCAGTGAAGGCTACACGACAATCTTCCACGGTGATGATTGGAAGATTTCAAAGGGTGTGATGACAATTGCTCGAGGCAAAAAGAGTGGTACTCTTTACAAGTCATCAGAAGTATGTCATTTGATTGCAGTTGCAACAAATGAAAGTCCCAATCTATGGCACCAAAGACTTGGGCATATGAGTGAGAAAGGGATGAAGGTCATGCACCCAAAAGGAAAATTACCAGGCCTTCAGTCAGTAGAAATTGACATGTGTGAAGACTGTATACTTGGAAAGCAGAAGAAAGTCAGCTTTCAGACAAGTAGAAAAACCCCAAAGAAAGAGAGGCTTGAGCTCATCCACTCTGATGTTTGGGGACTAACGATTGTCCCTTCCATTGGTGGGAAGCAATACTTCGTAACTTTTATTGATGATCACTCCAGAAAGGTATGAGTTTACTTTCTGAAACACAAGTCTGAAGTATTTGAAGCTTTCAAAATTTGGAAAGCTATGGTAGAAAATGAGACAGGATTGAAGATTAAAAAGCTCAGATCTGACAATGGTGGTGAATATGTAGACACCAGATTCAAGAAGTTTTGCTATGAGTACGGAATCAGAATGGAAAGAACCGTGCCAGGTACGCCTCAACATAATGTGTAGCAGAGCGTATGAATCGAATGTTGACTGAAAGAGCCAGAAGCATGTGTGTGAAGTCAGGTTTACCAAAATAGTTTTGAGCAGAAGCAGTCAACACAACAGCTTACTTGATCAACCAAAGTCCATCTGTACCATTGGAGTACTAAGATACCAGAAGAGGTATGGAGCGGAAAAGAAGTAAAACTCTCACATCTTAGAGTTTTTGGCTGTGTAGCATATGTGCACATCAGTGATCAAGGCAGAAACAAAGTTGACCCAAAATCAAAGAAGTGTAGTTTCCTTGGTTATGCTGAAGATGAGTTTGGCTACCGCATATGAGATGATGAAAACAAAAAGATGATCCGCAGCAGAGATATAATCTTCAATGAAAAAGTGATGTACAAGGACATGCATAATACTGACACTAGCAACCTAGAAACAAGTGGACCAGTTTATGCAGAGGTGGAAGATATCCCAGAAAGTCCTATATTGAGGAATCCTCAGTCAGAGGAATCAAATGAAGAGAACAATGAGCAATCAGAACCTCCTACTCCAACTCCTGTATTGAGAAGATCCTCTCGGCCTCATGTGCCTAACAGAAGATATATAAACTACATGTTGCTGACTGATGGAGGGAAGCCTGAAGATTATATGGAAGCTTGTCAAACCATGGACGCCGACAAGTGGGAGCTTGCTATGAAAGACGAGATGAAGTCTTTGATCTCCAATCAGACATGAGAACTAGTTGAGTTACCTATGGGAAAGAAAGCACTTCACAATAAATGGGTGTATGGGGTAAAGGAAGACCATGATGGTTCCAAGCGATACAAGGTCTAACTGGTTGTCAAAGGATTTCAGCAGAAAGAAAGAGTTAACTACACAGAAATCTTTGCTCCAGTTGTCAAGCTCAATACTATCAGGATTGTGTTAAGTATTGTGGCCAGTGAGGAGCTCTACCTAGAGCAATTAGATGTGAAGACTGCATTTCTTCATGGAGATCTAGATGAGGAGATCTAAATGCACCTGAAGACTATTCAAAAGCATGTCAAACCATAGATACGAGCAAATGGGAGCTTGAAGACAAAGATGTCACAACAGAGAAGTTGAGGCTTTGCAGTGTCTCAACTGACCTTCAAGAATGATTGATGATGAAGGCAACTACAATAAGTGAAAATCAAACTCCACTTTTTAGTCCCACATCGCTTAGTATTGTGAGATGGTGTTCTTCACTTTGCTATATAAGCAAGCTTATGTAAGGTTTATAAATGCACCAAAACAAATACTTCTTAGTGTTGTTTTCTCTCTTCTCTCCTTTAGTGTCTTGTTCCCAACAGAATGTTAGCGTAAAAATCTTAAACTTTTAAAATATTTAATAGTTACTAACGATTAATGTTGATTATACCGTGTGGTTCATGTTTCCAGAAAGGGAAAGTTATAATTTTTTAAAATAAAATAAAGTTCTAATATTTTGGTAGAATTTAAAAAATAAAAACAGTAAAAAATAATGGCATTTGTTCACATAATGCAAAAAAGAGTATTTCTTATCCATTTTGAAATTGATTTCCTTAATTGATCATTTGAAAGCGTTATTTCTTTTTTCAAAAATGTTTATATGCAGAGCTTAGAAGATGGTCATGTGATTTCAGAATATAAAGTTTATATTCATATTGAAGAAGAAACTAACTATATTGTTGCATAAAGCCACAAAATCTTTTGAAGACAACTTTTTTGTTTGTAACATGTGTATATGGATGTTAATCAGTTATAAGATAAAATAAAAAAGTTAAGTTGTTATGTAATGATTATAGGAGTAATCTAAAAGGTAAAATAGATTTAAAACTTGTATAAACTAAAAGAATGTTATAGATATATTGTTATAGATTTTAGATAATATTTTTAGTTTGGTTACAATAGATTATTTTAAAGAAAGATAACAATCTAACACAAATTTCCTTTAAAAAAAACACATAAATGAAATCTAAGAGAAAGAAAAAAGTTTAACCACATATATGAAAGCATTATGGAAGTTATTTGAGTTAAGAGAGAGCAATGTCTTCGGCCACAAAGCAAAAAAACATCAAATGAATATTGATTCCTCCTACCAATTCAATTATATATGTCTCCACAAAGAAAATATATGTAGAAGATTATGCAAATTCATATAAAAAAAAAATCATTGGTATAAACATGTTTACACAAAAAAAATGATGATGAAGAAGGGAAATTTTGAGATCATCATGTTGTCCCCATTCTCAGTCACTTGACATTTTCTTGTCCTAGAACAAGTTGCTCTGTGGTTACAATCTCTATTTTGCATAGAAATATAAGAATGAGAATTTGCATACATGGGATGAAGAAGATTGTAAACATTGAAACAAAATGATAATATCAATTTACACTGTTGACGTTTTCATGATAATAGAAATATCACGAAGAGAAACTACACTAAATAAACTGACCATATTTAATTTTTAAAATGTAAAATAATAAATTTAAATTAGGAAATTTTTATCTCAATATGCCCACTAAAACTGTCTACAAAGAGAAATTGTCACTAATACGGGTTGTAAGTACTTTTTTTTTTGAAATTTTTAACTTACCATTTTTAACTTGATGTGCAGCCTGTGAAAATCAGAAAGTTTGTTAACTTTCTTCTCTTTTTTTTATTAGCAAATATGATACTTTAGAAAAGGGATAAAAAGTTTTTAACTCAATATTATATTTTTTGAAATACTACATATGTGAGAAATTGCAGTTGAAATAAGTGATAGCTGTTATAATGGAAAGTGGGTACTAGTTATTTTTTTTATAAGCGACAATTAAGAATAATATTGTTATTTAGATAAATGAACACCAATTGCCTTTATAATAGTAATAAATTCTACACACAATAGAAAAGGATAACTAAATGTTGCTGCGTTCAAGATTGAGAATTGCAACAGCAACAAAATAGTGCAGATTTGCAGAATTACTGCATATGTGAGAAATTGGTTGAAAGTGATAAATGTAAAAAGAAGAAAGACGTTTATAGTTAAAATAAGTGATAGATGCTATAGTGGAAAATGGGTAACAATTCTTTTTTAAAGTGACAATTAAGGGTAACATTAGTATTTAGAAATGCAAATAAAGTGAGGCGAATGCCTTTATAATAATAATAAAAGATGTTATAGTGGAAGTTTGTAGCAATTATTTTTTTTAGGATAATTGTCTTTATAATAATAATAGATAATAGATGAATTAAATGTTTTGTGATAATAGTTATTTTGATTTTTAATTTTTAATTTTTTTAAAAAATTTAAAATATAATAAAAAAATGTTATTTTTTTATTTTCATTAATAACATTTATATAAATATAAATAAATTTTTCATTTTTATATTTTTACAACAGTTTTTCATTTTAACATTTCCACACAGGTTTTGAAAACTTTTAAAAACTAAAAAATAAAATTAATACTCTTAATTTTTTTTTCTTTTAATAACGTCCACAAACGCAAGAAGTAAATTTTTAATTTGGATTTGCGGAATTGTAATTATATATTTATGAATTAGATATGTTCGTTATAGTAATATCGTATATTATATGTATTTTAAAATAAAGGATGTTATATCTGTCAGACAGAAATCTTTTATTTTAAATTTGCGTGTCATTTAAATGTCATGTCTTGAATTATTTTATATCTTACATAATTTATTAAACAATATAATATTTATTAATGGATGGAGACAAATAATAACACATAAATTTGAAAACAAAATATTGTCTAGTATGTGTTGTATGTATATAGCCTCTTTCATCAGCACACAAACCGGTTAGCGGATGAATGATGGTTGGGTTGGGTGCACGTTGCATTGCCTGGGAAGACAAGCACTTTAATGGCTGGAAATAAGGTCTTGTTGTCTTCTTTCATCTTTGAGCAACCTCGATACTGCAGAGTGCAGAGCATCTCTTAAAATAACACTTTTACCCTTTTAGTTTTTCACTCTATTTTACTACTATATGTCCCACTAATCTTAGAATATCCAAGCCCTTTTTGGGTACTGAAAAGTGAAAACCCTTTCCTTTGTGACAGTCACGTGTGCCCTGCCACATGCTTCTCTCCCACTGTAAGTTGGTGTTGTGCAATAAATGCCAAAGAATTTTTCTCAACCCACTTTGCAAGTACAACTTAACCCCATTTCTCAACTCACTATCCAACATTCAGGTTTCATCATGGTGGTAGAAACTAGAAAAATGGATGGTGGCCACAGTTCCATGAGACCCAAGTCACCGGATTTTCATGGAAAGCGGAAGCAAATGGTTAAGATTCAGTGTTTGGAGAGAGAGATTAGTTTGCTTCAGGTACCTCTAAAAATACTTGTTATCTGCTTTCTGTCTCCAAAACGTTACTTCTTTTTCTTTCTCTTTTGTTGCTATCTATCTTCTTCTCAATACTGTTTAAAACCACTCAGACTGTGGTTATACTTTTTTTAATGCCTCATACATTATGAAAGCTCTGTTTTTGTAAACTACATTCCTCTTCCACATCGTTGCGGATGAAATCTGTTTAATTAATATGGTGATTCAGAGAATCCATATTGCACATGACGCCCGACTCCTCGCTTTTAATTTAAGGCTTTACAACAAAGACAATTATTTATCCATTATGTTTTATCAAATTTATGCTAACCACGTGCTTAAGATAGCTGTTGATTTTATTGTCACGTGGCTCTTCGTAATTTAGAGAAAATTCAAACTGCCAATTCTGTTCTTTTGGTTTCCTTTTTAATTTAAGCAACCACTCTAGGAGCATTGCTTTAGTTAACTAGAACTCCAGAGTTGTTTTTAAACCAATACCAGGCAAACTTATTTTCTATGAAGGAACAACGTTTAATTTCACTACATAGTCGTAGTCATACTCATCAGCAGATGTGTGACTGTATAATCCTCACCACACAAATTTCATTCAAACTGTGTGTCTTTTTGCTTTTCGGAACGTATTGTGTGCCACTACTGTTGGATTTTCTTAATAGAAATTATGTAGATAAATCTTTTGAGCTTCTCGTGTTTATAAGATTTTTTTTTTTAAATATGTTTTTAATGCTATAAATATCACTAAATTTGTTTTTATTCTTTCTTAAATAATTGATTTGGTTTTATATATATTTTTTATTCTTCAAAAGGAAGTTTTTGTTGCTTCTAAGCTTGTAATCCTAAAACACAAAAAACTAACCACGATTTGTAAATTTAAAAATAGTTTCTACTTTGTAATATGCATCTTATCATATGTTGATGACCGTGGTCAGTCCAAGGAAACATGTGATCTGAAATGTTTACCAGGATATGAACTCATATGATCATTAAGTTTTCATAGAAACAATTTAACATATAAAATTTATAAAGACTAAGACTAATAAAAAAATTGACAAATATGTACACATTTATGAGGAGAAAAAACATATTTTGTCCTAAATAATTTCTTCATGAGATGGTATTATCCCTTGAAGTCATGAAACCAATTTTAGCTGTTGGTCCTAGGAGGAATTAAAATCACTCGAAGGGCTTCACCCTGCTTCTAGATGCTGCAAAGAGTAAGGCTACCTTCTTTACTATTGTGTTAAGGTATTTTATATTCTAATTCCAAGTTAACGTTTGCCTTAACATTAACAGGCTTGATGCCTTTGTAGGCTCTGTTTCAGACCCCTTCACACCCACGTATGAATCTCCAGCTTTTCTTTTACTCTCTGCATTATTTTTGCTACAAATCTTAAATATTACATAAATAATAATCATGTATCTTATGCAGAAGAAAACAGCCAATCTCTAAATCCCATCATCACTTCAGGAAGCAGATCAGGTACGATATTTGGTTTTTTAATTATAATGTCTCTTTTACTTTCTTCCATTTCTAAGATTCACCGTGCATGACTCAATGTAGTACTTCCTTTTTAAGTTTTAACTGCTGAAGCAAACGGAAACATGAAGGGGCATTTTTTTTTTAAAAAAAAAAAACTGTAATCTTGGGGTTTATGTTTATGTTTGTCTTTGATAATTTATAAAAGATTTAATACATTAGTAGATTCCTAAACTGAAAAAGAAAATTATAATTGAGTCTTAATCTATTATAATTTTTATAATTGAGAATTGGGGCAAGCGTAGTTGTTAATTATGTTCGGTTGTCTCTAAAAGGACTTTACTCGTCTAAGATTACTAGTAAATTGAGTTTCAACTCAGATCAACAACAAACTTGTTTTTAAAATCAGCTTCTATCAATACCTTTGATTTGTTTTTCTGTAATCTGTATTCTGTAGGGACAATATCAAGTAAAAGTATTTGAATTAATATTATCCAAATAGTTATTGTTTTATTAATATTTTTTTAATTAAAAGTATTCAAACATTGAGTTTATTAATATTTTTTTAATTAAAAGTATTCAACACATTGAGTTTACAATATATTTTTAATCCAATTTTTTGTTTACAAATTTTAATTAAAACATAATCTTTTTAAAGTGAAACTATACACATAAATATTCACTTACAATTCATATTTGAAAGTCATTCGAGAAACAGTTATAAGCTCTTCCTCTCTAGTTAAATATAAGATTTTTTATCGTAATTTTTTTTTATGTATATTTTTTTCATCTTAGAACAATTTTTGTGAACTCTACCATATCCATTCTTAAATATTGAGTAGAGAAGGGGAGATAATAAAAAATTGGATCTCCACTTAGACATAAACTCTTTTTGTTCAACGATTGATCTTGACTTCAAAATCAATCTTAGAAAAACAATTCATGAAATATGCTTAGTTAGGAAAAATTATTACATGATGATATGTGACCACCACATCATTTATGGTTTCAATCAATTTGAGAAATAACTTAATAATTTAATTATATGTGAGACAATTTACCAAATAAATTAATTAAAGGGTTTAATCAGTATGAAGTCAACAAAGTTAATTGGTAAAAGTCAATAAAATTATAATTGAACGTTTATGTATTAAACTTAATTAATTATATATTTCATACTTATTAACTCACATGCTAGTACAAGAAATAATTTCCACATGTTGTACACTTATATTTACACTTAAAACCACTTAAATAAAATTATAGGAGCACTAAATTTTTATCTAATTACCTATTACTCCAAATTTATTTATTTTTTTATGCTAACCTCTCTTTAAATATAAAAATATTATGCTAACCCTCGTACATTTGTAAAATTATCACTCCTTTTAAACTTTAAAGTAACACCCTTTTAGGGTGTAAAAATAATAATTAAAAAAAATATAAATGTTTGGTGTAATTACACTAAACAGAATGTAGATGTAATTTACTCATAACTCTAAAAAACAATAATGACTAATGAGGACGTTAACTCAGTTTTCTTATTCCCTGTCCCAAGGGTACGCTGCTCCCACAGTTGTCAGCTGCATAAGAAAATGGCAAAAGGTTATTGGGCCTGCTGTTTCTGTTCATCAAACTCCAAGTGTTGTCACTGTTGTGCCAGAAGCTGCTTGAAGAGTGCCTCTAGATCGTGTGCCCAAAATTGTTGCTAAAGTGTGTTTTCTGCAAATGTGATGTAGACCAGTGTTTTGATTGTGTTAAAGAACTGTCTATTGTACATGTTGTCAATAAGTAAAGAACATTGTGAGCTTCTTAAGTTAGAAATATAGTTCTAAGGGAATAATGCCAACATCCAACAACATTTTCCTTAACATATAGTTTTGCTGTTTTTTATTAAAAGAGGAAATATCCTACCTTAGGAAACCGAGACTATGATGGAGAATTTCACTTGTGCGTACATAAGTATATATAAGTTTTTCAACTTGGTCTATTGACCAATTAAGGTTGTATTTGGTTAGTGTGTGTTTAGTTAATTATTTAATTTGAATCCACGTTTAATGTTTAGTTAATTTGAATGTCATTATGATTGAACGCCACGTTTAATCCTCAATTCTCCTAGTTTGTGAAACGGCTTCCTAATGTTTCAAACGTGATGTATTTTAATATTTTTCTTGATATTATACATTATGTTTATTCAGAGATAGATTATGGATGCACATGCGTGACAGTAGTTAGTTGATCGATAATTAAGGTTGACCACCATTAACTTAAGATTAATAACAATATAAATTAATACAGATATTATATATCAATTAAATTCTAATAATAATTAGTCAACGATCAATAATCTATGACAGATGATTAGTGATAAGATTGATGATAAGAGATGATTGTTAAAAGTAATAGTCTTTGGAATTGACAATTAGTATTTTATAATTGAATTTTCAATTGATAACTAACAATTAAAGGTAACGATTCAGTAATAAAAGATAGTGATAATTGATAATAGTAAGAGGTGACAACTAACTAGTTATCAACGGTTGAAGAAAATAGTTGATAATCAATAGTGAGAGTTAGTTTTGGTGAGTGATATCAAAACACTTAATAAAAGCAAAATTTTAAAACCAAATTTTGTTATTTTTTAAATTAAATAAAAATTATTTTAAAAATAACTAAAAATAAATCAAAACTATTTTTATTCAAAAACATTTTTGTTCGGGCCTTAAACTTTAAATTTTCATATCACCTGTTAATTCGCTTTTATCTTTTATACAATAAAATCTACAATATCTTATGTCACGTTTTAATATATCGAAGGTGGTAAACAAGTTGACGCGACATTGTCCATTATTAAACGTTCAAGGGTCCACTAATACAGCATTGCATTATTATAGGCGTAAAATATACACTTAATATAAAATGCAAGTTGAGATCTATATAGTTTTAGAAAATAATAACTTACAGAAAGAGATCTGATCGTTCATATGATCTTTTACTTTTTAGTTTGGAAATTCATAAGATCTTATTTGTCCAGGTTAAGAAAATTGTCTCCAAAACTAAAAGATGTCCGTGATCAGTATTAACAAAACTACTGTAAAAAGTGTTATAATTTATTTTCTTGCAATATATTTTATTAACTTATTTACTAAAAGAATATTATTCTTAAATTTTTAAACATATTAAATATCTATGTTACGACCGTTAATCCAAATACATTATTGGACATGGTGATACTAGAGTTACTAAATGTGAAAGGGGGAATGATGATATTAACAATATGTACGTATTATTATTTAAAAATAGAAAAGAAGTAATAAAAAATATGATGTGGAAAAGTGATACGTAAATGGAATAAAGTAATATATGTATGATCCTTTTCAGAAAGATGGTTGATTGGTGGGGTCTTAATAAATAGGAATAGCGATTGGGGGCTTCCATGGGAACAATACCATTGATTTATCCGAATTCCCATACGCTTATTATTATTATTGAGGAAAATAAACAAACAAACATGTGTTGGAATCTTATTAATTAATCATCCGGAAGGCAACACCAAAGAGAAGCAAATTCATGATGCCTCCTGGATTGTCTCTCTTGTTCTCTTTCTGCATTTCCGCCTCTGTCTTCGTATCTGTCTCCTCATCCGACGATCAACGAACATACATAGTCCACGTGGCGAAATCACATAAGCCCATAGTGTTCTCGTCACACAACCACTGGTACTCCTCAATCCTAGCCTCACTGCCTCCGTCTCCCTCAAACAAAGATGCGACACTGCTGTACTCATACTCGGCCGCGGCGGGCGGCTTCTCCGTCCGCCTCAGCCCATCGCAAGCCTCCCATCTCAGCCGTCATCCATCGGTACTGGCGGTGGAGCCGGATCAAATACGGTACCCCCAGACAACCCACACCCCGCGGTTCCTGGGCCTGGCCGACAGCTTCGGGCTCTGGCCCAACAGTGACTACGCGGAGGACGTGATCGTGGGCGTCCTGGACACGGGAATATGGCCGGAGCTGAGAAGCTTCTGGGACGAAAATCTGTCTCCGGTGCCATCCACATGGAAAGGATCCTGCGACAACTGGAAGGAGTTCCCTTCTTCCCTTTGCAACAAAAAGATCATCGGCGCCAAAGCCTTCTACAAAGGCTACGAAGCCTACCTGGAAAGACCGATTGACGAATCCGAAGAATCCAAGTCAGCACGGGACACCGAGGGCCACGGCTCCCACACTGCTTCCACGGCCGCCGGAGGCCTCGTCTCCAACGCCAGCTTATTCCACTACGCACGGGGCCTCGCCAGAGGAATGGCCCCCAAGGCCAGAATCGCCGCTTACAAGATCTGCTGGAAAAAAGGTTGCTTCGATTCCGACATCCTCGCCGCCATGGACCAGGCTGTCTCCGACGGCGTTCACGTCATTTCCCTCTCCGTCGGCGCTAATGGTTTCGCTCCTCACTACTTCCGTGACTCCATCGCCATCGGAGCCTTCGGTGCTGCGCAGCATAACGTCCTGGTTTCCTGTTCCGCTGGTAATTCTGGACCGGGTCCTTCCACCGCCGTCAACATAGCTCCCTGGATTTTGACCGTTGGAGCTTCCACTATTGACAGAGAGTTTCCGGCGGATGTGATTCTGGGAGATGGAAGGGTTTTCGGTGGGGTGTCTCTGTACTACGGTGAAAGGTTGCCTGATTTGAAGGTTCCTCTGGTTTATGGCAAGGATTGTGGGAACAGGTACTGTTACATGGGGTCTCTGGAACGTTCTAAAGTGGAAGGAAAGATTGTTGTTTGCGACAGGGGAGGGAATGCGAGAGTTGAGAAGGGGAGTGCCGTTAAGCTTGCGGGTGGGTTGGGAATGATCATGGCCAACACCGAAGCCAATGGGGAAGAGCTTCTGGCCGATGCACATCTTTTGGCAGCTACTATGGTGGGTCAAAGGGCTGGGGATAAGATCAAGGAGTATATTAAGTTGAGTGAGTACCCAACAGCCACTATTGACTTTAAAGGAACAGTCATCGGGGCTTCTTCTCCCGCGGCTCCTCAAGTCGCTTCCTTTTCTAGCCGAGGACCCAATCACGTTACCTCTCAGATTCTCAAGCCCGATGTCATTGCACCCGGCGTTAACATTTTGGCTGGATGGACTGGGAGTGTGGGCCCTACCGATTTGGACATTGATCCTAGGAGGGTCGAGTTTAACATTATTTCTGGGACTTCTATGTCGTGTCCTCATGCCAGTGGCATTGCAGCATTGCTTAGGAAGGCTTATCCTGACTGGTCACCCGCCGCTATTAAGTCTGCTATGATGACAACTGCTTATAATGTGGACAATTCCGGTGCCAATATTAAGGATCTTGCAAGTGGGAAGGAGTCGAATCCCTTCATTCACGGAGCTGGACATGTTGATCCCAATAGAGCACTTAACCCTGGCCTCGTTTATGATATCAATACAGCTGACTACTTGGCCTTCTTGTGCTCCATTGGCTATGATCCTAATCAGATTGCGCTCTTCACTAGACAGCCTGCTTCTCAAAATGTATGCGCCAGGACACCAAGGTTGGCCTCTCCCGGTGATTTGAATTACCCTTCTTTCGCTGCCAAATTGGGTGGGGTAGGCGACTCGGTTAAGTATAAACGACTTGTTACTAACGTCGGAACCGCCCTGGATGTTGTTTACACTCTTCAAGTCAATGCTCCACCCGGCGTTCAAGTTACTGTGTCTCCCACCACGCTTGCCTTCGCTAGTCAAAACAAGACTCTCCCATTTGAGGTCACATTTACAAGACTTGCGCTCGCTAGTTCTCACACTTTTGGCTCCATTCTCTGGACCGATGGCATTCATCTTGTCACAAGTCCAATTGCTGTTTCCTGGACCGGTGGATACTCCTCATCCATTTGAATTGCTCCTCCTCATTCGCAGGTTATCTTCTGTTACACTTATTCTACACACTACATAATAACAATTTCGATCTAGTTGATCAAGGCCTTGGGCTCACATGTGCTTTTGTAACATATCATTACTTTAGATTATTGTTGTGAGAATTCAGATTCAAACGCATTATGCCTTGTCTCATGTCATCTGATCGATATAAGGCTCTCTCATGCTAAACCAGATAGGTCACTTTGCTGAAACTCTTAGGACATTTCAATTTTTCATGCATTATCCTCTCACGTGGGGTGTTGTTGTGGAAAGCACTTTGATTCACAGGTTATGGATTTAGGTATTGTGTGTAATTTTCTGTAAGCTTATTGCCTTGTGTTATAAGAGTCTCATCTTATGTTATTGTTCCCCTGCTACCTGCCGCTGGCACTTATTCTATCCGCTACCTAAATAATACACAGGAAATAGTGAGCAAAAGCCATAGGTAACCAATTCCCCAACTTTCCACCTCCCTTAATACCTCTTTTTTCTAAATTTATCCTTAAGATGATTGAACGAGACAGAAACAATTGAGGGTGTTTTAGTTTTAGTCGAATCTAAAAAAAAAAAATAGTGAGAGAAAGATACAAAGCATCGCAATTCCCAATAGCAAATTCATCCTTAGGTTATTTTAGAGATTTTTTATGAATTTCCCAGTGTCACGAAATATGAACTTTTAACTTATTTTAATTATCTTTTAATTTTAAATAAAGAATCTGGTCTTTTTAGGAAATCATTCTTTTGTGTTAGAGAGCGCATATCCTCCTATAATATTCGTTCTTATTAAGGATAATTTTTATAGTTAAGAACCAGATAATACATCTCCTCACTATGGTTGTTCCAATAAAAAAAGAAAAAATTCAAAATAATCTCTTCTAAAAAGCATGATTCTAAGAGACAGACCGGACCTATTAGTTTTATCGGTTTATCATATCTCTCTCCATTCGATTGTGGTTGAAAACTCATAGTTTACAAAAATTATCTATCTATAAAATAAACTGATCTAATGATTAAATGGTTTTTTTTAATTTTTAGATTTTTTAAATGTGCCATTTTTCCGTAATTGAATGTCTTTAATTTTAAAAATTAATAAAAATAAGGCTAATTTAGATTATATATTTAGTATTTTTTTTCTTTTATAATTAGATTCTTAATCTTTTTTTTTCCCATATGTTATGAATTATAAAATACATATGATTAATGATAATTTTATATTTTTAATATTATGAATATAGTAATACTTTTATTTAATATTAATTAATATAATTATTATAGTATATTAAAATAAAAAGTATTATTTTATTAAAATCAAACCGTTGACCCAAGATACCAGTGTCTTTACTGGTTAAATCATTTATCCAGTTTTCAAAACATTGCTAAAAAGGAACGAATGCAGTATGGCTTAACATTTAAAATCATTCTTATAAAAGAACACTTGAGAAACTTCTTTTTTTTCTCTCTAAAGAACGGTAGCTGTTATGATGGTGATAATAAAAGTATAATCCATGCTTTCTTGGAGCCTGTAATAATTTGTTTATGGATATGGATTTTCTGGGGTCGGCACAGTTTGGATCCAACTGCCTCTTTAACAGTATACAGTTATCTGTAAAGTTTTTTATAAACAAAAACTTAATTTTTTTTTATAAAACAAAAACTCAACGTCTTAAATATTGAAGAAAAGACTCAGTCATTAAAATTTTTATTAACAAAAATAACATTATTAATACTTACTATTTATAGGGGAAAAAAAGACAAATCTTGCAGTTGAAATAAAACAACTATCCTTTGCTTTTTACCTGCTATTATGATGTCAGATATGTGAAATGATAAAAGATTGTACTTCATGTGACATAAAGTCATATTTTAATTCAATCGGTTACAACATATTTTTTAAGGTGACGCTTTTTCAATTTCTCTTTGTCAGAATCTATATATATATAAAAGAGGTGGTAAGAAACTCTCTTTTAATTACTTCTACAAGGAAGTCTCCAACCAAGATGGTTATACTTGTTGGATTTCTTAAGTAACAAAATTGCTTCTTCAAGAAATAGTGAGTTGCAAACATCCAACATAGTGCATCTGGTTTCGTGAAATTGTTAACAAGTTTTTTTTTTTAAGCACTCGTTTTTTATCAATAAAAAATAATATAAATATATTATCTGAACAACTATCATCGGAACAAAAATCACAATAATAATTTTAGGGAATGGTAGTGTGCATATGAGAGTAATATGCAGGATTGCAGGGTAAGGCAAGTCAGTGACAATTGAAATTTTATTTTCCCTTCATCAAAATAAAAATCACGATAATTTCGTTTTCCCTTCATTAAATTTGAAACCATTAAATTGGATGTTAATTCAATTTACCATAATGAATTCAAATTGGCAAAATGCACAATTGACTTGGTAGAATGCAATGGTCATTTCATGTTATGATTTAAGAATATAATTAGGCAATGTCTAGAATGTTTTCCTATTTTAAGGATATTGAACCTTGTGTTTTTTTAACTAATTAAATCTTAGATTTGATATAGTTATTTTTTTTACAAATTGAAATAATTTTTGTTTATTTATTTATAAATAAATCCTTGAAAAAATATTTTACTATAAATATTAAAGACAGTTGCTTTAAGTACTGAAACCATAAACACAAATCATGTAATTTTCATGAACCTACCATCAACACACAATTAAACCGCACTCATACCCTTCCCTACAATCACTTTCAAAACATGAATCTTCAACTATTCAAGAAACCTAAATTCAAAATACCTTTGCAGTCATAAACTGAACACAGTGCAATCATGAAAAACACCTTATCTACACCGCAACAACTACAAGCAGAAATGTCCCATCACAACCAAGACACCAAAGGTCATTAAATTAAAATTACATAACATCTAACTAAGACACCTTCAACTTCTGTCATTTCTGAATTCGTCTTGTTCAAGACAATCCTATAGTCATTATCACTGTCATTAGGATAAATTAAAGTAATTGTCTCTAAAGTTTATAGTAAAATAATTTTTTTAAGAACTTATTTATAAATAAAACTTATTTCAATTTATAAAAGAATGACATGTATAGGATTTGATTGGTTACAAAAATACAAGTATGCATTCCCCTCAAATCAGGAAAGACATCGGAGACTCTCCATCTAATTATTATTTTACCATTATATATGTTTTTAAGTTAGTCAAGGTATACATACTGGTTCATTTTGCACACACTTATTTACTTGTAATTATGTTTCTTTCTTTTTTCTTAAATGGATCTAAATCAATTAATTGGAAATTTTACTACAATCTTTTGCAAAATTAACCACTCCTGTAACAATATTTAAGATAATCTATTTCCGTGATCAATTTTTTTTTATTTAATTCTACCTATTATTTATTACAAGAAAATAAATTATGTAGTTTTATTCATTTCAATATATAATTGCTTTGCTTCGGTTATTTATTTAACTTGAATTTTAAAAAAAATCATAAACAAAGTCACACTTATATATACATGTCACATTTGTAATATTACGTATATTCATTTCATTATATAGAAAGATAGGAAAGATTTTATTTATGTACAAAACTTCCCTGTACTTTTTTCCTACTATTTTGTTCACATAACCGGTGGAAATATGTTTATTAAGGGATTTGTGTAGTTAGCAGGTGAAATGTAGAAAGTAACTATCAATGGTCCAAGGTAACTATCAATGGTCCTTTTATCACCACGATTCTCCTTGATCACTGAATAATACAAGAGTAGAGACTCCAGTGCCTCTAAATGTAACTGAATTTTCAATTACATTCATACTCCAATTGGTACAGGCAAATACTGTTGAGATGATTGCGAGGAAAGAGTTTGGATAGTTTGGCTAGTCAATCTTTTTAAATTTACATACGTACATACATATATATATATATATATAGATATACAATGATTTATATAAAAATAGTAATATGTATATATAAATATTTGTTTATAATAGTTTTTTTAATTACTTAGATAAATTTGAATTATTTTAGTAGTGACTAGTCAGGATAAATGAGTAAATAGAAGGATATTTTACCTTAAATATTTACTCATTTAAATTTCCTAGGTTAAACCTCAAACTACAAATTTATTTAAACCTTTATTTAAACATTAAAAATTTTATTATTTTTTTCTCATATTTATATAAGAATTAATATTTAAAAAATAATCCTTACATTTAAGATAAAATGGTTAATTAATAGTTTAAAGATAACTAATTTAATAAACCAAATTGGATTATGAACATCAAATCAAATACTTATAGTTAAAAGTAACAAAAAAAAAATAAAGCAAAATTATGGACATCTCACTAAATAATTATAACTAAAAGTAATATAGAATAATAAATAAAGTGAGGTTAGGGACACCTCATTAAATAATTATAACTAAAAGTACCATAAAAAAATAAAATGATATTAGAGACATCTAACTAAATAATTATAACTAAAAGTAACATAAAATATACAAGTAGGTCCGTATAATATTTAAAAATGATAAATATTTCATTCCTCTTACTTTAATAATTGAAAAAAAATAAAGAGTTAGAAAATTCTTTTTCTCCAAATATGCACGCTATGCTATTACTCTTAGCTTCCTTATCTTTCCAAGGTTCTGCCCCAAAATTTTCAGATGTGTAACCTCTATTATAGGCTTATGAATCTTAAGCACTCAAGCAAATCCAAAAGAGTATTCATTTCAATCAGCTTTCACCTTACTAAATGTATCCACCTATATTCCATTATTTATAATTCACTCCAATCCAATCATATTCATAATTAAATAAGCACATTTTATCAAAATAAAACATAGATATAAAATCAAATATTCTATAATTAATTTATTAATCATACTTAAATTAAATTTAGTTTCCCTTTTTAATCATTTCACACACTTGTAACATATTATTAAAATCATAACCTTACAAAAGTTATTCAAATAAAATCTCGATGGAATTGAATCCACCTAATTGTTTAGAAGTTTATTGATTCTTACAAGCAGGTAATCAATCAAAGGAAAAATGAGTTCAACGAAACATGTAATCAGTTATCCACATAAGATTTACACAAGATACAAAAAAAATAAATGAAGTAGAACATGTTTATTTATGGTTGAAAGATGAACCAAAATGACATGTGGAGTTTATAAGAAACTCAAAAAGAAATAAGATGTCAAGTTCACATTGCGTACTCATTTATTTCTAACTCAACAATGTCAATTGAATTTAATCAATTTGACACAACATCATTAATAGAGCCTCTCATAAGATAAAAGACAACAAAAAAGAAGAGCAAAGGAAAAGGAGGTGCAAGTATCAGTCCAAATGTTGACCTCTCTAAGATAGAGAATGAATTACAAGAGAGAAATGTAAACAAAGCAAAACTTCTTGGGTTTTAAGAGGCATAAGAAAGGTGTCTAAAGTATAAAATTTTTATGAATAATACATTTGCTTATGTCTGAAATGAAATGTGAAGGCCACAAAAATAATTATCAATATATTAGATAGCAATTAGGTTATTAAATTTGAATAGTTCAATAATGTGTATGTTAGTTAATTTTAGGTTTTTAGGGCAATATCGTGTTTGTTATTTACTTTTAAGTTTGTACGTGAATGATGTATTTGTTAATGCTCAATGCTATTATGGGAGTAGTCATTTTTTTATGAAATTTATCTTTTCAAAAACTTGTCGTAAAATACTAACTATTAAAAAATAATTGTTATGAATAAGGTTATATAATTATGCAATGTTTTCTTGTTATAATATGAAATTATCAAAGTCTTCTTTAACACTGCAAACATTTCATTCAACATATGATGGATCTAAACGCTTATTTAGATACACTTGTTAATTAACTTGTAGATGAGGCACTTGAAGATAACACTGAAGAATAAGTCATAAGGTTGATTCTTGAAAGTCAGCAACATGTTGACGATACCATTATGTGCAGGCAAAGAAAAAGAGTGGTTAATATAAATTGTGAAGAAGGACATGATTGATAGTTCAATGATTATTTTTTTGAAAACCTTGCTTACACATAGATCCAATTTCAAAAGAAGGTTTCGAATGTGAAGATATGTATTTCTTTGAGTTGTGGATGCCTCACCAATGATGATTATTATTTTCAATTGATGGTAGATGCAACATGTAGAAAAGTCTTATCATCGTTGCATAAGTGCATTATAGCTTTTTAAATATTAGTTTATGGCTAATCTGTTGTCTGTGTGGACGAGTATATTCAGATTCTTGAAACCACTATAGTTGAGTACTTATAGAGATTTGTATTAGGTGTCTGCGATATTCGAGGAAGAATACTAATAATGAATCATTGAACGAATACTACAAATGAGAGCAATAGGTGATTTTCCAAGTATGTTAGGTTCCATTGATTGTATATACTGGGAATGAAAAAATTGCCCATTTGCATGGAAAAGTTAATTTTGTCGAGGTGATCATGATAACTCAACTATCATTCTTGAAGTTGTGGCATGTGAAGACTTATGAATTTAGCATCCATTTTTTCACACTGCAAATTCAAATAATGACATTATTGTGTTAAATGCGTATAACATGTCTAATGAAGTTTTGTTAGGACAAGCTTCTACAATACAATTCACAATGAATAGAATCCAATATAATATAGGATACTATCTAGCAAATGGAATTTATAAAAAATTTTCTATATTTTTTAAGACCATCTTCATGCTACAAGGAGAAAAAAGAAAATTATTTGCACCATGACAAGAATCAGCAAGAAAGGATATAGAACATGCGTTTGCCATGCTTGAATCTCAATTTGCAAAGTATAACATAAAGAATATAATTTATGCATATATTAATATTGCATAACATGATTGTAGAGGATGAACAACATACATATCAGGATAATATTGAATACGTTAATATCGATAATAACATGTTGATAATTGAACTATATTTAGTTGTCCAACCTGATTTCATATCAACATACTTACAAAGGAGAGCAGAGTTTCATGATGAACAAAAACATCGCTAATTTTAAGCAGACTTGGTTGACCATATTTAGAAACTTTTTGAAAAACAAAATATTGATTTTTAATTTTATGAAATGTTATGTATTTCTTTTCAATGTTAGTGTGTTTAATTATACTATTATGTAAAAAAGATGTATTTTCTTCATTATATATTATTTTTTATGTGTAACTCTCATTGTTTTTTAACTTAAATATTATAGTGAAATATCAATAGTGCCCTGAAAGATTAAGCACTAGCACCTGAGTTTCTCAAAGAATTTTAGAGACATTCAGGTCCTTAAGTTTTTCTATCGTTTGCATATTAGTCTTTATGTTACTGACACTATTTTGTAAGTGTTCAATCAACTGTTAAGTGTCACACTGATAGGGTCTTTCTTTCATATGTGGCATTCAACATCATTGTCCACATCACAAGCATCCAAATAGTTAGAGTAAACATATCATTTTGGTCCTCAAAAGATTAAAATGGTGGCATCCAAGTCCTTGAAAGATATTTTTTAGGCATTCAGGTCCTTGAAAGATTTTTGAAACATACAAGTCCTTGAAAGATTTTTAGAAGCATCTAAGTCTTTGAATTTTTTTTGTGTTTGCACATAGGCCTCAGTTTCTAATAGCATTAGGCAATTACACAGTCAATAGTTAATTGTTATGTTGTCATTCATTATCTCTTATACATAACATTCCTACAGTTTACGTGACACTCACTTTTCTTTTATCTAATTTTTTAAATTAAAAAAATTTGTGAATATTCTTGTGGTGAAAAAATAGTTGTGTGGTTCTATTTATTAGTTTGGTATTTTACCAAAAGCATGAGAACTTTGAACAATCAAACTATTATAATATAATGAATTTTTTGTTTTATATTAATTTGAGATTTTAATTTGGTGCTAATAAAATAATTTTCAAATTTAGTTGATATTGATTTTTTTTCTTCCCTCTCAGGGAATATGAACAGGAGGAGCATAAATTGGGGATTTTTTTTTTATTTTCTGACAATTAAAAACCTCCACTAATGTTTTTTAGTTTAAAAAATAAATAAAAAAAAAGTGAATGTCTTGACAGCATATTAGTTAGTTGTTGACTGTATATTTGTCTAATATCGTTAGTAACTAACTGAGGGACCTACATACAAACGCCAAAATATTCAAAACCTAGATCTTTCTAAATTTTTTTCAAGGACCTAGAAGCTTCTAAAAATCTTTCAAGAACTTGAATGTTTATAAAAATTCTTTCAAAGACCTAGATGTCACCACTTTAGGTGGCGTTTGTTTTAGATGTTTTCTGTTTTTCATTTTCAAAGACCATAGTAGTGAAAATATATTTAGTTACAATTTAGAAAACGTTTTTGCTAAAAACATTTTTAGAAAAAAACTAAAACATAGAATAGAAAAAAATTGGTTTTAGTGTTTTCAAAAGTTAACACAATGTGAAAACCTAATAACAATATTGCAATTATATAAAAATATATATATAAATATATTTTATATTATATATGAATGATTTATAATATTTTTGCTAAAATTGATTAAATTTAGCAATATTATTTTTTAAAAAAAATAGATATCAAGCGAAAACAAACATATTTTCTTAATATTGAAAACTTCAAAATGAAAACAATTTTTAGATAATGAAAAAAGAATACATTTTCTGAAAGCAAACTTCATCTTAATCTTTTGAAGATTAAAATAATGTTTTTACTTTGACAACTTAGATCCTATGACGTGAGATATTACATATAAGAGAGAGATTTTGCTAGCATGACACCTAATAATAAATGGTGTTAGGAACATAAAGACATATATGCAAATATAATCAATATTCAAGGAAGCGGATGTCTCTAAAATTTCTTCAGATACCTAAGTTTATGGCTTCAATCTCTTTCAAGTACTCGTTTGGTTGTAAATATTACTATACATTGCGAATTTTATTATTTTTAAATTATTATAAAAAATAACGGAATAATTCTTATCGATATTTTATATTTTATACGTAATAATTGAAAAATCAAATTAACATATTTATTTATACCACAATCAGGAGAAAACAAAATATACAATGAGTTTCTTAAAGTTTGTTGGAGGATCTTATTGTGGTAGCAAGACATTGGGACGAAAGTAGGGTTAAAAATGGCCGTATTTATACTTTTCTTATTCATAACTTTCATATATAGTTAATTATATTTCTTATATTTTTTGTTTTTATTCATTTACATCAATTTGTCTTGAGAGTTGCATGTTGTGCTGTATGCAATTAACTTGACTCTTTTGAATTCAATGATGCATTTATATATATAATATTTTATCGCATATTCCGTATGGAAGGAAATACTTTTAGTAGATACTTATATAAGGAAAATTGGATTTTCGAATATAAAAGAGGATATTAAAAGTTAAGACAAGAAGAATGTAGGTATAATAAACAACATTTCGGGTAGTAGAAAAAGTAAACTGACAGGGTCACGAGCTCACAGAAATTGGTGTTTGGATTTGGATAAAAGCAATCAATACGAGAATTCTGTTGCTGAAATGGCCTGTGTGGTCATTATTTTCCGCATCGACAATTCTTCATTCCCCTCCTTTCTGTCTAACTAATGTTAATGAATTGGATTGAACAGGAATGTTGATGTCTACTTCTTTTACTTAATAGCAACAACTCACCCCACTATGTCTGCACACTACAATACTTATATACTCATTTTTTTATAACATATATATATATAACATCAAAAGAATGGAGTACATGTGTATCTTTTTTAGGCCGCTCTTCCCACATAGATTTCTAAATGAAATACTAGATTCATGAATCAATTTTTAGACAAGTTTTTCTCTTAATAATTGTATGGTTATGTAAATTAGTCTTTAGAAAAATTTAGGTAATTTTAAATGCTATTTAAAGTATTTTAAGAACTAATGTACATATGTGAGAAGATAAGGAGAGAAATGTTATGAATTTAAATTTTCTATTAAAATAATTAATACATTAAAAATTAATATTTACCTATAAAAAAAAGTATATAATATTAAAAAATTTGATATGTTAAAAAATATTTTTTCAAAAATATGAAAGTTCACTCGTAATTCATATCATGAACAAAACTAAAGTACAATAATTGTACTTGGTGTCATAATCATAGATATTATTTAAAAAATCTATTATTTTTAGAGTTTAATTTGTATATACATTATGTATAAAAATTTTTATACTGACATTGAATTCCAACCATTTATTTATGAAAAATTTATTAATTTTACTCGTTAATAGTTTAAAAGTCACATAAATAAAAAAAATTATGATTGAATGTTAATGTAAAAATCTTTTACATTAATAGTATACCAGTTAAACTCTTATTTAAAATAATAAACGAGTAAAGTTAACAAATCTACCATGAATAAAAAGTTGTAATTGAATGTTACTGAAAAAATCTTTACATTAACAATATATACCAATTAAACTCTTATTTTAATCCTAAAACATGATAATGATTTTATTCTTTAGTGTACTATTGATATAGTTTTTTTTATTCTAATAAATTTTAAGTCCTATTCGTTTAAGAATCGAAAATAAGTATTGTCTATACTGTGATAGAGCTCTTTTTGTGCATTGGAATGAGTACCTTTTCCCCTCTTAAGTCTTAATCTCTTATTAATATATCTCTACACTGAAAGAGAATAAAAAACGTATGAAATGAGTTAAAACTTTATCTTTTCCATTTCACTGGAACAAAGATGCACTACGACTTATATGTTATGATGATTTCTATAATTTCTTTTAAAATAAAAACTTATTATTTTTTATAGAAATATAAAAACTTATTATATTATAAAAACTTATTAGTGCCTGATTGAATTAGTTTTGTTTTTTAGTTTTTGTAAAAAATATTTTTAAAAATAGTTTTTAAAAGACTGAAAAATAAATTACTTTAACTATTTTTAAAAATTAAAAAATTAGAACTATTTTAAAAAATTATTATAAAAAAATACCATCAAAACAAATTTTTAAATTTTAAATATTAAATACTGAAAACAATATTATAAAATTATAATAAAACAAACACTTTTCCCCATTCACATTTCACGGTTCCCCTTTCCCTTCCCATTCCCATTAGTGTGAATATTTATCCTTTTGCAAACTTTCAAATGGTAGATATCTCCTAGACCAAATCATAAAGTTAAATTAAGTTCTTTTACGGATTTCTATATGCTTCTTTTTAATTTTTAGATGCATTTCTCAAACTACCCGGAGATTGTTTTGATGTGCTAACCATTAGTAGAACACTTAACTTTTTATGTACATGCAGGTGGAAATGAGAATTATTTTGTCAAAATTAGGTCAAATGTTTCGTCAATGAATTTGCTTCCTAAGAACTAGCCCAACTTTATTTTCTTTTCACTTTTTTTTTTCTCACATTTTTATTATTAGTATTTGTATTTACTTAATTTATAATAATAGAAAATGGATGATAAAACACAAAGGAAATAAATATTTAAGTAAACAATTAAATACTATATTAATTTAATTTCTAATAATTAAAAATATCATGGAAAAAATTAAGAAAAGAAAAACTTGAATAATATCCTATGATAAATAAATATATTCATTTTCCACAATTTATTATATATAACATAATTCTTTTTATATATCTTTAAAAAAAATAATTAGCTTAAAATGTGGTTTTTTTTTTCTTTTATATACCAAAAAGAAAAAAAAAATTACCCAAATAACCCACCCCGCATTATTCACATAAATAACCTCTTTTACATGTTGAAGAATTGGTTGTTGGAAAACTATTTTTTTAACGTGAATTTTTTATGTAAAAAATCTATAAGAAATTGGTGGTTGGACAACCAATTTTTTATAGAGCCTTTTTTTTATATTTATTTTTTTAGTCAATTTTTAATTTTTTTAAAATTTATTTTAAATGCTTTGTAATTTAATTTTTGCTCTATATTTAAAAAAAAATACCAAAATAATTTAAAATACAAGGTTTGAAAATCTTAATTCAAAAACTTTAAACTAAAAAACTACATTACAAAGTATTAAAAAAATTAAATTAACAAAAATATACACAATATAAAAATAAAACACATAAAAAAATGAAAAAAAATTAATTTAAAAATTTTTTAAAATTTATTTTGAAAGTATAATTTGTATGCATGTTAACTTTAAAGAGGTATAATTTTAAAATTTTAAAATACGGAAAAAATACACAACATAAAAATAAAACAAATAAAAAAATTATAATAACTTTAAAAAGGTATAATTCTAAAAAAAATTTAAGTTAATTTGTATTTCATTTTATTTTTTTATGTGTTTTATTTTTATATTGTTTATCTTTTCTATTTTTTTAAAAAAAAATTTAAAATATGTCGTAATTTATTTTTCAGTTTAAAGCTTTTAAGTTAAGATTTTTAATCCTAATATTTTAAATTATTTCGGTAAAAAGTGTTTAAAAAAACTTTAAAATATAAACTGAAAAATAAATTATTAAGCATTTAAAAAAATTAAAACAATAAAATATAAATTAACTAAAAAAGAAATTTTAAAATAATATACATAAATAAAAAATATATTTTAAAAATTGAATAAAAAATAAATATAAAAAAATTCTACAAGAAATTGGTTGTTTTAATTTGTTTTCTAACAACCGATTTCTCAACCTGAATAATAAAAAATATTATTTAAGTAAATAATATGAGATAAGTTATTTGAGTTTTTTTTTTAGTATATAAAAGAAAAAAACCGTAATTTTTTTCAAAAAATTGATTTAAACAAAAATTTCTTCTAATTATAATTAATTATTACTATCATCGATTATTTCAGTAATCAATTACTAAAATAATATAGTTTTTTTTTCAAAAACACTTTTAACATTGTAGTAGTATTTAGTAAATCCAATTTAGAATTCATTTTTTATAATTATTGTAAAAAATAATTAAGTTTAAAAATTTATTTATTTATTTATTTAAAATTTTCAAAATTAAGTTCTAAATAAAAATTATATTTAATAATTAAGAAAAATCTCATTAATTGTTTGAATTATAGTTAATTAACTAATTATAATTAGGAAATATTTACATGTTTTTATTTCATAACCCAATTGGTCGTATTTAAAATTATATTTAAAAATAATTAATTTTTAAACATTATTTATTTATTTAAACTTTTCAAAATTAAGTTGTAAATAAGATTTAATTTAATAATTGTAAAGTAATAAAAAATCTCACTAACCTTTTGGATTAGAGTTAATTAACTAATTATAACTAAGAAATATTTACACTCTTTCAAAAACAACAAATATTTATCGTTTTTATATGATAATTGTATTTAAAATTTTATTTAATTATGTTTTTAGAAAAATTGATGTATGACAGAAAAAATATTTTGAAGAGAAATAATTTTGAGATACCTTTTGTCTTAAAAAACGTAGATTAAAAAAAAAAAAACTGTAAGCAACTCTTAATCTCACATTTTGATAAGGAAAAGTGTGAAAAAAACACATTGGGCAGAAATGTTGGTATTATTAGGATGAGGATGTTGCGGGTTGAAAGGCACATCCATGTGAGAAGACTATGCACGCCACCTGGTTGTGTTTATGCAACCTGTTACACGCAAAAATATCACTGCCCATCTGTATCCTTCCAAATTCCAAACCCAATTTGCCAATACCTTTCTCTGCTCTTTCCCTCTTGCTTCCCACTTCCCACTTCCCACTTCCCACTTCCCACTTCCCACCTCCCCAATCCCCAAACTAGTATTGCTACCCTCACAACCATACCTCATACTTCCATTATTTTAACATCATCATATTATTTCTTCTCCTTTATATTTTAATACCTTTTTCTTTTCATTCCTTCCTTTTTTTTTTTTAAATTTTATTTCAGTCTATTTAATTTTTAATAATTTTAAAATAATTAAATTATATAATAAAACATTATTATTACTATTTCTATTTCAATTCTATTAATCTTTTCAAAATAACATTCACAGTGATCATTTTCATTTTTTCCCTGCGCACACAATATATTGTTCTCTGTAGCACAAAATGTAACAGAGAGAAACTCTCATACAAATTAAGTAAAGAAAAGTGAACATGCAGAAATGTTTTTCTAAATAGACAAAATAAAAATTTTAAAAATATAAAGCAGTATTTAAACATTCCTCAAAATATTATGTTCCTAACGACTTCACAAATTATGTTTGTCTTTTGCAAATGTAAACTTCTTCTAATACGTATCTAAAGCAGTATTTAAAGTTATTAATAATATCGATTGGCTTAGATAAGATTAAAAAGTAATGTCAATTATAACATCTTTGAAAATGACTTCTACTAAACTATGACCAATGTCATTTTTAAATATTATTATGAGTTATCGTTCAACTTTATGTCTTATTCTTCATTAAAATTGCACAACTTATTTATTTCCTAATCAATTTTTGTTTATAGCAACACACACGCACGCTTATTTGTTGATACCTAACACACACAATTTTTGTTTATAGCAACACACACATTTGTTGGCCACTATTTGTTGGTCTCAATAAGCCCTTAAATTAAAACTTCTGTTATATTATTTTTATTACTCCTTCCATTCTATGTCTTATTACTAAGATCGCTAAAAATACATATCTTCAAAAAAATATTTACTTAGATAAGCACATTAAATATGTAAATTATTAATATTAATTAAACTTATTCATATTCTCTCATTTTATTTTAAAAAAATATAGGTTTTAGGTTTAAAAAATTAATTCTTAATATATTGACTACATCTTTAAATAATATTTGTATCATTTTGGTACTCTATTTTTTATATATAGCAATCTTTGGTCCTAAACGATATCTAAATCATTTATTATTTTTCTAAAAATACTATTTAAACCATTTGGTAAAGAAAAATAGTGTATTTTAAAATTTGAGACTAAATAAATATAAAAAAATTAAGAACATATTTAATATTTAAAAAAATTAGAAACTAAAAGATATTTTACCCTTTATTTAATTAATATATGGAATGAAAAAAATGTTTTATCAATAATATTTTTCACATTTTCCTATCTACATAAAAGATTGTTTAGAAGGAGGCTTATTATAATAGGAGGCGGAGGAAATATTAAACTTAATTACAATCGATCATCAACCTCAATCTTTTTCTCAAACGCGTATGTTATAATAACTAATTAAAATATGTCACATACGAAAGTAATCAACATTGGAGAAATTGCGGTAACGCCAGAAAATATTTTATAAATTGATAACCAAATGCATGTAATTATTTAGACAAAACCAATTTGCATAATGATAAATATTTTATGGATAAAATATAATTTTAGAAATTTTTATTTTAACATATATTTGCATTTAAGAAATTTCATTATTGTTTTTAAAATATTTTTCTTAAATTAAATTAATCGTTCTATCCATTTACTTACTATACTAATTTGATAAACTTAATGACATGTGGTAATTTGGAAAAGATGCCATATTAGATGAATGTTTTTCAAGCAAGCCAAAATTAATCTAAAGCAGAAGTATTTTCATTTAACAAAGACAACGTCTCTTTTTTTAATTATTTTAAATTTTTTATTAATAGACATTTTAACGAAAAATAAAAAAGAATGGAAGAATTTAAGAGAAAAGAGATAGGATGTAAAATTTCAACTTCCTTTATTTGGTTGCAATAAAATAGCACAGATCCACACATACAAAAAAAGATAAAATTCTAAAGAGTGGAAAGAGCATCAGAAAAACCAAGAATGACTTCACTCCCTTAACCAAAAAAATGGTATTAAGTATTAACAAGATAAAAAAAATGTATTAACGTTCTAAGGATAAAATAGTAATTAACTTTTTTTTCTTTCTTTGAAACCAAACTGCTTTAAAATTTTATGTTCACTATTTATTTTTCATTTTTATTAAATCAAATAGTCAATATTTTCAAATTGTTAAAATTATTTTTGACCTGTGTATTTTCATTATGAATATTATTTTTGTTATGTATCGAATACAGAGTGAGAGTAAGGCATAAAAATTAGTGAATGTTTATGAGTGAGATGTGATGAAATTTAAATTTTTTGTAATAAAGTGTTGGAGTTTAAAAAAGTAATGGTTTGAATAAAAGTTGCGTTTCCCCAAAGATGCGATGCGTTGCTATTGCCTATTATTTAAGTCAACCCTTGTGTCGGATGAATGACAATGTGACGTACAAAATATATGGTTCCCATTTATAAAAGTAAGTAAGTACCTTTGTAAAAAGTGCAAGTTGAGTTTTGTGGGCATGGCCGTGGATGAGCAAGCGTCGAGGTGGGCGTGGCAGCCCCGGCGGAGGATCCCCCTGCTCCGGCGGCGGAAGGTGCACACTGTGCGGCTGGGTGGGAAGAAGCCACGGCGGCGAATTTTGGGGCTTCTTAAAATGTTTGGAAGGATGCGTTTAAGGTGGGTGAAGCTACAATATGTTCGCATGGTTAAGAGGCTTAAGGAACAGTACCTTAATCTTGTTAAGGATCTTGTCCAAGCTGGCTCCACCATTGAAACCTTCCAGCAACGTCTTTTCATGGAAAGCACTTTTGCAATCCCCGTTGGGGTTAACTTATCTACCTACCCTTCTCGCTACGGATCAGATCGCCCCCGCTCCATCTTCATGTAAACTTTTATTTCTTCTTCTTCCCAATCATCTATATGTAAATTATTAACCCAAGCTTCCCTTTTTTTCTCTTTCCCTCCGCTCTCCATTTTTTAAGGTATGGCTCCTAATGTAATGGCCACAGCGCCTAGCCAGATATATGTAATCACTTCATTACATTCTTCAGCTTTTGGAGGAGCTCATTCACTTAACACTTTTTCTAAGATCTGACGGATGTTAATGCTGACTGAGACAGAGTATTCTTTAGAGTAAGAAAATGGAGACCACAATTCAAGGAATTTACTTGTTAGTTAACTGTAATAAAATGGTATAATTGCATCCGTTTTGTTACTCCAATGAATGTTTGGACTTATTTCTACCCTGTTATTACATATAGCACTAATCAATGAGTGAATGATTCATTTATTATCAATCTTTTATGTTTTTCTTTTATTATAACAGTCAGTTAGTATGTTTTAGAATTTTAAAATCTAATATTTTTTATAAGTATATCTTTATTTAATATTGAGTGGTAGTATAAAGATAAATATAATAATATTTGAATGGGAAACCAATTATTACCGCACCCAAGTGGAAAAGTGACAGGTAAGGTAAGTTTGGTGGTACATGAGGCATGAGGTATGAGGTATGAGGTATATAGTATGATGAATCATGATAGATGGGTCAATTCAGAGAAGAGCACATTGATATGTACTATGATAGGTAGCCAGCCACCCAAGGCAAGGATAGGAGAGTGGGTTAATTCTACTTTATCCATAGCAGAAAACACCCCAACATCACCAATGAAATTAACATCATAAGATATGAAAACAAAGGTTTTTATTCACATTTCTCCTAACTTTGAAAAATCCATTATATTTTGTTAGATTGAGCAAGAAAATAAAATTGAAAATATTAAATATGTATAGATAAATAACTAGTTTAGTATGATAAATATATGAAAGAAAATCCAAAAATAAATTATTTCATTGGAAATCATAAATCAATGTAGTTTTTAAATTGCAAGAGTCTAATTTTACACCTTCTAATAACAAAATATTTTAGTTTTTATTATTTAAAACAATTTATAATATCGTATATTTAAAACTGTTAAATATATAACTTGTTCAAAAAGTTACATTAAATTATTTTTTAAAAGATATAATAAATTATTGGATTGTCAAAGTTCACCGGTAGACTATAATAATAATAATAATAATAATAATAATAATAATAATAATAATAATAATAATAATAATAATAATAATAATAATTTGATTTATTAGATGAAAAATTTATTTAAAAAAATATTTTATATTATTTTTCACAAAATTTTATATATGATAGATCACACTTTTATTATATTTATGTTAATTAAAAAGGTTTTTTTGTTACTTAAATAATTAAAATTTTATATTATTAAATAATAAACTTTTAGATCAAGATCTATGGTTGTGATTTTAGCTGTTACCACAAGGTTGTTTTTTTTTTTTTTATGAAAGGTCCGAAGTTTATTAGTGTTTATCACCATAATTATAGACTTATAATAGTAGTGGTTTTTATTCACAGTTTCTTGCAATATAAGAAAACGTAATTAAACTTATAGTTGGGCCACAATTCAAAACTTTATTAAATGCTAAAGCATCATATGAAAATTCAAAAGCATAGTTAAACGATGAACAGGGACTAGATCAAGCATAAATGACTAGTCTCTATGATGAACTAAGAATCAGTTGTCAATTGAAAAGAAAATATAATTAAACAATTTTATCAGTTACTGGGGATTCTTTGCGTAATCAAATAAAGCATAAGCCAACATTATTGTTAAAAATAATTTGAGTTTTCTTGGTGAACTAATCAATAATTTACTATTTAGTAACTTATTTTGGTTAAGCGAGTATTTTTCTTAACATTGTCCCACCGGCCGCAGTTGATATAACGGTTAAAATTGCGATTCAACCAAATGGCTTTCTGACACATAAGGTAGATTATGAGTGTTAGCAAAATCTTCCTTAACATAATATATCTTTTGTTAAAATTATAAAAAAATAAATTAAATCTAATAACATAAAGAAGAAGCTGCATAGATTGATGAACTTTAGTAAATTTAACAAGTATTCAAAAGGATGTGTAATAAAATGTGATGCTATTGCTAACAATTATGATTATGGGCGTATCTAATTTTGGATGATTTCATTCGCCTCCAGCTCACCGATGAATGCTTCACACAGTCGTGCCGTTAAGATATAATATTATCCAAAAACAATAAATGACATACTGTATGTATTGTGCAACTTATTCTCTTTGACTATTCATAATTGCAGCGTTTAATTTAAAACTTGCAATAAGAGAACATATGATCCAACTGTATTTGCTTAGCCCAACCACTTCTAATTACATCCCTCGAAGTTGAGTCTTATGAAATTATTATACATACCAAACTCTTCTTTTATATTTAATGTCTAACCATATATTTATATTTTAATTTAATATTTCGGTTTAAATTAAAATAATTCTATATTAGACTATTATTGTAAAATGACATTCTTAGATATCTTTTTTTTTATTACAGGAAATACATCATATATGTAGAGCATTAGAGAGAATATATCTTTGGAAACAATTGATTCACTGTATAATAAATCAACCTATATTTGGTAATTTACTATACAATGAATCAATTAGAAATCTCTTTGGTAATTTACTATACAGTGAATCAATTAGAAATCTCAACATTCCCCCTTAAGTTGGTGCATAAATGTCAATCAGGCCCAACTTGCTTAGAAATGTGGAGAACACTGGTTTTAGAACTGCTTTAGAAAGAATATCAGCCAATTGATCTTCTGTTCTGATCTTAGGCAACTCTAAAATCTAATTATCCAACTATTCCTTGATAAAAAATCTGTCTACTTCAACATGCTTTGTGCGATCATGTTGTACTGGATTATGGACAATATCACATGCAGCTTTGTTGTCATAATACAGCTGGATTGGTTGCCTAGGAGGGTATCCCAAATCTTCCAACAAGAACTTTAACCATAATGCTTCACATAGACCAAGTGCTATAACTCTAAATTCAGCTTCTGCACTTGAGCGGACCACCACATTTTGTTTTTTGCTCCTCCAAGTTACAAGGTTTCCTCCTACAAAAGTGAAATAACCTGAAGTAGACCTCTTGTCATCTATGATTCCAGCCCAATCTGCATCTGTATATACATTTATTTCTTGATAATCAGTGTGTTTAGTGAACAAAATACCCTTTCCAGGTGCAGATTTTAAATACCTTAAGATGTGCATGACAACATTCATATGTTTTTCTCCTGGGTTATGCATGTACTGACTAACAACACTTAATGCATAAGTAAGATATGGCCTGGTATAGGCCAAATGCATTAATCTTCCTACAAGCCTTTGATATCTTCCTTTGTCAACCGGTATTTGATTTGGCTCAAGGCACAATTTCAATCCTTCTTCAATAGGAGTAGTAGCAGGACGACACTCTTCCATGCTTATTTCACGCAAAAGATCTAGGATATATTTTCTTTGGTAGAGAAATAGTTCTGTTTTTTATCTGGAAACAATTTTTTCAAGTAACTAAATGAAGCATGTCCCAGGCGACGATGCCATAGCCAAATTTCAGTTTCTTCTTTCTGTTTAGTAGAACTCTTCACGGTCAAAGCGCTTTCTAACTTCCCAGAATCTTTCGACACCAAGTCCAAATAGTATAATCTTCCTTGTTTAACACCATAACCAATCGTCTGTCTAGTCTGAATGTCCTTAAACACATAAAAATTAGGCCAAAAAATAACAATACAATTTAGGGATGTAGTAATTTGTGATACAGATAAAAGGTTATATTCTAGAGATGGAACAACTAAAACAGAATCCAAAGTAAAATTATTAGTAAGAGTTAAGGATCCTTTTCCAATAACAGAGGTTGTGTCACCATTGGCAGTGGAAATCAATTCTTTTGAGGATGGTTTCATGGATGAAATTTGTCTAGAATCAAAAGTCATATGATCAGTAGCACCTGAATCAATTATCCATGTACTATTAGTAATAGGTACAGAAAACTCACCACCATTACCTCTAATTGCCATAAAAGCAGTGGACTCTTTGGAGGCTTTATCTGCGTTTTTTTACCTCAAGCTGCAACTGGATTCTTTCTTTGTTGATCCCGACTGTGATCCCACCACTCTGGATATCCATTAAGTTCAAAACAACGACTCTTAGTGTGACCCTCCTGATTGCAGTGAGTGCATTTAAACTTAGACTTATCTATATTTGAGTTCGCTTTAGGATGGTTTCCTTTTGTTTGACCCTGCCAGTTTCTGTTTCGAGCTATCATGGCTGTGCTGTCAGAACTTTTTGATTCACCTTTCAAAGTCGCTTGACGTATTACCTCTTGACGAATCAATTCATAAGAATTCTCCAACTCTGGGACAGGTTCTTTGCGTAAAATCTCTCCACGAATTTGTTCAAACTCACCATCTAATCCCGCAAGGAATATATGCACCCTTAGTCGTCCAATTGATTTCTTGTAAGCTGTGACATCTTCAGGATCTTTCATGACCACCTTATCACGATGATCCAATTCCTGAAAAATTTCCATCAATTCTCCATAATACTCCGAGAGAGGCCTACCATTTTGTTTTGCAGTAAAGGCCTTTTGATTCAAAGTAAATACTTGTAACTCATCACTTCCATAATAGAATGCCTTAGATAATGCACTCCAAATTTCATGGGCTATGGCTAAGCGTAAGTAACGCTTCATAATTTCTGGGCTCATGGACAGCAACAGCCACCTCTTCACCTTTTGATTTTCTGCATACCATTTTTCATAACCAGAATCTTGCTCTGCAGGTTGTTTCTCCTTGCCACGAATATATGAGAGTTTTTCCCTCTCTGTGATATGCATTTCCATTATCTATGACCATATGTCGTAATTTGTTTCACTCAGAACGATTTCGGCATTGAACGCACTTTCAGATTGAATAATGACAGGAGTCAATGTAGACCCTGATTTGGGTGCAGAATTTTTATGAGACATCTTATGGGTTCACAAGGTGTTTTAAAAAAAGGTTAAGAAAATGGTGGATCAAGGTTAAGGAACCTAGCTCTGATACCATATTGTAAAATGACATTCTTAGATATCTTTTTTTTTTTTATTACAGGAAATACATCATATATGTAGAGCATTAGAGAGAATATATCTCTGGAAATAATTGATTCACCTGAATCAATTAGAAATCTCAATAACTATTACAAAATAGTATTAATTTACATATATGTATTTACTGTATTCGGCAGTACAAAAAGTATTAATTTATATATATATATATATATATATATATTAATAATAAAATAAAAGATGAAATTTCAAACTTTTATTTTATTAAAATAACAAAATTATTGTATTTCGTTATTTGTACATATATATAAAAACGAACAAAAACAGTGGTAATGATAAATAGTATTACTTTGTTGTACACTAATTAAGAGTGTTACTAAAACAATAATTTATGCACTCCAAACTTTTAAACTCGTATATTTTAAGATAATTTTAAAAATACTTTACGTAGTATATATAAAAAGGGAAATAATATATAATTTTACCATATAGCAACTCTAAGTTTCTAACTTTACAAATTAAATATATATTTTTCTTTATATTAATTATGATGTGCAACATGTGTTGGTTAATTTATTTATTAATTTATTTATATGATTTTTAAAGTATTAATTGATAATATCAATAATCTTATCATAAATAAAAATTGTGATTGAAGGTCCGTATAAAGCTTTTTAAACTGAAAATCCATATTAATTAAACTCTTATATAAAGAGTTTGTAAAATGATTTTACATTAATATTCAATGTTAAATTTTTTATATAAAAATTTTTATAATTGATTCCATAAATTAGTTGGTGTAGAGTTGTAGTTTAAAATTTTTATCTTTATAAAAATAAAATGACATGAATTATTAGAAAATATCAAAATCTGATTGTTTTGTCATTAAATCATGTTTAATGACATCAATCACACTCAATGTTGATAACATGAATTATTCATAAATATATAAGTGTGTTTATTTTTTCTTTTTTTTTTAATCACATTCAACTGAATCATTATGAGATATTAAGGTGTATTAATTGTTTTTTAATCATGATAGATTGTGATTTATTTTATTGAAAAGTGAAAATTAAATAAAACAAAGCACATTATTGAGGGAATTGTTACAATTATAAAGAAATGTTTGGATGAGTTTTTTAGAAAAGATGTAGTATTTTTTATAAGTTAATTTTTCAAAACTCGCATTTTCTTACAAAAGTTATATGAAATTTATTGTATAATAGCTAAAATTATCTTATAAAAAATTTTAAATCTTTTAAAAAAGCTTATGAAGAAATTGTTGTACTATTTTTTATATTTTTTTAAAAATTATTTTTGAAAAACTTATTCAAACAATCCATATTCTAAGAAAACTGAATAGATTTCATTTTAAAAATTTAATCTTATTAAAAAAATTATTTACCACAAAACACTTAATCCAATTGGTGAGTATTTTTTAAAACAACAAATTAAACCGTTTAAGTAAATCACAATTCTTTTAAATAGTTACTATATGAAACAAAAATAAAATTATGAAATACTATCAAAAGAATACTCGATTTTGAAATTCCAAAATATTAACTATAAAATTATATGACATAATGTTAATAAAAAATGTTGGAATGGAAAAATTCAAATTTAAGGGTTATGAATGTTATGATTCAAATAAATAAAACTTTCAAGAATTATATGTGGATTTTAAAACCAACAATTTAGAAATATAATTATCATTTTAGAATTACAAAGTATATATAAACAATTGAAAAAATCAACAAATAAATAGAGTAGAGACATAGGCAAGAATATAGAGATTATAGTGGTTTAGCTAAACTCTTAGCCTACGTCCAGCATTAGTTTGACAACTTGAGTCAATTTTTTTTTCACTGTAAATTGAAATACAAATACTATGCATACACAAAGTGTATAACTAACATTCTCTTGAACCCTACAAGAGAATCACATTGTGAAACATTGTCATAAGAAGTACTATTTCACAAGAGAATCACCTTCTGAAACACTATCACAAGAAATCACACTATCATTAGAGATTGCAAGGCTCTAAGCTCAAGGATTCAAAATTTTAATATTCTTTTCAAAAAAGGATATGTAACAGGGTAGTTGATTGTCTTGCCAGTCTAGCTTTTATTGTCGGTAACAAATAGGAGTGATAATGGGTAGGGTTTGGGTATGATATTACAATACACATCCTAACTCACATAAAAAAATGTATTCATATCCAGCCTCATACTTGTGTAATTAGAAACTTTGACCCTCATCCTGTGCTCGTTAATACCTATATACCCATATACTTGCACTCAGGACCCGCACTTTACTTATGTATAAGACAATAAATTAATATCTTTTACATGTAATAATTAAATATAATATAAAAAATAGACCAACATAACATTAAATAGAACAAGTTATAAAATATTTCCTAAAGTTTTAGATGATTACACATAAACATATGTTTTCTTTACTATCACATTGAATAATGTTGTGAATTTATTAAGAGTTGTTTTATAAATAACTCAATTTTTTGTAAATTATGTTTTTTATCTTATTAAATTTGCATAAAATATATTATATGTCTTTTTTAATTCTATAATTATACTATTTATCATAAATTATAATGAAAATAATATTTTTAACAATATTTATCATTCAAAATTATAATCATGTAATATTATATAATCATGCAAATTATATATATATAAAATACGGGATAGGAGGGTACTATAGTACCCATACTCACCTCCAAACTTGCATAATTATTACGGATCTAGACTCGCCTCGTAACCAGACCCATTTTATGGTAATTACCCGTCCGTATGGGTATTTTGTTGGATACCCGTAGAGTTTGAGTTCATTTTATCATCCATAATAACAAATTCTAATTTGAAGAAGCCCTAAACCATGTGGAAGCTCTTTTCTTGTTTATGTAATTCAATAAATGCGTTAATTTTTAATCTTTTGTAAAAACCAGAAATAAAAATCTTAAAACTAAATTTTATTGTTATTGAAATTAGGTAAAATCTATTTTAAAAATAACTAAAAAAAATAAAAATCATTTTTATTAATTTCTATTTTAAAATACATTTCAAAATTAAATATCAAAAACTCAAAATCACCCTAAGCCCATAAAAAAAGATATACAAAAATATCGTGTTCTTTATTTTATCCATAAGAAATTTTTTTTTTAAACAAAATAAAAAATATTTTCATTTATTTATATTTTATCTATTGATAAATTAAAAATTAAATATAAATGGTATTAAATACATAAATATTATTAATAACTTGAATTCAATCATATATAATTAATATATCGTTTATATATTCTTTATTTTTTTTTATATCACATCCGTTATATGATTGTTATCTTTCTATTTTTCTTCTTATTTTTCTTGTAAAATAAACACGTAAATTTCTTATATAAATAAAATTTTCTCGGCGAAATACTTAATATAATATGTAAATGTTAGTTTTCCTATTGTAAAACTAAAACAAATAACTGCTCCAGTAGTAGGCTCTGTATATTTTGTTCTGATTATTTATTTGTTTATTCTGGTTTTTCTTTGGCTACAAGAAACAGAACTTTATGAAAGATATTAAATGGAGACGTACATTCAATGAAAATATACCCTTTGTTCCTCCCAAAATCTGATTTTGTCTCAAACGCACCGCGAAAATGAGAATTTATTAATTTTATTACTACAGTCTAAGACTCTAAGGATCTGAATATATATTGTTTATACAATATAATATTACTATATAGTAAGGAGGCCTTAAAATAGGGAAAAGAACCAAAACTTTAACGTCATTGTATGCGTCACTATATTTATTATTTAATATAGTGGACAAAAGTCACAAAACCAACAATAGTAACAAAGGATCATGAACATCATCTATTCAACAAAACAAAACATAACTGAAGCAAGGTCGTCTTCTTGTTAATAAATTCAACCATAATGAACATAACAAGTGTTCATAATCCAATATTCAGCTTTCAAAGGAAAGGAGTCCATTAATAACAGTACAATGTCAGTTTTATCCATCTTATTTAGACGGGTGTCCAAAGAATTATTAAAATCAATCAGTTTTTCAAATTTTAATGTAATCTAATTTTATATTTACAAATTTTGCTTCAATAGATATATTAAGATTTTTTTTATGTTATTGTTTTATTTTTTGACTGTGTACGCTTGTTTAATCATGAGACAATGATGTGATTTTTCAGGTCAACAATTCTTCTGGTGGTAATTTTTTCTTCAAATTATATTTAAATTATTAAATGTGAAGAAGTGAGTAATGCTTAGCATTGCTATGAACATTTTTAAATGTAATTTTAATTTTTTTGAAAAATAATTAAAACAGAAAATTTTGCGGACAAATTTGAAGTTTATGGGTAGAGTGTCTCCATTGGTAGGATTTAAGTTTTAGGTTTAATATTAACATTATTATTTTAATGTAGATTTTTTAAGGTAGGTGTTTAAAAATTAAGCAAAAGTGTTTAAATAAGTACTTGTGTCTAACTTTTTAGCATCAACTCACATTAAAATAATAGTTTTAATGTTAAACGCTCCACGTAATATCTTACTCTAATATTCTTATGGATGTCAATAATATTTAGATGGTTGGGTATACTACAAGTTTTATTCTAAACCCTAAATTCTTTAAACTATATATATGCATGTAACCAAATGTACCGTGTCTATTTTACTATATAATAAATAATTTGATGGTTGTAATCACATTAATTATATAATAAATTATGATTATATATTTAATTACAAAATTTAATTGTTAAATTTTTATTTATTATTATTATTATTATTTATTATTCTTAGAATTTAATTATAAAATTTTAATATCTCTTTATTTATTATTATTTATACACTTTTAAATTAAAATAGAATTAATAGTTTAATATATAATCTATTTAATGATAAATAAAAGCTTAAAATGATAAAAATAATATACCTGAACCTAAAAAATATTCTATGAATTCTATGATAAATATTCTATGAGTATTAAAATTTTATATTAACTCATGATAACAAAGATGGTGATGATCAAACCTATTTTACCACTTTGTTACCATGCCTATATATGTTTCTCCTACCATTCCTTCTTTTAGAATATCTCATTCCTTATTATTTTTATGTTAACCTCTCGTGGATCCAAACTCAACTTGATCCGTAATAGGACGAAGTACTAACTATTAAGTTATTGGGTTTGGGGTTGACCAGTCCATATTAAAAATATTAATTAATTTATCTTGTAAAATTTTAAACTTAAAAAATAAAAAAAGTAAAAAACATATCTTCCAAAATCTAAAATAAAAACTCAAATCATGCTAATTCACTGGTTCATTATCAAAACGCAAATCACGATTAAATAAAAAATTTGTAAGGTCTTCACACATAAAGTTTTATAACAAGTAAAATTTTAAAGATAAAAAACAAATTTCAAACATAAATAAAAAGTTGCAAACAAATTTTAAACAGAAGATAAATTTTTTAATTTTCTCAGATTAAAAGAAAATTACTCGACTGAGTCGACTCACTGAGTCGACTCACTGAATCCCGAATCAAAACAAACTAAATTTAGTCTCACACAAAAATTATTTCAAAGAGCGGCTTTAACTTATTAACTGATTGAGACACCAATTTCTAGATCAACTAGTTGACTCAATTAGTCCTAGCGTTGTTGATTACTAGTATAGTTTACTATAAAAATAAAATTGTTCTTATTAGATGAAAATATAAAATGAAAAAGAATAGTAGAGATAAATAAGATGGACAATTTCTTTTAGTACTCTCTGATTTGTTATTTGCACATCTTCCATGTTTACATTTTTTGCAAAACTTCAAAATATTCTTATCTTCTTTTATTCTAAATTTTCTGACAAAGTACCACCTAGTTTTACAATTATACAAACACTCTTACCTATCTTTTTAAAATATCATTCGTATCTTTTTTTAACATACATGGCAATAGAAGTTCTTAAAAATAGATATGAAAAAATATATATGTTAAAAAAATATGAGAGTATACAATAAAAAAATTAATATAATATTTCAAAAAGATAGATACAAGTGTACATATAACTATAAAGTGGGTGATATTTTATAAAAAAACTTAAAATAAAAGAGAAATAACGTTTTAGTTTTATAAAAAAAATTATAAATATTGTGAGGTGTAAATACGAAATGAAGAACTTATTAAAAAAACTCTCCTCTCCATGTTAGTTTGATTTCTAAGGTTACTGGACTGACTTCATTTACCCAAAAGCAATAAAATGCACGTCGTAACTCATGATCATATTGAAACTGAAGACCTCATCGGTTAAATTTTTTAAAAAAATGCATATATACTTCAATGGGAAATTTATATGTCCATAATATGATATATCTCTGAAAAATAAAAAAAAGTGTAATTCAATATAAAAAATTTTATATTGACATTCAATCACAATCATTTATTTATGGTAAATTTGTTGATTTTACTCATTATTATTTTAAAAGTTACATAAATAAAAAATACGATAAAATGTAAGTGTAAAATTCATTTACACTGACTGTGTATACCAATTAATCTCATAAAAAAATACGATACATTTATATACAAGGTAGAAGATTAATGTCTCATTACATTATTGATTGAGAATATGAGACATCAATTGTATATATAATTATGATATATAAGACTTATATAAGTAATTTTTATTTCTTGTTTAAGTAGTTATTTATCCTGCTATTTTTTTATAAAAATGAATTGAATGCTAGATTTGTTTTGTTGCAATTAGGTAGGTTGAACGTAATGGAGATCTCTAAAATTAGCTCAATGCTGAATAGTCTAGTATTAATTAAGTAATAATGTTAACAAATAATTTATCGCTAATAAGAAAGTCCCGAAAATGTTGAACAATCTTTTTAGGTGATTATATTTTTAATCTTGTATTTATTCAGAATAGGCGATGTCAAACAAGTATTATATTCTCATAAGAGAAATTTGGTTATTTTGTTTAAGTTTTTTCTTAAACTGAATAAAATAAATAATTTTCTGCATTCTTCATATGTTTGTCTATCTTATTTTTTTTTTTTTAAAAAAAAATTCTATTTTTAAGAAGTAAGTCTTATTTACTTCTTAAAAATATTTTAAAAAAATATTTTATAAATAATTTTATTAAGTTTATACAAACTAACCTATATTATTATAAATGTTAAAAAACAAGGGGGTTTATGTATAATTTAAAAAAAACTTCAGAAAATATCAATATAATTTATTCTATATCAAAAAAATGTTGAAAGAATTAAAACCTATTTATAGTTTAGAAACAATTAGTTAGAAAGTACCCATAATACACACGAAAAATACGTTCTGCTCCCTAAAGATTACTAGTTTTTTAGCAGCGTAAGTTTCATATATTAGAAAACAAAATTGTAACATTTTTACTTTTATGATTGATGTAGTTGAAAATGTATTTGTTTCCTAATACCAGAAAGTACACAATTGATTTCCTAGCTGTTATTTCTGGCCGTGTATCACATTTTTAGGTGTGAAAAATATTTTGCATCTTTGGCACTTGATTTACCATTAATAATTAACATTCAAACATCTGATCAATAGAGTATTGTTTCTATTTAGGGGGAAAAGGTAAGTATTCATTGAAACGAGACAAACATGTGAAAAAGAATGGGTTATATTAGACTGTACACTACTTCAACTCGGCTTAGGTTATTTAAAAATTGAAGTTTAAGATAAATTTTTTATTTTATTATTAGATTAAAAATTTGAAGCTTACATAATATGTTAGACAAGTACTATATATTTAGACTTAATGGGCCACAACAAACCGTTCGAGGAAAAGACAAGGTAGTACATTAAGTAAAATGAAAATGAAGTTACTTGGGTCGAAAATAATCTTTCAACCACATTGGCTTGGCTTCTCACGAATGGGCATACTAACAATACCCGTCTCTTCAAGAGCAGCCTTGTCCTGAAGGTTAAAGTCCAAGTGGTAGTACATGAGGCACATGCGTCTTTAATGTGCTATGTGGGGAAAACACAAGGGGGACCAATGAGCGAGAGCCACGTGGCATTTGCAGCAGCTGAGAGGTTTTGTTGAATCCTTCCCATGCAACACGGGTAAAGCATTCTTAAAATGAGTCCCAAAATGATCAGTTTAATTTTTAAAACAACCAAATTAAGACAAAAATGTTTTGTACGACGACATTAATATTTTATTTTATAATAATATAAATTATAATTTACCATATTCTAGATTTTAATTAATATTTACTAAAAGAGTAAAAGAGGATTATATTAATATTTAATTATATATTTTTATTTATATAATTTTTAAAATATTAATTAATAAAATCAATAAATTTATTATAAATTAAGAGTTGTGATTAAATTTAATTTTCAAAAATTTATACTGACAATTCATATTAGTTAAATTCTATATTCTAAAACGCAAACTCAGTATTTTAAATAAATTAGAACAATTTGATATCAATTAATATATGTGGTCGATGGTTAATTATATCAATATGATATGATTGGTTGTGAAAAATAAGAGGGCGGGGGTTAAAAAAGATTTATTAATACTTAAATTTTAGATATATACCTTAACGATTCACAAGACAAAAAAAATAAAAGTTTTAATTTAGATAATATTTTTTAAAGTATAAATATATTTGGAAACACGTTGAAGAGATTAGTTCAGGGGTGGTTCTTTGTGATGCCCGGGGAGAAACGGAACCTCCAAACTTTTCTCAATTATATATATATATATATATATATATATATATATATATATAAATTATATTTATATATGATTTTAATGGAAGTTATAATGAAATAGAAAAAATGTGAAAGACAATGTTGTGGATTCGGATCCTTTCATTAACAAAAACTTTCAAAAGTAATATGCATTAAAATCGTATTTAAATATCAGTGTAAAACTCTTTTGTAATCATATTACATGCTAATTAAACTTTTTTATGTATTATTATATTATTATTTGTATTAAGATTAGAAATCCAAGATTTTGGATATGAGTATATATAAAAAGTCAAAAATATACTTAATTGATAGATTATTTTGTCTTATCATGATTCTTTTTATTTCTACAACTCTAACTAAATATTTTTCTAAAATCAAAATAATCAAGACCAGAGTGAGAAATAAGATTGAAGCTCACTTTTTAGCATATAGTATGGTAATTTATATTGAAAGGAATATTGCAATAAGTAGTGACAAATCTTCACCAAAAATATTGGGGAAGTTAAAAAAATAAAATAGATATGCTTGAAGAAAATTATAATTTTTTTGTAAAAAAGTTTGTATTTGTTAAAAAGGAAGAACAAGTTAGGGAGGCAAAAACAATAAAATAGATATAATACAAAAACAATTACATTTCTTTTAAAAAAATATATATTTATTAAAAAGGAGGGAAAAAATTTGGGAGACCATGACTCCTTCCAACTCCTAAGAAGATCTTCTATTGGAAACAAATTTTAATTGAGATTTTGAGTCGTTTAAAGAATGCAGAACAACACTTTAACTAAAGAAAACTTTTACTTATTTTTTTATATTATTGTGATAATAAACTTTATATTTAAAAATTTAGATGTATATAATAATGTCACATATTTAGTTTATGCGGCTATTCCTAAAGCATGGTCATCTGTAAATAATTATTGGCTTTTATGTGGCTATTTTTGCTTGACTTGCATTGCACAGTTTTGGATATGTCATATGCAAGTGATATTATACAAGTAATTTACACTATGTAATATGTAAGTGATACTACACAATTCAAGTAGCTTAAACTATGTCCTATGCAAAGGATACTATATATAACAACTTTTGGCAGCAAAAGTAAAGGAATTGGAAGTGGCTCATCAAGACTTGTTGGAGAGTGGTGACTCATTAGTCATCTTAAGAAACACTTTGCTAGGTGATTACTGGGGAAGAGTAAGGGTCATCGAAAATACTATCTTGCAGAAATCTAGAGAATGGTGGCCTTACATGGTGATAATAATTCAAAGTTCTTCCATAATTGCTTTAAGATGAGATGTTCCATAAATAGTATTTTGGCGTTGAGTCAAAAACTGGTTGGGTGGAAAGTGTACCAGAAGTAAAATCATTGGTGATGCAACACTTCAACGACTTCTTTTAAGAGAAAGTTGGTGTTAGGCCTAGTTTGGACGAAGTTCATTTCAGCCAAATTTCAGAGTCTAAAAGATTAACAGTTGAACAACCATTTTCATATTAAGAGATTAAGGTAGCTATTTGGGCATGTGAATGAGGCAAAGTCTAGGACTAGATGGATTCAGTATGAGTTTTTACAAATCTTATTGAGAAAGAATAGTTTTTATTAAGCTGGTTCTAGAGTTTCATAGATTTGGAAGACTTCTCAAAGTTGTATTGTCATCCTTTCTTACTTTCATTCCAAAGGTGGCTTACCCTTAAAACTTATCTCAATATTGACATATCTTTCTCATCTTGACTGTTCAGAGAATCATAGAAATTTTTTTCGACGAGGCTAAAGAAAGTCTTGAGGGGTCATATCTGTATGTTACACAACTTTTTTACTTGAGAGATCTATTCTCCACACAGGCTTAAAAAATTGTGTTTGCTTTTCAAGGTGGATTTTGAAAAAGCCTATCTCTCAGTTAATTGGCATTTCGTAGATTGTATGTTTTGCAGGATGGGCTTTGACTATATGTGGAGAATGTGGATCTCTAACATTATAAAAAATAGGCACATATCTATTCTGGTAAATGGAAACTTACATAAAAATTTAGAAACCAGGCAGGGAATAAAGCAAGGAGACCTATTATCTCCGTTTCTATTTCTAGTGGTGGCAGAAGGATTATTGGGGTTGTACAAATCTGTTATTCAGAAAAGAGTATATAAATAAATTAGGGTAGGAGATGAAGCTAAATTCTCAGTGTTACAATATGTTGATGATGTTATTCTAATGGGGGAAACAGGTTTTCAAACTGTGTGGTCTGTGAAGGTGATCATAAGAAGTTTTGAGATAACATCCAGACTTTAGGTGAATTTTCAGGATGGAAGGGGAAGAGTATATCTTTTACCAGTCATTTGGTATTGTTAATTTTTGTACTTTCAAGTTTACCGTTGTATTTCTTTCTCTTTTATAAGGAGCTAAGGAAAATGGTGAATACTCCAAAAGGGTTACAACGTAAATTCTTGTGGGGAGGGAATGCACAGGAGAGTAAAATTACTAGGGTGAGTTAGGATAAGGTGTGTCGACCTAAGAGTGAAAGGGGGTTAGGAGTGAAGTGTTTGGTAAAGTTCAACTTAAGTTTACTTACCAAATGAAGATGGAGGTTTCTATCTGATAAAAAAAGCCATTTGGACACCTTTGCTACATGCTAGATATGGTGATTTCTAGATCTTCAATATCAATATAATGTTCGTTCTAGATGCTCATTATGGTGGAAGGATATTTGGCTACTTGATGGCCCCTTAGTTGAATCTCTAGGTTGGTTTACAAATAATATTAGAAGGAAACTAGGGGATGGGGACGATATTTCGTTTTGGAAGTATAATTGGTTAGGTGAGGGCACTTTAATTTCGAGCTTCCTTAGATTATATGACCTGGTTATGGACAAGGATGTATCAATAAAAGAGTTGGAGGGCCTTACATCGATATCTATGAGGTGGAAGTAGGAATGGGGAAGAATACTTTTTGGGTGGGAGGAGGAGATGATTATTTCATTAGAGGAGATACTAAAAAATGTGATCTTTGGACAACAAGAAAAGGATAGTTGAATGTGGATCTCAGGTGGAAGTGGCCAGTTTTCAGGAGCAAATGCATAAGGTTTATTAATGGTGATCCAAATCATGGTACAAGTCCAACCTTAGTACTCAATTGTTTAAGATAAATTGCATTCAAAAGTCCTAGTATTTTCTTGGAAGTTACTCCTTAATAGGATACTTACTCTTGACAATTTAATGAAGATATATGTGGCATTCCAATCATATTTTAGGCATATGTCTTGTGTAGGGAGCATCATGAAGATAGTAAGCATCTTGTTCTATCATGTCATGTGTCCCAGATGTTGCGGTATAAGGTTTCAAACGAGTTAAGTGTGGAATCACCACTACCTGATAATCTACCCCAATTGTTTCTTATGTATACTTCCTGGGTGATTGGCAAGCATAAAAGTAAGTGTAGGTATCTGTTTTGACATGTGGTATGCTGATGTATATGGATATCCATAAATTCTATTATTTTTAATGGCAAAACAATGGAATCTATAGATATCATGTCATCTATTCAGATAATTTCTTGAAAGTTACTTTTGTGTAGTTATTGTTTTTCTTAGATTGGTGTAACAACCCCCCCCCCCCCCCCCCCCGATTGTGTATTTTGAATATGAATTAGCTAACTCTAAGAAGGTTTTTTTTTATAGGTTTCCTTTGGGATCATATCCTTATTTGGGTTATAGTATTACTATACCTTTTATACATGTTTAAGGGCTTTGAAATTGTTTATTTTATCCCTTTATTATCTAATACATCTTCGATATCTTCTTGAAAAAAAAAAAGGTAATACTATATATACAATACAAGTAACTTAGACTATATTAATATATTATTTTAAATATAGTAAAAGATAAATATACAATTTATCTTTAAGTTTATCTCAATTACTTTAAATCAATTCATATCACGTAACTTTGACATTTAATAATAATCTTTTATATGATTATTTTATGAAATGACTAGTAAATGATAATTTTTTTAAGTTTATTATTATGCACGTTCGTTTTGAGTAAAAAAATAAGAAATTCTATTTTTTAATTAAAAAATTAATTTATATATAAAAAGTTAATTTTACGTCTCCAAAATTTTTATCTAAGTTTGGCCGTTGGTTGGTTCCTCACTGTTTTCAATTTTGCATGATCGAAGATGCCTTGCCAAAAGCCAATATATGTTTTGTAATTTCAATACATGAAAAGCAATTTGTGAGTGACCCATCAATCATGCTAACAAAGAAACTAAGAAAGGAATCAGCTAAAAGGAGCTCTAACTGAAAATGGGAATTTGGGAAGATTTTTTGTGCATTTTACACCTGCGGAAAGTCTTCATGGGATTTTTCTGGTTATCAATCCCTCAAAGTGGCTTATAAGTAAGCCACATAAGTCACAAAAGGAAAAAAAAATAAAAAATTAAGCCACTTAATTAAGAAAGGAGGTTTGAAAAAAGAAAGAAAGAGATCCACTTAAAGTTTGAGTTGTTTTTCTTCTCTTATTTATTTTTAATATCTAATCATAATAATAAAAAATTAATTAATCTTAATAATTATTTTTAAAAATAAGTATAAAAAATTTACTTTTTATCTTTATCATTTATTTTCTTAAATTTTAATAATTTTATTATATAGATTTTAAAAAAATAAATATAAAAATAAAAAATAAATATTTTATACTAATTTTTTCATTTTTTATATGAAATCTTTATTATTTGTTGGTGAGAACCCACAAACAGTTGTTTAGAATTAAGTAAATTTTTAAAAGGTTATCATATTATCATATCAGTATATTAAAATTATTTGTATTACATTATTTTCGTTAAAAATTTAAAATGACACTTTATTTTATAAAGGACTATTTTACGTAAACTTTTCAGTTTGAATTTTTAATCCTTATATGAATAATTATTTTATGTTTTACTTCTTGTATTTAGTTTTATAATGATTTAAAGTCGTTGCAAAATAGATACTCAAGGGTTAAAATATAAAAAAGTTCCTCGTTTAAAAAATAAAACATCTAATTTTGAAGTATAAATGATTAATTAAATTAACATATAAATAATTACAATAAAAAATCATCAATTTTTTTTATTTTTCAAAAATTGAGTAAAAGAATGTTTTTATTACCTCATTTCCCATACTTAAATTTTTTTTAGAATTATCCTTTGTTTTGAAAATTTTGTTAAACTGGTCCAACCAGTAATTGAGGCTTGGTGACAGGTTTGAAAGCATTGAGGAATTTAAAAAATAGTGTGAACGAGTCCAAAATGGGTATTAAACTGGTGCCACAAAACTATTTTTTTTTAAAGCATAACGATCTATGTATATATTATAATCAATAAAACCAAGAGTTTCACATTTCTCAGAGACTCCTATACCCATTTACCAATTTTGCAGAATAGTATATCCTATCTAACACCTTTTACAAAAACCATCCGCAATCATTCACATCTAAAGATTTTTTAAACACAGAAAAGGATTGGTACACCACTAAAATAAAATATCTATGACTTATCCAACCTATATCAGGATAAAATTTGTATAAAATTCAGAATATCTAAACTCTATATTATTTTGTTATAAAAGATAATGAAGTTTGTAGTTGTTCAAATTCTTCAATTAACTATATATAAAAAAGAAATATATATATATATATATATATTATTTTATATTTTTCAACCATCTAAGTTCCTACCAACTAAATAAGCTATAGTAAATCATCATCAAATAAAGATGAAAATATATCAATTTAGTTCATCACTTTATGCCAAAAAAATTGAGATATTTTATTGAAAAAAATATTTACAATTCTCTAAAAGTCTGACATATCATTAGAGATATTTTTGAAATGACGTGCCTCTTTTTCTTAAATTTTTTAGAGTTGGAATTCTATTCAACAGAACTCTCTAAAAGGTAACTAATTTATCTTACCATAAGCATTTGATCTAAGATGTCGCGTCATGGTTACTTTCATCAAAATTCCTTCCCTACGTATAAAAATTTGTATACACTACCACAAAACTAGTTTGAATTGGCTATTCAAATTTTATTTTATTTTTATTTTAAAATTTAATCTAAAATTATTTTGAAATAAATAAATATATTTAAACATTAATTATTTTGTCAACTATTACTATTTTTTATAATTTTATAAATTTTTAAAAATTCGTATGCACTACCACAAAACTATTACTATTTAAATGAATATAATTTTAGCCATATATACTATTTATTATTATTATTATTTAAATCATAATTTTATAATTCTATAATATTTTATCATTTAATATAAATAATATTCAATCACAATTCAATTTCGATCAAACCATTGAATATTGAATTAATCTCTTCACCTATTTAATTATTGGTTCAATTTTAAAAATATTGATATTATCTTTATTTATTATTAAGTGTAAATTGATAAAAGTGAGATTTAAATAATTGTGTAATGTTATTTATTATTATTATAATATGACATATTTGTAATAATTATAAATTTATAATATTAAATTTGACTGAAATTAAATGAAAAAATATATTTTATCCTAATATTTTCGTTGAACTTACTTCAAATTTTATTTTTTTAAAATTTACTCAAATAACCATGAGTATCTAGATTCATTAAAAAATATATATATTGAATTTTAAGTCTAATACTTGTTAACTTTTTTGTCTTGGCAAAAATTAAAATATATTATTTATTATAATTTTTTAACTTTGATAATCATATTTTATTTTAGTTTTAGTGAGTGACAAATAATATTTTTACATTATTGAAGATATCAATACTCATTTTAATAGTTATTAATTATTTTATTTAAAAAAAATTAGTTTAGTTTTTAAAAAAAAATGTGTAAGAGAAATATAAGAAACTTAAAAAGTATAAGTGTTATTTTTCTTTTAATTTGTAAAATGAAAAAAAAAAATCATTTTGTGTTCCATATGGATCTTGGGGACGTGCACTACGTGGCCGGTGAGAGACTGAGAGCACAGTTTGGTGAAGATATCTTGACTTTAGCTAGGTTTAGGGTTTTTTCTATTTCCAGGGAAGATACTCAAGATAGACGTACAGTGTTTTATTTTATTAAACAGTTTAAGTTATTTAAAATAAACATTTAAAAGGTTTTTCTATTCTTATATCATAAATAATTTTTAACTTTTTGTCATTGTACGTCTATAAATATAAAATGGAAAATCATTTTAATAATTATTTTAAATACATTTAAAAGTTGTTAAAATAATATTTTAGAAAATAATTTAGATACGTAGTATTTCATTAGTATAAATTTTGTTTGAGCTTTTTTATTTCTTTTAGAATTTTAATTAAAAATTATGCAGATAAATTGAAAGAAGTAATTTTTAAGAAAAGAAAAACTATATACATTGGAGGATAAGGCTGATTGACCCCAGTAAGTTTATTTTTTTTAAAAATTATCAGTATGGGTCTCTTTTAAAAAATATTACCAGCATGAGTCTGTTTTGGTAGTTGACTCGGTCAAACTGCAACTCCGAATTGCAGTTTCGTTGCCACGTCAGCAACGTGTGAAAAAACGAGTATGAGACTGCAAGTGGTAATTACGGTTTGACTGGTCTTTGACCAACACTGCCTTGTTGTCCAATGGGTAAAAATACACAGAAAACGATGCCTGTAAAACCGCAAGTAAGAGTTGCGGTTTTACTGGGGTTTAACCGGCCCCCTTTTTACCCGACGGTTGCAAAAAAATACAAATTTTTACTCACATAAAATCGCAAGTCACATCTGCAATTTGAATTAAATATTATTTTTAACATAAACTGTAAGTACTAACTGATGTTTATATTAAATATTATTTTTTTTACTCCGAAGTTAAACCGCAAGTTTGATGCACATCTGCAGTTTCAAACTGTGATTTGATACACTTTTTATGATCGTGCAAGATCCATCAAGGACTTTCCTTCCATCAAATTGGTTTATGAGGTTTCCTTCATTGGATAGATCTCTAAGTGGTTTTCTTTCCCAGCACCTAACTTTCCTCTGATCTGTTAAATCAACCTTCTAACCCACTGCATAGACAAAATGTTAAATAAATATTAGTGATTAGCATATTGCCCAGAAGAAATCTGAAGCCAATGCTAAATATATGACCTCCTGAACATAGGCATTAATGTAATGATGTGTGCTATCATAAGATGACACAAAGCCCTGAGAACCCAATAACTTGTGGACGTGTCCACGTTTGTTTACATTCCAATCACTGAGAAATAAAAAACAGTAAATAAGAAATAGTCTTTCCATCAAATTGTTTTTCTTACTTTGGATAGATCATAGATCTCTAAGTGGTTTTCTTAACAAGATTGAATTATTCTAGGCATGATAAAAACAACCAAAAAAGCAATTACATTGGAACATGTTTAAATCAAGAAAACAAGAACAATACCATTATCATGGACATTGAGGTTTTGGTCTTAAAACAAGCGACCAGCTCGTGCTTTTATTTGTGTCAATGCTATTACTGTTAAGACAAAGGTCCTCCTGCTCCTGCATATATATTGTAGAAGGTTAAACCGTCTTCACCAGACAAGCCTTATATCATCTCTTCAACTCCAAGAAAGAGAAAAACCCTAATTCAAGATTCAATTTATAACGCAAAAACAAACCCAAGATTTCAAAAATCGACCGAAGAAAATAAATAAATAAAATTTTCCTTTACAAGAGAAGATAATACACCCTCACATTAGCATTACTACAAGCAAATACCATCAAAACCTCAATACAGGGAGAAGGAAAACAACTTACTAATAATGTTTTCTTTGATTTCTTGATTAAAACTCGTTTCTCTAACTACTCGCTCTCTAGTTATTTCTTTCTCTCTTTTATGCACAAGCCGCGCGCAACACCTTTATACAAAGACAATTGATTCCAACGGTACTAATTACTGGTTACTAATCTTTTATGCTATTGTCCCTAGTGATGAAATTAATTACATCATTACCACCTGTGGTTTGGGTTAAGGGGATAGGGTTTTTCTTTGTTATTTGGTCAATTAATAATTTTTATTCTTTTTTAATTTATCATCAACTAATAAATTTTTATTCTTATAAATATTTAATAATTTATTTATCACGAGACGATATGGGTTATGTAAAAAAATAAAAATATTTATAATAAAAAAATTAAATGATATAATACTTTCTAATTAATAGAGAAAAAAAAACACAATTTAAGAATAGAGATTCATCCCTCTTTTATTATTTAATAATTTTTTAAAAATATCTCGTATGCATAAACTCATTGCACATACCATTAAATAAATATTTATGAAGACATATATAGGATAATATTTTTATAAAAAAAGGACAAAAATAGATAAGGTCATTTCTCTAACCTATTCAATTAAAGAAAATATGTAAGTTAGAAACCCTTAACGAGCAACCATAACAAAATTGCACGATCAGAATTCCTGTACCTAGAGCGTGAATGAGCATGTCGTGGCGTGACCACGCAGCGGCAGCATGAGCGGTGGCAGCCAGAGATTTTAATTTTCGAGACATAAGTGTTAATGGTAAGGTACATACTTTTAGGCAGGGTTGTATACATATTTAAGTATGTGGACTGCGCAGTAAAAATTCTTTCAATGCACTTGCGGTTTAACTTCGCAGTAAAAAAAATAATATTTAATATAAATAGCAATTCATATTTGTGGTTTATGTTAAAAATAATATTTAATTCAAATCGTAGATGCGAGTTGCAGTTTTATGTGAGTAGAAATTTGTATTTTTTTTGCAACCGTCGAGTAAAAGGGGGGTCGGTTAAACCCCAGTAAAACCGCAACTCTGACTTGTGGTTACAGGCATCGTTTTCTGTGTTTTTTTTTTTCATTGGACAACAAGGCGGTGCTAGTCAAAAACCAGTCAAACCGCAATTCCCACTTGCGGTTTCATACTCGTTTTTTTATGCTGGCTTCCACGTAATTACGTTGCTGACGTGGCAACGAAACCGCAATTCGGAGTTGCGGTTTGACCGAGTCAACTACCAAAACAGACTCATGCTGGTAATATTTTTCAAAAGAGACCCATACTAGTAATTTTTTTAAAAAATAAACCCACTTTGATCAATCAGACAGAGGATAATGAAAGAGGTAGTTTATTTTTTTAAAACCGAGATAAAATAAGAAATTCCAAAACAAATGAGTGTAATAAAACTTGTGCTTGTTCATTGTGATTAAATAAACCATTTCACTTTTACCCATTTTTTTTTATTTCAATAACAACCGATAACAAAACATTAATATCTATTTATTATCCGGAATTAGATGGTGGCATGATAAAAAAATTATGCATACGATGAAAAAGAGAAAATAAAATAGATTGTACAAGTAACAACATGTACAAAAATATATTGTTATGAATTGCTGAATAATTTTTTATGCTACTATTTGTTATGGATTAAAATTTTCTCAAACAATGTAAGAACAATAATAAAATTAGTCTTTATAAGCTCTAAAATTTATATGAAAACAATTAAAAATATTATAAAAAACTAATATAATTCTTATATTCAAACTTTTATTTATTTAAACAATGATGAAATAAAGTTATATATTTATTTATCATAAAATATATTAAAAATCATTCATAAATTAAAATTTAAGAGTCATTGCATAAATATTTAAGCATGATAGATTATATGATTTGTTATTGTGACTTATTATGTTATTGAAATGTTTAATTATATGTTATTTATAGATATTTTTATTATTTTGATATAAAATAAACTCTTACACGAATCTACGAGTCGAGGTATACATTGTCAAGGTAAATTTTTTTTTTTTCTACACTGACATTTAAAATCATGACTTTTCATTATTTTAAAATAGTAATGAATAAAATCAACAAATTTATCATGAATAAAAAGTTGTAATTGAATGTCAGTATAATAAGTTTTACACTAACAGTATACCAATTCAACTTATAATGAAAATAGTTCTATAATTTCTGAACATTTCTTTTTTGGTAAAATGAAGAAAATACAAACACTAAAACACGCAGAAAAAATACATGTCACTAGTCACTAGCATAATTAACAAGAAAGCCAACAAAATTGCATACCATTAGTGAATAGTGATCTTAGAGTTAGGCAATAACTAAAGTGTTTGAAAGAGTATGTTCTACATGATTCAACAAATACATTTATTAGGGTTGTAGCCTTTTAGGGTAAGATACATATACTCACGATTATCATTGTTGAATAATCTTTAAACATGGTAGATGTTATCTAATAAATATCGTATAAGAAATATATAATTTATTGTAACTTAATTAATGGACAAATTGTAGTGTGAACCACCCTGAAGCATTTTATCCTTTTAATATTGACCACTAGCTTTTATAGTATAAGAGATGATTGTGCAATATTGTAAAATAAAAAACATTTTTTGCCACATTTTTTGACATTGTTCTTTTCCTTTCCCGCTAGCTCCCTCCTTTTTTCTTTCTATCCATCTTTTTTTACCCTCTCTTTGTTCTAACAATGATTATCATACTCTTTAATTAATTTTCTAACTCTTATGAGTATATGAATTTATTTACTCTTTATGAGTTAATTCGTGTGTAAATTTTCTTTTTAATAAACTCTAGGTAAACGCATTTAAAGTTTAACCTAATTTTGTTTAGTGTATCATTCTTAAATCAAATAATATGTTTTAAAAAATATCAAACCTTCATTTTTCAATAATACCAAACATTGATGAGAATGCTCGACCATTATTATCACCTTTGTAATTTATTATTTAATAGTAATTCATTACTATAGACTTAGTTATTTAAGCATGATAGACTATATGATTTGCTATTTTAATTTATTATGTTGTTGAAATATTTAATTGTATGTTATTTATAGATATTTTTGATATAAAATAAACTCTTACACAAATCTACAAGTCGAGCTTATCAAATTCTCACAAATTTACATGGATTCTTGATTTTGATAACCTTGGTTCCAATAGCTCTTTTAGTGGGTATGATTTTTGTAAGGACCGATTTAATTAACAGATTATTGGTGGAAATAAAATAAATATTACGGGGAATTAAATATTTAATTATCTTAGATTAATAAGGCAGTGAGAAAATTACTAAGTTTATTTATAATATCAATATTAGTTAATTAATTTTGATAGAGTAGTTGGGAGGTGAGAAGTGAAATATAATTATTCTTTCTTGATTTCAAAGAGTTTTAATTGAGTTTCGAAGTATTTTCAAAAATTTTTTTAGGAAGGGATACAAATGACAAGTTGAGATTCACTAAACTCACCTCACTTCTTTTTTTACTTATTTTTTCTTCTTTACTTTTTGTTTATTTTTCTTCAATTCTTCTTCACCTCATCGTCACTCTATTTTTTCTCCCTAACCGAATATTGCATTCTTTGCCTGTGAAGCTTTGGGTTGACGAATCGACATGATCTCTTCCATAACTCGTATTACTGAGTGATCGCTATTATAGGTAAGTCTAATTATGAGTCAACGAACCTTCTTTCAATCGTTTTTTTATCTTTTTGTTCCCGTTAAGAGGAAATTTATTTCAAAGAGAGATACCTAGATGAGTATTTTCCAAAAAGTATTAGATATGTTAAAAAAAATGAAATTTTTGAAGTTAGAGCACAAGGGGCTGGCTATTCATAAGTATGCTACTAAGTTTGAATACCTAATCCAATTTTATTCTCATGCTACTATAGAAGGCTGGAACGGTAGAAAATTTGAAAAGAGTCTTAAACATGAAATAAAGCATATGGTTGTGCTTATGATCCTTTGAGAGTTTAGAGTGTTGGTAGAAAAAGTCAAGGGAGTGAAAAAATTAGAATATAGAGGAAATATGATAAAGATAAGAAGAGATGGATTTATAGATAATCTTACTATTGCAGTCGTAATCCACTTAACCTGATGGGTGAAAATTATAGAAAGTAGTTGCAAAAGGAGGAAATGGTGGGATATGAATTGAAGTATTTGAGATGAGGTGGGTAACAAATAGCTCGATTGTCACGCATGGCTGGCAGGAAACAGCAAAGTTTGGCGAGCTAAGTAATTTGAATTTCCACAAAGGTCAGCTTTTTCTTCCCCTGACTTTGTTTTATTCGCTATAGAGGATAGAGTATAGAGTATAGAGTATATAGTATAGTGGAGTTTAAACTTGACAAGTTGGAATCTATACCTACCAAACAAGGCTATTTATATCCCAACATTCAATCTCAAACAAACAAAGCAGCTTCCGTTTCTCATTACTTCTTTCTTTGAAATTTCAAATATATACAGATCAAGACTTTATAAAAGTGTAAATACTGCCTGCTTTCGTATTTTGTTGCCATTCAACGGTCATAAATAAACAAATGCAGCGTTATCACATTCCTTTTTCCTCTCATATCAATCTTCTTTTTTCTTTCTTTTCTTCCCCTTCTTGCTTACTGCATCTACTCCTTATCTTGCATACTATAAACGTACATTTTCTTCTTACATGTTTAATTTTATAATAATTTCAAGATATTTAATAGCATTTCCTATAACAAAATCTCAAATTAACTACAAAAAATAATAGTTAATTTGTTGTTAATATTTAGCAAAACGAGTTCATTACATTATAAAAAATACCAGTAAATGATTAGCCAACCAATTAGCAAAAATAATTCTAATTAATTTGTATATCATTTTTAAAAAAATTATAGTTATTCTCCAGTTAATTTGTAACAATATTAAATTTTAACTAAAATGATATTGGCAACTAATACACCATTAATTAGCTTTAAAATAACTACTGAATTTTTTATAACTAAAATTTATGACAAATCATGAAATTTGTTGTAGTGAGTAATACTGTTGTATTTATTAAATGCCAACATTATCATCTTTTCAAACAACTAAACAATAGTTTTGTCCTGTTGAGTCCTTAATTGGTTGTTACTATTGACTTTAATTAGGTTGATAACAAAAAAATAAAATTATATGTTGTATTATTATAACTGTGAGGAACAAGAAGTTTAATTAATTAATATAAAATAACGTTGTGTAAACTGTTGATGAACGCTTTCAATCCTGTTTTACTGAAAAATTAAATTCCGTTATATAATCAAGGACAACTGCAGTATTCCCTTAAAAAAGACACATGATCTATTAATAAAATATAAATGGCTGTTGATGAATCATTATTGTTTTCCTAATAAACTTATCTGGTATCCATTAACCAGCTTCATTCAACTAAGCAATTCTGTTTAGTGTTCCATGGAATTAAATGCTAAAATAGCATTTTAATTTCCAATTACACATAAGGCTTTTGTTTGAAAGAAAATAATAGAATTTAATAGGATTTTTTTTACTATTTTCATAATTTCATATACTTTAATTTAAATATTTTTAAAGTGACTAAATTTGATTGACCACGTCATAAAAATATATGATTGATTAGAAATGTATTAATATTCAAAGGTGAACCTTTTTGTGTGAAAAAAGTCTAACAAGAAACCGATCTAGTTATAAGCCAAAAAGCATTGCAAAAATTCTTAATTTCATTTTACGAGTGGTCAACACAAATGAATTACTGTTTTATTAGATTAAGACAGGGGTAAAGTTTGTTTTGTTCTGTCTTGTATGTTACTTTTTAAGGGTGCAAGTTTTTACATATATTGCTTCTCTTGTATTAGTTCAATTTTGTACTTTACAGATATCTCCTACTTATTTTTTATGACTATCATGAGTCTTGTATATGCTAAATAAAAATTTTGCTTTTTTAAAAACAATATTTTTATTTTATTTTTATCCGCCCTATTTATTTCTTTGGAACTAAACAAAGTTCAAGTGTAAGTTATGAGTGTTTATCGGTTCGGGTCAATCTGACAATTAGAACTGAACCAATTAATTTACTCTGCATTTTTAATTTGATTGGGTTTGACCCAAACAGACCTAAGTAGAATTGACAGTGGTCCTTTTCTTTTAACACCTCACAATTGTTGTTTACACCCCTATAACGTTTAAAATAGTTTGAAAATCCCAAACATACCCTCATCCTATTTTAACAAGTACTATTTGAAAATTGTTTTCAAAATATAAAAAATGAAAAAAATATGTTTATATTTACGGAAATTTCATTAGTTAAAAGCAAAAAATAACTTATTCTTATTGCATTTTGAGTTTTTAAAACAAAAATAGAAAATTGAAAAACAAAACGACTTATAATTGTTTATGTTTTTTAGTTTTTAAAACTAAAAAATTAAAATTATTTTCAAAAACTATTTTAAAAAACATGTAACCAAACATTTTTTTAGTTTTGAAGTATTAAAATACTAAAAGCAGTTTTATCTTAAATAAGCAATTACACAACTCTCTCACCTTAACCGCATATATTTTTTTAAGTAATTATTAATTAATAGAGATTTTGTTTGTAAATTTTCGGAAAACAACTTGGTGGAAATTAGTCTTTCTGAAATGATTATTGTGTTATTTTATAAACGTTATGATTGGTTGTTAATGAATAAAGGGCTAGGTAGGTGTTGATGGTTGATGTACCCCCATTTGGTGCTGCTACAAATCCTGAAACAGCTGAATATGCCAGGCTGCCACCATTCCTATCGCAATTAAGAAGGAAAGAATATCACCTTCCAATAAATATCATATCTCTTATCATCCGCCAAATCTTGCTACTACTAATTACTACAGCAGAAAAGAGAAGAAATTAGTTCTACAAAAGTTTAAACCATCAAAACACACTCTCTATGTTACTTTTTCCACAAAGGATATACAACACTGGCCATGCACATTTTAATAAGATATGACTCTTTAATTATCTTAAATAGGTTTTTTTAATATCTTAAATAGGTTATTTTACTCATCAAGGGTAAATTTATTTCAAAATTATCAAATTAATAGAAATAAAGTTTATCTAATATACACAGATAATGCAAGAATTTTTACACATTCATTCACAATATTTTATTTATGATAATTTTGTTAGCTTTATTCATTAATATTTTAAAACTTATATAAATTAAGAATTGTTGATTCAATGACATGATAAAACTCTTTTATACCAATAATGCATACTAATTAACTTAAACTCATACAAATGCATTTTAAAAAATTATCCATTTAAAGGCAAGTCACGATTAAGAAAAACAACATCATACAACAAAAAATAGCGCATACATTTCTGTTTTTTAAACTTTTGTTTTTTTAATTTTTCTATGGAAATCCTAAAATACGACATCATCTTTTCTTTATTTTGAATGCAAAACTTTCTTTCTTTTTTAACAAGTAACTTTAACAAAATTTATTCTTTATTGTTTTATTTATATGGTTATTAAATATTTTTTAACTTAAAAATGCTAGTACAAGGACAATTCCAGTGAGAAAAAAAGGTTAAGGTGAGAAATGAAAAAACATAATAATAATTATAAGATTTAATAAAAAATTCAGATTAAGTTGTTAATTAAACAAACTTATGTATTTATCTAACACAGAAACATCTTCCTACAAATGTTTAACGTGTTGTTCTCTCGTCATTTCTATGGAATCACCATCGTTACCAACAATGGTGTCGATGGTGATGACGACGATGGTGGTGGTAGCAGCGACAGTGATGGCAACAACGACAATGGTGATGGCAATGATGGCGGGGACGGCGCCACCACCACCATCATTGGTACTAGACGCACGACACTAGGTAAAAGGAGCTCCTCGATAACGCTGAATTTACTGAGAAGAGAGGAGAGAAGAGAGTAAATGTTATCATATATGGTCTAATACCCATCTAAGTTTGTCATACTCAACTAGTGCATCTGCATATTGATTTGATTTGTTTAAATGAAAACATGTGTAAATAGAACCTCTTGTGTCCTATAAAACAAATTTGGCACATAGATTAGCATGGGGTGACACATCAGTGAGGAAGACAATGATGATGTTTGTGATTGTTTAATTAACAACTCAATTTGAACTGTTTATTAAGATCTTACAATTATTATTATGTTTTCTCATTTCTTGCTATAACACTTTTTCTCATCTGAATTGTCCTCTTCTAGTATCAAACTATTCGATGATAGGTTAAAAGTGACACAAAAAATTACTTATATCTTATCTCAATATAATAAATTTTTTGTGGTTGCCATATAATTTCAACATTGACGTGTACCAATATAAATTTTGTATTATGTGTTTTATCTAATGTGGTCAATTGATACCTTATTTTGTGAAGACCAACTTGTATTTTTAAAGCACTTTGTCAATTTGTCAGTTTGCTTTTTATTTAGTTTAACAAGTTATTGTCTTGTAAAATTTTTTTGAAAGATTTTTAAAATGACACCAATTCCTTTATTATATTTAATTTTATTTTAAAAAAATATTTTAAGTTACAACAATCAATGAAATTTTTTTAAAAGAAACTAAAATTAATACAAAATTTTTAATTAAGACATGATATCATGAAAATTTTCTAAAGTCTCATAAAATTTTTAAAATATATTTTAAAAAATAAACTATCAAAATTTATATGATTTTAAAAATATATTTTAAAATTATAAAAACACTTAATTGAATATCATCAGAGATTGTGTTGCTTTAAAAAAAGATATTATAGTCTTGATTGAATAGACAATATTATTTTTCAATCTTCTAAAATATTGATTGAATATATTATGAGATTTTTCATTGAAAAGTCTTTTAAAATCTTAATCAAACACTTTCCAAAATTAAATTATATACATTTTTTAATGGAAAATTAGTAAAAGGCTCCACTAGTTTCTTTATATTCTTAATTCTTAAAAATTCAAATCCACTACAGGTTGGAGACTACCGATCAATCTCGCTTATTAGCTATATGTCCAAGCTAGTGGCAAAATGTTTGGCTAACAGGATGAAGGGGATTATGCAATCCATGATTTTAGAGTGGCAATCGACTTTTATTAGAGGCAGGTGGATTCTTGATGGGTGTTGTTTGTCAACAAGGTAGTGGATGATGCTCGCACAATAAGAAAGGATCTGGTTTGCTTGAAGGTGGACTTCGAGAAGACATATGATTCGATAAATTGAAATTATTTGTGAGATATAGTGCATCAAATAGGCTTTGGGAAGCGATGGATTGGGTGGATGAGGGAACGTATTGAATAGGCAAAAATGTCGATTTTGGTGAATGGTAGTCCCTTAGACGAGTTCGGGAGTGGTCGAGGTCTCAAACAAGAGGATCATTTATCACCATTATTGTTTTTAATTGCGAAAAAAGGGTTGAGTCAACTAGTTATGAGAGCGGTGAAGTTGGATATGTGGAAAGGTTACGAGGTGGGAAAGGATGGAATTCGTGCATCACACCTTCAATTTGTGGATGACATTATCCTGCTGGCTCAAGGGGACTAGGGGCCAATTGAGGTGATGAAGGTGGTTTTACATGATTTTGAGTTAATTTCAGGTTTGAAGGTAAATTTTTACAACAGTCAGTTAATGGGGGTGAATAGGTCAGATCGATGGTTGGAGCGAGCATTGGTATTATTAAACTGTCGAAAAGGATCCTTCCTTTTCACTTATCTAGGAATTTCGGTTGGGTATAAGGGTAAAAGAGAGGTAATGTGGAAACCGATGGTAGAAGCTATTAAAAAAAAATCGTTGTTATGAAAATTTAAACATTTGTCTATGACAGAAAGTGTTGTCTTAATCAAAGTAGTACTGTCAGTAATACCTATTTGCTATCTCTCATTCTATAAGACCCCACAAGGTATCATTTCCAAATTAGAGTATTTGCTCAAAGCTTTTTTGTGGGGTGGATCTGAAGTGAACAAGAAGGTGGATTGGATATTATGGGAAAAATTATGTAGGAGGAAAGAAGATGGGGGACTAGGTTTACATGAGATTCATAAGTTCAACTTAGCACTCTTAGGTAAATGGAAATGGAGAATCCAAGTAGAAAATGACAGACATTGGGTTAAGGTGTTGCGATCTAAAGACCATCAATTGGATAAGGTTAGGCCAAGGAAGTGAGATGCTAGCTCTAGATGATGGATAGATCTGCAATCCATAGAGAAAGAAGGGCATGGGCAACCTGGTTGGTGGTCTCAGAATATTAAACGACGGCTAGGGAACAACAAGCATACTTTGTTTTGGTAGGAGAAGTGGGCAGGGGAAATGCTATTAAAGGATAGGTTCAACAGGTTATATGGTCTCGCTGTTTAGAGACAAATATCTATCATCCAGATGTTTGATGGAAGTAATTGGAGGTGGATATGGAGACGATGGTTGGAAGCAATTGGAAGGGAGATGTTATTAAAGGACAGGATCAAGTGAAAGAATTATTGCATATTCTGAGAACGTTACTTTATTAGAGGAAAAGGAAGATGAGTGGGTTTGGGCGACGGATGGATCAGGAGTTTACTCAATAACGTCAACATACAAAATTCTAGCACTAACACCTAGCCAGACATAGGATACAAGAACCTTTTGTACACTATGGGTCAAAGGTGTTCTACCAAAGGTTTAGTGTTTCTTATAGCAGTTGGATGCTAGCAGGTTGGCAACTCAGGATAATTTGAATAAGAAAGGGGTCATTTTTCCAAGGAATAGGTCAGGTGTGTGCTATGTAGGGGTATAAAGAAAACTGCGTAGTATTTGTTTAATGAGTGCAATATGGTCGCTCGGATATGGGTCAAGTTATGTGATTGGTGGGGAATAACAATAGCACTTCACAATGATGTTTGTACTTTCAATATTCAATTCTTGGGGCTAGCCTCAGGAAGCAAGTCTAAAAGGAAGGCTTGGTCATTTGTGGGGTTTGCAGGGTTTTGACACATTTGGAAGGTGAGGAATGCGATAATTTTCAGAGGTAAAATACTAGATGTTGATGATATCATTCATGTAGTTCAGTTGAACTCATGAGAATGATGTAATGCAGCGAAGATGTCATACTGTTCTTTTGTTGAATGAGTTCTGAATCATACTATCTACCTATAGATTGTATTTTCTCTCATTTACCTTACCTATGTTTATTGTAAATTGTTTTCTTAAGTAGGTATATCTTGTTAATATCTTAATAAAATTCTTTAGCTTAACAAAAAAAAATTATAGACAATCCAATTAAATTAATTAATTTAAGTGTTGAGTATGTAAATAAGACAAATATTTAGAGGTAGAGGTTTGCAACTCATAACAATCATATCATACATGTGAATTATATTTAAAAATTAAATGGATTAAAGCATAATTAACTAATTAAGTCTAAAATTAAAATGTATATTTCTTTTTTTATCATAAGGTTCAAATTAAAAATATAATGTGGTGTGTAGGTAGGCCAAATATTTTAAGGGATTGTTTTTCATACTACCAAACTTAAATAAGGATTGCTTTGGATAATTGTAATTCAGTAAAAAATATAATATATTTGTTAAAACTATTAATGGAGATAATATAATTATATTAAACATATAACACCTTATTAGAATTAATATGTTTGGAAATATATTAATAAAACAAAAGCAATATTATAAATTTCAACACTTATATTCAAAATGTATTTTAAAACCCATATTAATATTTATGATAAAAATTATTTACATAAGATATTATAACAACTTACAATACAATAATATAAAGAGTTACACACACATATATATATATATATATATATATATATATATATATATATTTAAAAATAAAGATATTAGTAATATGTACATATATATAAAAATATTCATAATATTTTATTACCATTGATAATTTAAGATAAATTAAAAATTAGTTTATTATGTATATACATAAATCTCTTTTGTTTTTTAATTTAGTTACTTTAAAATATAATAGTATTTTATAAATAATAAATAATGATTTAATAATTTTATAAATACTTAATTAAATCTAAAATAATATTTAAGAATAAAATTTAATAAATAATTCATCATCCGTATATACAAATTGTCTATTTTAATTTTTTTATAAAGTATTTTATAAGGAATAATAAAATAATTAATGCTTGCATGATAATGAATTGTATAATGTTATTTATTAATTTTTAATAATTTCCATATTGAATATGAATATTCTATATTGTAAAATACATTGATGGTTTATAAAAACGGACGTCTATTAAGATTAATTTTGATGGTTTATAAAAAATTCACTCATTTCATGTATTTCCTTGTATGTATTTTTCTTGTATATGTTCGTGGTATAACCAGAAGACGAATATGATAAGTAGGATGTGTTGAAGGATTTAGAAGGTTTCCTCTGAATATGAAAAATTCATAGACAAGATACTTTTTATATTTAAGTAATTTTATGTTGATAAGAAGTCCACTTCTCTGAATTAGGATATTTAAGTAATTTATGGTAACAATCAATGTATTTTATATTTCAAATATTTTATATAATAAAGTATTATAATGACTATATTTGGTTCACAATGTTTAAGAAGAATATGATTCTTCATGTAAGATTAAATTTCAAAAAAATTTTACATTTTATACATACTTTTAGTTAAAGAATTATGAGTGTTACAGTTTACCACAACAATATGGTGTGAACCTGCATAAGAAATTACTCGTAAGAAATTACAAACTCCCTCAATTAATAATACAATCTCAAATACTCATCATCCAACATCAATTTTATAATTACACTATTAAATCAAAATATCTAAAATCAACATCAAAATTAAGTTTCTCTTACTTATGACTCTTTTTCAGAGCTCACACAAAAGAAAAAGACGAAATCTACCTGAATAAATTTCACAAAAACTTGACAAAAATTTCAAATTAAACAAGAACCTTAGAAATGGGGATTTTAAAAAAAATTCCCATTAACAGGAACAACAGGATAAAAAATTATAAAAAAAGTTCGTTGATTCAATATCAAACTTACCTATAATACCGATCACTAAATAGTAAGAGCTATAGAAGATATCATATCGAAATCTGTCAACTAGAAGCTTCACATGCAAAGCAAAGAGGACAGTGAGAGAGAGAATTTGATGGTGGAAGAAGAAGAAAGAGAGTCGGGGTGAACTTAGTGAGTTTAAACTTACTATTCACATCCTTTCTTAAATAGATTTTCGAAAACTTCTCAAGACTCAATCAAAGTTTTCTGAAATCAATAAATAATTTTTATATTTCATTTTCCACCTCCCAACTATTCCCTCAAAATTAATTAACTAATATTGATATTACAAATAAACTTGATATTCTCCCATTACTATATTAATATAATATAATTAAATATGTAATTCTCCGTAATATTTATTTTCCTACCAATTATTTAAATTAGTCCTTACAAACATGATTACAAAATATATTTTAATTTTTCTAATAAATATTTTGAATAAATATTAATTTTAAATAGATAAAATTCAAGTAATGTAAGCAAAATATTAACAATAAGAAAAAAGAATACTCAAATTTAAATAATTATAAATTTATATTCATTATATACGTTTCATATAAGTATTAAAAACCATTAGTTTATGATACATGTGTTGAATAAAAAAGAATGAAAAGTAATTTGACTTTTGAAATGTTAAAAAAGGATAGTATATGAAAAGAGTTTGAAAAATGGTATAAAAATTGAAAACAAGTTTGATATTAGGAGAATGGAAAATGAGAAAAACTATTTTGGTGGTTGAGTCATGAGTGTACCGGCCATGAATATTCTCCATTGGTGAGTGAGAGAGAGTTGTATGATATTCAATATCCAAGTCAAGATCACAATTGTTGCCATTTTGCCGCCGGGGAATGAAGCATTGCCATCAACACACAATTCACTTTCCGTGTTGTTTCTCAAACACCGTGTTTTTAGTAACCTCACTTCTTCCTTTGACTCTCCACCCTATTCTTTTTTCCTTTTAAGTCAAGAATAATAATCAAATACAATTTTGTTCAATTCTCTTATTTTCTTCAATATTTATAATTTTGGTTTTTATTTTTTAATATAAATATATTTATTCTTTTTATTTTTAAAATATATAATTTTGGTCTCACAATTTAAAATAACAACAAAGTTGTAATTTAACTTTATTTTTAAAATTCATAATTTTAGTCCACCACAAAATTTATGATTTTAATTTTTATGTAAAATTAAAAGTGTTACTTATTAAAATTTAATTTTATGTAATATTAATTTAGTGATGTTACTTGAAATTATGTGATTAGGTTTTCAAACCAGCAATCTTTCTCGATCTCTTTTTTCTTACATGTAAAGATTGTCACGAAATGAATGATTAATCTTATATTTTTTTATAGTTTTTTATATTAAAAAGTACAAAATATTTTATGTTCCATGAAATTTAGTGTTTATTTATTTATTTAAGCTTCCTATTCCCACTGTATTATTCTTTTTTTTTTCAACGATTTAATTGAATTTTTTGTTAAATTAAGAATGCAAACCAAAATTATTAAAAAAAATATATTTGGGCATAGTAATCTAAAAAATGTAATCTAAGAATGTAAAGGAAGCTATTAATTAATGAGTATTTCACGGGTAGAGAATTATTAATTTAAGTTACTTGTTTTTTTAAAGGAATAAATTAGTAAAATATAGTTAAAAATTTTTAAAAACGTATCCAGGTATAACTTGTAAATTTATCAATAATATATATGAACATGTCCAATGGGCAAAATTTGTATGTCACATGCTACTAAGAAAATTATTTGCATACTAATTATTTTATTATCACATAAACTTATTACTATTTTTAAAGAATAATTATTTTTAAATAGTTATTGTATCTCTCATTTAATCATACATATAAATTTGTTCATCCGTCGAAATTAATAATGATCCAAACAAACTTTATTATTAATTTTAAAGAAAAAATATGATTCCTCCTTATTTATATATTACCATATTTTATTTGTTCTCACAATTGCTTTTACTACTACTATTAGTTAGTTTTTTATCATATTTTTCTTTCTCGAACTTTTATGAATTAGAATACTCAAATTCAATTCAAAATTATTATCCAACTGATAATGTTCATTTTACATTAATTTTAAATAAATTTCAACTAACTATAAAAAAGTGTGCTCAAAGATATGAGTTAGATAGTATGTTGAAGATAATTTTCATTTTTTTTTTCTGAAAACGCTACATGTAATTAGTTTCTATTATTAATTTTAATAAGTTTCACTAATTTATTGGTTATTTTCAAATTAGGTGATTTCCAATAATTATAACTAATGAAAATTAAGCTTCAAAATATTTGTTTGGGAGGGAAAATATGTATTGGATTGCATCAGGATCCTCTCGCATAATTTCTCTCCAGCCTCTGCAGCACTTTTTACAACTGTTGAATGTATGTGTTTTGGGGGCTTGTTAGATTCTAGTGTAAAGTAAATGCAATTTATATATTTGTTTATGTATTAAACAAAAATATTATTTGTTTATGTTTAAGGAATGAAGAATACTATGATAAATAATAATAAATATAATATATTATTATATTTAATTATTTTATTTTAAAAAATAAGATAATTTTTCTATATAATTTTAACTGTAATAGTTATAGTGGAAAAAACCATAGTATTTATATAGATTTAATTTTAATATTTATTAAATATACATTTACAAATTAGTACACATGTTAATGATATAATAACATGTAATATGATATGTTATATGTTATTATTTGATTAATATATCATATTAAACATTAATTTGATAATAATATGTATTGTTTAGTTTGAGGGAAGAATCTAAATTATAAATTTTATAAGATTAGAGGATTAAAATTATTTTAAAATAGTTTGGAGGATAAATATTTGTGTGCATTTTATAGGATTGAGAGACTAAATATGTTTATTTTAAAATAGAAGGACCAAATTACAAATTTAAAAAAAAAAAAAAAATCATTTAAACTTAGTATAAGGTACCGTTTGATCAGATTATCTTTAACTTAAAAATTACTTTTAAGTTAAGAAAAGAATTAGAACTTTAAATTGTTTTTAGATTTATTAAAAGTTAAAATTTATTAATAGTTTATCATTTTGTATTGTTTAAAGAAAAGTATATATATAAAACATAAATTTTTACATTATAAAATAAAGTCTCAATTAAAAATTTAAATACATATACCATATGACACAATTTATGATTAAAAATAACTTTTAGTTCAAAAATAAATTGGGTCATACTCATACATTCCTATGTAGCTTAGTATAGGTTAAATTAAAATTAATTTGTAATTGTGTATTTAATATATATTAAAATTAAATCTATATAAATACTATGGTTTTTTTTACCACTATAACTATTATAGTTAAAATTATATAAAAAACTTAAAAACTATCTTTTTTTTAAAATAAAAAATTAAATATAATAATATATTATATTTGTTATGACCCGCATTTCCTAAACATAAATAAATATTTTTTTAACACATATACAAATATATAAATTATATTTATTGTACACTAGAATCTAACCAGCCTGCAAAAAACTAGAGAGAAATTATGCTGTTTTTTAAACACATAAACATTAGATGTTGTTTTTCAATCATATTTTTCCATGAATAGAATTGCAATCCGAGGGAAGGCCCAATTTCTGTCCTAAGTCCTACCAACGACTTTTTGAATTTTGTAATGTTTTATGTATGACACTACAAAATCTGATGATGAACACCATTTTCAGTTAATGAATACTACACCAAGTTAATGGGCGTTTAATTACGTAGCATTATGAAGAGAAAGAAAAAGAAAGAAAAAAAAAATGTGGACGGTGAAGTGAGTTTCATGCTTATAACCTTTATTTAATCTTCCTTTTCCTTTCTCTCCACTGTATAAAAGAAATCATAGCCAGCTAATTCCATTTCAACCGACACGGCACTACCCTTCTCAGTTCTCACACAAATCTCTTCACATTCATCCATAGACAACAGAATCACCCTCTAAAGACCAAAAGAAATCATGGGTTCTTCATTGCTAGAGAGGTCTTTCTTTGTTCCTTCTTCTCCTTCATCACTTCTCAACCAAACTCGCTTCCTACTTCCTTTGGAGAACAAAAGATTTGTGAGGGTCAAGAAAGCTGGAAAGTTTCCTGTGGCTGCCATAAGTGAGGATTTGATGAAGGGTTCTTCTTCTTCTTCCTCCTCCTCCTCCTCCTCTTCCTCTTCTTCTGTGTCCACAGAAAAACCAGTGAAGTTCAAGGTTAGAGCAGTGATCACAGTGAGGAACAAGATCAAAGAGGATTTCAAAGAGACCATTGTGAAGCATATTGATGCTATAACTGACAGGATTGGAAGGAATGTTGTCCTTGAACTTGTTAGTACTGATATTGATCCAAGTAAGACTTTCTCATATACTGCTTGCGTTCTCACAAATACTACTTCTTTTCCAAAACCATCATCTCTACCCACCCAATACACACTTTTTCTCTTAAAGGCCGTGCCACAAATGTTTTTAATTTCTTCAAAAGTCACCTTTTTCCATCTCTTTCCAAACTAATACCTTATTTTGGTAAAACTTCAATCATTTATATATAAGATCATCTAAGTAACTCTTACTATCCACTTTTTTCCTTCTTTTTAATTGAAACGAATTTAAGTTCACTTTTTTATGGGTTGTTATAAACTGAATGAATCCTTTTCTGCCTTTTCTATTCTATAGAGACCAAAGCTGCAAAGAAGAGTAGTGAAGCGGTGCTGAAGGATTGGTCAAAAAAGTCCAATCTTAAGGCAGAGAGAGTTAATTACACAGCTGAATTCATAGTTGACTCTAATTTTGGGGAGCCAGGTGCTATTACTATAACAAACAAACACCAGAAAGAGTTCTTCTTGGAAAGCATAACCATTGAAGGATTTGCAAGTGGACCAGTTCATTTCCCCTGCAATTCTTGGGTACAAGCAAGAAAAGATCATCCTGCAAGGAGGATTTTCTTTTCCAACAAGGTATAATCTTCCCTAAATTCCTGCTCATTTAATTAGATTATTATTATTTTGTTTATTTTATTTTCCTGTCTTGATACAGGGCCCAGATAAATTAATAATACTGTACAATACAGCCAATGAGGCAACAATATTTGTTTTGTGTTATATTTCAGTCGGTAAAATAAAGTCAAAGCAATATTTTTTTTTTGTTTGGAGGAATATTAGGAAAGCCATCAAAGTCGAAAATTCATTTTCCTTTAAAAAAACGAATTTTCATTTATTATTTTAATGCCAATGCCAATCAGTGCCTGGTATTATAATTTTCTCAATAAAAGAAAAAGCTGTTCCATTAACTTTAAAGTGGGAAAACCATTGGGAGTCATGCGCTCCGTGCTTCTGTGCATGAACCAAGTATCTTTGAATTGACCCATCAATTACTACATCAATCCAATTGAATACATCCACTATGTGGTGGCCTGTGATAGTATGCTATCTTACTACCTCCTTTTCACTGATGGTTTATAATTTTAATATAACTTTTTAATTGTAGATTTACATTCTTAATAAATAATTAAGTTGCGAGAGAAATCAGAGAAATGTATTAATACAAGAGATAAAGACTTAAAGAGTATAATAGCAAATTAATTAATTAATACTGTTCTTGAAAATAAATATTAATTATACTACTTAGTAATTATGAAACAACCTTGATAGTAATAGAAGAGAATGGAGGGAGTATATTGTTTTTTGTTGATTTGCGACAATAATGATCTAATTAACTTTATTTTTGTACACCAAATTAAAAATTTTACAATTTGTTTATACTTATGTGATTTATTTGAACAGCCATATTTACCCGGGGATACACCTGCTGGGCTTAGATTGTTGAGGGAGAAAGAGCTGAGAAATCTCAGAGGTGATGGCAAAGGAGTTAGAAACTTATCTGACAGAATATATGACTATGATATATATAATGATTTGGGAAATCCAGATAAAGGAAATGAACTTGCTAGACCAAATCTTGGAGGATCAGATATGTATCCATACCCCAGACGGTGTCGTACTGGCCGTGAACCAAGTGATACAGGTAATAAGAAAGGATAAAAGCAATAATTTGCTACCAAAATTGCCACGTCACCCCTCAAAAAGTTATCACCATTAGGGTTGGTACTACTTTAAGTGGTTATCCGTTTTAGTTTTTTCTGAGAATTTGAAATTTGTTGCTGGTTGCTACGTATGATTTCAACAAGACTTTAATGTAAAATGTAACTATGTTATAATTGTAACTAAAGGGTATTTGATTGGATGGTGCAGATATGTACGCAGAGAGTCGTGTGGAGAAGCCACTTCCTATGTATGTGCCTAGAGATGAACGTTTTGAGGAGTCTAAGCAGAACACATTCTCTGTGAAGAGGCTCAAGGCAGTGCTGCATAACTTGATTCCAGGTCTTAAGGCTAGCCTTTCTGCTAGCAACCAAGACTTCAATGAATTCTCAGATGTTGATGGCCTTTACAGCGAAGGGCTTCTCATAAAGTTGGGGTTGCAAGATGACATGTTGAAGAAGATTCCATTTGTTAGCAAGATCCAAGAATCCAGCCAGGGACTTCTTAAGTATGATACTCCTAAGATTATTTCCAGTGAGTATGCTTACTCCTGTTCTTGTCTTTTTATTCCCTTTTATGAAAAATTGGCTACACATTTCTCTGTAATGATTTCTTTACTGAATCCTTTTTTTTATTATTATTGCCCTCGTGCTAGATTGATTTTGAAGTTTATTTGGCTTTTTCTTTTTTAACTTCCATCTAGAAATGAAATATGTTGGAACTTGGAATCCAATACTATTCAAAGAGATCTTTTTCTCTTTCCTATGGGCTACTTCGTATTTGTGCATGTTTAATTTGATTCAATTACTTTTTCTTATAAAAGGCTTCATAGTGGATTTTGAAGCAAAATGTGATAAGTTGATTCAAACACAAATCTAGTGGTGGGCTGGTGGGGTCAATAAGAACGGGATTTTAATTATACTATTGCTTTACCCTTTATTTATTAAATATAACAGGGTAAAATCACTAGCAAGTGGACCACTAGAACGTGCCATTTGGCTTTTAATGTTTGTCATTTGATTTTTCACCTAAGAAAAAGTTTGTCAATTCAACTCAAACTAAGATAGGTTGTTCCCTTGTTCATATTCGTTCTCTGTGTACGCTTATCCAGTCATTATTATATTGTGAAAAACCTGCATCTATTGTTAATATAAATGTTTCGCATGTGGGTGTAGTATATTATAATTGTTATAATTATTTTAAACTCAACTAGGTAGTTGGTGTGTTATTTATTTTACTTTTTGTTAAACTAATGACCTCACGTGGCTAACGTGCAGAGGACAAGTTTGCTTGGCTGCGAGATGACGAATTTGCCCGCCAAGCAATAGCAGGAGTTAACCCTGTTAACATTGAGAGGCTTAAAGTTTTCCCACCAGTTAGCAAACTAGACCCCGAAATTTATGGCCCCCAAGAGTCTGCTCTTAAAGAAGAACATATTTTGAATCAACTTAATGGCATGACTGTCCAAGAGGTATCCGTCAATAATACTTTTCATAATTTCAACTACTAACCATATTTTAATTATCCACTTGTATTAAACTTTTTTTTTCTCTCAATTGGGCAGGCAATTAACGAAAATAAGCTGTTTATCATTGATTATCATGATATTTACCTTCCTTTCCTAGAAGGGATCAATGCCCTTGATGGTAGGAAATCATATGGCACACGCACCATATTTTTCTTGACACCACGTGGCACTCTGAAGCCTGTGGCTATAGAACTTAGCCTCCCTCATGCTGGACCTAGTTGTAGATCAAAGCGCGTGGTTACACCTCCTGTCGATGCAACTACTAATTGGATGTGGCAGCTTGCCAAAGCCCATGTTTGCTCCAATGATGCTGGGGTACACCAACTTGTTAACCATTGGTAAGCTAGTTTAAGAAAAATCAAAGTATAGAACGATTATCTTGTTAGTTAATTGAACTTGTTTTCTTTGCTGAATTGTGTATAGGTTACGGACACATGCCAACTTGGAACCATTTATATTGGCAGCTCATAGGCAATTGAGTGCTATGCATCCAATTTACAAGTTATTGGACCCTCACATGAGGTACACCTTGGAAATCAATGCCTTAGCTCGACAGAGCTTGATCAATGCTGATGGAATCATTGAAAATTGCTTCACTCCTGGTCGCTACGCCATGGAGATTAGTTCTGCTGCTTACAAAAACTTTTGGCGCTTTGACATGGATAGCCTCCCTGCAGATCTTATCCGCAGGTAATATAATATCTTAGCTCTTTCTTTTTTTACTTTTAAATGAAAATATTCCTAACCTAACTTGTTAGCCATAAGTAAACGGTCGGTGTCCTTTCTACACTCTTTAAGAAATCAAAAGTAACAACCTTTTATTAGAATATGTTATTTTTAATGAAAACTTACTATTTATTGAGTAGCTGTTTGGATTGGGATCACTTTAGAGATTGGGTACGCTAGTTTCTCGCATTTAATGTAATTTCTCATTTTTTATATATCTCGAAAGCAAATTTACTATAAAAGTTAGGTATAAAATTTTCAACCTAACAAAATAACTACTTTTCATCGTTTTCTAGTCAAACTGGGGTTTTGAAGCATAATCAAGACCTAATACGTAACAATAGTATATCTATATCTATATTTTTTTACCAAAATAAAGTTTGATTGTGTATAAAATCAATTCTCATGCTTCCCACGGTGAAACCAAAGAGACTTTAATAAAATGTCTTTGATTGTTAGTTACTTTTACCTATTTGGCCTTCACTTTATGGAAAGAAACAAAATCTTTTTACTTATCGTGCTCTATGATGTTTGCTTTATTTGGTGTATGCAAATTGCAAACAAATCTAACAAAGATATTCTCCTATGAAACTGCAGGGGAATGGCAGTACCTGACCAAACACAGCCACATGGTTTAAAGCTCACATTGGAAGACTATCCCTATGCAGCAGATGGAATACTAATCTGGTCTGCAATAGAAGACTGGGTTCGTACCTATGTGAACCATTACTACCCTCATTCAAGCGTGATATGCAATGACAAAGAGCTACAATCTTGGTACTCTGAGTCAATCAATGTAGGCCATGCAGACCTTAGGCATGAAAGCTGGTGGCCTACATTGAACAATAGTGAGGATCTTGTCTCCATTCTTTCCATATTAATATGGAATGCATCTGCACAACATGCTGCTCTTAACTTTGGTCAGTACCCTTATGGTGGATATGTGCCTAATCGCCCCCCACTAATGAGAAGGTTAATACCGGAAGAGAGTGATCCAGAATATGCAAGTTTCCTTGCTGACCCTCAAAAGTATTTTTTGAATGCATTGCCTAGCTTGTTGCAAGCCACAAAGTTCATGGCTGTGGTTGACACACTTTCCACTCACTCACCTGATGAGGAGTACTTGGGGGAGAGGCAACAACCTTCGATATGGTCTGGTGATGCTGAAATTATTGAGGCATTCTATGATTTCTCTGCAAAGATTAGACAGATAGAGAAGGTGATTGATAGCAGAAACCTTGATAGGACTCTAAAGAACCGTTGTGGTGCAGGTGTGTTGCCTTATGAGTTACTTGCTCCTAGCTCTCAACCTGGTGTTACATGCAGAGGGGTACCCAATAGTGTGTCCACATAACTTATCCTAAACTTATAAATAATAGAGTCACTTCCCACATTTTGATAAGTATTAATATGTGGTTGGCTTATTAGTTACTACTATATGGAAAGTGACTCAGTGGATACCCATTTTGTACCTAGATTTAGTGAATTATTATAGATATATTGGTAACCTAGAGTTGTATAGACTGTATATCAAAATGAGTTCGGTGGTTTTGGAGGATGTGTGACTGTTTATAAAATTATTATCACCATTTGTGGACATTTATATTTCTTTGGGCTCTGCTATTTAGTTCTTATTTTTGTCTTATCTGTGAGATAATAGACTGTTCATAATAAAATTTATAAAGCTGGTAATAATTTGTTGAATTATAAATTATTTTTTTCTGTCAATGAGAATGTCAATTAAAAGATTACTCCAAATATCTACTATCTATGTGTTACAACTCCAATTATATTAACTCTTTGAAAAATAAAATCAAAATAAAATTGTTAAGAATTATATGTGAAAAAATTTAAGAGATAATAGTAAGATTTTTTTTTTTTTTTACAGTAGAAAGTCATACTTATAGTACAATAATTTTTTTTTTCTAAAATTAGTAAACTAGTAACATATTTTATTTTGTTTTTCAAATAAAAACAATGTCAAATATGTATTTTTAAGAGATTGTATCACTTTTATCTCATCACAAATATATTTAAAGATTCATATTTAAAGATTTCATTCTTTTTATTTATTAGTATAAACAATACTAACCAAATCTAATACTTTAAGCATGTATTCTTTATCAATTATTTTCTTCAATTTGAAATTAAAAAAAAAAACATTTCAAATAATTTATATTATATATACTTTAAGTGTTAGCAAAGAATATAATAATATTTCACTTTAAATTAATTTAATTTGATAAAATTAAATACTCTTATTTAATAATCAAATATTAAAATGTTCCTTTAACAGATATTAGAATACTCGTTTGTTTGTGTATGACCCTGTAAGTTCAATACTAAGCTAGTCATAATTAATCAAATTACATTTAGCAATACTCCTCAACGTCCAGATAGTATGAAGTAATATTTTACTTTTAAGAACTTAGAAGAACATATAATATTTTTATTCGATCGTTACATCTCATAGTTAACTCTAGAGTATGGTATTATCATCAAACTCTATTAAGTTAACCTATCATGACTACTTAAGAAATTCATTTATTTTTTCAATCAATTTTCCTGGCTAGGATATATGAATTCTTTTTTGATTTATCATTAATTCTATAAACATTTGATAATATCCAATATTCATTTAACGTGAGACATTAGGTGTTCGAAATTAAAATATAATAAATTACTTGTTAATTACTATGGTAATATCAGGTTAAAAAAAATAGTTTCTTCTTGAGAAATTTCTATTGATGAATTAAGCTAATGTAAATCATTAGAAATTTTCAATTGAGTTAGTTCATATGATCATACTCACATATGCATAGTCTATATATGTAATTAATAAATGAGATTTATTAATCTTTATCACATTCACATATATATTGATTTATTCGGATTTATTGATGTCTCATATACAATAATTCTATAATCAAGAACAATTTAGATTAAAATAACAACATATTTTTGTTTCTCATTATCATAATCTCTATTATGAAAGCAAGTATATAATTTTAATTAAGGACTTTATCTATGAAAATAATAACACTATCAATTTGGATATGATTACATGATGAATTGAGTCTTGAACATATATAATTATTCTCCAACATTATCAACAAATACTTATTATAAGGTTTTTTTGTTAGTGAGGAGATTTAACAAGTTTTCAATACGAGAAACAAATAACCTAAAATGAAGGTCGATTTTCTCAAATATAACTTACCAAGTGTACGAAAAGTGAGTGTACAAAAATAAAGTAATCATTAGAGATAATGGCCAACATTGACATCATAGTCCAACAGAAAGAGAACTTTGGACTCATCTATTACTGTCCTACTCCAATGACCAAAACTAGCACACATAACTTCATATAAAAACCATAACCAATGAAAACACACGTAGATCACTAATTTAGAGTTAGTTATCCATGATAGCACATAATTCTAAAAAATTATAATATGAAATTCTATTGCAAAGATTTTTAGAATACTCTTACAACCAATTCTTGGTGCTGATCAACTTTTGCATATGTTCGAGGAGATAATAGAGCTTCTACGTTAAAAGTGTAAGAAAAAAGATTGTATATTGTCATGGTAAAAAGTTTTATAATAATATTCAATTACAATTTTCATTTATGTTAAGTTTGTTGATTTGATTACTTAATATTTTAAAAATTATATAAATAAAAAGTTATGATTGAATATGAATAAAATTTTTACATTACAATGCATTCTAGTAAAATAAAATATCTTGTCAAATATTATTAGTAAAAGCTTCGTCCATGATAAAGGAGGTAATTTTCTTTCCAATACTCCATTTATTGGGGAATCAAATACAACTACATTTAACTCAACACTCATATAGATAAGATACTTCATTAAATAAAAATTAATAATCTTCATAGTCAATTTTCAATCCCATCAACAAAATGTGCATTTAGATAAATAAAAACCTTAATACTTATTGTACAAACTTTAAAGTTAAACAAAATTTATTAGGACTCATAAATGATTTGATTAAGTTTATCCTTCATTCCAATATAATTCATTTTTCACATCTGACACATTAGTATTCCTACCATCACAACTTTAGGATTAATATATTTTATCCACTTTCAAATTCCTTTATATTCAACAAAATTATAAGAAATATCTTGTTTGATTATGATTCTCTCTTGGTTTTCATTGTGAATCTTTTGATTTCTCTCATCAAGAGGAGAGACCATTACTAGTGATGGAATTTCATTGAAAGAAAGAAAATAGGGATTAAAAGAATTGGTACACGTGACCATATAATACATGCATATACCTTGAAATCGGTAACGACACTTAGTTTTGTTTTTTTTTTTATTAATGATTGATTTTCACTTTTTCCTTTTAAAATATCTTTTTTACCCCGAAAAAAAGAGAGAAAACAAAAAACAAAAATAGATGTTAACTACTTAGACTCACATCTTTGTTATGTACACCTTTAAAAAAATGCAATAGACAAAAAAGGGGAGAATTTAGAAAGTTTAAAGGTGTAGATAGCAAGAGTCTGGAGAGAAAGCCTATGGGCAATGATATTGGGTATTCACACTTCATTATATAGATAGTTTCTTCTTATACCTCTGGAATTTCTGCAGCATCTCATTCTAAAGATGTATTTTTCTTTTATTCAAATTGGACTTTTCAGAGATATAATACGGATGTGTAAAAAGAAATTATAGAGATGTAAGAAAAAATTCGTCATTATATAGGATATTACCCTTTGCATCTTGAATATTAACAACAACTGCAGTTTACATTTTGAGTCATTCCATTCTTTTACATTTTGGTTCTTGCACCCTTTCTTTTTATGTTTTGGGTGCCAAAGACCACTCATTGTATTTATTTATATCTTCACCTCCCCCATACTCACTGTATTATTACTATTATTTTTTCTTTTTTTATGTTTTGCGTCTCGTACTCACTTGTATGTTTCAAGATTCGGTGCTCGACAACTTCTATTCATCTTTTAGTATGCGTGTTGGTTGGAACCAAATTTTCTATTTTAAAGGGTATCTTGTTTTCTTTCAAAATCATAACATTTAATGACAATCCTTTTATATATATTATCAATTAATAAACAAATAATTGTAATTTATTTGTAAAATCTTTTATACTTATCCTCGTTAATTTACATTGACATGTTAAACTCTTTTATAATTATGGGATATAATATCTAAAATTAAAAAATTGTCAATTTATAAAAAGAATTATAATAATCACTCTAGATGTAATTCTTATTTAATTATTATGACTATTTCAAACTCATTTGTAATTTAGTTATTATAAAATCTTTTTATTTAAGATTTTAAAATAAATTAAGATATTATAAAATCTTTTCAATTTAAGATTTTAAAATAAGTCAAGATCACGACCATAATAAAACTTTAATTATGAATATTTTAAATACATTTTAATTTAACAATTATAAAATATATCTTAATTTAATAATTATCAATTTAGATACATTTGTGATTTGACGGTTTCACTAAAAGGTTGTTAGTGACTATTTTAAATGTACTTTTATTTTTTTTTAATCACGAAAATCATTCAGAATAAATATAAGAACATTAAAATACTCAACCATTTATTATTGTCAAATCATTTTAAAAGAACTTCGTAAATCTCCATTATAATAATAAAATGTTCTAGGTTTTTTTAGAAGAACAAAGTATTCTAGTTGAGAAATTAGAATTATTTTTTATCAAATGAAAGTGTAAATATAAAGAGTCTAACTTGCTTTATAGAGCATAGTTGGTATGAGTATGAAGTATTATAAATTCTTTACAATTGTGTTTTATTTCTATAAAAAAAATCCACAAAGATACACATATTCCTACTTAAAAAAGGAAAATAATTTAATCCAACCAAATACGAATAATTATTAATATGATATTAAATAGCTAATATATTTATGCTTCTAAAATTCACTAACATCCATTACACATACAATATTTGATGCAAAATAAACACATGTTATCTTCATATATTTTTAGAATGTATTAGTTGACATTTGTTTTTTACTTTTTTGTTTTTTTTAGAAAATAAAAAACAGCAATGAAAATATATTTGATTATAATTTAGAAAATATTTTTATTAAAAACATTTTTAAAAACAGCTAAAAACAGAAAACAGAAAAGAATTGTTTTCAATATTTTTAATAGTTAATACTGTGAAAACTTAATAACAATATTGTAGTTTTATAAAAAAATATAAATATATTTTAAATTATATATATAATTTATAATTTTTTTCTAAAATTGATTAAATTTAATAATATTATTTTTTAAAAATAACAAATATCAATCGAAAACAAATATATTTTCTTATTATTGAAAATAAAAACAATTTTCAGAAAATGAAAATAGAAAATAAAAATAGAAAATATTTTTTCAAATCATAATGAGATTTTTGGAACTCGATTGAAAATGTTAAAGTCCCAAATTTATTATAGATTTGATAAAAAATATTTTCAGAAATGTTGATTTTTGGGAAAGTAAATAGAAAGGGTGGATATATAAAATTTATACTGGAATGAAAGTTATTTTCTACCATAATTATCTGTTTGTATTTTATTTTTCAAAATTATTTTTTTTTATTTTTAATTAAACAAGTTTTAATTTTTTTATAAGCCAAATGTGTTAATAAAAAGATGCAAATTACCTCTCTATGTCTCCACTTTACCACTAGAGCAACCTTATAATTCTAAATAAGTTTTAATTTTACAATAAAATCTTAACAAAAAATAGAATAATATTATCTTTTTATTTATTATCAATCTTAAATAAAAATTTATCCCTATAAAATATAAAATAATTTTAGATTTAGTCTTTTAATTTATTTTATCTTTTAAAAATTTTTGTCTGATTTTAGTTTTGTTTCCAAATAACTTAACCGATAACTTACAATTATATTGGCAATTTAGTAAATTGTTATGTTTTGAAAATATTTAATGAAATATTCAATATTTTTTTTGTAAATTATATTTTTTGTCGTTTACGTAATTTTATAATTTCATAAATTATTATAAATAGAATTTAATTATTATGCATTAATAATGTAAGAGTTTTACATGGATGTTTTATCACAACTTCTATGTTTATATAATTTATAAAGTATTATAAAATTAATAAATTTATCATAAATGAAAGATTGTTACTCAATATAAGTTTAAAAAGTTATATATATATATATATATATATATATATATATATATATATATATATATATATATATATATATATATATATATATATATGAGAGTTCACAACCTTTTATTTATATAATTTTTAAAATATTAAAATTGTATTATCCCAAATATATATAAAATTTTTCATATATTTAACAAATGACTTAACTTTTTTACATTGTATAAGTATTTCTCAATATATATTTTGTGAACTCTCTAATAAATATATGAAAAATTTTAAAATACAACTTACCCAAAATAATTATAAATGATTATCCCATAAAATATTTGGATAGCGTAAAGTCACTGGGTTGTGAAAGTTAAGTCATTTGTTAATATTATTAATTGATAATAGATGATAAAAAAACATAATTTTTTAAAAGATAAAAAGTTTAAACTTAATAAACTAAACCCAAAATTCCCTATTTTACAACAATTTAAGTCTTATAATTAATTTTTTATTATAATCTATAAGTTATTATCTACAAATTTATTTTACATAAGCACATTAATGATATTATTATTTATATATTAAAATATAATATTTGTTTAAAAAATTATATTTCCTTAAAATAAAATAAATAATTATAAAAATTAATCTTCGTTATTAATATTTAAAATTAAAATTAAGTATAAAATTAATACGAATACAAACATATTTAAAAGATAATATTGTTTAGGTGAGAGACTGAAATCAACGATTTCTTTATTTTTCTTCTCCGTATAAACATATCAACCTTATAACTCTTAACAAGAAAATATAAAAGATATAGTGTTTCTTTTTATTTTAATAGTAGAATAAACAGAAAGCATGACTTTAAAATAAAAAATTGAGATTTTTTTTTCATTTCTCTTTAATTTATATTTAAATGTTTTTTCTTCCATTTAGAATTCTTTCAACCAAATGGAACCTTGGTGAAGAGAGAAATACGACAAGGTACTAACTTGAAGATTAAATTTTGAAAATGTCCTTCTCAGCTCTAAGACAACCGAGTCACGCCTTTACCCAACTTCTTCACATTATTATGCTTGAGACTAATAGGGTTATGTGCCCCTCAACCCTAAGACAATCAAGCCATGCCTTTGCGCGTTATCACGCTTGAGGCTTACGAGGCTATGTGACGATCAGCAACATGTTTCATTGCTCTGTTCTTCATTGTGGGATATTTGCAAACGGTTCCCCCACTCCCTTCTCTTCTCTCGCAACAACTCCTAAACATGTCAATAATATTCTATACATAAAGGTAGAAACAATTATCAGAAAGCTCTAATTATTTAGGACCCATAACCTTCTACAATAGAAGATATCACAATCCTGTGATTTTCAAATGGACCTAAATGTACATCCATGTCTATAAAAGAAGAACGAATATAAGTAAAACTTAATACTCTTGGAATGCTTGTGGTCTCTTCCACCTTTAGACGACTTAGATAACTAAACAGAAAATAATGACAAGTTTAAAATATGATATAATTCATATTAGAATTAAAAATGTATTTAAGAATTTTTCAAAAAATATTTTTTTGAAGAAAATAGTTTATGCACTGTTAATATAAAAAGTTTTATATTGATATTTAATTATAATTATTTATATATGATAATTTTATTAATTTTACTAATTAATATTTTAAAAATGATATAAAAGAATGATGGTGAATTTAGTATTAAGTAAAGTGTAGAGTTAATAAAGTAAAGCCACACGGATATTGGCTAGTTAGCCTCCTTTTTTACTGAGTCAATAATGAAATTTCGATGAAACCGCAATGGAACGATGGCAACAACCCACACGGCCCTACTACTCAATTATTATCTCTTTTTAAAAGCCTTCTCATCTTTGTTTAACAACCACACTTTTGTAGTCTTTCCAACAACCTGCTTCTATTATCAACTCATCTAATAAAATACATATATTTATGTCTTGTTTTGCAAGTTGAATAAAATATTTTTATTTTTTTTAAAATAATATTGTACTGTAGTACTATTAAATTTTAACTCATAATTTCCATTCTTATAATCTCCTGTTACTTTGATAATTGTTTGAAATTAATAATAATAATAAAGAAGAAGAAAAATAATTTTGTTAATGAATAGTCTGAAAACGCATAAAGGGGATTAATACATTTTATAAATAAAGAATGCATGTTTTAATTTAGGAGACACTAATTATAATGTATAATTAGTATCAAGGATGTGTAACTGAATTGGTTAAATAGAGTGAGTGGCTCATTGTAAATTAATTCTCTAAATTTCATATATATATTTATGTTCCATTTTTATCATAAAAAAATTATAACATGTAATAAAATAATAATAATAATATAATTATCCAAAATGACGGAAAGAAGTACGACAAAATCTAACACATGTTTCTTTTAAAAAAATCTAACATATGTAGGCTACAAGTTTGAACTCATTAATTTCGTTGAGCTTTCTCAGTTCTGATACCAATTTTTTTTTTTCAGGTGACCATTTAACTAATAATTTTTTGGCTGTAAGCAGATGTAAAATGCAACGTTATTCATGAATTAAAGCAGCAATGACGGAAAGAATGTGCGTTTGACTTAGCTTTTGTAAAATTTGAGTTGGAGTGAAATTAATTTTTTAAAGCAACGCAGCGTGCAACCAAATACACACTTTCTATGTTTAATTTGAATACAGAGCAGAGCTACTTGGACGCACATCATTTGGAATTTGGAGGTTCCATAAGATAGTTTCTGGGTTGTTCTTACATTGGACGTGGATTTGTGAGTAAATGTGCAGTATAAAAGCTCAACTTTTTTCTTTTTTTTTTTTTATATGGAGTGTAAATGCTAAACTAAACGTTAAATATGCTTAACAGCATATTTTTTTATACATGTTTTTAATAAATATCTTATTAAAGTTTAATTAGTATGAAATTATAGTGTAAAAAAAGTTTTACGCTGATATTCAATCATAATTTTTTATTTATATGATTTTTAAAGTATTAATTGATAAAGTAAATAAACTTATTATAGAAAAAAGATTATGATTAAATATTATTATATAATTATTAACACTGCATACTAATTAATCTCATCTTATTATTGATAAAAATTTATTAAAAACTATAAAACTAACAAGATTCACACAAATTTATAATTTCAATAGAGAATATATTACTAGTATTTTTCTTCTACCTTATTCAACCAGAATTCGAATTCAAATACTACTACCAAATCAATACTCAGGTGTAATAACAAGAGTTAGAATTACATTTATCCTATGAAAAAATATTACTAACATTTGGTTCTAGATTTGATTTTCATGGTTAAAAAAATTAGCACACTAACAACATGAATAGTTACTTGTATATAAAAAAATTGGAATAATCCACAAAATCTTAGATTTCCGTAAATGTTTTATGAATGATAAAAAAAAAATACTACTATACCATTTTTCCATGAACAGATATAGAATACTTGAGGTTCTAGACCGCATCATTGCAAAAATGTTGACTCTACAGTTGATTTGAGTCTTTAGGAAATTCAATCAAACCTTCTTAAAAAGATCTTAGTTTTTTAAGTATCCTTCTTAGAAAGAGTTGGTTGCTTACTAAAATGGAAAATATATTATATATTAGCTATCATCTTGAACGTGGACTGATCAGCCTAATCCCCATATTGGATGTCTTGCTACTTACTAGCTAGCTTAGAAGTTGAATATGAGAGATTTTTTTATTTATTTTTTTGGTGAAGTGCATGAGTGATAATCACACATATATAAACAGATTTACATGCAGTCACTATAAAAAGAATCATAATAGAAACAATGTTTTTCATTAAATTTTCTTTTTTCATATAATTTTTATCTAATAAGAATGAATCTTTTAGTATAAAATATGATAAATTTTGCTAATAATATATAATAAATTAATAACTATATAACAAAAAATGTCAAGTTCTAATTATACAAGATTACTCATCGGTAATTTAATATTTATTCATTGACATAGCATATTGAACTTTTCCATGAGTATCGTACCGATAGACTTACAATGTCTATGTATAATATTAATTTTTCTTTGATTATAATAGTAAAACTATTCCAAATTAAAAAGATATAACTTTTTTTTTAAAAAAAGACAAATTTTATTCAACAAAAACACTAACACTCCCATGTCACAAAATATAACAGGAAATTATTTGCATATTACAGAAACAACAAAATAGTTATCTTACCTATTACAAATCCTCCCAAAAGTGGGTGAGCACACAATTGATAGAAGGAAACTTATTAAAAACAGTGAAATTGAGCCTAATTCAACCTCATAAAATTAACTTGGTAAGGTGAGGTTTAGACCTCAATATATACTCTTGTTTAGCTATATCATCAGCCAATGTAGGATCTCCAACAAAACTGATGAATTTTTCTATAACCCATAAATCCATAACCTTATAAGGCACCCCCTAAAATACCATATTATTTCTAGCCAACCAAATCCCTGCAGGGTGCCTAATCAAATAATGCAGAAGATATCCACAAAATTTTCTTATTGGTTTTCATAATACCCAGATGTTGTAAAAAATGAGAATAACAAACTGATGGCAGAACACATATATAACATAACTATCTATAACATTTCATCCAAACTTAATAACTTGACTCACATGTGAAAATTAAATGTGACGCATATTCCAAATCATTGCAACAAACCACACATGAAGCGTCAATTGGAACAATGATACTCCACTTTACCAATTCAATCTTAATCGAATCCTATTATGAACAATCTTTCAAAAAAAAATTCTAAGATCTTAAAATATACTTTTGATTTCCATAACCTATTTAAAAAATGTGAATTAGCACCTTGATCTCCCAAATTAAAGATCGAACTTGTTATTAAAATTTTTTAGATCATGCTCCCCAAATAACTTTTTATTATAATTTAAAAGATTTTTTATATAAGTGTGAGAGCAGCAGAGAGAAGAGACTGTGTGCCTTTATGAGAACCGAAAAAAGAAGTATATAAATATATAATCTAAGTAATGCATCTTAATAAAAGAAAAAAAGAAACTTTGGTGTAGCCACATGAGGAAGTTTAATTAGGTTTCTATTAGAGAATGAGTAGGGTATTACATTATTTATCTTCATATCCATCTAAGTAATTTATATAGAGTTTAATTAATATATACTAAAAGTGTAAAAAAAATTTATACAAATGTTTTATAATTTTTTATTTATAGAACTTTTAAAATATTAATTAGTAAGTAAAAAAACTTATCAATGTTGTGATTGAATGTCAGTGTAAAAAGTTTTTACACTTACAGTGTATACTAATTAAACTCATTTACACATGTATGGACAACAACTTTAATTTATGTTGTACTTATTTGATATTTATATACACATATATACTCATACCGACACAACTTTAATTATGTGTAAAGAAAATAATATCTTTTACACATGAGAAAACATCATATAAAAACAAATCAACATAACATTAAATAAAGAACAAATTATAAAATGAGTTTAATTAATATGTATTGACAGTGTAAAAGAGTTTTGTATTGATGTTCAATCATAACTCTTCATTTATATGTCTAGGGGTGTGCAAAAAAAAAAAAGTTCGAATCAAATTGGTTTTAAGCCAAACTAGTTTTGAGTTGAACTAATTTAACAAAAATTAATAGAATTACTTTTAAAACTAATTTGGTTCGAACTGAATTTTTTTTAAATCAATTTGGTTCAAATCAAATTGATTTTAAAAATAGTTTAGTTTACTGGTTTTATATAAAAAAAAATTCTTCACATCCCACACGCTGTGTAATTTTTCACTTACTGGAAAAACACTTTTTCAAGATGCCCGTAATGTTGTGGGATGAAAATCCTCTGTCCCAATCAATAAACATCACATCATTTAATGAATTTCTTTTATATCTTATATAACTCATTGAATGACATGACGTTTATTGATTAGTTGGGACAAGAAATGAGACACAAATTTAGGACAAAGGATTTTCTTCCCACCGTTGTGACCATGTCCACAAGACTGTGGGAAATGCACTAACTGAAAAAAAAAAAACCAGTTCGAAACTAGTGAAAAACTAGTTCAATTTAGAATTGTTTTGAACTAATTTTGAACTAGTTCAGAACCATTTTTATAAAAACAATTTGGTTCCAAACTAATTTTGTGAAATAGTTTACTTTTTAAGTGTAAGAACCTAACTATTTTAAACAATTCGGTTTGGTTTTATTTGATTCGTTTTTTTTTAAAAAAAACTGGTTTTTGCCCACCTCTAATATGACTTTTAAAATATTAATTGATAAAGTCAACAAACTTACTATAAATAAAGAGTTATGATTAAATGTTAATGTAAAACTTTTTACATTGACATTGCATATTAATTAAACTCTTATAAAATACTCCTAAAGTTTTATTTATGTTTATGTTTTTTTATGACAAAATTAAATAATACTATAAGTTTATTAAGAGTTATTTTATAAATAATTCAATTTTTTGTAAATTCTATTTTTATCTTATTAAGTTTACATAAAATATTATATATATATATATATCTTTTTATTTTATAATTATATTACTTACCAGATTATATATAATGCAATATTACTTTTAACAATATTTTCACTTAAAATAATAATTATATAGTATTATATAGTATAATTATATTAAATAATATATATATATATATATTTATTTATTTTGAACCAATGACACTGCATTGAAGTTTGGTGAAGTTTTTGTTTTACTTTTCCTCTATTTGTTTTTGCTCTTAAATCAATTTTATGGTACCAAACATGTTTATAGGTGTGGTACCTGTATTGTGTATTTAGATAAACTTGAGAATATGTTAGGGGTGGTTTTGGATAGATTACATAGGTTGGATTGTGTTGGAAAAGCTTCAAAATGGGATTTTGTGTGTGGTAATCAATTACCTAAAAACAGTAATCAGTTACCTTGCGAGAATTTTGAAATCAGGAATTGATGCTCTCTGTGGTAATCGATTACTTGAAATCAGTAATTGATTACTCCCGATAACAAACACTTTGGACCAGTTTTGTACAATATATCAGATAATCAAGGGGTAATCGATTACCCTGTATCAAAACTGATATAAAAGAATTTTGAAAACAGATTTTACAACTTTTGATCAAACCAATCAAGTGTTTGCTTCTCTTGTACGATTTCTCATAATTCTCTCCAAGATTCATACCCATTTTTTTATGGTTTGAAGGTGTTTCAATTTCAAGATTCAAGGAAGAGACTTTAGTGAGTTTTGATATTTTTTTTAGGTATTCTTCACTTCAGGTGATATTGTTGTATATCATTCTTTGTGTTTTTGCACAAGTTTGACAATTTCTTGATGTGTTTTTGAGATTGTTGGGAACTCTTGCAGTAGGGTTTTGCAAGTGAGGCGTTTTGAGTGACAGTTTTGTCTTTGATTAGTATCTGGAATTCCCTAGAGTTCAATGGCAGAACTCGGGCATCCACCAAGCAGCTACATTGCATAACCGCACCTTGGCCTTTTTCTATGTAGGGGATGGATATACTCAAACTGCTTTTCCCATCTACTGGGCAAGCCAAATTCCTCATCATAGCAATCGATTACTTCACTAAATGGATTGAGGTCACCCCTATAGCCACAATCATGACCCCACAAGTGCAGAAATTCACATGGAAGATTATTTGTCGTTTCGACCTCCCGCATTCAATAGTTACCTAAAATGAAAGATAATTCATGACAGGTACCTTCAAGGAGTTCATGAGAAACCTCAGCATCAGGCACATAGTGTCCTTAGTAGAACATTTGCAGACAAACAGATAGGCTAAATCCTCTAACAAGGTCATCCTAAGCGAGTGCGGGGATAGACTCAGAGCCAAACACAAGGCCTAGGAAGATGAGCTACTTAATTTGTTTTCGAATATCATTGCTACCCACCAAACAACTACAAGCGAGACCCCTTTCCATTTGACCTACGACACACAAGCCATAATCCTAGTGGAACTCGGGGAACCTTCCCTACGAAGGGCTTATCACGACCCAACCAACAACTGGAAAGCAATGCAAGCCGTCTGGATACAACAGATGAATTCTGAGAGGAAACATCCATTAGAGAACTAGCATGCAAGCATAGGATAGCGAGGCGACAAAACTGACACGCAGTAAAGCGCATTTTCCAGGAGGATGACCTTGTATGGAGATGGCAAGGAGAAGTTCGAAAGGATCACCAGAAAGGAAACCCCACCCCGACCTAGGAGGGACCTTTTAGAATCACAAAAAACCTTTGCAACAAAGCATACCAACTACAGACCCTTGAAAGAAAAGACGTTCCCTACACATGGAACGTCACCTACCTTAAAACATATTACAATTGACATACAACAGATATGATGTACTCTTTTTCTACCTCGGTCTTTTTCTCGAAAGAAAAGAATATGGGTTTTGGTCGATGAGGTTTTAACAAGGCACACTTGCAAAGCAATAAAGGCAATCTGCCACCATTTCTTTCTCTTTTTTTCCTTTCTCATATCAAACACTACTTAGCGCCCTATCGTCTTCATTGGCTCTCCATCGCTTACACAACGTTCCAATCGGAGGGAGCACTTTCTTCTCTTTCTTCTTACCTTTGCCCTTTTCCTTACCCTTCGCCGCTGACCCAACTCCAGCAACAAGGTCTTCCCCGTCGTCACTATCTTCCAGGAGGACCAACTTTCGACGACGCTTCTTCGCACCCCAAGCAACCCACGTTGTCTAAACCCCCACCCCCAACGCAACAATAGCTATTGCGTTCAACAAAACCTCCCCGACAGTAACACCACCAACCATAGGCTATCCACCCTTAATACTCGAAAAGGGCCTCTTCATCATCCGCGCAAACTCCTCCTTATTAGGAAGGCTCAAGGAACCCAAAGAGGGTTATGACTTGCTACCCTCGCTCATACCCTCCATCTCCCGCTCCACCAATGACCTAAAAACTCAAAAGAATTCTCACCTTCACTCGAAGAAATGCCTAAACTCTTTGAACATGACATCCTTAGAACTAAGCAAAAACCCAACAGTAAAAAAAGTACCTGGAAGCAAGGTTATGAGCGAAGAAAAGGTGGACAGCTGGTGTGAGTGCTCTCAAGAAGCACCACAATAACTATGGGAACGCAAGAGTGGTAGAGGAAGCACCAAGCGCACGGAAACAACAATAAAAGAAAAACTTGAGTGTTACGCTAAAATAAAGAACGTCGCATCTTTCCCCTCTTCCCACTTGACAAATAGTGAAATGTTACATCTCACCTTCCTCCACTCACAACTTGACACATATACTATGTCCCCAACCAACCCCAACCAACCTGTCTTTTCATAACCTTTTCCATCTCCTCCTCCAGACATGTTAACCTCAAGGCTGGAGGGACTTGTGTACCCCCCTCCTCATCTTGGATACCATGGAGCTCGAGTGCTAGAAGCCCGAGCACCTCCACACTAGAACTCATACCTCATTATGAATATGAGTTTGGTACACCAACGCGCCAACTATCCTCATAGCTCGATACCCTATTGCTCCAGCCCAGTAAAAACCCATTTTCCTATAAAAGGTAATTAGGAGCCTTCTCACAATTTAAAAGGAGATTCATACTCACACCTAAGGTAACAAATTCGAAACACTAAAACCTTCCCGTCTTGAGCCTATTCTGACTTTATTGTCAGAGTCTTTTTACAGGTACCTGCATGTCTGTTGTGAGTCATCGACGCTTGTAATGAGGGAAGTTACGAGATTCTACTGGAATCTGGTAAGAATAAAAAATATTATTATATTAAAAATATTTTTATTATAATAATAGTTTTTGTATTATGATAAGTATTAAATGTAAAAGTAAAAAAAAAAAAGATTAAAATAAAAGAAATAAAATTTAAAAAGAAAATATTTGATAAAACATTGACCGAAAAAAAAAAGAGCTTATTTTCATATAAGTAATAAGTGGAAAAAGGAATTAAAAAGAAGAAGAGACATGATTGGTTTGAGGGAATGTAATGGGAAAGAAGGCCATGCTTTTAATATAAATAAGTGAATTTGATAGAGGCATCATAATTCACAAAGTAGCCTTAGAAGAGAATGGAATTGACATCACTGAATTGGGTTTCAACGACTTGTTTGGCAGCCTTGGCCGTGGTCCTCCTCTTTCTCCGGCATGGGCGCCGGCGATACAATCTGCCCCCAGGCCCAAAGCCCTGGCCCGTCATAGGGAACCTTAACTTAATAGGTTCCCTACCACATCAGTCAATACACGAGCTCAGTAGAAAGTACGGACCCATCATGCACGTGTGGTTCGGATCCAATCCTGTGGTGGTCGGTTCCTCCGTTGAGATGGCTAAGGCTTTTCTAAAAACCCACGACGCCACCGTTGCCGGCAGGCCGAAATTCTCTGCAGGCAAATACACTACTTACAACTACTCCAACATCACTTGGTCCCAGTACGGGCCTTACTGGCGCCAGGCCCGTAGAATGTGCCTGATGGAATTATTCAGCGCTAAGCGCTTAGAGGAATACGAATACATTCGAAAAGAAGAGCTCCGTGCTCTTCTGAACCAACTCTACCATTCCAAGAATCCAATTTTATTAAAAGACCATCTTTCTAATCTTAGCCTCAACGTTATCAGCCGCATGGTGTTGGGGAAGAAGTACTTGGAAGAGTCCCAAGACGCCATCGTTTCCCCCGACGAGTTTAAGAAGATGCTTGATGAGTTGTTTTTGCTTAATGGGGTGTTGAACATCGGTGACTTCATTCCTTGGATTAATTTCTTGGACTTACAGGGTTACATCAAGAGGATGAAGGCCTTGACAAAGAAGTTTGACAGGTTCATGGAGCACGTTTTGGATGAACATATTCAGAGGAAGAAAGGGGTTACTCATTATGTTGCAAAGGACATGGTCGACGTTCTTTTGCAATTTGCCGAGGATCCTTCTCTTGAGGTCAAGCTTGAGCGACATGGAGTCAAGGCTTTTACTCAGGTACTTCCTCCTCCCTACTCCCTACTCTTCCACATGTCTTACTCTTACTCTTACACCTCCATTCAATGTTATCCACACCTCCAGTAATAGCCAATATCTACTTCGTGTTTCACTCCACAACCTAAATATTTCTTCTTTTTTTTTAAATATGTTTCCTCTTTTTTATTATTATGTACTTCAGATTTTTTTAGAAAGTATTTAAATATGCATACAATTTGTTTTAATTATTTTGTAAAAAATTTGAAGTAGATATTGGCTATTACTACATAAATTAACCACTCGTAACACAGGAACAACTTTTAAAGTTAGTTTGCCAAGCTATTTTATCTATAATTTGTAACTTATTCGATAAATTTATAAGTTCTTAATTTTATTTTTTCACTCTCTTATTAGGCTGGTTTTGTTTACTGGTGTTGGAAGATTTATCATAGCATTTTCATCTATAAATTTAAATGCAAGATTTATTTTTATTGATGAGTCCAAATAAAGTGTATATTTCCTTGGATTTTAAAATAAAAGGTTAAAAAGTTAGTATTTAACTATCACTTTATTATTTTTAAATTATTATATAATATAAATATTTATCGATATATGATTTTATAAGAATTATTAACATAATTTAGTATTATTTTATAGAACATTTAAATTGATTAATTAAATACAAAATAGTTATTAAATTTTTGTGTCGTTATTTTTTATTTATTCTAAAAAAATATTTTAAGTTATTATAAATTAATTCAATAATAAATAAAAAATACAGGACAAAATTTCAATTTAATGTAAGATGTAAAAGTGAAACAAATAGGAACAAAAATTACACAGGATAAAATTTCAGTCTAACGTAAAACGTAAAAAAAAAACGTGCTCTGTCCAACCCGCCAGTTTCCAACAAAAAAACCCAAGTCGTCGTGTTAGATGCCAAAAACATAACCCGAAACCGTCATCTAGGTTTGCGGTTTGAGTGTTTAACGAACCTAACAAACCCCATTCCAAAAACATATTCAATCACCTATGGCATTTTCATAAATTTCCGTTCAAATATTCTGTACGGAAAAAAACCTCTTTTTTCCGGTATACCTACTCTTTCATTGAATAAAAATGAAGTATGATTTATCAAATAGGTGGTTCATAATTCTTTTTTTAATAAATTTCGTTTTCAATTTTTTTTTTAAACTTACATAAATTTTAACCAATAAAAGAAAATTATAAAATCTATTAAAGAAGTATGAAAAAGCTGTCTTACACTTATCTCCGCTTTAATATAAGAACGTTTATCTATTCTCTTGAACTTTAGCTAGGTAAATAATTAATTTGATCGGAATCCTAGTTTTTTGTTAATAGTTACATTGTTAGTTTGCTCCTGCTGTTCTATTTGATATAGCTCCGAGTTAAGTTAGATTATGGGAGTCCAAGTTTAGTTATAATTATATGGAATTAATAATTTTTATTACTGGTATATGATTAGGAGTAGGACCACAGACTGAATAATTTAAATTAGGGTGATTAATTAATTAACAATTTTGTGAGGTAATTGAGAAATGTTTGTGATGATCAGGATCTAATAGCAGGTGGGACAGAGAGTTCAGCTGTAACAGTGGAATGGGCAATATCTGAGCTATTGAGAAGGCCAGAGATATTCAAGAAGGCAACAGAGGAGCTAGACAGGGTGATAGGGAGAGAAAGATGGGTAGAGGAGAAGGATATTACGAATTTGCCATACATTAATTCTATTGCTAAGGAAGCAATGAGGCTGCACCCTGTGGCACCAATGTTGGTGCCAAGACTAGCCAGAGAGGATTGCCAAGTTGGAGGGTATGACATCCCCAAAGGCACCCAAGTGCTTGTGAATGTGTGGACAATTGGGAGAGACCCTTCAATTTGGGACAACCCAAATGAATTCCATCCAGAGAGGTTTCTAGATAACCAAATTGATGTGAAAGGGCATGACTATGAGCTACTGCCATTTGGTGCTGGGAGAAGGATGTGCCCTGGGTACCCTCTTGGCCTTAAGGTTATTCAAAACAGCTTGGCCAACCTGTTGCATGGATTTAACTGGAGACTGCCTCATAATTTAACCAAGGAGGACTTGAATATGGATGAGATTTTTGGATTGTCTACTCCTAAGAAAATACCTCTTCAAGTAGTTGCTGACCCCAGGCTTCCACATCATCTTTATTCCCTCTGAACCCTCCGTTAAAATTCTATATAAGGAATAAAGGGTCTTATAACGCTGTGGTGTCACTCACAGCTAATCTGTTCTTGTGAAACTATGTAACCCTTCTCTCTCTTTTTCTTCTACTAATAATAATCATTATGTATAATTTTTGGTTATCAACATATTTCCCAACCTACTCACCAAATATATATATTCGGTAAGCTTAATTTTTGTCAAAAAGCCAAGACATTCCGTAAGCTTCAGTCCTTTCAGTTGCTAGTCCAAAGCTAAACAATTGTAGGCTGCTTGTCATCTTTCAAAAGATATGTGGAAATCAAATTCAGGTTTTCTACACCCACTTGAGCTATAATAAGCTTCTCTCTTTTATACATGGCGTTAAATTTTTAAGGGATTAATTATATTATGTGTCTTTATTTTAAAAGTTTCATATTTGTTTCTTATTTTCAAATTGGAAAATGATTAATATACATCTTATATCCTATTACACACCTAGTGAGAGAAAGAAAAAAAAAAAGAGAGAAAATATATAGGTATAGGATGAGAAAGATAGAAAGAAACAAGAGATATTGATAAGATGTATAAAATAAAAATATATATGTGTTTCATTACCTTTCAAATTATGACAGTAATACTAATTTTTAAAATTATTAAATTTGTGTTTAATTACAAGCGAATTGATGTTGAGTGTGAAGTAATAAATGGTGACCAGTTTACAAGAAAATTTTGATTATGTGAATAATAAAAAACAATTATTATTAATTAAATTATTTTTAAACCAGTGTATTAAAACTTGTGACGGTGTTAAGTTAGTGTTACATGTCATTTAACAGCAAGCATAAATGACTGAAAACCAATTTTTAACTTGATTGTATTAAAGAAGGTTGAAACAAATTGTTATAAACTAGTTTTCTTAATATACAATATTGATAAATAATGTGATCCGTGTGACTAATTATTAATTAATTCCATTAAATACTATTTTGTGTCATTTTTTTATAGTAAAAATTACTATTATTTAATTAAAAAAATATAAGATATACCTTTTAATATATAGATGTAAATATACTCCACCAATAATAAAGTTCTTTTTACAGCCTAAGTGACACTTCACAAGTTACATGTGTCCCTATTTTCACCTCTTTACCACGTAGCCCACACCATATTTCCTCTTGATGTAATGTCCACGTTTTAGCAAATTCAACTTCATTGGTAACTTATCGACTTTTAATTGTCAATCAGCATATGCACCTTCTAGGGAGCACCTTTATTCCACAGTTAATAGAAAAAATTATCCTATTGGAGCTGTATGTTGATAGTAACCTGAGCAGAAAAAATGATCCTATTGGAGTTGTATGTTGATAGTAACCTGAGCAGTTTCTCAGTCCTTCTGCATTCCAAACCCACCTATTTGTCATCGTCTATTAGCACAACCATCGTTAGTCTATTCTTTAGATCTTTAAACAACTCTACCTCCCAAACAAACAATTCTTTCCTCAATATCCAATTTCAGCTCTCATCGGTCTCCCACATGTATCGTAATGATACCTTAATATTCATCTCTAAACCAAATAGGTATAAATATATTATCTCAAGACCTTGTTCACCTAACTACCTATCTTTCCAAAAATTAACTATCCCTTCATCCCCAACTTGTTGTGCAACATCTTAGACTACTAATTTTGACTCACCTTTCCTTTTAAATGGCTGGTAAATCCAACCATAGTCCCATTAAAATCACGATCAGAAAAAAGTAAAAGAGTGAAAAAGGTGATTAATTTAGCTTGTTATGTTAATGAAATCTTTTGAAGATAACAGCAAACAAAGGTCATTTTTTTACCATTGACTACAATTTAACTGTTTACATTGATACCAAAAGAATTAGTTGATTATTTTGTGATCCATTTCTAATGATCGAATCAACAATTCAGGTCTCAATCTTATCCTATATATTATAGCATCTTTAATTAAATGAGATCTAGTACGAATTTAAATAAATGAGTATTCAATTTTTATCTGGATAAAAACGAAGATGAATCACTGTAATGCATCCTATGATTTATGAACACCTAGGTGTGTCCTAGATACTTGCACTTTTGTGGATTTAATTGAACACCCACCGATGATAATATGAGGAAATTTAAAAATAAAATAATATGGAGAATATTTTTGGACTAATTGCACGTAGGTAAATACTCGTGGAAGGTGCTGAGCTACACGTCAAAATCATTTTTATTCATACATAATTCATTGGACTTGAGATAACATAAAAAAAATTTATCAAAAAATAATAACTAATAACGAAAGCCATGCACTATTCAGCAGAATAAAATCGCTTCACTCAAAGGAGGGAAGATGGAAAAGGTTAGGCCCAATGAGAAAAACCCAGGTCACTGTGAAATTCAAAGCAGGAATTATGGACCGGGAAAAAAATACAAACCATGGCCCAATAATAACGAGGTGTCGTGCTGCTACTATTGACACCAATTTTAAAAGAAAAACATTGATGTTTGTTTTGAGTGATTTCTATATTTATTTTTAAAGAAAATAATAGTAAAAATATGTTTGATCATAATTTATAAAGAATTTTCATTAAAAAAATTTAAAAAAAAACAACTAAAAGCAGAAAAAAATTGTTTTCAGTATTTTTCAAAGCTCACAACATGTGAAAACTTAATAACAATATTTTAATTATATAAAAAATAATATAAAAATATATTTTAAACTATATATATATAAATAATTTATAATATTTTTGTTAAATTTGATTAAATTTAATATTATTTTTTGAAAATAAAAAATAGCAAGTGAAAAAAAATATATTTTTTGAATGTTAAGAACTTAAAAATAAAACCAGTTTTACAAAATGAAAATAGAGAATGAAAATAATTTTCCAAAATCAAACGTCACCTAACTAGTTGGCTTTAGGGTATAGTGGGATGGAATTAGCAATTGTAACAAAAGAATTTAATTGCTCAAAGCATGTGGTGAATAGGTCTTTGCAGAAAGGTCTAGAAGGCCCAACAAGGGCTTTGTAGAAAGGTCTAGAAGGCCCAACAAGTTTACAAAAGCTCTCAATCAGGAATAATCTCTAAGTCACCCCAAAACACTTCACACAACTTATCCCAACAGCCTCTTTTAATCATCGATGACAATGAGGAAGACACCCACAATACTCCTCCATTGCAACCATACTCCAAACCTTTGCTACAACAACCTAATTACTCTTTGGAATCAATTCCTTCCATCAATGCTAGGTTAGGAGTTTTGGATTCAGGAAAGTCGCATGATAAATATGTAGAAGCAACTATTCTTCCTGATATCACACGATGGGACTCGTTTTAAAAATCAATCAATAAAGAAGATATAATGATAAACAATCAAACTCATAAATCTAAAGAACAAAGTGTTGGGAAAGATGACACCCTTCTTTTAGTTCTAAGGTTGGTTGTACAACAATCGAAATCAACTTCAATTTCATCTATGCCTTGGCTTAAGTTCGATATTCACGAAGCAAAATTTTTGTGGGGAAAAAGCTTTTCATAGGGGATAAAGATTCACTAGTAAGGAAATTTGTGGAGTTGGAAGCCAGGGATAAGAAGAAAAGTATTAGAACGCTAATGGTGCTACGGGAGGGAAAAAATGAGATGTATTATGAACATTATGTCTTTTAATGTGCGTGGAGTCGGGGGGGATTGGGAAATGGAGAAAGGTGAAAAAGTTGGTGGTAGAGGAGAAAATTTCTTTTGTATGCCTTCAAGAGACAAAGTTGGAGTATGTTGATTCAAATATTTGCTAGAAGATGCAGGGTGATACATATATAAACTGGAAGCATATTCTGGCTGTAAATAGAGCTAGATGGCTTTTATCTTTCTAGGGCTCAAATGAATTTTTGCTAACCTCTTCTTTTGAAGGTCCTGGTTACTTAGGTGTCATAGGTCGATGGAGACAAAAGCAGGTGGATAAAATCATCATTAATATCTATTCACCTTGTTCTATGGAAGGCAAAAAGCAACACTAGAGTTTACTACTGTTTTTGAAGAACTCTTTAGGGAAGGCTCTATGATGTTTAACAGGTGATTTTAATTCAGTCAGGAGGAGGGAAGAAAGAAGGAATTCATAAAACTTCTTGGATTGAAATATCTGAATTCAATTCTTTCATCCACTTAATGGAACTACAGAAGGTACAAATAGCAAGTAGAAGATTTACTTGGTTTAAAATGGGGATAATGTATGTACAAATTAGATTGGTTTTTAGTGTCAGCTAGATGGATTCTTATGCAACAAGAATTATATGAATTTGTACTCAATAGAGAATGTTCATATCACTATATTACTATTTTGAGAAACCATAAGATCGATCGGGGGAGAAAACCCTTTAAGGTGGTTAATGCATGTTCGCAATTAAAGGCTTTGATGAATTGGTATGAAATGCATAGCCAAGTTATCAAGTACAAAGATGGGCAACTTATTGTATAAAGGAAAAACTTAAAAGGTTGAAAAGGGATATAAGAAGGTGGAGTATGGTAAATATGGGAGACTTGCAAAAAAGATGTGATAATCTTAAAGAACACTTGGCAACCTTTGATTTGAAGATAGAAGTAGGGGTTTTTGATGAGGAAGATAAAAAGAATATGCAGGATACCACCAAGGAATACTATAAGTGGAATGTCAAGCTAGAATCATTTACATTACAAAGATCAAGAAGTAGGTGGTTAAAATATGGAGATGTGGATTCAAAATTTTACCATAGCCTAGTCAATTGGAGAAGGCGAGAGAATAAGTTGTTGGGTATATATCTAAATGGGGAATGGGTACAAAGTCCAAAAAGGGTCAAAGAAAGGGTCTATAATTATTAGCAACAACTATTTCTTCAATAGGAGAACATGCCACTTACACTGGATGAGGTTGACTTCATCAAGCTCAATTAATAAGATGTGGTTTAGATGGATAAACAATTTTCAATAGAGGAGATTAAAGTAGTAGTTTAGGATTGTTAGGGGAATAAAAGCATAGACCTAGATGGTTTTAACTTTGCTTTTATTGAAAGGTATTGGGAGGTTTTCAAGGAGGATTTCACCCATTTGTTTGCAGATTTTCATGCAAATGGATGTTTATTGAGAGTGGAAAATGCTTCATTTCTAGCTCTAATTTCCTAGGTTCATAATCCTCACAATTTGCATTAATATCGCCCCATTTCACTTTTGGGAATTGTCTACAAGATAATTGCAAAGGTTTTATCAGAGATAATGAAAATGGTAGTGGATAAGCTTGTACATAAAAACCAGACTGCATTTATAGCTGGTAGAAATATGTTGGATAATGTTCTTGTTGCAATGAAGGGGTGCATGAAGCTAAACATTGCAAAAAACCAATGTTAATGTTCATAGTTGATTTTGCTAAAGCTTATGAATTCATCAGATGGAATTTTCTAGCCTATATGATGGAAATAATAAGGTTCAGTAGTATGTGGAGAAAATGGGTTTGAGGATGTTTGTAATTAGCAACAATTTCTATATTGGTTAATGGGTGCCCGACTAGAGAATTTTAAGTGCAACGGGGGGTTCGCCAAGGAGACCTGTTGGCATCTTTTTTATTCCTCATTGTGGCTGAAGGTCTAGGTAGACTCATTAGAATGGTAGAACAAAAATTATATATCTTAAGGGTGTCTATAAGGGAAGGAAATATCAAAGTTACCAGTCAACAATTTGCAGATGATATAATAATTTTTTTGCAACCATCTCTTCAACAAGTGTTAACCCTTAAAAACATATTAAGGTGTTATAAGTTGGCCAGTGGGTTGGAGGTTAATTTCTCAAAAAGCAAGCTAGGAGACATTTCAATTTCACAACAACAAGTACAAACCTTTGTGGGTTTATTACATTGTCATTTTCTATCATTTCCTTTCAAATACCATGTTATAAAAATTGGAATAAATCCAGCAAGGGAATCATTTTGTCCTGATGTTATACAAACTACATAGAGAAGATTGGCTTTGTGAAAAAGAAGGTACCTTACAATTGGGGGTAGAGTGAATTTAAGTAATTTTACTATCACCTAAATTCCTCTCTTTTATATGTCTTTTTATAAGATATCATCGTCTGTTGTTAGGAAGATTGAGAGTTTACAAAAGCAATTTATTTGGGGTGTAAAGGGAGAGATAATGAAGATCTCATGGGTAAGTTGGAAACAAGTTTGCACAAGTAAACAAAATGGTGGCTTTGGAATAAAAAAATTGTTGGATTTCAACAAAGCCTTGATTACAAAATGGAAGTGGCGTATGCTCGTTGAACATAATGCTTTTTGGGTGACATTGTTAAAGGCTAAATATGGGAATTTGAATATAAGACCTTCTCTAACACAAACTAGGAGAGGATCCAATGGGTGGAAAAAAGGTAATGAAACTTTCACAAGGTAGGCAACATGATAATTGATTTGAATCTAAAGTCTCAGTGGAAATGGGAAATGGACAGAGAACAAAATTTTGGGCGGATGTGTGGTCTTGTGACAGACCTTTGCATTCTATATTTCCAAGGTTGTACACCTTGAGTAATCAACAGAATCATACGATAACAGAAATATGTGTGTTTATGAAAACTAGTTGGCTCTAGAATTTAACATGGTGTAGGCAACTTAGGACAAAAAATATAACTGAGGGACCGACTAATAACACTACCCAACATCGTTTCTCCATAACCAAGTAAGGAATATTCATGGGTTTGGCAAAAAAATTATAGTGAAGGGTATTTGACCAGGTCAACATATACTTTATTAAATTTGGAATGGTCATGGCAATATATACCAAATTGTAAATTTATTTTGGAAGCTTCAATATCTCCAAAAATTATGGTTTTTACATGGAGAGTTCTTTTGGGAAGAATAGCAACAAGAAGCAACCTGTTCGTAAAGAATATAATTAGTTCTCTTGATCAATGTTGTTGTCCATTTTGTAATATCTTTGTAGAAATGACATATCACTTACTTTTTTGTTGCAGGTAGGCATATTTGATTTTGCAAAAGGTTTATGCTTGGCTAGGATTCCAGGTTGCATTACATCAGAATGCGTTGAATAATTTTCATCAACATTTGGGTTTCATAAAACTACCTAAATTCAGGAAGGTGTAGAATGTAATTTGAATAACTGCTATTTGGTCCTTATGGAACTCAAAAAATAACATTGTTTTCAATGCAAGGAATGTGAATTTAAGCATTGTGTTAGAGGTGTTTGATAGAATATATACAGATCATGGAAATGGTTAGTATCGATGGTTAATAGAGTTTGCTTCTCCTTATATGATTGACAAATGCAACCTATATTGTGTCTTAGCTCTACCATCTAGTTATCTTACTCTGGTTTTTCTATTATATGTGTTTATTTTTGTTTGTCTGCTTGTTGTTGTACTTTTAGCTTATTTTTCTTCAGTTTTGCTTTTGGCTTTTGTATTTGGTTATAAGAGGATACTTCTTGTATTTCTTGATTATTTTTAATATATTCTTGGTTTGCTTGGCTTTAAAAAAAACAACGAAAGTCATGCACTAGATATGCAATAGCATGAGAAAAGAAAAACACATTAATAGAGTCAAGATGGGTTAATATATTGGAAGATTAAAATTACTATAGCATTCAAAATTAGATAGGAGTAACATGCATATGTAAAAATGATATGTAAATAATGTATCCAAAGATGACACAGGATCTCAATGAGAGTTATAAATAGAGATTATAACAAGTCTCATATTAATGCGGTACAAAATATAAAAGATGAACATTTTGTTGCTTTAATCGAAATTTGTAGGACCAAGCAATGTTTAGGACAATATTAATAGAGTTTAGTCATTTTAGTTTGGAAATGAAAGTTGGAGTCATTAGAAATTTAAAAATATGAGGATGAAACTCTAAACCCTAAACTCTACTACAAAATCGTCTAAACTATCCAAAATATGAGATATATATACCTTTTGATGATGTTGTTAATGTAATTAAAGTGGGAGAAATGATTACATAAGAACACATGTATGTTGGTTGAAATTGAAAATGTAAAGTGTAAAAGGGAAGCAGTTCAGTTGCAAGAGAAAAAAAAAAGGAGATATATTTGCTATTTGGAAGGAAAAAGTTGAGAAAGTAAAATAGATTAATTGAAAATTTTAATTGAGAAAGGAATAATTGTGAAGAAAATATATTCAAATTTCACAATAATGGAGTAGATGGTGATTTAAAAAAAAAATTATATTCCAAATTTTTAAATGATTATTTAGATATATAGATTTTATTAATTTGTTTTGATATATTTACCAGTTTGCCTTTTTGTACAAGACTAAGATAACTATAATGTTTCAGTATGCTCGAAGTCCCACAGCTTAGGATTCGCAACCAAGGGTCGTTTATAAACACCTTTTTCCTTTAACCCTCCGATATGCCTTTTCAGGACAAAACCATAAAAGAGAACAAGTTCTAAAGTAGACAATATAAAAAAATGCATATATATGCAAGAGTAATTACAAAAGGTGTACTCTTGGATATCCCTTCCCATATGTTATGTTAATATTTGAACAATGCTAAAAGTTTTATTTTTAATTTTATCCTTGTTTTTTCTTCTTAATTTTTTAAGTTGTACAATGCATGGATTAAACATTTAGTTATTATTAAAATAAAAAAGCAATTGATATTCTAAAGTAAATCAATCTAAACACAAATCATAGTTTGAATGCTCTATAATTTTATAACTAAGAATACATAAATAAAAGGTTCAAAATTCAAAATTTCCCATCATAATTAAATTTTCAAGTCATGAAACTACCTAGTCGATTATTTGGGACACTAATACATTCTACATATTTTATGTTCTTTTAAAAAAATTAAAATAACTCAAAAAATATCCTTGGATCTATGTTTCAGATAAAAAGATGATAGGTGTAGCTTTCAGTTTCCGTACGAAGAGAAAAAGAGTTAAAGTTAAAGTTAATTATATTTGAGGCAAATTTGTTTTTGTCTCAATTCTCAAGTAAAATAAGAAATAAATAATTTTTTAAAATAAATAAATTAATTCGACTTCACCATAGCTAATAATCCAACACACCACTAGAAAATTCCTCAAATATGAGCCAATGAGTTGTTTTTTCTATAATTATGTTGGGGATTTTTTTTTCTTGTACCTACATGTTACATTCTACGAAAAAGGTTCAATTTGGAATAAAAACATACTCTCAGAATGGGTTGCAAGGAAAATGACAAAGTGCAGTAAGAAATTTTCTTATGTTGGAGAGTTTTTTTCATTCAATCCATAAAACCTCTAGGTGCATGAAGAAAATGTCTTTATGTTGGGTTCTTGTAAGTCTAATGTTTTTAAAGGTTCATACTTGCTGAGCAAAGCTAATTTGTTTAAGAGATTTTCTTTTGGCATTTAACATAATAAAAAAAATTTAAAATTTCTAAAATACCTCTTACCCCATTTAACCTAATCTTCCTCTCTTTTGACTTAACCATTTGATTTTTCAGTCGTGCACTTACTCTCCCTTTTTCTCACATCCAAAATCTTTTCTTTCCATTGTGATGGTGGTTGTTCTCATCTCCCCTACTCTAACACCACCAACACACTTCAACTTTCCTCCCAATTAGGTAATTTTTTTATTCGTCATGATGCTGTATATTTCTATGAAGTGAATATAGTAGTTGTAGTTGTTGATTGTTAGGTAGTTTAAATACTAATAAGTTGATCTGGAGTAGTAAGTTACTCTACATATCAATTTATTTGCTTCAATTTTTTATATGGACCACTTTTTTTGTAGTGGGATTCATCTACGAATCAACTTATCTATAAACCTATTGGATAGAATTATAGATCAACTAGTCTGCAAACGTTGATTTTCTTATACGAATCATTGATCCGTTGAGTTGTTTGTTTGATCTACGAAAGATGTTAAATTTTTGTCTGCGGATCGATTGATCCGTATTAATATAAAATTTAAATTTTATTTATTATTATTTTTATCAAAATTTATTAGAATTTTTTATAAGATTTATTGTAAATGTTAAAACTTGTTTGTAAATTGATAAATAATTTTTTTTTGTTACAAATATGTCCAGGACACAAGGAATAATATACAATTTTGATATTGCCCCCTACCATAGAAAACATGTATGTCCTACCACATATGCACACAAGAAGCGAACACTCATACAATAATCTGAGCATAATGAAGAATGAGACAAACAACTAGTAGGAGATCAAGCAAGATATGTGTTGTTAATTTTTCAAGAGGATTAGAGAATAGTTCACTGCTTAGATCATATGGTGATCATGTTGCATGTCCTGTGTGGGATGGAGAAGTATGTTAGCATTGCACATGCATGTTAGTATTATGTTAATTTTTGTTTATATTTAATTAATCATTTTATTGATTCTTTTGTTATAGGACCAATTATTACTAAAATGTGTATCATACGAAAGAAAATTCAACATGTTTGGTATACCCCATGATGAAGTCAACTATTATGTGATGGATTGTGACCTACTTCCATTAGTCATGAGCAATGTGGACACTTTTGATAAAGGTTTCATTTGTACATTTGTTAAAAGGTGGTATAAGGAAACATCAAGTTTCCATTTGCCTATTGGGGAAATGACAATTACACTAGGTGATGTGTCATCATTGTTGCATCTTCCTATCATGGGTTTGTTTTGCAATTATACATTTATGAATGTTGAGATGACAATTCTTGTGCTAGTGGAGCTACTTGTGCTCACAATACAGGATGAATATTAAGAGGCCAATTTTGTACAAAGTGGATAGGTACATTTATCATGGTTAAGGGTTGTCTATGAGAATAGATGTGCTAAGATGCAATGGGATATGGTTGCCTGAGCATATTTGTTGCTTCTTCTTAGGTGTATTATTTTTTATACAAGAGTTTCATGTATGTGGTTGTTACATATCTGCAGTTATTCCATAACTTGCAAGAATATGCTAATTATTCATGGGGTGCACTTGCGTTGGCACATATGTACGAGCATCTTGGTGATGCAAGCTTTGCCAGAGCCAAACATCTACATTCACTTGCACATATGTGGTAATTCACATGCACAAGGAATTTCATGAGTAGTTCTCACTACACATCTATAGTTTGAACTATCAATGTCAATAACCTTGACTCGACCATCAGTGACAAAACTTGGATAAAAATTTTGGGGTACCAAATTACCTTTTTTTATATAAATTAGTTTTGGTAGTAAGTTCATGAGGGACCCAAACCAAGCTCATTGGGAGATGTAGTGAACGTTGAAATACCTAAATGGAATTCTGGGATTATGTCTTCAATAGCATAAAAGATCTCAAGGTGGAGTTACTATAAAATGGTTTGTAGATATTGATTTTGCAGAGAACGTATGCATTAGGAAGTCGCTTTCTAGGTACGTGGTCACTTTGTTCATAATTGCAGTATGTTGGAAAACAAACTTATAATCTTTGGTAGCATTATCCATTACTAAAGTAGAGTACATTATTTTGACAAAAGAAGTGAAAGAAAGTTTATGACTGAAGGGAAAGACAGATGGGATGAGAATTATATAGGATTATGTACCAATTCATTGTAATGTTATTCACCTACTAAATCACTAGATGTACCATAAGAAGCCAAGCATGTTGAGTTGAAGTTTTATTTTATTTGGGACGTGGTTGAAATAGGGAAAATTGGGATTGTGAAGATAGCGTCTAAGGATAATCTTGTAGATTTGTTTACCAAGACTCTATTGAAGTCAAAATTTGAGAGTTGTTTGAATTTGGTGAATTTTGCAAGGAATTGGTGGAGATCAATCTAGAGAAAGAGGTGTGGTAAGACCTTTGATGTATGATATCCTTGATTTGGAATTAAGGTGAAGATTGTTGATGTAAACTTGAAAATCTTCAAATGAGAGTGGTAAATTGTCTTATAGATTGTTTGGTGGAGAGTTTTGTAGAAGTGTTTGATAGCCGTGTCTAAGGTGGAGTTAAATATGTTTGTTTAACTAGCATTTGGAGGCCTAGATGATGAGTATCCATGTATATAGAGAAACATATGTTGCCATTAATGTCTGCTATATAGATCACATTAGTTTGTTATTATTTTTGTTTATAAACACCTCTTGTATAGCTATTTGTAACTAGAATACATTAGGCGTCATTTTTCATTATTAATATAATTTTTTCCCCTTTTTTTTAAATGTGGCTTCTTGGTTCTTTTTATAAATGATCTTGTGACTTTCTTTCATAGTAGCAACATGTTTTAATTTAATTAATAATCTCATATTTAAAATTCTAAATATATAATTATATTAAATACTAAAAAGATAGTATTAGTAATCTCGAATTTTGTCACCCAATATTAATTTTATTCAACACCAAATAGATTTTCTTTTCAAAGTACATGCGTTCTTTGAAAACAAAAATACATATAAACATGTGGATTGGGTTCTCCGATCGAATGGTTTCCTACTATTCAGTATTATTAGCTGTTACTTTTTGTCACGTTTAGCTGCTGTAGTAATGAGTAGTACTTTTAATATGGTGGCTCTAATAGGGGAACAACATTGTTGGATGGAAGGGTTCTTCTCGCACGTATTTGATGCTTTGAATTGAAAAATTTGATGACGTCGTGTTAAAACAGGAGATAGGGTGCGAACGCAATTACAAGTTGTTTACTCTATCCTTGTCAAATTTTATTTTAATGCTACAATTTGTTAACAGATATCATTAATTTCTAATGTTAAAAATTAACACCAACAAAATTAATTATGTGTCATTTGCATGTGACATTGACGCGCTAACAACTTACTTATGTAAGATTAATTGAAAATATATTGTACTCTAAAATTTACTCTTCTTATTATTATAATATGGGGCTTAGTTTTCAAGGTGTGAAAAATGCAAAACTTGATTTTGAACACTAGAAAATGATCCTGCACTGATAAGTGATAACTGTCAACACGTTCCCCATTCAGTTGTACACTCTGTCACGCTAATGTAAAATACTAATTTGTTCATTGACAAAATGCGTAATCTTCACCCCCAAGTTTCTAGTTTTTTTTTTTTTTAATACTAAATAATTAAAATTACTTTTCAGTTTTGACAAATGAATGTAAGAGAGAAACCGTATTTATATTTCTTATCTTGACAGTTACACTTAAAACATTAACCACCTATAAATGATCATTCAACAACTAATTAGAATTATTTTACACCAAATAGCGTAACACTAACCTTAAATAATGTGAACATTCTTTAGGTTAAATAGAGTGACATATGATAAACGAGTATTACATGCCGACATGGCTTGGATCAAAATGGATAGTGGGGTGATGAAAAAATGTAAGAAAATCATGCGAAGCGATATGAATAATTGAGAAAGAAAACTTGAATTTTAATGAGAAAAGGCAGCTTAATATTTGAAACTAATACTCCTATTAAATTATAATAAATTGAGAAGCCAGTCTTCCTCAAATGTTTATTAGGCTTGGTCATATGAATGGATTGTGGATATAAAATTGTGGACTCTACCTAACTCCTACACTATCCTTATTATGACAAAATAATATCAAACTAATGTGAATTGTACCTCAAAACTCAAATGGAAGAAAGGCTTTGCATTACAATGATAAAATGCCATATGCTGCAAGATTTGTTCCCATTGTGGATGTGTTGTTCAGCTACCACCAGAGAGAAAGACGAAAATATGGAAGAAGAATGAAATAAAATTTTGATTAGCATTTAGAAGAGACAAGATTGGTGGATGCTTGAATTGAACACATTATAGTCCAACTTGTTGGCAACAAATATTCAAGTCACAGCTTCTTTTTCAGTCATCTGTTATTGCCATCGGTTAAACCAAATCTTTCTCTCCCATGTTGAATCTTATATGTGGGCTTCCTTTCTTTGAAACTTTCGAATACAATACACGCACGCAGTCAAGGCTAGATAATTATATCTAAAGAATTTCATTCTTCTAAGTGCCATCATGCCTAACCTTGTTCTGCTGCGTTGAACAATGCAGCTTCAACTTATTGATATAAAAACACATACTCATATAAAAGCACGCTGCACAACCCGTTTCGCTGTAATAATTTCCACCCAATTTTGGCTTACAAATAAACTAAGAGTAAAACAATTATGTCATTCAATATGACTTCAGATTTTTTAATTCTGTGATCAATATTTGATTTTGGGAAAGTTAACAATTTGAACATGACTTATTATCTCGTAAATGTTGGTGGAGATTGATATTTATAAACAATCTATAGTTGTTTAATTTTCAAACTTGTTTTATTTATAACTGGATAGATACACGGCAGCTGGACCACCAAGTTCGTGTCCCTAGCTTGTTAGTATTAATGATTTTTTATCAGGTACTAATTTAAATCAAATAGAGAATTTCTGATTTTTTTAATGGTGTTTTAAGGAGGATTGTAAATAACAACATTCCAGAAGACATTGGATTTGATTAGTATTAGTCTTTGTTTTGACATGTCACCAGAAGACAGTTGGAGATTCTTAATTTGTGATTTTAGCCTTACCGCAAGTGATTTTCATTAACCCCACTATTTGACAGGTTGGGGTTGGTAAAGGAAGGTGATATGAAAATTTAGCCCAAATGAAATAGTAACTTTGATTGATTGATATGAAATTGTTGTCTTATTTTGTGTAATTCTAGAACATTGAATAAGGATATGCCAACTATCGAATTATCAAAAGTTAAAGATTGAATAATTAACCCTTATTAATGACAAATTAAATAGATTTACAGGGATATCGACAACTTGACCCTTTCTTGTAGTAAATTTTCTCTTTATTTATTTTAATTTATTGATTATGAATGACTAAGGAACCTCAAGCTCGTAAACTTGAAATATACCCCCACAGCAAAAATGAAAAACAAATACTCTTGATCATGTCCCCGAATAACCCCTTATTGGCATTATATTATCACTAAAATGGACCATATCAGTTAGCAGACACCAACCTTGTCCTTAACAGGCTAGTTCGTTTCATGGTTATCAGTTATCACCAACCGCTTCAGGACAAGCTTTCAGTCATTTATTTTCTTTACTTTATTCTCCACACGCAAAATGAAAGTGCTCTAAAAAATTACAAGGAAATGCAAAACCATCTGCGTAGCGGAATGAATCTATATCCGTTACAACAAGTGTGCCACAGTTTTGGAAAAATCTAATCCACAATACAAGTTTTGTTAAAAAAAAACCATTTGTCAACACGCTCAGAAGTCAACGGATCAAGCCTAAAACAATTTGGCCCATTTCACTTTCAAAATCACTAATTTTCAAATGAACGTTTATGACTTTGTAGGGTAAGGAGCAAGAAAGAAAGAACTGCAGGAAACAGAGAATAGAGTTCCATTATGTTCTTTAATCTTCATTTGCTTCAAACTTGAGATACTATTAGAAAGGTAACAATTTTTTCAATAGCAAGGTGGACATTTACAAAAAAACAGTTCAACATTGCTTCAGACCCAAGGTTCAACATGAAAGGCCAAGTTTGTAACGAAAAGGTAGAAAACTTCGATAAATCTTAAAACCCCACTCCAGAAGGCTAAACTATATATTTAGGCTGCCAAAGATATTTTAGGTGCCTGTGCGTCTAATCAGAATAATTTAAAGAAGTACGTGGACGAGTTTAGGTGCATGTAACATCAGTCCTCAAAAAACGTGATGGCATTTCTGAAAAGAACACATCAAAATCAAACTACAAAAAAAAAAAAAAAAAAAAAAAAAAAAAAACTGAGATGTATGACGTACATACAGTAATACATTCCTTTCTTCTAAGATGTTTGTGTTTACAAAACAAAACACCAAATTCTTTATATTTTTACCATCAAGTTCTCAAATTAAATACGGTCATGTGAAGTTTTTTATTTTTAAAAGCCCAGCAACATACTTTTAACGGAGCTGATTTAATTTTGGAAAAGTTATCTACATGTGGTTTAATCTGAGAACTTTATGGTAAATATACAAGGAATTTGACCAAAATTTTAATCTCCCTATGTATAGTGTATAACTATGATTGGATAACGAATAATTGAAGATGAAAGAAGCAAATAGTTGTCCATGCCCATCTCTTTATTGTGGTTGTTGTTTGGGAGAGTACAGATTTGTACCAAGAGTTTGATAAAGAGCAGTGTCAGAGTAAACAGCGCGAGACTTCAATGGCTTAACACGACGTTTATTGCGACGACTTTTTCTTGGCCGGTGGTGACCCTTTTCTTTTTTGTCCCCCTTTTCTTCTTCTTTGGTTTTTATTTTTAAGTCACCTTGGTTGTTCTCAACATGTTCATTTTCTGTAACCTTTTCACTCACTTTGGGTGCATCTTTGTCTACCTCACTGGGTACCACGTAGACAAATGGGCCAACTGGGATGTCTTTAAGTTCCAAGAGAGGTTCTAAGGTCCTAACCACGGTTCGCATAGTGGGCCTAGCCTTTGCATGGTGGCTAAGACACTGGTATGCCAAGGCTGCAAACTTTCTTGCCCCTTCTGGTGAGTACTGATCCTCAAGTCTTGAGTCCATTATTCTTTCTACTTTGTGGGCATCTTTCAACAAAGGCCTTGCCCATTCCACCAAATCCTGCTCTCTGGCGGGTCGTTTTTTGTCCACAGATTTCTTGCCTGTGAGCAGCTCTAGGAGAACTACTCCATAGCTATATACATCACTCATGGTTGTCAAATGGCCTAATTAAGAAAAAAAAAAAAATAGTATGTTAATAAGCAAAATCAATTAATTGAAGGTTTTATATAAGGGTCTTCGATTGTGAGTTTCACTACAAAAAGTGACTGTAATTGCAATTACGTCACTCGCATTTGTCTTGCAATATCAAAGACTGCAATGAAATCACAATCACGTTCACGACTGCAATTTAAAACCTTGGTTTTGATGAGTGAAATTAAAGATTGCTTAAAAGGGAATATACAATACCTGTCATGATGTACTCAGGGGCAGCGTAACCATGTGTACCCATCACACGAGTTGTAATATGCGTTTGATCCTTGTCTGGTCCATCTATTGCTAGACCGAAATCCGAGAGCTTGGCATTGTAATCCTGAAGAAAATGAGTGTATATTGTCAATTTGTGTAAATTTTAATTGATTAACAGACTGTGATTTTCTTAGATTGAGTGAAGAAAAAGGCAAATGAGTACTTACAGCGTCCAATAGAATGTTTGAGGCCTTGACATCTCTATATATGACTGGCTTCTCTTCTTCATGAAGAAACATAAGTCCCTTTGCTGCACCAACTGCTATTTTGACTCTCGTTAGCCAAGGCAAGGCTGCTAAATAACCTGCATTTTGGAAGGGTAGTGTTTTGTAAGAAATCATGGAAGCAGCAATTGTATAGAAAAAGAACATTTTTAGAAGGATAATGAGATCGAAGGCACGTCGATACCCTTGAAAAGTTTTTCCTCTAGATTGCCCCGTTCCATGTATTCATACACCAGAAGTCTGTGCTCATCTTCACAGCAGTAGCCAATTAAGTTAACCAGATGGCGATGCTTCAGCTGCCCCAGAATGATTACTTCAGCCTATGTAAAACAAAAAGAATTAGTCAAATTCATTACTTGAAAGACAGAGGAATATGGGTTGTAATACTGAAATTTGAAAGGTTTGGCAAATTCTTACCAACCACTCTCTATGGCCTTGTTTTCCATCCAAGTTCAAGGCCTTAACTGCCACAGCCTGAGGTTTCAATCCACGCCTAAGACTGTCATCGATAAACCCTTTATACACCTTCCCGAAGCCACCCTCCCCAAGAATGTTGGATTTGCTGAAACTGTGTGTGATCTCTTTGAGCTCTTGGTAGGTGAAAATATGAAGATTTGATCCCAATAAGAGAGAATTGGATAAATCACTCATGATAGAGAGTGATGAACAATATTCATCGCTTAAATCAGAGAGGAAGATTCTACTTGAAGATGACTTCTTGGAAACTATTTTGGTAGATTCCAAGGTTGGGTTCTTGGCCTTGAAACAACCAAGTAAGGCTCTCCATTTAGAAGGCATTCTCTAATGACTTGTTTGTGCCGGCTTAAGTGAGTTTGATTTGATAGCTTTATCATAGATGCTAAATTAAGTTAGATGGTTCTGCTTTTATAGGTGCTCTCTGACAAAGCCTTAAAGCTTTTGGAGTATTTTTTTTTTTTTTAAAAGACTTCTGAATAAAAAACCTAACACATTTTATTTCATTATCTGTGTAATTTTTTCTCCCGTGTAGGCCAGGGTAATCGATAAAATCAATCTTATGCCATTTGTTGCAGGACTTTGGCTTATATTATAAAATAATATATACCTATAGTATTTCTAAAGTAATACAAACTGTATTGAGGTACATTTCAATGCTTTTTTCTCCCTTGTGCTATAAAACATTTATTAAGAAACTCCATGTGATTGAAATTAGAAATAATTAATTGAGCTAATTGCATGGACAGAAATAACAACACCTGAGAAGCTTCTTCAATAATAATCCTGATGGCTTATTTCTTCACCAAACCAAATTCTAGATACCGGGGAACAAGTGATTCCAAACATGCCAAGCCAAGCCCGTCACACGTCAACTTATTGATTCATGGTAAGCTGAGCTATATCACTCTCTATCACAGGTTCTTAATTAGGTTCCGTGCTCTTACAATATCTTACTACTACTTTTACGTGTACCAAGAATATCCTCTTTAAGCTGCCAGTTATAAGCCATCACAATTGTTTTATATGAGTAAAATATTTCTATTAAATTTCAACAATTATCCCTTTCTAAGTTTGATTTTGTAGTCAAGTTTGATTCATTTTTAAGGAAAATTGCTAGAGTGGTTTGAGGTATTCTTTCTAGTTGAAATGAGACATCTTAACAATATTAATTTCATTATTTAAACATAAAAAATTGAGACTATATATAATTATCTCTATTTCTTATCTTTTTCATCTTTTTTATTTTCGCATATTAAAAATACAACTCTAAAATCTAAAGAGAGAACATTTTGTAATGATATACATTCTTCAAGCTTACTCATACATAAAATTAAAATTAAAATTATTTTTAAAAAATTGGAGAATTGATATTTAGAATTAAAATAGGTTCAATTAATAATAATAAATAATAAAATGTTAAAATTTATCTGAATGTGTGATGTTTTCGTTAAAGATAGAATATAATGATTACAAAATCTAATTTTTCAATAAATCAACAACTTACATATATACTGGTACTTATATAACATAACATATATGTCTAAATAAAATGGAGATATCTGCACCATACTGTCAATGAATTGAAAAAAGATGGTCCATGATACCCGTTAAAAGAAAAATAGAGTATAAGTTTGTGAAAGAGATGGAGAAAAATATCAAAAATAAAGAGAAAAAAAAATAAAAATGAAATGAAACAGAAATTGAATATATAAATAATACTATTATACTTATTAGTAAAAAAAAATATTTTTTATCAATAATTTTTTTTTTTATAAATATATTGTATATATATTATGATTTTCTTATGATTTTAAAAGGAGATAAAATTGTCAGCATTAGAGGTGTCAATGAAGTTCAGATTCTTTACACTATAGTTATGCTTTTATATGCATATTTTTCTTGTAAAAAAGAGATAAAAAGTTATTTTTATTATTTTATTAATGAAATTTTTAATTTATAAGAACGAAATTTTATTACTTTAAGTTATTAAATAATTAAATTGATGAATAAGATTATATTACCCAATCAATCTTTACCTCGATGAATAAGATTATATTATATAGTCAATATTTACCGTGTCTATACTCATATGATTTTTTGTTATTATAAGTATGTTTGTTTGACATGTCATTTAAACCCGTTGAAATGATTTAAGTTCTATTTGGTAAATAAAAACTAGTTTTTTTATGTAGTTACTAGCTTTTCTAAACTACTTTAGTTAATTTTTTTAAATATCTTATTTAAATAGTATTATTCATTAAGTAATGAATTATCCATCACTTATTCTCCATCCTCACATGACACAACCACCTCTTTTGCTTCCATATTCCTCCTTCATCTCTCCCTCATTCGTTATGATTTAAATATGTAATTATAATAATTTATAATTTAAATATATGATAATAGAAAATTATAATGTAAATAGGTAAAATATTTAATTATAAAAAATTATAATTTAAATATATAATTATAAAAAATTATAATTTAAATATATAATTATAGTCATTTATAATTTAAATATGTAATCAATTTATATTAAGAAATTTTATATTATTAAAATATGTTATAATTATTTTAAATACATAATTATTGATCTAATGATTAATTATACCCTTATTTTTTATTTTACAAATTTTATCGAATTGATAAGCTAATTTTACCAAATATTTACAACTAATTTTTAGCTTTTAGCTAGTTTTTTAATTTCCAACTTTCAGCTAATTTTGTAGTTTTTAACTAGTTTTGTCAAACATATAATATATATAAATATGTCATTAGATAATTAGTTTCTCATTTATTATTTTCTATTTTCTTTATAAAATAGTTTTTCAACTTTTTATAGGATTTCAAAGAAGGTGACTCAAACCATTTAGAGTTTCCAAAGGATTTTTTGTGGGGAGGATCGCAAGAAATTAACTTTGATTAAATGGGATACAATTTGTAAAAAGAAAGACCAAAAAGGTCTAGGAATCAAGGATGTAGAGTTTTTTAATAAGCCCTACTCAGTAAATAGCATTGGAGGATTCTTCAAAGGGAAGATGCTCTCTGGATCAAAATTCTAAGGGCTATATATGATGAAGACATTAGAAGTAACATGTCCTTGCAACAGGGAAAGAAATGGTGGAAGGACATTTTAAAGGTGACATCAGCAGAAAGGGGAGTTAGGAAGGCTGAAATCAATGTTTCCTGGACTTTATGAGCTTTCTATCCAAAAAAAGGCTCTAATATCTGAAGTTAGGGGTGGTGTAACAAAAAATGAGAATGACGGTTTGAGTGGAAGAGAGAGTTATTTAGTTGGGAAGAAGAGTGAGTGAGGGAGTTAGAGAGAATTCTAGAGGGACTGCAACTAAACTAAAATTTGAAGGATGGATGGTGTTAAGGAGTTACGCCATCAAATAATTTGGATTTCTCTATAAAAGATGCATATAGGATTTGAATTTTATTCTGCTTCTAAATTTTTTCATAGGAGTTGGAAGTCAAATGTGTCTTCCAAAGTTTCAACATTCTCATGGAAGGTAGCACATAACACGATCCCTATAAAGGTAGAACTTGCAAAGTAGAATATTGTTTTCTTAAATGGTACTATATGTCCAATTTGTCAAAGTTTATTAGAAACAATGTCACATTTTCTCTTCTGCCGTAAACTAGTATACCTAGTCTGGATAAGCTGCTATCGATGGTTGTGTTATATGTGCTTTGTCTTCAAACTTTCATATCATTTATGTCAATTGCTTGGAATTCCTAAATCAAGGGGTACAAAGACAAGAGACATCCTTAGCATAATATGGTTTTGCTACACTATGAGTGTTTGGTTGGCTAGAAATTCTTTGGTTTTCAAAGGAGAACCATTATGTGTAGAAAATGTTTAACAAGAATCTTTACAAAGGGGAACCCTTTTGTATGGGAAAAAATATTATAAAAATTTATTTGTTTTCTTTTATGAGTGATATGTTTAACTAGAATATTGCTTTAATAAATTGAGATAGGAATATCTACTTCTAATTTTAGCTTTTTGTTTGTGTTTTGGTCAACGAGTGGAAAACTTATACGTATTGTTATCTGTTTTGGCTTTATAATTGTAGATACTTTCTAGTAATTTCTTGTGAGTAGGTGGTATTTCATTCTGATAAGTAAAATTTTGACGGCTAAAAAAAATACAATTGAATAATAGTATATATATTATTTTTAAATTATCATTACATAAACTATTTTATCTTTTTATAATATTAGTATGTATAATATAGAAATGAATTATGTTTCTGTTTTCATTAGTTGGATCCTGTTTGAGTCTTGTATGATAATTATAGGTAGAAAATTCTCTCTTTAAATATTTACTAACTGAATACTTTTTTATCAACAATATATATTAAAAATACAACTCTTAAATCTAAAGAGGGAATCTTGATAATATGGCTAACTATTTGCTTAAATATATAAGGTAATTTAGTTGATTGAAGAAAAAATAAAATAAAAAAAGATTATACATTTAATTATTATCACTAACAAAAATTAATATCATGAATAATAACATTTGACTTTACTATTTGCTAACCCACTATGTATCTATTTATATAGAAGAAAACAAAATTGGGATACCTACGGGCCACAGCTAAACCTCGCTTGGGGCCGATTCACATCAATAAGCTACGCATACTTATATTTTGAGGGAACTTTGCTTGTTGCTTGCCACCTTTTAAAATTCATGAAAGGATACTGCATGACTGCATTTATTTATGTTAGAGTGAAAATAAACAATATAGTACAGTTGAGCGATCTTACGTTTTATAAGAAAATAAAAGAAACCAGGGTTGCTACCGTGGCCGAACCTGGTATTTCAAACTAGTTACATCAAACTAAGTGCCATTCATGTATAATTACCGTAAATTTTTAATCAATTGCGAATTATTATTAGTATAATATTTAATAATTATTATAAAAAGTAATAACAATTTATGACTGGATATATGTTACTATAGAGTTATTTTGTTTTGTGAGTTCATCATTATTAAACTCTAAACTTATTTTAAATTGATTTATAATTAAATAATAATATAAAATTATTTTATAATATCAATATATGAGAATTTAGGAAGTGTGGACAACAAACAATAATTTATGTTAAAACTTAAAAAAGGGGAATTAAATATAATTTTAGTCTTTATTTATTAAAATTTTTAATTTTTTCCTTTTTTTAAATATAGAGATTTAATATCTTTATTTTTCAAATTGAGAAACTAAATATTTTTAATGATATTTAAAGAAGGCGTGACAGCGCATGTATATTTGTATTTCTATTTATAATCGAAGGTAAACATATATTAATGATATTTAGAGAAGATTGATTTGTAGTAAGATAGAACATGTGAAGATGAACATTTATTATTGTGAGAAAAGTCATAGAAGGATAAAATAGTCATAAAATATTGACACCAAAATATCATTTTCTTATTATATATTATAATATATAATAGATCATAAATAGTAGAACAATTATGGATGTTGGATATAAAAGTTTTAAAGTAATTTTATTATTAAGATTATAAGGTTGGTTCAGTAATAAAGTTGATATTTAGAGAGTCTAGAATTGTGTGTTCAAATACCTTCTTTAATAAAATAATTTATTTTTTCATTTTCAAATACTATAAGAGTAGAATGGTTATTAATAAAAATGCAAATGACAGGGAGAATTGTCTTTATATATAGTATATAGATAAACAAAATAAAATATAAATTTTAAAAAATAAAAATTACATTTAAATCTAAAAAAAATGGAAACCACGTAACACCTGTAGAGGGTATTATGATGGAGAGGTAGCAATAGGTTTTTGGCTTGGCTTCTAACATGGTTTTATTGTGGTCCCCTATATCGTATTTGACTTTGAATGTTGACAACACAACACAAGACAAGACAAGTTCTTCTGGACGTTCAGACCATAAAACGAAGTTGTTAGAGAAGCTATGTCACTTCCTTTGTCATGTTGCGAATGACCTCATTCTTAACAGCTATTTCTTTGTAGCTTCATCCTCCTGCTTGTCTTTTGGGGATAACTGTTTCATTCGTGTTGCGGTTCTTCGCAATTTCTTATCTGTGCTCATTTTTTGGGGCCACTTTGAAAGTTAATATGAACAAAGAGAATTATGGGGTCTAAGAACCCTTTCCTTTTCTGGCCTGGTCATACAAACAAAAGGGCCTCAGATTTAGAGAACGTGATGAAACTTTAAGAAAGAAGGCCTATTATATATATATATATATATATATATATATATATATATATATATATATATATATATATATATCTAACTTTGCCATTAATATATATACTGGTTTACCAGGGGACATGTTTGAGAAAATGCAAATGTTTTTAATTAAAAAAAGGTACACTTTTAATGTTAGGCATACATATACTCTACCAATAAATAAATTACTCTTTTTTATATGTTCCCCAAAAGACTATAACATGATTGTTTTGTAATTAAATGCAAAACTTACGTGATCGATGTTATAAATTGGGATGTTTTACACTTTTAACTGATGCCGTACTTGAAATTCTTTCTATTTTTAACTTTACTTAGACCACCCTCAAATAATAAATCACAAAATATCTATGTTATAAGTTGGGAGAAATCTATGATAACAAGAGAGATGATGCACTATCACATTATTTTGTCAAATGAAAGAAATCTATATAAATCATAAAAAAAGAATACTGAATTTAATATGTCTTAAATTCAGGGCACGTTTTAAGAAAAGAATCTTATTTTAAATTATAAAAAAAATATTATTGCAAAAATTGTTCATCTATTTTAAATATTTAATATAATTTGATGTAATAATTAATATATATTTAATATTACAGAATTAATAATTTTATTTCAACCATTATTACGTGAAATAAAAAAAATTAAGTTTCTTATTATTTAAGCAAAATTATATATAAGTTTTCAAGAATGATGTGATACTACAGAGTTGACAAAAAAATAATATTGAACTAAGGAACTCTCTTAAAAAAATTCTTTAAAGATGCCTAAGCAATTGAATTAGAACACTTAATAATCCTTCTATGATGGTTTTAGCCTAAAAAAAATATTTCAGCACCTTACCTTAAAAAACGTTTTAAAAGTGTTTAATAATAAAAAAAATATAATTTAATAAATCACACATGATTTCAATTTGATAAACCATGTTATTTTATAAACCCTAATAGAAGAAAAATAATTTGATAATGAAAAAAAATTTTGTAAACAATCATACAAATATCATTATTTGTTATTTTACTTTATATTTTCAATGTTTAATAAAATATAGGAATAAAAATAAATAAAAAATATTTTCTATTTCTCGTCAAAATAAGAAATTAAATTTAGGAATACACACATTAAATTTGATAAACCATGTTATTTTATAAACACTCTTTAATTGATAGTGAATTAGTTTCTTACTTAATGTGAAGTTAATTTTTTATTAAACATCCAATAACCATCAGCTAAATAAGAGTTGTCGGTATGTGTATCTCAGCTGGACGGCAAAAAATGATTTAAAAAATGAAAGAATTTGTCATCTATATTTATTAAGAAAAATATTAAAAAAACCTTTAAAACAAAAAAATGTTCAATAAAACCAAATTTTAAGTTTGGGACTCAATTAAGGCAGTTATTAATACCTTACGAGCATCATAGAGATGATTACTTCTAACTAATTAATAAAATTATTTATCTTTAAAATATTTATCTTATCCTAAAATAACTAAAGTAAGTAAAAAATAATTTATTATGACCATTATTACTATTATTAAAAAAATCTTACTTGTTAAAAAATTGTTAACAGGAGTGATCCCCTACTCCTATGTATCTCTAAGTGCATTGGAGAATTACATAGTTCTTCTTAATACACATGTGTTTGTCATATTTTATTTTTAATATTACTTTATTAAACTTAGGATTTTTGAACTGTTAGAGTTCATGCGTCCTAAAATTTAGAATGAACATTTTTTCTCTCTTTAGGTTATTTTCCTTATTTTTTTCTTAAAAATATAATTTTGACTAGTAATTTAATTTTTTAGATATGACATTAAGATAAAAAGTTGTCACAACTTATGCCTTAAAATCATAAGATTAATAGATGTCTCATAAATGAAAAGTCATGATTGACCGTCTAAAAATCTTTTACACTGACAGTGTATACCAATTAAACTCTATAATTAAATCTTTTATCTCTATTAAATAAATATTACAAATAAAAATAGTAATAAGAAAGCTAAAGTTTTTATTATAAATTATACTTGTGGAAGAATTTTATTACAACTAAAATTAATTAATGGAGAATTTTAAATATGCAGAATTATTACAATTTATACAAATTTAATTTTTTAGATATGAGATTTAAGACAAAAAGTTGTCACAACTTATATCTTAAAATCACAAAATTAAAAAAATGTCATATCTAATTAATCTTTTTATCTCTATTAAAGAAATGAATATTGTGAATAAAAAATAGTAACAAGAGAGTTAAGATTTTTTTATATTTTATTATAACTAAAATTAGTTAAGAGAGAGTTTTAAGTTCACAAAATAGAAAATAGGCATAATTTATGTTCTCGTAATTTGAAGAGGCAAAAAGAAACATCATATTAAACTTTTTCAATAAATAAATCTAAATATTTTCATGAGACAAGTTTTATAAATTTTCTATTTTATGAAATAAACATATAAATAAATATTTTCATGATATAAGTTTTATAACACACAAAAACACAAACTTTGGTTTTTTTAATCCTTAATTATCCTTAATTTCTAAACAAAATAAGTGTGTAGGACAGTAGAGAGAGAAACTTTCGAAGACACACTTGAGACTTGTAGCTATAGGTCATTTTCAGTGTTGTCCACCACACTAGAGATTGGTTTCGATGATGGCCAACGAAGGTTATCGATTTTTCTTATCCTCTTGTAGTAGTAGTATTATTATTATTATTATTATTATTATTATTATTATTATTATTATTATTATTATTATTATTATTATTATTATTTTATTATAACTAAAATTAGTTAAGAGAGAGCTTTAAGTTCACAAAATAGAAAATAGGCATAATTTATATTCTCGTAATTTTAAGAGACAAAAAGAAACATCATATTAAACTTTTTTAATAAATAAATATAAATATTTTCATGAGACAAGTTTTATAAATTTCCTATTTTATGAAATAAACATATAAATGAATATAAATAAATATTTTCATGATATAAGTTTTATAACACACAAAAACACAAACTTTGGTTTTTTTAATCCTTAATTATCCTTAATTTCTAAACAAAACGAATGTGTAGGACAGTAGAGAGAAGCTTTCGAAGACACGCTTGAAACTTGTAGCTAGAGGTCATTTTCAGTGTCGTCCACCACCACTAGAGATTGGTTTCGATGGTGGCCAACGAAGGTAACCGATTTTTCTTATCCTCTTGTATTATTATTATTATTATTATTATTATTATTATTATTATTATTATTATTATTATTATTTTCTACCAAATTTAAAATATTGGAAATAAAGAAGAGAATATGGGTGAGTGCTTGTTGTGGGTGTCTTCTCTTTGCCCTCATTGTAATTACATTTGCAATTTGTTCCTATTCTCTGAAATTTCTTTCTCTTCGAAAACCCCTTCCCTTTGATTCAAAATGCCCATTATATAGGCTTGAATTTTAAATTATTAATCATGACATTTTGGTGCTTTGGGGAACAGATCTTCCTAACCCAGATTCAGGGGAGTTTGCTGGTGGCTGTGGAAAAGGCTATCTATGGGAAGGGTGGCTAAAGCTGACCAAAGGTGGTTCTAAAAAACTCCCTTTTGGAGATGGTAAAGTGTAAGAGAGGGGAGGTAGTTGGGTATCAGGGTGCAAAGAAGAAGGTTTAGCTTTTTCCTTTTCGTTCTATGTTCTTTATTTCTTCTTTTTATTTATTTATTTTTATTCTTCTTCCTTCTCTATTTTCTTCTTCTTCCTTTTTTATTTTCTTCTTTGTTTTTTTTATTTATTGGTTTAGTTTATTTATTTATTTGCATTTATTTTGTCATTTGATTTGGTTATTTATCATGTTAGTGATTTTATTTGCTGATTTTATTTGCAATGAGTTATATTTGTAATGTGAAAGTATTTATAAATTTAAAAATTTGGAATTGAAACAAAGAATAAAAGTTAAAAAGAATTGTATTAAGAAATAGATGATTGTAGATGGTTGAACAAGATTCGTTACTAACAAGAGCATATCCAATGGTTAAAGTTTAAGACACTTACTTTATGTATCCTAAATAATATTAAATAATTTTTTCCAGGTTCCCAAATGTCATGTTAACTTTAAGATATTTATGAATAATTTTGTTGTAACAGTTGAAAAAGTTAAAAAACTCACATTTTTATATTTTTTAATTAATTAAATTTAAAATAAAATCATTAATACAATTAATTGATTGTTGCTAGAAAAGAAATTTCACATTCTAAGAAATCATATCTTGGTTAAAAGATATTGCATCTTGTTTTTAAGAAACCTTTCTTTCCACATACATGACCTCCAATGGACAATTCTTTAAAATTTGACTTAAGTAATTCCTAAGAAACTTCCATTGGAGACAAATGACCTAATTATTTAAAGAATACAACTTATATCTTTTCTAATTTTTAAATATCAACATTTATAAATTAGATATTTGGTGGCTATCTTATATTTTATACAATATTTTCAAGAATAATGAGTAGAAAGAAAATGGAAAGTACAAGTAGTGTCTTCATAGCACTAAAGAAGAATCATGCAAAATAGGCATAAAATCTTGTAAAGCATTAAAAGTATCTAACAATGCTCATAAGCCTCAAACACAAAAGAGATGATTATGATTCATTTAGCATAAAAGTGTGTTGTCAATTTAGTTGTATTACACTATCTCACATCCTAAAATGCACGACGAGTTATTCCATTATTAATATTAGTTGCTTACCCCTTGAAAATACAATTTTTTCTTATTTTTCATGTGTCAAAATCCTGCAAACTATATAAAATATTATGTTTGTCTCACATCCTAGTTCCACTAACCAAATCCAAGAATCAGTAGTTATAACTTCTAACCTTATTTTGGAGAGTTATGGATATCATTACCATGAACATAACTCCTTTGAGACTTGTGAAGAAATTATATATTATATAAATTAGTGTTGTCCTATTTTTTTATTGTCTCATGAAAAAAAAAACACACCCTTCTTCATCTTGTAACAATATTTCTATCTTTTGTAAGTTATCCTTTGACGTTAACATCATATTTGTATTCGGCTTTCATGCTAACAGTTGGACCTTCGGTTGGGCTCTTTTGGTCATATTATCTTCAAGGATTCATCTTTATGTTGTCTCATGTTGTTTATCAAAATCATTTAAGTTGAGCCTATAGAGTACAAGCCTAACTTATCTGCCTCCTAGACTCATCTATAGAGTACAACGCGTCAGGAGGCCATCAGTCACGCGCGCGGCTCGAGAAGAACGCCTTGGCTGTCACGCGCAGCAGCAGCCAGGTACGGACGTTGGGCAGTAGACCGTTGGACGAATAGGGCGTCGCCAGCTGGGCCCGCGATCGGAGGCCTAAGACATGGGCCAGGAAGCGGAGCGGATTGCTTTTGACACCGCTCTTCAAACTATTTAGGCCGGCAGGAAAAATGCAAACAGTTTTGAAACGGATACAGCTGCAGAAATTGCTATTGGGCACCGACGGAAAGTTTCGGAAAGTGCTATTGTGCACGGGCAGAACAGGGTCATTTCGAAAAATAGTGATTTCGGAAAAAATGAATCTATCTCTACAATGCCTTATTACTACAAGAAATGGGTATTAGTAGATGGAGAAGGGGTGTCGGAAGGAGGGAATGGGCAAAAGAGAGTGGTATCTATATGGAAGCAACTTAGGAGAAATAGTTTCGATGGGAATGAATTAATGACGCGAGGGCAACTGGATGAGCTGAAGGAAGACGAGCAATGAAATGGGCACCAGGAGGAGGAAGCGGAGAAAATATAGAAGGCACTGAAGGAAATCGGAATATCTGCCAAAGAATCAGATATTAACTACATACAGGAACTACGGAAGATGGAGGAGAGAGATATTGGGGAGAAGGAAAGGAGGGAGACGAGGAGTGACCAGAATAATTAGATGAAGATCTTCTCTTTAAATGTGAGGGGGTTCCGGGATCGGACCAAACGAAGAAGAATCAGGAGAATGTTGAAAAAGAATGACATTGATATTTGTTTGTTACAGGAGACAAAGTGCAGAACAGTAAACGATTGGGAGGTTCAGGAGATTTGGGGGTCGGCAGGGTGCGAATGGAGAATACTACCGTCAGTAGGGCTCAGTGGAGGATGCCTTACAATCTGGAAGAAACATATCTTGGAGGTTGTCTGGGTTATTCAAGGGCAGGGTTTCCTTGGAATTTGCTTTAGAGGGAACAGTTCAACTGAAGTTAATTGTGTGGTAAATGTATATGCTCCATGTTCGGTGCAGGGTAAAAGAAAGGTATGGGATGATTTGATGATGACTAAACGAGGATTTTCGGAGGTCAAGTGGGTACTTGGAGGAGATTTTAATGCTGTGCTGGATACGAGTGAGTTTAAAGGGAGATCAGGCTATCAATCTACAATTGAGATGTCTGACTTTAAATTTTTTATCCAGTCAATGGGTTTGTTGGATATTCCAGTCATCAGAAAAAGGGCAACGTGGATAGCCCCGAATGGAGAGTCATATAGTAGGTTGGATCGGTTTCTGTTCTCACCAGAACTGATGGAGGACTGGGGTGTTACAGCCCAAAGAGTCGGCACTAGAGAGTTCTCAGACCATAGCTGGATCATAACATAAGTGAATAAACAGAATTGGGGCCCTAAACCGGTTAAGTTTTTTGACCATTGGTTGTTGGAGCCAGGTTTCATGGATCTAGTGAAAGAATTCTGGTCATCAGAGCACGACCAAGTATGGAGGATGTATCAGTTAGCACGTAAATTGAAAGGCCTGAAGTTGAAGATTAAAAACTGGAAAGAAGAATACTGGAGTCGAGATGAGAATTTCCTGGCTGAGAAGGTTTTACAGTTGGAGACAGTGGATCACCAGTTAGGCCATGGGGTCATCGACAGTGGTCATCACAGACAAGATATTTTGTCAGAATATTGGGGAAAGGCAAGGAGAATGGAACGGTCCATGTTATAGAAATCTCGGGTAAGATGGGCAATACAAAATACTTCCATAAATGCTTTAAGGAGAGATGCTATACAAATTCCTTATTGGCAGTTAAACCAGAGTCTGGATGGGTGGAGGGAGTTCAGAGTATCCGAGACCATGTGTTACATCATTTCAAAACGTGCTTTAAAGACGAAGACCAAACGAGACCAAAGATGGATGGGGTGACTTTCAATCAGTTGACTGATCAGCAGAGAGTAACCTTAGAGGAACCCTTTTCGGCGGAAGAAATAAAGGAGGCGGTTTGGGCATGTGACGGAGGAAAGAGCCCCGGCCCTGATGGATTTGGTTTGCAGTTTTACAAATCATGTTGGGAAATAATAGGGGATGACGTCATAAGTGCAGTTCAAGAATTCCATCAATCAGGGGTATTACCAAGAGGAGCGACATCAGCCTTTCTTACCTCGATCCCCAAGGTGACAAGACCGGACAGGTTAGCTCAATTTAGACCAATCTCTTTAATCTCTAGCATTCAAAAGATTGTCTCTAAATTGCTGTCATTGAGAATGAAGAAAGTAATGGGGCATTTAATCTCTAAGTGTCAGTCAGCATTTTTGCCAGGTAGATCGATCCTGGATGGGGTACTGGTAGCAAATGAAATAGTTGATTGGGCGAAGAGGAAAAGGAGACCTTGTTTCTTGTTTAAGGTGGATTTCCAGAAAGCATATGATTCGGTAAATTGGGATTTTCTGGATTATATGTTAGCTAGGATGGGGTTTGGGAGCTTATGGCGGAAGTGGATAAACTGTATTGTCAGGAACAGCTACGTGTCAATTCTAGTTAATGGGAGCCCGACGGCTGAGTTTAGGCCGAGAAGAGGTTTGAAGCAGGGAGACCCACTTTCTCCTTTTCTGTTTCTAGTGGTAGCCGAAGCCTTAGCGGGTTTGTTCAGGTCAGCTGTAGGGAAAGGGGTGTTTAAAGAGCTCAATATTGGTGTTGGGGCAAAGTTTTCAATACTGCAATATGCAGATGATGTTATCATGATGGGGGAAGCAAACTTGACATGGTACTTGAAAGTTATTCTTCGTGGATTTGAGCTGACATCCGGATTAAAAGTCAATTACAGCAAAAGCCAATTCTTTGGTTTAAATGTAGAAGACTCGTTCACATGTGTTGTAAGAAACCTTTTGAATTGTGTCGTTTCAACACCGCCTTTTAAATTCTTGGGGATTCCGGTGGTTGTGAACCCGAGAAAGGTAGAAACGTGGAAACCAATCATAGAACAATTTCAGAGGAAGTTGGCAGGGTGGAGGGCCCAGCATATGTCGTTCGCAGGAAGGTTAGTTATGATCAATTCAGTATTATCTAGCCTTCCATTGTATTTTTTCTCATTTTACAAGGTGCCCAAGAAAGTCCTAAAAGTCATTATCGGTCTACAACGCTCCTTTTTGTGGGGAGGGAACGATCAGGAGAACAAAATAGCCTGGGTAAGTTGGGAAAATGTGTGTAGGCCGAAGGAAGAAGGGGGTCTGGGGGTAAAATGCCTATGGAACTTTAATCTGAGTTTGCTTGCAAAGTGGAGGTGGAGGATATTAACAGAGCAAAACGCAGTATGAGCGACTTTACTGGAATGTAAATATGGGCACACATACAAGTTCAACCAAAGACAGCAGAATTTATCTAAGGCCTCTCAGTGGTGGAGGGATCTATGGGCCATTGATGGCCCGGAAGCGATCATACCAAACTGGTTTCGGGACAATGTCATAAAAAAGGTCGGGGACGGAAAGGATACTTTATTCTGGGAACAGAATTGGATAGGAGATGCATCCCTTAGATTGCAGTTCCCCAGGTTATATGGGTTAGCGGCAGATAAGGGCACCACTGTTTATGACAAAAAGGAGGTATCAGGGGGTGGATCTGGGAATGGAAGAGGCAGTTATTTGTGTGGGAAGAAGAGCAGTTTCATCTTCTGCAAAGTAGCTGCAGCAAGTGATGCTTGTGGACTTCAGCTCGGATAGATGGAGCTGGAGGACTAGTACGGATGGAGTCTTCTCAGTTGCTGAGACTTATTCGGTTGTGCGCCCGCAACAGCCGACGTCTAGACTAATTGCGGTGGAACCCAGGGATTTGCGACGAATGTGGAAAGATAGACTACCCTCTAAGGTAATTGCTTTCTCATGGAGACTACTGTTAGATAGGCTACCAACCACGGCTAATCTATTGAAGAGAGGCATTGACATCCCAATGACATCCCAGGGGAGGAGGCCCTATGTGTCTTCTGTCACAATGCTACTGAAGATACGAACCATCTGTTCCTAAGGTGTGCCAAGGCTCAATATGTGTGGAACAAAGTCATTAGCTGGCTGAGAATTCAAGGACCTCTTCCGGGGGATGTGTCTCATCTTTTTCTTTCATCGGCAGCATGGGTGGTTGGCAAACGAAAGAAGCAGTGTAGGTATGTGTTCTGGCTGGCTGGGGTTTGGAGTATCTGGATTACTAGAAACCAGATTGTTTTTTATGGAATACCAGGGAAGGGAACTCAGTCGACATAGTAATGTCCGTAAAGGTAATATCGTGGCAATGACTATCATATTTCTTTGGTTTTAATAGGGGGTGCGGGTTTTCGGATTGGTATGTCAATCCCAAATTATGCTTGTTAAATATGACATAGGTGGATAGTTGTGATATGCTCCAATAAGATATGGAGGAGTAAATAATCTTGTTTATATCCTAAGAAACAATTTGTTTCTTTAATAAATATATGCTTAGCTTTTCAAAAAAAAAAAAGACTCATCTATCATGAAACCCATCTCTCAATGTTACTATTTCCAACATGACAATTTCCAACATGACAATTAACTGTTTTTAGAAGATATTTTCACTTCTTGCATGGAGGTACAAATAGTGTTGGTTTCAATTTTAATTTTCAAATTTGTGTGTTGGATGGGGAGGGAGAAAAAAAAAAGCGCTAGGCGCGAGAATGAAGCGTTGGACGAAAGGTAGATTAAACGCTGTAGCAAATATCATATCTGTTCCATCCTTTCTTCTCACGTCAAACTATCTTCTTTCTTTGTTAAAACCAACAATTACCACTACAGTATAACAAAGGTAACTAAACAACAAACAAAAAATTATTACATGATTATGGAAGGAGACAGGCGTTTGGGTGGTATCTGTAGTATATTATTAATCTTTATAAATTATAACAACTTTCTTTTGTAAGCTTGGTACAAATATTTCTTAAATACTTTACACTATCCCCCCCTCCCCGCGCCACCCAACATTTTTTTCTGGTATTGAGAATGCATCGTAATAGCATAAACATGAAATTAATCTAACTGCTAAAAGATTTGGTGCACCAGGTACCACCTATATATGAATGTGGTCCGTCATCTAATAATTTAACAATTTTAAGTTAAAATAAAGATAAAATCACATTATGTAGGCCCATAAAGAAAATCTAAGCCAACTCCTTAGAAAATTCTTAAGGCGACGTGATTTTAGTTGTTTTTTTAACTAGGTTTTTATATATTAAAGATGTTTTTTTTCATTTAGTTTCCCATTTTAATTTCTTCTAAATAAGTATTTAAATTATTTTTTCACCAAATGATTTCTCAACTTCTTTTTTTGAAAAAAATCACAATTTATTTAAAAGAACTACATGAAAAACTTGTGTTTATATACAAAAATTAAAAGAGCTATTTAGCTGGGAAGGAGGGTGGATGGGGGGATGAGTGGAGTTGGGGTGCTACCCCATCAAATACTCTTATTTTCTTCGTCAAAGATGTGTATGGATTAATTCTTGGGAAGCATGCTAATTCTAAATCTGCCTCTAAATTTTTTTAGAGGATTTGAAAGTCAAAGGTGTTCTCTAAGGTTTCTACTTTCTCTTAGAAGATAGCATATAACATGATTCCTACCAAGGTAGAACTTACAAAAAGGAATGTTGCTCTTTCTAATGATACTGAATACCCAATTTGCCAATTTCAATCGAAAACAATGGTACATTTGCTTTTCTACTCTAAATCAGTGTATCTTGTATAGATGAGTTGTCATAGTTGGCTAGATTACACAGATGTTTTGTCCTTAGGATGTTAAGGATATATGTGGCAAATGCTTGGAATTCATAAGTCAGGAGGAAAGAAGATTAGACACATATTTATTATAATTTGGTTGTATATACTGTGGAATGTCTGGCTTGCCAGAAATTCCCTCAAAGGTGAACCTTTCTGTGTAGAAAAGGTTTAACAAGACTCTCTGCAAAGTTCATGGCTATGGACTAAAGACTACTTCAAAAAGTTATTAGCTTTCTCTTTTGTGAATGGTTTGTTGAACCAAAATAATGCTTTACTAAGTTGTGATAAGTTATCTGATTCCAAATCTGATTATACTATTGTATTTGGGTTAAAGGGTAGAGAATTTGATTGTATTGTGGGAAGTATTATTCTGTTTTGACTATTTAATAGCTTATACTCTCTAGTCATTGCTCATGACTAGGGGTATCAATATCTCTTTAAAAAATAAATTCATTTTCTTGTTTAAAAACAACAGAAAATCATTTCTTTAAAAAAATAGATTTTAATGAAAAAAATCACTTTTCTTATGAACTAAAATCTTAATTAAATATTTTTATTTTTTAAAAGATTCTTTTTTATAGACAAATATGAGTTGTTATGAAGGGATTCGAATCTGTGACTTTCCCTCCCTGCTTGGCTAAGTTATAGTCATACCATCTTTATAACTCGTTAAAAGATTTATATCAGTTCATGTTAATAAGTGTTTGTTTGGAAACAGTTTTATAAAACTGTTTTTAGTGTTTTAGTATTTAAAAATTAAAAAATTCGTTTGGATAGTGTGTTTTTTTTAAACAGTTCTGGTTTTTTAGTTTTTAAAAACTAAAAAATAAGAACAGTTGAAAGTAGTTTTGTTTTTCAGTTTTCTATTTTTATTTTGAAAACTCAGAATACAATAAGAATATATTGTTTTTTGCTTTTTATTAATGAAATTTTAATAAATACGAACAAGCTTTTCCATTTTTACATCTTCAAAACAATTTTCAAATAACACTTACCAATTTTTTTTTTCTGAAAATAATTTTTAAAAAATATTCTTAAAAAACTCCTTTTAAAAATTAAAAAATAAAAATCAAACCAATCCTGAACAACTTTTCTTAGAGGAGTTCCTTGAACAATTGTCCTTATAGTTTTATAGTTTCTGTTGAAATAAACACTTTAACCATGAAGGTACAAGCATGGCCCACTGGCGTCTTCATTGCAATAAGCAAAAAGAAATATCTGGTATCCATGTGTAATAAAAAAATGGAACTTAATAAGAAAAGTACTAGATAAAAGTATGAGACGGTCAATTTAGCAGTTCATTATTTTTCATCTTAAACCATTTTTTTAATTAAGAAAATATAGTTAGAGTTGCTGCTTGGAATGGTGAATATATAAAGTATAATAATAAATGAATAAATAAAGAGTATCAACAAAATACCAGTAAAAAGGGTAAAAATTGTTGAAAGAAACAATTTTATATTTTTATAGAAAATAAATTAGAGTTATTATTATTTTCCGGCTTAAAATACGTGATATGTGTAACATTCATTAGGACTAGGAGTCCATAAAGTTTCGGCCGAGAAGGGTCAACCAACCCGTGTTTCAGAAGGTCATTAAAAACTTGGTTTAACTTTTAAAAGCTTTGGTCAACAATAGTTGTTGGAATTGAAGTATTGAGCTATAGGCCCACAGCCATGAACTGGACTGCATTATTAGGATGACCAAGTCTACTCTGTTTCTCAAATTTCTTTAGTACGTTTTTACCTACAACAAATGACAAACAAAACAATTACTAGCTCTCAAATATGGATGATAAATGCTTTTTAGTGAAAATTAGAATTTAAACAGTTTAGTGCTCAAGGACCTACCAACTTGGAAGGAAAAACATTAATAATTACTCACAGACATAATGACAAACACAAATATAAATTCGGTACATTACAAGAAAATATTTGCAGTACTATTTAATATTTATCTATATATTTCTATTTTCTTCCCTTTTTTCCCTTCTCCTTCAGGTAAAAATCAATTTAACGAATTAATAATGATCCATTCACCACCTAACAAAATAACGGAATTTACCTATTATTAAAACTATAATTCCATTCAACACCTAACAAAATTATCCATTCAGTTTAAAAAATTAATTATCCAGATCATTATTCTTAAAATATAAAAATTAAAATTGATAGAAATATTTTTTTATCAGTAGTAATCAAGCACATATTGTCATACGAAGATGTTTTTGATAATCAATATTCTGTCAACCAAACTAATTTAGTATGTGTTTGTTTTACCGTATCACACTTTTAAATGTAAACTTTCTTCAATCCATCTTTGTAGAACTTTTAGTCTTAATTGCCATTTGAAATTTAAAAACACTAAAACAAAGGCACCTTTCGATTCATTAACAAATTGATAAGAAATTAAGTAATATAGAAACAATATCACCTTTCAATTAAGTCATTTTATAACTAGACTAATTAAACGGTTCCATTATACTTTTTCTTGGTGTGTCTAATTAATCTATATTTTTCATTGTTGCTTTTTTTTTTTAAACACCCGCCAACCCCCCCTCCTACCATGTAAATAATTTTATGTTATTTTGTCAAATCAATATTTTTTTCTTATAAACGTAAATTTTATCGTATATGATGTATTCGGTATTAGGTTACTTACGTCACTTGTCATACAACAATGGTGAAACGTTAACGTTTGGCCAAGGGTAGCCAATTAAACCATTCCAACTTCAGACTGCGTCGTCCTTTTGGACAACAACATTAATTAATAATTAAATTAATTACTCCTATATATATATATATTAGTCAAGATTATGAAGGATCCCTAACTTTTCTCAGGGTCAGAGATGATGCGTACGTGGGATTTACATATAAGTATGATATTATCCGTTTTCACGAATAATTAATTATGAGTAGTTATAATTAAGTGTATATATATATATATATATATATATATATATATATATATATATATATATATATATATAAAACTTTAAAGTATTCTTCACTTATAATATAAAAAAGTTTTACACTGATATTTAAGTATAATTCTCTATTCATTTATGAGAAAAACATTTATATACTGTTAGTGTAAAAAAGTTTTATAGTGTCATTTAATCACAATTTTTTTATATATAATAAGTTTGTTAATGTTACTTATTAATACTTTAAAAGTCATTTAGATGAAGGGTTGTAATTAATTGTTAATGTAAAATTCTTTTACACTGGCAATATATATGTATAAAACTCTTCATTTATATGACTTTTAAAGTATTACTTAATAAAGTCAACAAATTTATTATATATTAAGAATTGTGGTTGAAAAAGGTCAATATAAAACATAAAATTTTTTTTTTCATAGTCTCACCTAATTTTTAGTTAAAGTATGTTAGAACTCTAATATTCTTTGGATAAAATAATCAATTATTTTATTGATAAAATAAATTAATTTATAAATATTCTAATACATAATCATTTTTCTTACATATCTACTCATTATCTTGTTTTTAACATTTATTATCTTTTTTTTTGTCTTTCTTCTCTCGTCAACATTAATTTTTCAAACATTTTTCTATATTCTTTCTCATCAATTTAGAATATTTATATCATTATATAATAATACTTTATAAATTATAATTTATGTTAATATAATTTATAAATATATTATTATACATAACTATTATTTATAATGTTTAACATACTTTATACCATAATTTATGTAATGACTAAAAAAGTAAAGTGCATATGTAATTATATTATATGAATATAAATTATAATGGTTAAGAAGCTATTTAGATATTCATTTTCTTGAAATAGTCGTTAAGATTAAAGAAGATAAAGAGTAAGTCACAATACTTGAATCTCTTATATATAAAGAAAATATATCATGTAAGAAATAAAATAATTTAATAACAATTGTAGAATTAAATTTAACAGTTCTAATTGTATTATTTATTAAAAGTAGTAAAGTAACTAGATTTAATAATAACTGTAGGATTAAATGTAAATGTGATGAATCAATTGTTTATTATAATTAATAAGTTATTAAATTTAGGATTATTATCAATCTTCCATTTTTTATAGTAAATTTTTTTCTCAGTAATACATTACCCTATTAATATATATATATATATATATATATATATATATATATATCTTATTTTTTACAAATGGTAAACTAAAAATACTAATTTAGCACAAAATTAATTATGAAAAATTAATGAAACAAATGGTATATTGAAAAACGATTCATTGCTTCTGGAATTAGACGAACATAGAGTTTTGAAACTAGAATTTAGACAAAACCTATTATATTGTAGAATCTAGGAATAAAAGAGTCAATTTAGACAGTTTAGGAAATGTTATGAATACATTAGAGAGAATGGTGTGAATAATTAATATAATATGTCAAGTACTATTATTGATGGTGTTAAATATAAGGTTATGCAGCGGTAAAGTGTAGAAAAGAAAAGAAATAGTAGTAAGTTTGAACTGTTTTACTAACAAAAATTAATATATATTAATAAATAATATTTAAATATTAAAAAATAATATTATTGAATTATATGATGAAATTATTATTGTTAAAGATGGCTGCGTCCGCCGTTGGTTATGTTGGTGAGTTTAGAATATTTTTGCACCCAACATGTATTAAAGTAGTGCATCAATTGTTAGAACAAAGACAAGCAAACATAGCCAACCAAAGTAGCACAGGGTGGAGTAGAAATGTTCAAGTATATATGTAATTCATTAATCTCATTTTAACTTGCAAAAGTAACATAACAAGTCATGGCACTTTAAAGCAAATATTGTATCCTGTCGGTTGCCTTCAAACGAGTTGCATGTAGCCTTTACGTCTTGATCGATCTAGGAAGCAATAAAGGGATTGTTGAAAGTTTATGTATGCCTCTTGTGGACGAGGCACGCGTCACTCATTCGGGTACGAGCTTACTTTTCTTTTTGAAAAAAAAAAAAAAAAAGGTAAGTAAAGTAATATGCCATTTAATGGAATTCATAGACCAATTAGCATAGTAACCCACAAATTGTTAGGTTCGTATTTTCTACTCTCAACTTAATTCATGAAGCTGAAATTAACACACTATTTGTGCGATGAATTGAATTAAATAAAATATTGAAATTTTATTTAATAATTGTTTCCAGAATTACTTTTTAAGTAAATAAATGAATCATTTTTATAAACATGGTGTTGTGGTAGATAGTGTTGTTCCTTTAAGGAGATCATTGAGAAGAATGCATATTTGGTGTAAACTTTTTTATATTATCTTGACTCCTATAAGGAGGATAGAAAAAATAGTGGTATTCCTTAGACATATGGTGATCCTTGATTTGTATATGTGGAAAAGTATTAACCAAAAGAGATCAATCTTAATAGATCTAAGTATTTATAAATATTAGTCTTTGACTTTCTTATCTAAAAACCAAAAATAAACTTTTATATTTAAAAATAAATAGACCTTCAGTATCTCAAAGTAATAAATAAAATAAAAATAGATTTCTGAAAGTTTATATATTATTATTTTAATTATTTATTGTCATTTTAATACCTAAAAATAGATTAATATTATTGTTTAAGACTTTAAGTATAACATAATAATTTTTAAATAACTAAATTGACGCATTTCTATACGATAAAAATTATGTTTCATAATAATTTTTTTATAACACTTTGAAACATCAGTATCCATTTTCTGTCTCTTCATGACTATTCATGAACATGATGGATTTGGGAAGAGGAAATGCGAATTTTACTTTCTCTTTCTTTTATGTGGTGAATTTTATTTTCTGGTTGCGGCTCAAAACTTACATTTCTAGATTGCAAATACTCTTTTTTTTAATCGTAAACTTAAAATTTAATTCTAATTCTTCAAGCACTCTACAATTCAAGAACCACAAATGCTCATGATTCAGAGGAAGTATTACTATTCAACTATGACCCATGATTACACAATTCCACCAGATCCACAAATCATCCACATTTAGTATGACTTACGAAAACTATAATTCTCCAAGGTCAAAACATTACATAAATTAATAATCACAAACCTTCATGATTTATGGGATGTATTACTATTCCATTATGACTTAAGAAACCTCTAATTACCCAAGCCTTGCCCATTTCCAGATCCACAAATCATCAACATTTTAGTATGACTCGTTAAAACTCTATTTACCCAAGCTTTACACAATTCCAGATCCACAGATCATCAACATTTTAGTATGACTCATTAAAACTCTAATTCTCCAAAATCCAAACATAACACAATTCTATAACCAGAAACCTCAATGATTAAATGATTTAGGGGATTATATTATTATTCAGCTATGACTCATGAAAACTCTAATTCTCCAAAGTCCAAACATTACATAATTCAATAGTCACAAACCTCCATGATTTATAGATGTATTCAGCTATAACTCACAAAACTCTAATTATCCAAACATCACGAAAACCCTACAGATTTATGAGAAGTATTAAAATTCAGAGGAAAAAAAAAACTCATGAAAGCTTCGATTATCTAAGCATCAGAGAATCTAATAACCAAAACCCTCAAAACTCATAGTTGAATCAATTTCTTCGCACCACTGTTCTCATCCTGCATAGGGTGATACAATTTTCAGTTTCTTTATAAAAAAAAATGTCATGCATTAACTTATCAACACGGTAAATATTATTGCTGAAAGAAGGTCTGAACATATCTAAATTGTACAATATCAGAATGATAAATCTACCATACCATATTAAGTTTTACTTCTGGCTTCTACTGAAAATGAGTTGATTTGTGCATCTCAAATTAAATAAGATAAGAGAAAAGATTGAAAATGTTCTTTTTGTGAAGGTTTTGTTCATGCTAGGATCTAAGGTAACTTAAGGGCACAAAATCAACAAGGTCTTCAAGGAAAACGTTCAGTTTTTAACTCTGTACAAAATTAAGGGCACAGTGTTGTACATATTTAGAGATAAGAATGATGATGAAATGTGATTCTAAGTTTTAGTTCAAATTGACCAGTATTTATCCCTTGTATATATACTTGTTCTTCCCAATACCTACTTTCACTCAAACAAAGAAGAGTTGTTTCTTTTCATGGCCCCTAGAAAAAAAAAAGAAGAAGAAAAGAACAAAATAATAAAATATTTAGTAAAGAAAGCCTAGTAACTTCTCAGCCTTAGTAGTAGAATGCTTGGCTTCATCAAACAATTTCCTTTAATAAGAAAAAAGTCAATATCGATAATTTGGTAAAAATATAAATAATCAAACCTAATAAAATATGTACAAAACCTCAGTACAAACCTTCCTTTCAGTACACTTTTCTTAATAATAACAAAATTTTTTCATGTAACTTAGAAGAACCATGTAATTTCTTCGCCGTTCCTGAAACACTTTTGGGTATCAGCTTCTTGTGAGAATTAACCTTGATGCCAAGCTTACCATGTAAATAATGTCTTGGCAGAGGAGTACAAATTTTGGAACTCCCCAATGGATTTTACAGGAATCTACACAAGAAAACCTAATGCAAAGCCCTAATATCAATTTTTGAAACTTTCATTTTCGCTAGTTTAAAAAACTGAGCAGCAGAAACATTCAAATAGATTTCTACCTGAGTTAGTCCTTTAAATTGAATTCTGCTTCGATCATCTAAAACCAAAATTGGAGGCTTCTCTGGATTTGATAAACCCATGCATGGATCACTCCTAATGATCAACCTCATAGAAAGAAACGACAACAGATTTCCCATCATTGTCAGCCAGGGAAAGAAATTCCGCCACAGCCAGCAATGCCAAACCTGGCCTCTCAGTTGTGACCTTGAACAGCCAACACTATACAGAAATGACCAGGTAGGTAAAACTCAAAAAAATTTTACTTACACATCTTAATATAAGTAAATCTCTAATAATATTATATTATGATACATATTCTGATTATTATAGTAAAAAACTATAAATACTCTTACATTTACACACTTGAGTTGTGTAAATAAATTTTCAAAGAGACTTATAATTATAAGTATTTAAATGTAAGAAAAAATTCAAATAACTTATACTTACATATATATAGTAGTTGGTATAGATTAAACTTTAAAAGATCTCTACTTATAATTTTCTTTGTAGGTAAAAATTTTGTTCTTTAAAAAATAATAATTACATGTATAAAATCATGTCAAATTTAAGAAAAATTTAACATTAATACAAAATAAATATTAAAATTATAAAATATTTAATCATAATTCATGATTCAATAATTCTTAAAAAAAATATTTTTTAAAATGAAATATAGTAATTAATGTTAATTATTAAAAATTATAAGATGAAATATATAATTAATATTTTAATTTAGATTAATAATGATTTTTATGAATTAAATTAAATATAATTATTTAAAAAATTATATATACATAAAGAACTAATAATAAAACTTTAAAATATTTAAATAAAATTAAACTAAATTGGACAGAGATTTATTTAAAAGAAATTACACGTACACTTCTCATGCAAAACCTGGAGCATTTCTGATCTGTTGTTTCTCATTATTGTCCCTGTATTTGGAGAGTAGCATCTCTACCTTGTGTAATCAGTGGATAGAGACAACGTCCCACTCCAGTGACCTCTATTGCTTTTGTCGAAGCTTGCATTTTTACCATTAACAAAGGTAAACTCTCCTTATCACTCTCCCTTTGCACGAAGAACAAAACTAGTTCGTTTGGACTGATAGTTAAGAACAGGGATCAAAGAGACGTTACAAGGAGAGAAGAGAGAGAATGTTAGAGGACCAAAGACGAAGAGAAGTTTTTCACCGTTGGAATCCCTGACTTTCAACATTGGTAACTCCTCTGTTAAACCTTAACCTCGCTCTTCTTTCTATTATATGCAACCACTAGTCTTTAATATTTGGATCTAATTGGATCTCGACCTTCAACATTGGTAACTCCTTTGTTAACCCTAACCTCGCTTATTTAAACGTTAATTTTTAATGTTTGTCTTTGCAATTCCTAATTGATTTGGATACAATTTTGATTCACACCAGACTCGAACAATCTTCGGAACACTTTAAATTACTTGGCTCAAATGCTATTTTGATTTGTTAATTTTTATTTCATAGTTTTCCTTTATATGTTCATGTCTCCCCTCTAGAATCATTGTTTATTTTTCATGTAATGATTTTCTAGTATATTTCCATGTTTTGCAGGGACAGCTATGCTTCGAAGTTCTCAGGTGAGAATGCAAAGTCGCACTCTCAAGATCATATACTGCATTATAGATTGTTTATGCTATAGTCGGATTGTTATATTTCATACTTAATGTAGTATCTATATCTGATTTGTTTTAGACGAGTTACCTAAGCTAAACCCCTGATGCTACTAGCGATATTGCTTGGATAAATTTAAATATGAAATTTACAATAAATATTTATACTTGGTTGTTGCTCATACATAAGTTGTGCTTATATGTATTGTCAGCATCCCAAAGAACTGAACTCATACGAGCAACACTCTCTACATTGCATGCCTTCTTATCATGGATTCCCTTGGGTTATATATTTGAATCACCATTGGTAGGTGCAGTTTTTCAGTTTAAATGAACTTGTTTGGAGAAATGCAGAAACTGATTCTTTTATGATTCTCACAAGCTTGAGACACTCCTAAATTTTCTTTTGGATTAATTGAACCTTTAGCAATTAGTTATCCTCATTACATTTTAATTGTTCTATTAGAGTCTTCAAAGTTTTCTCTTATTTACAATGTGGCATGTTCTGTTCATCATCATTTCATATGATATACTGAGGATGTTGACGTGATAGTAAATGAAAAAAAAAAAACTTAAATAAACGAAAATTCCATATCCGGACAAAGTCTTTTCTTTTTAAATTATATTAATTGAATTTGTTTTATGCCGAAACCAAAGCACTAAAGGTTGCCTTGTTGATTTTGGCCTCTACTTCTACTACAATCACTCAGCATTCCGGCACACTCAAGGTGCTGGTTTTGGCCCCTTCTTTTGTCTTCCCAAAATGGAGCATTCAACGTAAGCACTATACTATGTTAGTAGTTTCACAAGTTTAGAATACCTTGGTGTTGTTTTTCAATTAAATTTATAGTTCAGCCTAAAAGTTTAGAATTATAAATAGAAGATGTTAGTGATTGACAGGGAAGCTAAGATATGGAACAGTGCGTTTGAGAAGGCTGAGAAGGTAGCAGGCATCGAGAGAGGAAGCATAATGGCAACAGTCCGGATAGAAACACTTCCGGTGGTGTTATTACTTGTTAGCATGTATGGAATTTACTATTACTTGTTATCTGCTTCTTATGTATTGTTCCATTGTCTAATGATAGCAAATATTGCTCTACAAGTTTTGTGGCTTCATCTTCGTTTATTTTCTTCAAAGTATATTTCTTTTTTTCTTTTTTTTCATTGTTTTGCTTTGTACGATAAGTGTTGGTTCCAAAAGAAATTTAGAAGGTGGGTTAAATAGATTTCCAAAATAATTCACTTCTATAAAATCAGAGTTTTCTAAAATAACCCCTCCTCGATGCATTCAAAATCTTTTAAACGAGTTTTCAAAGAATTTCATTTAAATTGAATAAAGTAGGAATCAATATTCTTTTAAATATTAATGCAATATCAAAACTAATTTCAAGATTAATTCCACCAAATTCAATATTTGAGAAATAATCCAAATGTATGATATCAAGACTCTAATTTTCAGTTTAAAATGATTCAACAATGCAGTCAAATCAACTCAAAATAAACCAATAACAAAGTGAAGTGTAAAGAAAGAGATATTAACACGTTTATATTGGTTCAATCATCAATGACTTATATCAGTTTTCAAATTTAGCCTTCTGTCAAACCTATTTTCCACTAGAATTGTATATAAACACACAACACATACACAATTCAAGAAGGATTTAACAACACACAGAGAATAGGCAATAACCCTTGCAGCCCACAAGAGTCTATTACATAGTAACACCCTATCACACAACATACATCTCGCTTATAATACATTGCCATGAGATTTAACAATAATCTCAATGAACACCTATCAAGAGATTATGTCAAACATTCAATAACAAAGATTGGGTTCAAGAAAGATATCACCTTCGGTGAAAATTACCCAAACAATGATAGCAATGTTCTTGAATTCCTACACCTTCAATCCACAAATCTTAACTTAAATTCAATGCATAAATTTGGGTTTTCTTGATTTCTTAGAGGTTTTCTCTCATAGATTTCAATTTTCTCTTATTATGTGGGTCTTACTTATTATTAAATGACTTTCTTTTAATTTTGTAGTTTTCAATAAATTTAACCAATAATATGGAATGTGTTAGGAGGAATGTGTCAAAAAGTGTATTGATAACACTCTTCGTTCCAATTTCTAACCCATACTGTGAAAAGTAAACAGAAGCATGAACAAATGCCAAATGCCTTTTTTATATGCTATGAAAATTGATTGTGTTTGTTCATCTATTTGTATTTAAAGTTCATATAGTATAAGTTAACTACATTTAAATCAAACATAACAAAGTGATGGAACCTCTAAAAAAAATAAAGTAAAAGAAAATTATAAGAGTTTAATTAGTATAGATTAACAATATAAACAAATTTTATATAGACGTTCAATCACAACTCTTCATTTATATACTTTTAAAGTATTAATTAATAAAGTGAACAAATTTATCATAAATAAAGGATTGTGATTTATTAATAGTGTAAAACTTTTTACATTGTCAGTGTATACTAATTAAACTCAAATTATAAAGCATAACCTTATAACAAAATAAATTAAAATTATAAAGCTTAAAGGTAAAAAAAACTTATGAAACATGTAATTCATAAACTTGTACTTAGTCTTGTTTCTTTTTGTTGTTTTTGGCCAGCATTAGTCTCTTGTTGCTAACATTTATCATAATAAAAATAGGCAATTGCTTTTAATACCCCTATCTTCTATTCGCACCTCCCAAATTTTACAATTTTTTTCAAAACCCAAAAATACCCTCCCCTTTTCTTACCCTATTTACGTAATGAAGCACATTCTGGACAACATGATCCGGGAGGCAAATGGGATTCAGATAATATATTCTGGACCACATGATCCGGAAGACAAATGAGATTCAGCAAGTATGTTCCGGAAAGCATGATTCAGAATATATTATGTCCATTCTAGATCAATTGATCCATAATGTATTATGTACATTCCAGATCAGTTGATCCAAAATGTATTATATATATTCCAGATCAACTAATTCGAAAGTGGATCAAATGCGTATTCCAGATTAGGTGGTCTGGGGTAAATATTGTTAGTTCCGAATCAACTGATCCGGAATATTGTAACACTCGACGTAGTACGAATAAAAACGCAAACAAACCCTCAATCATAAATCGCAAAACCCTAAAATTTAAATCAAGAAAATCATACCTAAATAAAATTGTATTTTCCTTTTCAAGTAGTGCTTAAATCAACGAATGATATCCTAAAGATTTATAAGAATGATTAGGGATTTACAATAGGGCAAAATCTGAGAATTTGTATTTGGCACAAAAGAGTGGCAATATAAAGCATAACAATACAATAAAATAAAAAAATAAATTAAAAAAATATAAATCAATTAAGGATAATTGTATATTAGGAATTTAGAAAAAAATATAAACTGTGTCGGTGTAAATAGAAATGGAGGGGTATTAAAAGAAAATACCATTAAAATATTATACTATTAGATAAGTCTCGTGATGTTTTCGTAAACGGTCCAAGTTTTTGGACCTCGAATAACCTAAGAATCCAGGTCCCAATTAAATAAATGTCCATTCTAAGGTACAGCGTTTTGGTCCATTTCCCATGTCCAGTTGGTAAACTAGGTTTTGTTTGAATAAGACTTTCAATGAGCATTTGTAGAAAATAAAATAAAATAGTTTTCTTTCATAAGCTAAAATATGTTATGCATGAATTAATTTATATAAAAACATTCATTTTAGCTTCTTGAAAAACTGATTTTATCTTATACATAAACTAATTTTTATTTTTGAGCAAAAGGTAATTTATTTTCTCTTATTATTATATTTTTCTACAAGTAAAAATAATATAAATAAAAATTACAATTCAGATTGACTTGTTTCTATTTTCATAAAAAAAATAACAGCAGAACCAAACTGAAAAATAAATTTTTTTTTTTAGTTTTCAAATTTTTTCAATGAATTTTAAACAACCTAGCGTACTTGGCTCCTTTTCAAATGTCAACAAATGTTAGATTCAGTAGGTTTAGAGTTTGGAATCCTCATTTCATAAAAAGAAAAAATAAATAAATAAAGGTTTAGATTCCTCCTAGTTCATCATAGTGGGCGTACTAGGTATAGTTATGGACTTTTTCTTCCTGCACTTCCTCTTTTCTTTCTGCACCTTATAAAAAACAATATCCGGAATAGATGTTTTAGAGTTATTTTGGGGTGGATCTAGAATACCCTAACTCAGCCAATACAAGACATGGCCCGCTCCTTAATGATTATTAAGACCCAAAAACAAGAGTTCTCTTTTTACGCTACAAAAATAAGAGAGATATATACATAGCGTACTCTAGGCCAATAACTTACGAAGGGCCATTTATTCAAGCCTTTTAAAATATAAAAATAATTTGTTTTAAAAGTAAAAAATTCTTTCGAGATATTACTTATAAAGCTCTTAAAATAATTTAAATGTTGTAAGAAATGGTGGCTATTTTGGTTTTTTTATTAAGTGGTTCAATATACCGTTTAGTTGTTGCATTTAGCTTTTCAATATACCATTTAATTGTTGTTTCTATTCATATTCTTAGTAATGTCACTTAATATTAAAATGAAAGTTAAAATTACATATGTTTTTAAAATCGGATTGAGTATCGAATTAGGGAAAGTATTGGTTCACGGTTCATTCAACCGTTATTAAACTAGTGGTTGAACTGATCATACTAAAATAATACTTTTTTATTATTAATATGTTATAAAAATTAAGATTATAAAAGAAAAAATTTATTAAGAAGTTAATTATAAGAGAAAAAAATATTTTTATTAAATACACCTTAACATTGTCAAGTTAACTCTTATTTTATTAATTTTTTAATTTAAAAAGGAATGAACTTAGAAAAAAAAGGTGTTCATTTAACAAAATAAAAAAGTTATGAATCGATTCAACCAGTTGAACCACCAGTTTTTTTATTTTAAGATCGGTTTTTTAATTGACTGATTTTCTGCATTGACCAAACTGATTCACTGATTTTTCGACCAGTTCAATCTGCCTTTTTAAACATAGGTTGTAATACCAACACTCTCTTCCGTATAGTAGGTTCTCTAACTTATGCAACCGTGCACAAAATAAACTTCAATAAATGTATCACTCAACTAAATTGTATTTTAAGTAAAAATGCATTTTACTCTTATGTTTTTTATCAACTATTGTTTAGTGGCCAAATATTTAATTAATGAAAAAATAAATAATAGATTAATTAATTAAAAAATAGGTTGAAATTAATGATAAAAAATAGAATTCTAAATTTCATAAAACAAAATTTTGATTTGATTATTATGTGTAATAAAATAGATAAATAGATTGATTTTTAGCTTATAATGATCATTCTTTAATTGTTAAATACAACTATAAGGTTTATTTAGAAGGGGGGTAAATATAGATATAAGACGTTTTATTTAAACTCTTTCACAAACCACCTATAAGAATATATTTTCACAAACACATAAGAAGATGGATTCAATACGAAGGTTTAAAATACTCTGCAAACAGATTCATAAAAACAACTCAATTTATCATAAGCTCATAAGTTGATGTTAGATAAAATACCTTCTTATAAAACTATTAAATTATAAACAAGTTAAAGAAGATAAGAATTGTAATAGAATGTTCGAAAGAACTGTGTTTTAAACTAGTTTACTCAATAGGAGTTACGTTCAATCTCTTCTAAGTACCCCCCTTAGAAGATTCCACTAATTCAACTAAATTACAACAAGTATTATGTCCACTATTTCTGACTTACAACAAATATTATCACCACTTCTACTTTACAACACAAACTCTCCTGAGTTTGAAAACCAAGTACTATTTAACATTAAGTCACTCCTAACTTTTCACTAAGTATTCTTTTCATAACAGGTCACTCCTAGCATAAACCAAGTATTCTTTAGGTGACAAGTTACTTTTGGCTTAAAAACACAAACTTTAATATGGTAGAAATTACAAAGTAAACTCTTACAAAGAGAATATTTCAATTTCGCTCATTAGGGTAACTTGCTTAGGTGAAGGATATAAAACTTTAAGCATAGTAGAAGGTTTCCCTTAGATGGGGCTTCAAACACTCAAGGTGTGTGTATGAAAATAGAGATTGCAGCGGGAAAGGAAGAAAGTAAACTACTTAAGAATATTATTCACTTATATATTTCGATAATGTTCTTTTTCCTTGAGCCTTTATTTATAACCTCTAAGGTGAATAGGTGATGACCATTACTCTCTTTAAACATTGAATAATTAGGCTCGTGCAACTTGATCTTGAACTTGTATTAAATACACAGCTAAAGACTTATGACCAACTTGTCAACTTTTCCTGATTTGTGTTTCCCTTATCACCTTTTTGCCCTACTTTACTTGGTGTCTTTACAAACTAAAAGTGTATCAAAGATACTTTCCCAAGTTAAATTTTTAGCTTCTAACTCTATTTTAAACTATAGTTTCTTCATTCACTTGCTTAATTCAAATTTTACCTTTTGCATCATAACTCGATGATGACATATCACGGAGAAGTCAACCTCATCATCAATTCCAGATTATCAAACAAAATAGTGAGGTTCTAGTCATGCTCTATTTTTCACCAAGGAATAAGCTTAAAGCAAAGTCTCTTCTAACGTCTTGATCTTCGAGTCCTTGATTAAATTTGGCTTTGAAATGTTCCTTTTAATGTTAGTCTGCCTAACTTGTACCTTTATTAAATAGGCGGGAATGATCTAATCTTAATTATGACTAGTGTTTATTCTAAGAGTAGTATGTGTTTTTTATTGTTAGAAGGTCCATAAGATGATGTCTCCTTCAAGAGATGAAGCTTTGCTTAAGGCGATATGGTGTGTTACTTGAGAAAGTCTTTGTTAGATGGTCAATGTAAGCTCCATTAACGTCGTTCAACATAAACTGTGAGACAATCTTGTCTTTACTAGTTAAAAGGTCTTGGTTTGAAGCTTCCTTAAAATGCTAAGAAAACATCACATCTTGGACATTCTAAATAGGGGTGGGTATGCGGATTTATCAAACCCGTTTAAGTCCGGCCTGTGAAGCCCGCATTTTAAATGAGTCAGATAAATCAAGTCTGCTAAAATAAATAAATTTTTTTGCAAGTTTGTATCCAATCTGTGAAGTTTGCGAGCTTAATGGACTGGTCTACAGGCCCGAACATACACATATATTTTTTAAAAAATACCTAATATTTTTTTAACTAACTAAATTATAATATATCATACTAAAAAATATTATTATTTATAATAGTCTAAAATATTAAATATTTTCAATATTAAAAATGTAAAATATCACATTTTACCGCAAAATCATAACAATAACACAAACTAATAGCCTAAATGACAAATTTGCCCTTTTAAACGGGCTACGGATCAAGCATGTGAGCTTGTGAATTTAGTCCATGAAGTCTGTGGGTTTCGCTGACCAAGTTCAAACTTCCCATATAATTATTATTCTTTAAAAAAAAGGAGCAAAACTCGCATAGCCTTGAAGGTTTGGAGAATGATTCGTACACTTGAGTATGTATACCCACCCCTAATTCTAATTAACACATAAATGTTTTAATCTTCTAATTGTGGTGTGTCCTCTGATTTGCACAAACAACTACTATTGATCAACAACATTGAACTTACGATCCATATATATCTTCAATTGTCTGTACTTTCTGATCTTCCGATAGTGAACTTCTAATTAACATCGTCTAACACTTTGAAACTTCTTATGTGTCGACACATGGTGTATGACGAGACAACAAAAAATAATTTAAAAATCAAAGGAGTTGCTAGCAATATTTATTTAGCAAAACATTGAATTTTTTTTTAAAAAAAGTGGTTCACAGAATCAGATTTTAAGTTCAGAAGTCAATTACATGTAGGGAATGCGTAGCACCCTACAACATCCGTTCTAAAATGGTTACCTTTAATTAAACATAAAAAATATATAACTTTAAAAATATTTATCTCACCACTTAAAACATAAAGTTTTTTTTTTATTTTATTTGTTGATTTTAATATTATTGAGAGTGTCGACACGTGGGATCTCGACGGGACGGCGAAAAATTAGTTTATAAAAATCAGAGGAGTCGCCACTAATATTTATTTAGGAAAACGTTGAAAAAAGCTTTTAAAAGAGGTGGTCTACGAAGCCAAATTTTGGGTTCAGGTGTCTATTAAGCATAGGGAAGGTATTAGCATCTTACGACGTCCGTCTTAAGGACAGTTACCTCTAATTAAATATGCAAAACTAGATAACTTTAAAAATATTTATTTCACCCTTAAAATTGTTGAAATATAACAAATACTTTTTATTTTTTTTTTATTTTAACATTTTAGTGAGAAAATTATTATTGAAAAATTTATTTTTATAAAATATTATAACTATTTTAATTTTTAATTGACTTATTTTATTTTTATTTTTTGGGGCTCAACAGGAGTAAGTTGCTTCTCCTACGTATCTCCATGTGCAATGGAGAATCAGAGTATATGTAGTTCTTGATAATGGTTTGTTTATTAAGTTTTTTTATTTTAGTAATTAATTTTATTTTTCAGTTTATTTTAAAATATTATTACCGTGACCAAATTAGAAGTGTATCCAAAGTGGTTAGGATAATTATTTAGCATCGCCGTCAAATCAGAAGTGCATCCGAAATGACAATTATTTGTTTTAAATAATTTAAATATCATGATAATGATTATAATAATCAAGTTTTTATAAAAGAAACCAAATTAGAAGTGCATTCAAAGTGGTTATTTTAGTTTTCATAATGATCAAATTAGAAGTGCATCTAAAGTGACCATTATTACATTTTTCTTAAATAATCTAGATGACGTAATAATATTTATTACAACTAAAATTTATAAAAGACCAAATTAAAAGTGCATCTAAAGTAGTTCTTTTAGTTTTCGTAATGGCTAAATTAGAACTGCATATAAAGTAACCATTATTACATTTTATTTCGTAATTATAACCGCTAAAGGTTTTATAACATTTAAGTTGGAAAAATATGTAAAATAGTTACTATAAATTTTCATTTTTTTACAAAAAATTAATATTATTAACATTATTATTATTGTTAGATTTAATTGAAATTTTATTAATTGCTATTTCGAATATTCATAACATGTTAACTAGCAAATGATAAATGAAAGAAAGTGATAAAATAAATAAAATAAAACATACAATTTATACTCACAAAATGCTAAAAATAATGTATTTTGGACTTTAAAATGAAAGAAATAAGTTTAGCAAAAACAGTGATGCAAAAAGTAAACAAAGGAGGAAAACAGCAAATGGGCCATGATGTAACATAGGTGTGAGTAGCAAAACAAGAGAGGTGACGATAGCACCAGCTTATTGTTGGAGTGGGGGCACAAATAGCGAAAAATAGAGGTGCGAATAGAAACGGGCTGTTGGACCTAAAATGGGGTTGCGGATAGCATTTTCGTGGGGTGAACTTATTAATACATGACTTTTTTGAGAAAAAAAAAGTAAAAATCTGGGGATGCGTGCTGCGTTCCCTTGCATCTTGATTTTTTAAAAAAAGAGATAAGTTGCAGAAGGGGGAGCGTGAAGGAGAGAGAAGAAGGGAGAGAGGTTTTTCGCCGGTGGCCCGTCTTCGACGGTCCTTCTGGCTACACCGATACCACTGGAACTTGTTTCCAGTAGGGATTAAAAGGGTAAGTAATTTTTTATCCTATTTTGAATTTTTTTTCACTGGATTTTACAACGAGTAATGTAGATTAATACCTGTTTAGCCTTCAAAACTCTCCTTTTTTGCTCTCTTCACCTTGTCTTTTTCTTCTCCTCTTCCAAGCTATTTCTTCTGCTCCAAAAAAGTAACTCTTTTTTTTTTTAAAATTTCTTCCAAAAAGGGTCTCCTTTTTCTGATTCAAGTGCCCCTTTTATAAAGTCAGCTTGAAATCGTTTTACTCACAAAAATTTAAAATTTTTATCTTCAGATTGTTGGGATTATGTTAGTGATGTAGTTAAGCCAAAGAGTATATCCATTTTCAGAGAGCTCAGGCATGAGAGCAGTTCAGGTTGACCACTCTCCTTTCATTTTCATCCTCTGATTTTTGTGATTTTTGTTGTTATTATTTTTTATTTTTTCATGAAAATTTCTATTTTGAACTCTCTGGTATTGAAGTATATTCTGAACATTGCTATGGATGTTGATAGTGAATGAAAATAACATTTTGTTTTTTTCTGAATTTAAAAAAAAAATGGTGCGTACAGAGAGAAATTTATTATTTAAAAAGATTATTTTTATTATATTTTACCATATATATTATCTTTTTGGTTGGACAAGAATTTTTTTTTTATTCCTACATATCTCCATATGCAGTTAAAAATCAAAGTTTATGTAATTCTTTGTGAAAAATATTTATGTGTTAAGTTTTTTATTTTAACCATTTTTGTTGAATTTTTAAATCTCTTACTATTTAGTCTGACATATTAATTTTTTGTAATTAATTAATTTTTATTAGAAGTGCAAATTAGAGAGAAAATTAAAAACATCAAGTCAAGACTTACATTTTAAAATTTTAGGATTAAAAAAATGTAACATCAAAATAATTAATTCTTTAATAACCATATTTTCTTATTTACGATTTTACTTAGTTAAAATAAGAACTAATAATAAATATTTTTATAATATTATAATTATTAAGACACATTTTAATTTTTACTTGTAAATTTTTTTTTAATATTTTAATTTATCTATCAATGTTTTATTTAACAATGTCATTAGATTAAAACATGACACTTTCACGATATGTGATCTAAAACTTTTAAAATTAAATAAATGTACTATTTAATTTATTCTTTCTCTAATAAATATTTGGACTTGTTATTATTTAATAAAAAAAATGTTATAAACTACGTAGATACCTCAACAAAAGTTAAAGACATATTTTATATTTTTAGAAAAAAATTATTATTAATTTTTATTGAAATTACTAAATAGAGAAACTTAAGCAGCTAAGAGCATTTTCAATAGGAGATACTTGAAAAGTTACTTAAAAAATTAATGAGTTGTTTGAAATAACTTTTCTATTGAAACAATCCTACATAACAATTCAAGTTGCTTAAAAAATGGATAAGTTGTTGTACCAGACAATTGTTGCTTATGGTTTAAAAAATAATAATTTTCTACCAAATTCATACAAATTAATAATAATATACAATTAAAAAAATTAAAAAATTATGATTTTCTTAGAGTTGCTTATAATTTCTTTTATTAGACTAAAATTGATTATGAGTTGCTTAATAATTAAAACAAATTTATTTATTTTTATTCTATTCTATTCTATTTTTTGTTCAAATATGTGAGCACAATTTCTTTAAAAGATAAGATAGTATAATATTTTTTTATAACGTATTTATTTATGTTTATTTTATTTTATTCTTTTTTTTTTCAAATACATAAGCATGATTTCTAAGAAAGTAAGATAGTATAAATCAACTAAAACTTTCAATTTTCATATATATCAGCACATAAAAAACTAAACTAAAGCTATATATAAAAAATAATTTTAAGAAAAAAAAGGAAGAGAAAAAAAAAAGAAAGAAGAGGAAAAGTAAAACCACCGTCTTTGCCCACGGAAAAACAAAGAGAGAGAAAAAAGAAAAAATAAAAAGAGAAAAAAAGGAAAAAGGACGCTTAAAACACATGTGCACATGAAGAAAACATTTAAGGGCAAAATGGGAAGAGGAATATGGAAGGGTATTACAAGGAAATTACACAACGGAAGAAGAAGGGGTCAACAACAACAATCCACAGTCATTTGAGATTGGTTTCTTTGGGAGTGAAGCAACGACACTTGCAAATCGGTGACTGAACTTTACGTGTTTGTGTTTGTTTTTCTTTAACATCTTTAATCGCTATTATTAACTCTCTCCCACTAAAAAATCATTAAGTTCCCTCCTTTCTCCTCTCTAAATAAATTCCTCCTCTTCATCCTTTTTTATTGTGCTCCTTCTTTACCCTTTTCGTATTCCCTTTTTGAAATTATTACATAACATTTAATGAAGGTTTCAATTTTGAGAAGTATCAAGATTTGTCCGCTAGCTGTAGAGGCAGCAGGTTGGAGCAACAAAACAAACTCAAAATTAGCTTAAGGCATAGAGGATGACAGAACAATTTGGAGCATACCAACTCCTTTGAACAATTTATAGACTACTAACTTATATATATTTTATTTGTTTTCCTGTTTTAGAATTCCTTATTAAGCTCTTGATGATTGGTCTAGTTCTGAATATTGCTTTATGATTCACATAATGTATGAAAGTAGGAAAAACATTTTTTTTTTTGTTTTTATCGTAATTTACTATTTGCACATTCACCATGCTAAATACACTTCCATAATATGGTCAAAGTATTTTTGTTTAGAACTTTATGACCTATTGGGTATACACTACAAAAAACTTGTATCCTATCCAACGTTTGATATGAACAATTTATAGTAGGATAAGATATAAAGAATAATATAAAGATAAAATTACCCTTATTAAAATTTAAATATAATTTTATAGTAGAATTAATTTAAGTTTTTTTTTTACTTTTTGATAAGTGCACATAAATAAAAAATTATTTTTTATTTAAAATATTCAAATTTATTTTACAAAAAATAAAATTGTTAACAAGTTCTATAGAATTAGGGTTTACATTTGTTTGGATACCTTTTGTTGAAGCCCAAGAAGATGACGGCAACAACTGCTCCAAAACATGCCCTCCTTTCAACATCAAATAATTCCTTTCTCCATTGCATCCTTTCATTACCTTCATTCCTCACATAATTTTCACATCGCTCTCTCAAAATCTTCAACACCTTCTTCGAAGGAACCACTATCATTGTCACAGAACCCTTTGCGTTGCGTTTTGGCCTCAATGAGCCCCGAAAGGGCACGAACATCCTGGTGAAGGTGCTGGAGCAGCAAGGCATGACAAATGTGTTCGTGTACCTTAATGATGCGTCGATGAAGAAATAAAAAACATGAAAGAAAAAAAATGAAAAAAGAGTCAATGACGACCAACAAGAGAGAAAGAGCAAGGGAAGGAGGGAAGAGACTCGTTAATGATTGAGAGATATGGTTGTGAGTATGGAAGGGTCAGTACAAGAAAAGTCAAGCTCAGGAGAGAAGTTGGGTGAGAAAATGAAAAAGTAAAAAATAATTTTATCCTTTCAATTTCTGTCCCCCCTTCAAGATAAATTATACTAAATGGTAAGATAAGATAAGTTGATTGGATACACTTGTCGTATCATATTGGTCTAACAAATACTTGATATAAGATATGATAAAAAAAATTATCTTATCTTCTTCCTTATAAGTGTTTTAAATATACTTCACTTCACTTACAAACCCAAAAGAAATTCATTTTCAAGATCTTTTATTTGCACCCCTCAGCTCGCTAAATACACCTCTCATTATTGTCTTTGGCCCTGTAAACTTCCTTATGAATTTTTTTTACACCCTCAAGATTACTAAATATACCCCATCTCCATTGGTGTACTTAACAAAGATGTGAGTGTAAAAATTAAGTTCCTATTTTTTTTTTTGTCTTTTTGTTTTTTATTTTCCTTTTTTTATTAAATTGAGCTAAAAAGATCTTATTTTAAGCACAAAAAGTGAAATTTAAATATTAATAAAAATATAAAAAGTCAACAAAATTTGAGTGTCTACATTATGTGATGAATTTCTCATGAGAACACATTCTAAAACTCTGATGATGTACTTCTCTTTTGATATTATCTTATGGTCATCTTAGCTTTAATAGTATTTGAATAATCATCTTCTAATGATCTTTTTATCTTCCAATAATGGTGAAATAATTTAGTCTTCTTTATCTTCCAATCAAGTATTTTCTAATCATTTAACTCATAAGTAAAACGTTAGATAATAAATTTTAATTTATTTTATAATCATCAAAACCAATTAGGATCATTTGATTGTTCAAATCTACTGAAACAATCTCCCTACCTACATGAATATTGATTATCAACTAGTTGTTCACACAATCCAAATCTAACTATGTTTATAAATAGTTAGTTCTTCATGTTTTATAAAAAATAACTTAAAATTAAAAAATAAAAAAATTCTAACATATTTATTTTATGTGAAAGACAAATTCAACAATTTTAAAAATTAATAACACAATATCATAATTCAAAAATAAAATACTAATATGTAAAAAAGAAGAAGAAATACATAGGATAATTAACCCTATATTAAACAAACGAAGGATTACTTCTTATGTTACCCATAAATGGGGTCAGGCAGCAATTTGGAGCGAGTTAAAAAGAAAATTGACATTGACCGTGAATGGAAATTCTATTCCTCTATAACGTGAAACTTCAAAAGATTATGTATAGGTTTTTTTTATTTATTACAATTTGTTTACTTTGAACTATTAATATCATCTATATTTAATAAAAAAAAAGTGATAAAAAAGAATAATAAATGATGATTTTAGAAACAAAGTAGATGAACAGTGAACAGAGGACGTTTAAAGCAAGTTGTTAGAAAGTTGTGGAAATGACAAAATTGTGGCTTGCGTAGGCTGAGCTTGTTAAGAGTAAACGAAAAGTAACCTTGATAAATCACAGGAGCAGGAAGCAGGAAGCAGGAAGTAGGAACGTGATTTGTCAAATATGGCTTTTGTCTTTTACTGTTAGCACTCAACATTTACCGCCTTCAATTAAATTAATAATAAGAACATGCGTAGCGTGAGTGCAAAGTGCAATGTCCACGCTGTCACACACCCTTTTCTCTCTCTCTCTCTCTCTCTCTCTCTCTCTCTTCCACGTTTTTGTTACTTGTTCCTCCCTTCTCACTTCCTACTGTCATCATTCCTTGCAAACCATTTCCAATGCAAAACACCAAAACAATAATTCCTTGCTTGCCTGTTTAAATTACTCTAATATCTCATCATTTTAATTATTATAAACACTTTGCAAATTTATTAATAATTTCGAAGAATTCAATCTTTTTCATGCTATATAATAATTTAATTGAGTGTGTAAGCAATTTAGGTCTTGTTACTTTTTTGTCTTTAATGATGAAAAGCTGAAAATATTAAATTTATAGTTTCTTTTTTCATTAAATACGATAGATAGCTCGTGTAGACAAAATGGTACAATTTCTTTCGTTGACAGTAGTAGCTGTGGAATAGAGAATGGGAAATGAGATTGATAACCTCCTCTTTTTAAAGGTTAGACTTTTTTTTCCTTCTTCTAAATCAGTAACTACAGATCTCGCACTCTCTCCCAATTTATTGAATTTTACGTGTGAATTAAATGGACTAATATGCAGGTCTTTGTGGTCTTGCGGATTTTTTTAATTGTATGGAAATAATATATATTTTATTTTTGAATTGGATTGTGATTTGGTTTTTAGAGACTTTTTATTGAATATTGATTAAAAAGTATTAAAAATATTTAAATAAAAATATATTAGATGATTTTTAAAAATGTCTCTAATTTAAAAGATAATATAATTTATAATATTTTTAAAATGTGTTATCCACAATATTGAAGAGAAAAATGTTATTAATAATTAAATAAATCTTCATAAAAAATGTAATAAGAATAATCTGATAAAAAATAATAGATAAATAAACACATTATTATAAGAATTTAATTAGTATATATTAAAAGTGTAAAAGAATTTTACACAATGTTAAATCACAATTCTTCATTTATATAACTTTTAAAATATTAATTAGTAAAATCAACTTACTGTAAACGAATGATTATGATTGCATATATGATCGTACGTATTAAAATTCAATCATAGTTAAATATAGATGTAGTTCTATATAACAAATTCGAGCTATAATAAATAATTAAATGAAATGATATTTTTTTCAAATAAAGAGTACCGATTTTTTCCTTGACCTACCATTATATCTCTTTGAAGACAATTATATTTGAGGTATTATAAAAAAAAATTGTATTTTTTTTAATATGAATACTTGTATTAAATACAGATGTTCCTGCATGTGCTAGGTAACTCTATCCTTTTTGTTGTTTTGATTCTCTATCCAATAGTTGAATCTAAGTTAGTATAGGTGGGATATCTGCAAAAGCACTCAGACGCTCAAGTCAAAAGGGAGTTGACCAATGTATTGAAAAATATAATGTGCAAGTAGGAAAGTAATATTATGTATAAGTGATCAAACTTGTACACATGCTCTATTATTTATAGTGTGTTACCTTTTTGGGTTTGAGCCTTCAAAGGATGATTTGGATCTATCTTTATCTCAAAAAGATAAATTAGCTTAAGAGATAGTTAGGGTTTATCTTTTACCTTACTAGGACAATTTAGTCATTTCAAGTAATATGATGTAATATAGAGGACTACACCTATGAGTGGAGTATTGGGTTGAGTATCTTCGACATTGGATGTTAGCCCGATTTTTATGGTAGGTCCGATCAGTCCGGCCTTTATGGTAGGTCCTGCCTCAGGGCTCTCCTCCTGTACACAATCCCACTATTGTCAAGAAGCGAAGCGACAAAGGCGATAAATATGGCAAAGCTAAGGTTGATTCATGAAAGTCACGTGTTGCGAGCTTGGTGCGGCGAGGCTGTTGTGAGGAACTCTAAGGTTGTAGGGTTTTCCCACCATTACCCTAGTGCACTATTCATGTCAAATTCTAGGGTTCATCAAGGGTTCGGTGAGATGCGAAAAAATGGTGTTTTTGGACCATTTATTTTGGATGATCTAACGGAAATCATGATTCCGCTCTTTCGGCCTCCATGGGCTTTCTTCTTATAAATAGGGAACGTGTGGTTCATTAATTCCACCCTGTTTTATACCTACTACAAAGCTTCCAGCGGTTCTCCCTAGCCTCTAAGTCATCTTCCTCTCAAGTATTCCAAGTTCTTCATCTTCTTTCTTTAGCATTTATTTTACACATGGCTTTTGCGTCAAGTTCTTCTGTGAGGGAAGTGTATCCTCCCTCATTCATTGACCCTTTTGGACAAGTGTGAGTCGGTACTTTGGATGGTGTTGAGGAGGGTTCCACCACTTTTACGCCAGGGGTTTTCGCTAGGTGAACCCCTTTTCAGGAGGAGCATACTTCTTTTGAACAGGCTCGATAGTATCCTTCATGCTTCATTGTCGGGTATGAGTGGATCAGTTCGAAGGTGGCCAAGTATTATTCCCAAATCATGACTAGGGACCATTGTATATCTTTCTACGATACATTCCCTTTTTGTCCTTTGGATGACCCAACTTTGGCACTTTTCAAAATGAGAGGTTTCCAAAGCGATGGGACTCTAGATTCAGACTTAAGTGTTTAGGAACACTCCTCTCTCGAATAACCGAGACTTTTTCTAGTTTTCTAGGCGTACACCTGCCTTTTCAAGGACCTGGACATAAAGATCCCCTCCGATAAATTTACCATGGGCGTTTTGTGCATAATGAATTACACATTTACCCAGATTCATCCCAATGTATGGGCACCATATAGGGCTTTAGGGCCCTTTGTTAGTTTTGATATTTGAAAGTCATCTTGAGTCTCTTCTTTCATTTCTACTGAACTTCTCCAATTAGTCTGGATAGATGGTCCTCTATTAGCCACGTGGTTAGATGCCCCTTATTTAAGGTTTTCACCTCTTCTTACAAAAAGTTTAAATCAAATTTTATGAAGATTGTGTTGAAGTTCAGTCAGGCGGCCAATTATTTTTATGAACACGAAGGGATGTCGTTGTTCCCCTTCAACTGGTAGTAGGAGCCTCGTTGTCTTTCTGCATTGCCCTTTGATATGCTATTTGAGCAGGAGAAGACAAATGTGATGTTCTAATGTCAATGCCCAAGTGCCTCACTGCTTTCCAAGTGCTCTGTTTATGACGCTCTCCTAACCCAGCTTGGGATTGCAAAGGTAACAGACAACTTAGTTTAGGTCAAGTCGATTTTTCTTATCTTTTATGTGTATGCTAACACTTTGTATGTATTTGAATTTTGCTTTTTTAGGATCATAAAAGAACATGATGAATGACAATGAGACCATCCTCTAGACTTTCGCTCTGAAATCCAAACACAATCTCCGCCTGGGATCAACTTCGAGACCCTCCACCACTCCAGATGGGAGAGTATCATTCGCTTGTTTGATTTTATAAGGTATTTTCATGCCCAGATTATTCAACTAGGAAGGTATCCTTCAGCCTGCCCATTGCTCTGTGGGTGCTCAACCAAAGAAAACTAATGTTTGATGCCAAGACTTGAAAGGAACTCACTAAGCTTCCTATTTGTAAATTGCAAGCCATTATTGGAAATTAATATTGTTGTATGCCAAACCAGGTGAATACATTCTTCCACAAGAACTTCTGCATATTTATGGTGAGTGGTTCTGTCTTTGTCCACTTAGTAAAGTGATCAATGGCTACCAACAAAAATTTTCTTTATAAAGTGGCAACGAGGAAAGGGTCGAGTAGGTATATTCCACAAACCGCAAACAACCAAGGTGTTGAGATGAGGGTGAGGTCCCTTGCTAGCTGATATATCGAATTCATGAATTTTTAGCAAGATATACACTTCTTAACGAATTCCACACAGTCAGCTTGCAGGGCCAACCAGTAATATCTGACCCTTAACACCTTCGGTGCCACTGTTCTTCTCTCGAAGTAGGGGCCACAAACCTTTTCATGTATCTCCCGTAGAACATAGTATGTCTGCTCTGTCCTTAAGCATTTCAGCATTGGTTTAACAAAGCTTATTTTAAATAGTATATGCCTCATCATCGACTATTGGATCACTTTGGTTTTACAATTTGGGCCTCATTTGGGTCATTCTAGAGTTGCTTGTGTTATAGGTATTTTCTAATGGGCGTCCTCAAATCATATAGTTCTTCAAATACTAGGTGAATTTGAGTCTACATTATGCTAGGCTGGCTCAATTTAAGGAATAAAAAGGTTTTTAACTGGTGTTTCTTCTTTGTACTAGCTAACCGAACCAATTGGGCGACCCTAGTGTTTTCTTTCCATGGAATGTGCTGGACCTTGAATTCAGTAAAGTACTCCCCCAACTATTTGACCAAATGATAATATTGCAAAAAGGTAGTTTCCTTGACCTGAAATGGGCCAGTGATCTGCTTGGCCATTACTGTGAGTCTATGAGACACTTAACCATTTTGTGCCCATGTCTTGGGCCAACTGCAAACCAACTACCAAGGTTTCATATTCTACTTGGTTATTCAATCCTTTGAAATTGAACCTTAGTGCTTGATCCAACACTAGTCCTTTAAGTCCTTCTAGAATCACCCCAACTCCACTGCCTTGCCTATTTGATAATCTATCAACTCGGAGGTGCACAAGTTCCAATGAACATTCCTCCGGGTCTCATTTTTGCAATGAAATCAGGTAGGTTTTGTGCTTTCATTGGTCTATTCAATTCATAGGGTAGATTGAACTCTAACAGTTCAATTGCACATCCAATCATTCTACCAGCTAGTTATAGCTTCTGTAGCATTTTTGCGATTAAACAGCCGGTTCAGACAATGATTTAGTGCCCGTAAAAGTGTTGGCAGAGCCTTCCTGTCATTGTAACAACTGCCAATGTCGCTCTTTCAATGATATAATACCATTTTTCAGCATCCTCCAGAGTTTTACTGATGAAGTATACCAGGACATCTCACTTCCTTTGGACTGGACCAAGACAACACTGAGGGTATGCTATGTGATTGATATGTATAGGATTAGCCCAATGCATGAGTCAGGCTTGGCCAGGATCGGTGAAGTGGACAATATCTGCTTGAGCTTTTGAAAAAAGAGTTTACATTCAATGGTCCATGCAAAATAAGTGACCTTCTTCAATAGTAGTGACATGGGTCTAGTGGCTTTAGCCAAGCAAAGTAGGAACTGAGCTAAAGCTGCTAGTCGACCTGTCAATCTTTGCACTTTCTTAGGGTTTCTTGGGGATTGCATGTCCAATATGACCTTGACATTTATCTGAGTTGGCTTCAATCCCCCGATTGGTCAACATGAACCCCAAGAATTTTCCTCCCTATACCCTGAAAACACATTTTGCTAGATTCAATTACATATTTTATCGTCGAATCAAGGCTAATACCTCTCTTAGAATCTTGGCATGGCCTTTCGGTGTTTCAAACTTCACCACCATGTTGTCTATGTACACCTCTAGGCATTTTCTCAATTAATGGTCAGAAGATTTTGTCCATTAACTTTTCATAGTGGCTCCGAAAATTCTTTAGTCCAAAAGGCAAAGACTAAATAACAAAAAATAGCCTAATTTGTAATGAAGGCAGTTTAAGCTTAGTCAGCTGGGTGCATCTGAACTTAGTTATAACCTGAGTATACGTTTAAAAAGCTAAGTAATTGGTGTCTAGTTGCACCATCCACCAATGTGTCTATGTTTGGGAGGGGGTAAGCATCCTTCGGACTAGCTTTATTTAGATTTGTGAAGTCAATGCACATTCTCCACTTGCTGTTTGCCTTTTTTACCATTACCACATTAGCTACCAGTTAGAGTATTCAATCTCCTTGATAAAACCAGCCTTAAGCAACTTTATTGTTTCTTCTTGTACGACTTTACTCCTATATCTTCTCATTTGTCTCTTCTTTTATGCCACCAGTCTAGCATGGGGACTAACTGCCAATTTGTGGCAGTGGAATCAGAGGTCTATCCCCGACATTTCAGCTGCTAACTAGGCAAAAAGGTCAGAGTTTTGCTGGACTTCCTCTACTATGGTCTACCTTATGGCCTCCAACAAATTGGAACCTATGTTTGTGACTTGTCTCAACTGTGAACTAACTTAAAGTGGTTCGATAGGCACTATTAGCTCAACATGATAGTCAATATTAGCTTAGGTCTAAATCTACTATATCCTCAGCTTGTGCTCCCCCATGGCCACTAAGTTGACTTGGGACCTCTGCTCTTCCACTATCGGGGTTACCTTGAGGTTGACCATGTAACATTCTCGAGCTGCACGCTAATTAACATGTATTGTGACAACTCCTCCTTTAGTGGATGCGAACTTTATTACTAGATGGGGAGTCAACACAATGACTACCAACATGTTTAAAAAGGGTCGACCTAGTAGGACATTGTACAAGGTGTTAGTTGTACAACTAAGTACCAGACTTTAATCACCCACTCTCCTTCTCCTTCAAAACTAAACTTGTGAATAAGTTAATGCACCCTTTAGTGCCCACTCTTTCTCCAGCAAACCCTACCAACGGTTCATCATAGGGAATCAATTCTTCTTCTTGGTGACGAGAAGGCTACAACTAGAAGATGATAGTTGCAGGGTACATAAGACTTCCGGGCTACCTTTGCTCTTTCTAGCAAAAAATGAATAACTCAATTTTGGCATGCTATGACTGACTGACGTTGGCTCTATACCCTAACTAAGCTGTTCTACTAGTAAATTATCCTACTGGACACTTTACTAGTTCCGGCTTAGGGGAGGAGAAGTAAAGGGTTCCAATTTTTTGAAAGTCTTCCAATACAAGATATTAGTGTAGCTTTCTTGATCAACCAATGTCTTCTGAACGATGCAACTTGATATCTCAACACTAATCACCATGGGGTCATCTTGTATCGGGTCAATGGCTTTGAAGTCCTTATTAATGAAAGTGATGTTCGGCATACAGGGTCTACAATATTGATGGTTTTAACCTAGCAGAGGTATCTTTTTCGAATAGAAGGCGTACTTCCTCTATCCACAAAGCCTCCTAAATGGTATTAATTATTCTTTTTGTCACTTCATTTTGGATGCTTTCTTTCAGCCTCTCCTTGGAATGGCTCCAGCTCCTCCTCCCATCATTCCGATTCCTGTCATAATTCATTACTCTCCTATGTTAGTTAGGTCTTTTTCTGTTATCACCTCTATAGTCTAGACTTCTCTTGTCCCTCCACCCTTAAAAAGGTTTCAGATCTTCCCGGATGTAATTTCTCAAGTAACTAACTTTTATTAGGTCCTTAATATCTTTTCGTAACGTTGCACACTCTTCTATCGAGTGTCTATGGTTTTTGTGATACTGACACTCCCTTGCCTTATCCACACTAGAGGGGTATAGGCCTTCTTAGAGTACGGCACAAGCTCCATGGATAAGGTGTGTTCTAACACTATGGCACTACTAGCATTGAGAGGAGTGTAATAGACATATTTTATTTTGAAAGTTTTTTTCTTCAGGAGCACCAGTTTGCCCCTTCAACTGGCTGGTGTCGCTATCTTTTTTGCCTGCCTTGATGGCATGGGCCCTAGCTCGAGACTTTTCCATATCTTTCATCTCCATGTACGATGTGACTTGTGCTCGCAATTCTTCTATGGTAGCTACTTGGTCCAAACACAGGCTATCAGACAGTTTGCCTAGCTAAAGGGTAGTTATGAACATGAGTATAGCGGTGTCAAGGGAAAGACCTTTGATCTGAGAAATTGTTTTCTAATAGTGGTCCATGAAGTCACGTAAAGACTCGGTCTTTCCTTGGCAGTATCTAATGAGTGCTAGTGGGGTTGGCCGGTTGGGATGACAAGGGCGAATTTATTCACAAATTGGGCTAAGAATTCCACAAAGGAAGAGACAGACTTTATTGGGAGTTTGGCGAACCAGTTCAGGGCTTGACCAGCTAAGCAAATGGGGAAAACTTTGCATAATATAACATCAGTAGTGGTGTAGAGTCAAGCGCGTGCAACAAAGGTATTAATGTGCCTTTATAGGTAAATTTCGCCAATGTGCTTGAGTGCGGGCTATTTCCATTTGCTAGGCATGTGACTTTCCATGATTCCAGGACAAAAGCATGGAGCATCTCTGCCCCGTTGAAGATTCTGGTAGCTCGCGACTTTGTCTCAGTAGTGACCTTGGTAAGCAGGGACTGTACGATATGAGTTGAGGTATGGGCCTAAGGGGTAGCAATGGTCGGATTGAGGGTGATCACCTAGCCGAATGTGAAGGATGTGTCAAACCTTGATGTTGCGAGGTCGGCTCATCTTCCTTTCCTTTTTTCATGTTATCAATTTCTCTATGCAACCTCTCATTTTCCTCCCGGAGCTTGACCATGTCCAGTTGTATTTGCTGGAAGGCTCCACGCAAGGACGTGTCTTTCCAGTTTTAGGGCCTTGGGGAACATGATTCTTACACAGGTGGTCATGCAGACTTGCGACATTGCTCCTTGTAGTTGCCATTGTAGTATTTGGTCAGTCTTTTTATCGAGTTCGAAGGGTATAACTTACTTGGCCCATGATGGGCATCAACTATTCTTGCACGTGATGGGTAGGTCTCTCCTCCTTATTGCTTTGACTCTCTATCCACCAATTGACTCCAAACTAGTACAGGTAGGGTACCTGCAAAAGCATTCTAAAGCTTAAGTCAGAAGGGAGTTGACCAATATATTGAAAAATACAATGTCAACAAGAATGTAATATTATGTATCAATGATCAAACATGTACACATGTTTTATTATTTATAGCATGTTACCTTTCTAGTGATGGCCTTTTAAGGATGATTTGGATCTATCTTTATCTGAATCTTTAGGCTTAAGAGATAATTAGGTTTTATCTTTTACTTTACTGGGGACAATTTACTCCTTTCAAGTAATATAATGTAATATAGTGGGTCACCCCTTTGAGTGGAGTACTGGGTCGGGTATCTTCGACACTGGATGTCAACCCGACTTTTATGGTAGGTTCAGTCAGTCTGGTCGCCCTTTATGGTAGGTCTGACCATGGGGCTCTCCTCCTATACAACGAACATTTCATTTACTATAATTCAAATTTCAGTTAATTTTATTGTGGAATAATAATTCTTTTTACTCAACTTAATTTGTTTCATAGTGTGTGGGTTTTCTTTTTTCGTAAGAAAGAAAAGTTATTTTAATTTTTAACATAATGTTATTCATACAATTTTTTAGGTGTAACACCATTTTTTACTTTACATATTATAAACACTCTTTAATACATTCTAATGTTCTTTTTGTTTAACGAAAAGGATAGGATGAACAGGAGAGATGAGAAATTTTAATTAAAACCTGATTTTTTTATGCATACTATCTTGGTTAATTAGGTAGTAATTAATTGTTTCACCGCTAGTCACGAGACATCGTTAGGGTAAGTCACCACATCCAAGGTATTGTCTAGGGATAGCAACAGGGTGGGAGTGAGTTTTCCCTCCCAACCCCATCCTCGGAAAGTGCAGGACAATGGTGGAAGCAAGGGCGAGTATAAAGAAGGAGAATATGAAATTTTAATCCTTGTCCTCATCCTCATTGGGTATTTTTAGGATTGGGTATCCTTGCGGTACCCCACTATATTATTTTTTATAAATTTTATTTAAATTTACTTATAATTTATTAAATAAATTATATATTAATTTATTAATTATATTTAATTTTATTAATTATTAAATAAATTATATGTTAAATTATTAATTATATTTTTAGTTTTAATGATCCACAAAGGTGTAGATATGTAAACAAACAAGTAAGATTTGTTTAACATATAATTATATTTAAAACAGAGAAGTGGGATTGAGACGGTTGCGGGGATGGGGTGGGGACGGGATGGTACTCATGGGGGTGAGCATGATTGTCATCCTTAGTATTGTCTGCTTTGAAGCTGGTGACTCCTTCATGTTTTGTCCTGAAAATACGCATAGATGGATTAAGGGAGAATGGTGTTTATAGATGACCCTTGACCTTGATTTTTAAGCGATGTGAGACTTTGGGTGTATCGGAACAAGCCCCATAGTCATGGCTAATGGGTGTGAAAGCCTGGGTTTGGGCCCCATGATTACGTCAATGTTCCTGTCACCCATCCCGAGACATTGTTAGGGTTAGTTAGCATGTCTAAGGTATTGTACACTTTGGAGCCCGTTGACTCTATCATGGTTTTGTCCTGAAAAGACGTTTTGGTGCGCTTAGGGGATAAGGTATTTATAAATTATCATTTCCTCGATTCCTAAGCAATGTGAGACTTTTGATGTATTGGAACAAGTCCCCTAGTTGTCGCTAAGGGGACTGAGAGCAAGGGTTTGACCCCACAGTGAGCGCCAATGTTCTTACCACCAGTCTCAAGGTCATCACATATAAGGTATTGTCTGTTTTAGAGCTCATTGACTTCGTCATGATTTTGTCCTGAAAAGGCATCTCAGTGGGTTAAAGGAGGAAGGTGTTTACAAACTACAATTGGTCTCAATTCCTAAGCGATGTAGGACTTTGACTGTATCAGAACAAACCCTCTAGTTGTGGCTAAGGGGTGTGAGAGTGTGAGTTTGGCCCCATGGTGGGTGCCAATGTTTTTATCTCTAATCCTAGGACATCGTTAGGGTGGGTCACCACATCCAAGATATTGTCCTCTTTAGAGTTTGTGGCTCTGTCATGGTTTTATCCTAAAAATTTGTCTTAACCTTAGATCCTAAGTGATGTGGAACTTTGGAAGTACTAGAACATTAATCTTTTAATTAATTCATCTTTTCACTTTTTTTATAGGTCAAATGTTAGTATTATTAGTAATGTTAATTTTTGTTAATTGTGAGATTTGAACTCACAACCTTCCCTCATGTTCCTCCTTCTTCAATCAACTCAGCATCCTTATATCTCCTAATTCATCTTTTCACTTGTAAATCAATTTTAATATTTTATTAAGTTTTTCTAAGATCTCAAACTAGTTAAAGGCTAAGATATTACTAGGGATAATTTGTTATCTTGGTAAGACTTGTTGCTTTCTATGTATGATACCACTATAGATTGAGATTTCATAAATTGTAACTTTATTTGAAATTACCCAAAAACACATATTTCTCGGTATTAAGGGCTATTCATGGTTTGGGTTGGCTCAATTTGAGAGAAAACAAAAATTGAACCAATTAATTTTAATTAGGTTGAGTAAGTTTGATTTTTTGAAAATTTTCCCCTTAACCCGAACCAATGATAATCGGTTTGTTTGATTCAGTTTCATGGGAAACCAATAAAAAATTTAAAAATCAATTTTTTTCATTAAATCGTTAAAGAATAATTTTATACTTAAAACTAGTTAAATTCATTAGCTTACTAAACTCATAATTTTATAACAAAATATCAAATATTTTATATATACTAAATTAGTCAAATTAAATTATTAAAACAACACAATATAAACTTAAAAATAAATATATAAAATAACTTAAAAATTTACTAACTTAATTAAAAATATAAAATAATGCAAAAGAATAAAGACAAAATGTTTTACATGTTGAAACCCTAAACAAAACACCGAAAAATGCTACTAAATTTATTAACTTAAAAATATAAAATAAACATATAATAATAATATAATATATATACTTTTGGGTTAGTTCAGGTTAGGTTAGGATTATGAACTCCGAAAACGGCAAACCAAACCAGACATGGTAAGTTTTGATTGGGTTGGGTCGGGTTCAAACCTGATTAAGTGAAAAAACCGAATCAAATTTATTAATTTGATTCAATTTACCAAGTTCGTTGGTTAACTTGAACCGATAAACACCTAACAGTAGGAATAGCAACGGGCCAGGACAAGCATGGGTAGTGGTTACCCGCTACAAAAATCTATCATCCGTTACCTGCTATAGAAATACCCACAAGTTTTTTTATTACCCGTGGGTATCCACGGGTGCCATTAAATATTTTTTATAAGAAGTTTTATTAAATAAATTATTTATTTTTTAAAAAATCTAGAAATAAAATTATACTAGTTTCTATAAGATTAATTATATCTAAAAATAGATTAATATAATATACTATAAGCAAATGTTTAATACAAATAAAATATTTATTTATATTATTAATATTTTTATAATAAATAATTTTATTAACTATGAAGTTTTCATAAAAATATAAGATTGATATCAATGAATTTTGGTAATTAATATTTTAATTTGATTTATTTTCAAAAAATATTATTTTTTTAACTTATATATATATTATTTTAATTTAGCGAGTATCCACGGGTATGAGTATTATGATACCCATATTTGTACCCGTTAAAAAGCGGATAAAAAAAAAACTGTATCCACAAATACTGATATCCATTTATACTATCCGTACAAATATTTTCGTAAATTTTATCCACGAATATATACGATAACAAATGTTTTTGCCATTTGTACAGTTAAGGGTGTTACAAATAATGTAAGCAACTCTTACATGCATTTTTCTTTCCAACGTTTCTCGAACATCTTTCTAGATTGTAATACATTCCTCTGAGTGAACGTAATAATAAATTTTTTCTTATACTATGTTTCCTACACCTTGTTGGAAGTAGTGATGACACTAGATATAAGTTTTGAACTTTAATAGAAAATGAAAGGTTAATGTTAAAAGGAAAGAAGCAAAACTCAATAGGAATTTGTGGGGGAAAATTTACAAATAATAATAAAAAGATCGAGAACAATTTAATAAAATTATGTAAAATTTATTAATTAATTTTTACTCTCCTCAAAATTTCGTTAATATTGAAAGGAAAATAAAAAGAATGTGTAGGAATTTTGCTTTTCTCCTTTACCCTCTCTTCTTTAAAATGAAACTAAACAAAATATATTATTTTTTAAATTTCTATCCTCTCCTCTCCTTTCCTTCCCGCGGGATGTAGGTGATACATTATTTTTTGTTTGGTCGCAGTTATGCTAATTAGAGTACATTGATGCCTTTTTTAAAAAAAATAGAGTACATTGAATATTATATAGTTACTATTTCCTTTTCTCTTTTATTTATTTTTCGGTAGTACTGGTGGTTGAAACATTAAAGATAGATTTATTAAATAGTATAAATAATATTTTAATTATATGAAATATTTTTTAATGTATCGAAGGTGAAAAGAGAGTATATTGTAAGGAAGGAAGGAGTTATTGAAATGATGAAATAATCATAATTTATTTCATAAAACGTGGAATTTTGTCTTTTACCTTTGCAATTGACTATGAAGAGGTAAGTTTGGAAGCTTAAAATGGAAAATTAGGAACCTGGGAGTTAGGATGATATGGGTAAGCAAAGAGCGTGTGAAGGTGGAACTGAGTGGTGAGTGGGTATTAGTATCGCACGTGGAAGGAGTGCGACAGCTTGAGGTGTGACTGTGTCTTCACGAGGAAAGAACGCCGTAGAGTGTAGAAGATTCAATAGCCGTCGGTGAAGACCACGTGTCCATCAAACTGAATCTAACACAAAAAAACACACACATGGACACCCAAGTTTGGTCTGAGTCAAACAAATAACAGACCAAGTGGTCCTCACTCCTCTCTCAATCTCAGAGGCAGAGGCAGAGGCAGAGGCTCACACCATTACCCAACCCTCTCATTCTCATCTCAAACACCTTCTCCACGCAACACCTTCTACTTTTAAGTTTTACACCACTCCATTTCCATTTTCCACTATTGCCCTTCCCTACACCAACCAACATTACCTTCTAATTAACTTCTTTTAAAACTAAATATTCCCATTTCTATCTTTTATTATTCACCCTCTTCTCTTCTTATTCACTTTGTCCCTCATATACACCTTATATTTTATTTTTCAAAAATATTTCACTAAATTAAATTAAATATTAATATTTATAAATAATTCTTGCTCTCAAATTCTAAGACTTTTATCGGTTCGCTTTTGTTTTTTAAAATTTGTTTTTGAAAAGAAGAGAAAAAAGATTTATTTAAGACTATTATTTAAAAATTATTTTGAAGATATAAAAAAAAAAAAAAACTTACTCATATTTATTAAAATTTTATTAATAATAAAAAATATATTTTTATTATATTTTAAATTTTTAAAATAAAAATATAAAATTGAAAAACAACATTATAGCGATTTCTGTTAAAAAATTAGAATTATTTTTAGAAACTATTTTAAAAAAACAATAATAAAACAAGTATTTTAATTTTTAAATATTAAAATATTATTGTTATCTAAATACATATTCTGTTCTGCTTGCTAAGGTAGAACACCAAGAATTTTATCTTTTTTGTAGATTTATTCAACTTCAATCAACTAAAATTTAAAATGACTTTTAGATTGATAAAAAAATTGAAAACCCGTATACCATTAGTAGTCTTTCTTTTTTTAAAATAAAAACCTTATCTAATACGTAATAGTTGGACTATTCATAAATTCATATACGCTTATACAATCACGAGGTGAAAATTTTGAATTTGTGTGTTTGACAAACGACTTTGTTGCACCGGACAAATCATACCTTAGTTCTGTCTCATACGTTTCTACGTGTGTCGTACAAGTAAAGTGATGCGTCCGTGAATTACGTATAAAAAAATTAATCAGATATTTCTACAAATAAACTTATTAAACTAAAGTATTGACTTTATAATAAAATTTGAATCTCCAAATATTATTACTTATAATTAATTTACACTTACAATTTAATTCAGGAGTGGTTACAGATTAATTTTAAATCGTCACTATGATTTGATTGGCAAATCGCGTTTGACCCATTTTTACTGTTCAAACAATTAGGCATGACAATTAATCTCAATCTCACACAATATCTGATTTAATCAAATTCGAATACTGTCCTTTTCATTAAATCGGCTTCAGAATGTGATGAATATATTTACAATATTAATTTCAGCAATGTGAAGAAACACACCCTTGTTCCCTTTATTCCCTTACATAATCCATATAGTAATTACATCGTGATCTGAATAAAATATTTCACCAATTTAAAAATAAAAAGTAATTACATGGTGATCAAAGGTAATTTTTGGTAATAATGTTTTTTTCCTCACCAGATGGATGACTTTATGATCCATTGTGCTAAAATGCGAAAGACCACCTTTTCATGTGAAGCATCATTTCTTCACCTTCGAAACCAATACAACCTACACCACACAAAAGGTGCAGAAGTAGTACATTTTATGTGTTTTCACTCTTCAACAATCAATATTAGTAGCTTCTTTTAACTTCACATAATCTTTTATCTAGGTGTAGAATAACAGTTTAGAAAAACAAATGCAAAAGGGGACAACGCTCCTCCGATGGGGACATCAGCTTCTTGTTCTACCGACGCAAAAAATAATTTTTTGAAATGTGATTAGGATTGTTCTTAAAGACTTAACTGAATAATCTTTACAAATCTCTCGTAGTATAATAAAAATCTTTCTCTCACTAATTTTTTAAGTGCTCAGATTGCATGGTTAGATTTTCAAGTAGCTGTGGGAGTAGTTGTTGAAAATAAATTGCACATTAAAATATTAAATATTACAGTTATATTAAACCCAATTAATATGACTATTGTAATTAATATGATGATTACGTTTTAATTGCACTACAACTAACCGAGATCTAAATTTATGGGCACGAGATTTTTCTTTTTACTAACTTCTTGAATAAGTTTGTTCATTTGTTTTAATATAAATTTTTCTCACATAATTCATTTAAGAAACATATGACTTTGACTTTTGTAATTGTATATGTAAATTTTTTAGTGTAATATTATGTAAAGATTGTTGTTGAATCTTATTATACGATCACAAATTTTAAGTAGGCAGAACTAGCATTCAAGTTGAATAAGTACAATGCATATATACAGGGGAATTGAGGAGAAACTTGTATTATTACCTGATAGTTTTTAATATATTCTTCTTACACTTAGAGGTAGGTTTTCTATACTAAACTTTGAGATTTAATAAATTCAACCAAATCTTGTACAATTTTTTGTATGGTTCTTGTAGAAAGTAAATGAATTTAATTTGTATGCATTGAGAGTGTAAAATTTTTTTACATTGTTAATATTAATGGTTAACGTCAATAAATTTACTATAAATAAAATATTATGATTAAATGTTAATATAAATTTTTTTGAAATGACGTGCCCTAACTTATTGAAACTTTATTTATTACAAAGTTTTTATTTAATTATTTTATATGTCTATTAGATAAAAGAATGGTAAAGACTTTATGAACTTTCAATTTCTTATAGATAAAATCAATCAACGATTGAGAAATTGGAAAATAGAAGTTCTGACTTTTGCAAGACACCTTACCTTGGAAAAATTTATTTTGCAAGAATTGCCTACTTATATAATGCAAACTAATTTTTTGCCTATGTCTATATGTAACTTGATTGATAGGAAATGTAGGAATTTTATCTATGACAACTCTGATTCTTTTAGGAAGGTTCATTGGCTTGGATGTGATGCCCTTTGCAAACCCAAACGGGCAGGTGGACTTGGACTGCAAAAGACTAGACATGCTAATATCTCCTTACTCTCAAAAGCAGAATGAAGGGTTCTTTGTAGACAAACAAAGATGTGAGTCCACTTAATTTGGTCTAAGTCCAATTATGGTGGGGCTATGAGACCTCGTATTAAACCAACTTGAAAGAGTACCAATTTTTGGAAAGACATCATTGTGGCTGGAGCAATATTAATCAGAATATTATTTGGCATGTATGGAATGGTAGGGAAGTTGACTTATGGGCTGATAATTGGCCCCTAGTTGTAGCCCCCTGATAAATTGGTGTATTAGAGAATTGCCTCTGCAAAATGTTTATAAAACTTGTTTTTATGTAACACTTGATGGATTTTGGGATGCCAAAAAATTATCTAGCTTTCTGCCAACGAATGTGGTTAAAGATATTTGTTTTGTTGAAGTGCCTATAGGAGATATGGAAAGGGAGGTTAGATGTTTGCTTTTCAACAAAATTAGCATATGAAAGCTTACTAGATCAAAAATCTTTACAGGGTATGCCTATTTTTTGACGTGGTGTGGAAGTGGGATGACCTGAAATGCATCCATGTTTTTCTGTGGAAGCTTGCTTGTGTTGTGTTGCCAACAAATGAGTTAAGGTATAACCGACATATGGCTGGTAATCCGTTTTGCCCATTTTGTGGTTTGCAGAAAAAGTCCTTGATGCATGTTTTTTGAGACTGTGTTCACACTATCAATGCTTGGACACATATTGGTACAATAGGTTATTCAAATTTTTTCAGACAACAAATTTTTGACCCGTGGTTATTAACAAGCCTAAAATAGGATAGGGGTGGAATCAATTATTTGGTATTGTGCTTGATAGAGTATGATGGAAGAGGAATCACTTTGTATTTCAATTTAAGTGTAACTCAAAGGAACAAGTAGTTGAGCTTGTGTGGGCTTTTGTAAAGGAGATAAGAGATGCTCATCACATGTGCTCAATCATGAAGGAGAAGGGATTAAAGTCCTTTGATGATGTTCAACTTTCTGCTTGGGTAGTTCCAACCATAGGCACAATCAAGATTAGTCATTATGCGACTGTTCTTGTCAATCACAAAAAGGTTGCTGTTGGAGGGGTGATACGTGATCATAACGGGAAGTTCCTTCTTGGGTTCTTTCATTGATCCAATTTTGCCAAGTAGATGAAATTGAGTTATGAGCTATGGTTCAATCTCTAAAGATTGCTTATGAGCATGGGTACTGGTCAATGACGATCGACTATGATTCTCTCAATGGCATAAAGATTCTATAGGAAGGTTGCACCCTTTACCATGACTTTTACCCCATTTTAGAATGCATCTGTTGAAACTGTGGGAAAGCAGAATACTATAATTTTATCTTTGTGCCCCAAAAAGCTAATATTCTAACTAATGGTCGTACTAAGCTAGGTTTTTAAGCAAATAAAATATCTGTTTTGTTCACTTCTGTACTAGAATCCTCATCTGTTGTTTATGAGAATAACTTGCAATGTATGTTTGATATCTGAATCTATCAATTAATCCGGACACGTTTTTGCCTAATTCTTTTAAATATACTATATGATATATCCAAGAAAGTTAAAAAAAAAAATATTGTCTAGAAGAGACACACAAATCGTTTAAACCGTGATCATTTGCTTAATCCGACATTTATATTTTGAGGTCTTATGTCTGAATCATGATCAAATGAATTTTATGATATATAGCATGCGTGACTGTGTGAGATGTTTTTGTTGATTATTGTCTGTTAATGCCTCACTCTTGAATTGCTTATATTTTAACGGATTGACACGCACCAAAAGTCAATAGTTGGAGATACAATCACTCAAGTTATCTCTCTATATTTTGATATATTTTATAAGAATTTATAGATCACATTCACTTTATAAAGTATTTTCCATGTTATTCAATTTTAATTTATAATTAATTATTTGTATCATTTAAAAAAAATTATTAATAAAATCAATAAGTTGACATAAATAATAGATTATAATTAAATAACTGTGTAAAACCTACTTTAGCCTGATCTATCTTCTTATTTTATAATTTATACAGTCCACATACGAGTAATCTAATTTATTTTTTTATATACTAATATTTTTATATATTATATATTGAAAGAGAGTAAGCAAATATAGTCTAAAGAACACCATTATTTTTAAAATTTAAAACAGCACTAATCAATTAAACTATAAAAATGCTATTAAGAACCTGAATTACATTAAAAAATAATACTATTAGCTATGTAAAAGTTGAAAATACGATGAGAATGTATAAAAAAATTCCTAAATATAAGAAATCTATGTGCATGTCTAAAAATATTTCTGTAAATATGCTAAACATTAATGAACTGGATTGTAATTAAAGAATGGGAGGTATAAAGAGGATAAGGACGAATATATAATAATAATAATATTTAATAAGCAACTTCGGTGCTGCTAGAAGATAAGAAAGTGGAGTGGCAATTGTGTATATATATAAAAAAAGAAATAAAGAAAGAAAGTGGCAATTGATTGGATGTACGTATGATCAATTGCGTAATGCTTTCTATTGACTGGGAATTGTCCCACTTGCACCTGGAATAATGCCCATTGATGAGACTACCAACCTTCTTCCCTTTTTTTTTCAGTGACATCAATAATAGTTTATATTTATTCCTTTCTTGCATTGCATATTATGTTAATATCTTAATATATTTTCTCTATTCTACGTGATTGAATGCAACCAGTGCCATTATTTAATTGGTGATATAAAGTTAGAATCCATCTACACCACAGATTTATATTCAGATATTTAATTAAGTCGAGTGTAAAATGTTTTCACTCGTAAAAATTTGCAGCTTCATTCTAGAAAACACTTAACAACTGTATGTTTAATCTGTACGCATCAAATTCTAATTTAAAATCTTTACACTAACATTTATCTACTGTCTACATCTACAAATAAACTTATAAATCAATGTCCTCGCACACTTACACTATCAAATTATGTCTCGATAGATAAAAAGAATAAAATAATACTCACATACTTTTAATATTATGTTCTATTTTATTAATATATTTTTGTTTTCCCCCTTCAATAATTGTAGAGTATGAGATTAAATGTCTTTTTAAATTTTCTTATAAAAGTTTTGAAATAATTAAATTGAGACATTTAAGTCGCTTTACTTTATTTTGCCTCTAATATTTTATCATTTAGACTGATAATTAGAGTTTATTTTTCAAATAAAGCTTAAATCCAAATCTTATACGTGGAGAAATAGGTACAAAGTGAGCTTTGTTTATCTGATTTATTTCAAATTAATCGATGTTAAAATAAATTAAGAATAATGAAAATTTATGATAAAGAAATGAGTGAAATATTTTCATCTCTAAAATACTAAACCAGTGATATTTGGGTCTTAATTTATTTTTTTTATAAATGTGCATGCTCTCGAATTCTTTCTTATCGTTTGCATATTAGCTTTTTCTTTATTAATGACATTTAGTAAATGTACAATTAATAATTAAATGTTAAGTGACAATTTTAATCTCTAATAACACCTATCAAGTCCTTCGTATTAAAAAAAAAATTCTATAATAATTTTTAACCGTTAAAAATAATAAACATCATAATTAAAAATAATACTATCCTCTCCTTTCTCTTCCTGAGCGACCCCTGCACTATCACCCTTTTCTCCACAAAAATAAGACCGACAACTCCATTGAAAACTTAATGCTAAAACTCAACCATATCAGAATTTAAAGAAAAGAGTTAAAACTAAATAAATAAATGGGTATTTTCAAATTCAGTGGATGTTTAAAGAAGATAGGCAAATACATGAAGGAGAAGATATTCCTTTCATAATCACCAGTTCAAATAGTAAAAATACCAAATAACAACAAATTTTAAAATAGGAAAAACAGGGGGAAAAAACGAAAAATACCAAATAATACCAAATTAAAAAAAAAAATATTTGTAGGTTCTTCATTTTCACGGTCTCAAAAGTGAAATATATCGTAATAAAAAATGTACCAATAATCCAAATCTGAAAAAAAAAAATCTAAAATGGGATTAAGGTGGAGAGAGAAGATGGAAACATGAAGAGGAGAGTGGGGTGGGGGGCGAAGTGCACACGGAGGTGGAGAGGGGGAGTTTTGGGCGGTAAATGGTAATGATATTATTTTTAAATTGATTTTTTAAGAAAGATAAATAATTAAATTGATTATTTTAATAATAATTTTTATTATTTTTAGTAGTTAAAATTCTTCACAAATGTTTTTAGAAGGACTTATATATCAACGAGAGGAAAATTTAAGAACTTATGTTTCTTTAAAAATCTTTGAAATTCAATAAGCTAATTTAATAATTTTGACTACCAAATATCTATCCAATTTTTTGATAACTTTTAAACTGATTTTGTTAAATATTACCTAAATCGGACGATAAAATATAATATACAATTAAGAGAGATAAGACAGAAATTTTAAATATGAAAGCATATTAACCTTCAATAGAACATTTGATTTCATAAATATAAAATTTCACTGTAGCAATGTTTAAATGCAGTTTTGATTTTTTTATTTTTTAAAAATTAATAATTTTGGTTATTTTATTTTAAAATAGAGATATTTAAACTTAATTATTAAATTTTGTAAAATCTGCCATTTTAGTGTTTTAATCAAAATAATTAAAATTTTCGATTGATTCAAAAATAGCATTGATTATGATTTGAATTAAACAAATACTTTTATATTACGTTACTAAATTTGAGTCACATTAAAATGATCAATTCTTTTGGTTTTTGAAAAATTATTAAAACGATGAATTTTATAAAATTAAGATATTAAATATATACAGTTAATTTCAAATATTTTATATTACGTTACTAAATTTGAGTCACATTAAAATGATCAATTATTTTGGTTTTAGAAAAATTATTAAAACGATGAATTTTATAAAATTAAGATATTAAATATATACAGTTAATTTTAAAAAATAAAAAAACTAAACATTTCTATTTTAAAATAAAGGACAACAATTATAAATTTTAAAAAAATATAGAAGAAACAAAATTACATTTAAGCCTAGTTAATGATAAAAAACACATTAGATTTTATTTTAATAAACAATAACAATTTTTTTATGAATAATAATAATAATTATTATGTTATTAAAAAAATTGGTTCTTAAAGTACCAATAGCTCTATATTTATTAAAAACTAATATGTATAATAACTTAATTATTAAAAGGTTAATTTGTTTAAAAATCTTATTAAGATATCTAATTACTATTAACTCTAAATTTATTGAATTTATTCATAAAAGAAAAAAGTTTGTTTTAAAATATCGACAATGGGTTAAAAATACAAAGACTAAATATAGAAGAATGGGTAAGTACAGATGGGTATAGCATTAAACTCTAAAAATAATAATAGTATCTTGATTTTCTTTAAAAAAAAAGCTTGAACTACAGAATTAAAAGGTTACGCACAGTTAATGTGAAGTAATAGTTAAAAAATAAATAAATTAGTGTAAAGTAATAAAATATAAATTTAATTGATATACATCTTGTATATAATTTATATTTAATTACAACTCTTTATTTATAGCATATCATAATTGACTATGAATGAAAAAATATTTTACTATGACATAATGATTTTTTAAGATGATTATTAAAGAAAATAAATTCATTATACAAAATGATATATGATTAACTTTATAAAACTACTTTATATTGTCAAATTCTTTTTATGATTCTTTTACTATACTATTTGTCTCACATAAGACTATGATATTTTTGAATTTCAGCTTTGCATGAACAATTTTCATTTGGTTAAAATTTATTTTTTGTTTCTCTATTTTTTTTTTATAGATTTGTGGTTTTCTCTTTTAAAAGTTAATTGACACATTTGATTACATGTGTTGACCGTCAATATATATAAGCGTTGATCAAGTAAATAAATATTGTTTTTCTTCTGAAGGATCAAGTAAATAGATAATTGGACACTGTTAAAAGAAACAATCAAAATTCTCAATTTTTAAAATTAAAACACTAAATATTTTAATTAAATTTAAAGATAGTAAAATTGTGGATACATAAAATTAAGAATAAAAATGGAGTATTTTAATTTTGAGATCGATTGGTATATACTGTTAGCGTAAAAAGTTTTACACTTACATTCAATCACAATCTCTCTTTTATGGTAAATTTATTAACTTTATTTGTTACTATTTTAGAAGTCATTAGTTATATTTGGATGTAAGTGTAGAAATATTTTTTTAGATTAATATACATTGTTAGTGTAAAAAGTTTTACACTCATATTCAACTACAATCTTTCATTGATGGTAAATTTATTGACTTTATTCGTTATTACTTAAAAGTCATTAGTTATATTTGAATGTAAGTGTAGAAATAATTTTTTGCACAGACAATTTATATCAATTAAACTTTTTAATTTTTTTATTTAAAACAAACACAACCCAATAACACAAATTCAAGAATGCATTTTCCCAACGTTAAGAATTTTCGTAACGAAAAAAAATCTATTAAAAATATATAAATACAAGTTTTTGCAGACGGATTTGGTAATAAAATTTAGAAAAAATAAAAATGAGATAAATAATAAAAAAATATTTAATGGGTAAATATTTCGAAAATGACACGGGATTTTGAAGATAAAAAATTGGTGAAGATATTATTAGTTATTCTGATAAATAAATGCGGTATTTATGGCGTCAATTTCACTCAACACAATAGGCGTCTAGATTCAATGGGGGCCATGGGCCATGGCAAATTGGGCATAAAAAAAACAAAATATCTTTGCAACAGACACTCTCTCTCTCTATGCTTTTTAACCCATAGCCAAATCCTTCTCAACATTAAACAAAAATCAACTTATCTTAAACAAAACAGCCTTGTCATTCCCATAATCTTCCAAGGACACAACCGTCATTTCAACCACCCTCCTTCTCTCCTCACATTCACATTCACATAAACAACGCACAAGGTAGATTCTGCGAAAATCAACTCTCTCCCTCTCTTTCTCTCTCCTGCTTCCATTTCCGTTTCCGTTTCCATTTCCATTTCCAAACGTATTTGACTTTCTTACCTTCAATTTCAGAGTCCCCTCTTTGTAAATTCTTATCTATTTAGGGTTCTTTCTTCACCCCCTCATAAAAAATTTCTGTATATAAACACCACCCTTCCCGATACAAAGAAATTTTTTTAATCCCACAATTATTCAATCAAACAATTTCCATTTCCATTTTATTTTTCCCTCTGTACAGACATAGGGAATTACTCTTCCAGTTTGCCTCTGTTTGAGTCTTCCCTTTCTCAAATTCGGAGCCCCCCCAAAAATAATCTAATTATTCGGCTATCTTTTTTTCTTAGATTTCCTAAAGGGTATTAAAAAATTGTTACTTCACCATTTATTCCGATTTATTCGTGTTAGGGATTGAAAATCTGAAAAGTGAAAACCCTAATTGCGAATTTGTGACCTCCTTTCATGGCGGTTTCTACGATAGCCTTATACGCAAGTCCACCGAGCAGCGTGTGTTCCACGCCGCATCCGTGCCAGATCAACGCACACGCTTCCTACGACTTCGAATTGGGGTCGCGATCTTCGTCGCCGGCGGCATCAACTGCGCCGCCGTCTACGTCGCAGAAGCCGGTGATGGGAGGCCTCTCGTGCCTTTTCTCGTCGCCGACCCCGGCTGCGAAGCATTCGCCGCTGTCATCTAACTTTTCCGGCGAGGAGGACGAGTTGAAGGAACTGAGCAGCTCCTTCTCGTATTCTCCGAGCAAATTTGGAGTGTCTTCGTGGAAGAGGGATCAAAGTCCTGTGTCGGTGTTTCATGGTCCTGTTTCGTGTAGCAGTAGTGGTAGAAGTTGCACAGGTTCCACCCCTGTAAGGAGTTTCAGGGGTGGGACTAGTGGGTTGCTTTATGGGTTTGTGAGGAATGCGTTGGGGTCTTCTTGTTTGGAGTATGACTTAGATGCGGGTGATTCTTCTGCTCTGATTGATGAGTTGACCTTCAATCTGGAGGATAATTTCGTGGAGGGTGGGTTTCAGTTTGAGCCCTATGCTAAAAAGTTGCTTTTGGGGGCGCAGTTGAGGCACAAGATCTTCTGTGAGAAGTTTGTTATCAAGGCCTTTTGTGAAGCTGAGAAAGCACACAGAGGGCAGGTACATGGACCAACTTTGTTTTGTGTTTGTTTTGGAATTGGAAGGTGTGATTTGTGGTTTTGGACAATTGGTGAATTGGTTTGTTTGTGTTATTGTAGATGCGGGCTAGTGGGGATCCTTACCTGCAGCATTGTTTGGAGACGGCTGTGTTGCTGGCTTTGATTGGTGCCAATTCCACTGTTGTGGCTGCGGGGCTCTTACATGATACCCTTGATGACGCTTTTCTGTCTTATGATTACATATTTGGGATGTTTGGCGCTGGAGTTGCTGATTTAGTTGAAGGGGTGAGGAACTTGTCTGTTACTGGTTCATGATATTGGAAATTGATGCTTGTGATCTGCATGAATGATTAAAATTTCAGTCAACCCTCATTATTGGAGTTATAACTGAATTTTACACTTAAGATCTAATGTTAGATGCTGTGGCTAATTGTAATTAGACTGATTGCATTTTGTCAAAATTTAATGTATATTGACTTGGAGAAAATATGGTTGTTTGTGCTTGTGCATACCTGCATGTCTGTGTGGTTGAGTGTTCTGGATGGGTTTAGATGTGCAAGGTAGTTTGGATCAAGGCTTAGTTGGTTTCAACTCATCATAATGGTCTCAGGCCACGAATGGTCTATTTTCTGTGATTCAATTGAAGGGGCATTTTTGTTGTTGTACTTAGACGCTGTCTTATAAGCAGCAGGTGGTGGCATAATAACTTAATAACACTCATCCTTTGCATATACATAATTTGAGGGCAGATTTCTTTTCTTCCTTCATTAAGTGGTTTCTGGAAGTTGTTCTCTTGTCTCTAAATTGAGAATGTTCCTTCTGTATTGAGTTCTATAAACTTGGTGTTTATCATTATTGATACTCTATTATATGTTGTACTTGGTAGCTGAAATTTGATTTGCATTGTTATAGGAATCTTTGATGTCTTCACACATGCATTTATGATGTATTATTATTTTTTAAATAGTCTTGCCCTTCAAGATTATATATAATTGTGATATGTTATTTTAGGTTTCTAAACTGAGCCACTTAAGCAAACTTGCTCGAGAAAATAATACAGCCAGCAAGTCAATTGAAGCAGACCGCTTGCATACTATGTTCCTTGCCATGGCAGATGCAAGAGCTGTCCTCATTAAATTAGCAGATCGATTACATAATATGATGACACTAGATGCTTTGCCAGTGGCCAAGCGACAGAGGTTTGCAAAGGAAACTTTGGAGATTTTTACACCTTTGGCCAATCGCTTAGGAATTTCTAGTTGGAAGGAACAATTAGAAAATTTGTGTTTCAAGCATCTCAACCCTAGCCAGCATGAGGAGCTTTCATCAAAGCTTGTGGAATCGTATGATGATGCAATGATCACATCTGCGATAGACAGATTAGAGCAAGCACTTAAAGATGAAGGCATATCTTATAATGTCATTTCTGGGCGGCATAAGAGCTTGTATAGCATTTATTGCAAAATGTTAAAGTATGCTAGAAACCTTTGCATCTTTTTATTTTTTCACCTGACATGCTGAACTGTACTGTTTCTACTCTTCAATTCTCAATTATTCATGTGTCTATGCAGGAAGAAACTAACTATAGATGATATCCATGACATTTATGGGCTACGCTTGATTGTTGACAAGGAAGAAGACTGTTATAAGGCCTTAACTGTTGTTCATCAGTTATGGTCTGAGGTACCTGGAAAGCTGAAAGATTACATATTTTGTCCCAAGTTTAACGGGTATGTTGTGGCTCAGAAGTAGTCGTGTATACTTTTAAGTCACCATGTGTTTATAATCTGATTTTGTTTTCATAATTTGCAGATATCAATCTCTGCATACTGTTGTGATGGGTGATGGTAAGGTTCCCCTTGAAGTACAAATTCGGACCAAAGATATGCATTTACAAGCAGAATTTGGATTTGCTGCTCATTGGAGATACAAGGAAGATGATTGTCAGCATTCTTCATTTGTGCTTCAGATGGTTGAGTGGGCTCGATGGGTTGTCACCTGGCAGTGTGAAGCAATGAGTAAAGATTGTTCATCTGTTGGATATGCTGATTCCGTCAAGCCCCCATGCAAGTTCCCTTCTCATTCTGCTGATTGCCCATATTCTTATAAGCCAGAGTGTGGTCAGAATGGACCTGTGTTCGTTATCATGATTGAGAATGACAAGGTTTGTGCTATTAACTTGTGTAATATTAAATTTTCTATTTCAAGCTTCAACCCATACTTTGTCTTAAACTCGCAGAAGTATTTAATTAAACACTGACTAGAGTCATTAAACTTGTGTAATATGCATTAAAACAAGTTTCAAAGGTAAAATGAATTAAGGCTCTTCTTTAAGTTATAAAATCAACTTTATGCACCTCATTTTTTGGAGAAGCTAATTCACATTACCTTATTATTTTATTCTCCTATACAAGTGCTTATGAAAAAGTTTATCAAAATAAGATCTTTGCTCTATTTCTTGTACTAACTGTGTACTAACTGGATAGAGTAGCTGTTTCCCAAATTGTGGTTGTAAAGACTGATCTTCAAGTAGTAATATTTGACATACTTTGGAATTGAATTGTGGTGTACAATGGTCTAATAGTGCTAAACTCGTGGAAAATAGGGCATGCATTGTCATATTGTGCAACCAATGTTGCGTACTGCGAAGTGTCATTAGCTTCAACGCGTATATTATTAACTGTGCTTGTGTTTGAATGGATGTGCAGATGTCTGTCCAAGAATTTAATGCAAACTCAACCATATTGGATTTATTGGAAAGAGCTGGACGTGCAAGCTCTAGGTTGACGACATATAGGTTCCCGTTGAAGGAAGAGTTGAGGCCAAGGATGAATCATAAGCCTGTGAGTGATCCCAATAGCAAGTTGAAGATGGGAGATGTGATTGAACTTACACCAGCCATACCTGACAAGTCTCTTACAGAATATAGGGAAGAAATCCAGCGTATGTATGAACGCGGGCTAACTGTATCAAGCATGGGAACTGCTGCAAGCACCATGGTTGGCTCAAGAAGTTGAGCCGTCCTCGGATTTCACTTCAAGTCCAACATGAAATTATTTGGTGGCAGTTATGTATATAGAAATATTTGTACATAAACAACTATGTTACTACTATGAACTTTCTAACTTGATTCAATTATGTGCTGAATTATTGATTTATGTAGTTGGTCCAATGGTCCTGATTAATTAATTTCAGCCCACCCACTTCCATTCTAGAGTTCTAGTTTTATTCGTAGTCGTCGTCAAATAGTTTTATCTATAATGTGGGATGAACAAGAGGGAGACAAAATATGAAACATAAAGAGCAATAAAATCCGTTTGGGATTCTTAAATGAGTTAAAACTGTATTTGCTCATGTAAATGGAGAATGACTTTGTCAAGTGAGGAAGCTAGATACCCTCAGCTATACTCCACACGTTTGTGAATTGTCCCACGTAACTGTGTTGGGGGAGCCCAATACATTAACAAATAATAGGGTTAATCGACTTAATTGGGTCAATTTTTTTAATAAATTATTTAAGTGAGTTTGTTTTGAAAAATATTATTAGGATAGTCTAGTTTTAAGTATAATTTGGTCAAATTGCAACTTGCAATTGTAGACTCTAAGGTGACAAAAGTTACTTAACAAAACACATCTCGCAGACCAGCGTCCCTCCTATATCGAGTGATTATAGATCCGTACACACTTTTAGATTAATTAAACTGACTTTTGGATTAATTAAACTGTAGGTATCAATTGCATTTTACCTATTTTTATTTTTTTTTCGCCTCTAAAACAAATCAATGCATGTGTAATGCAGTTCTCTAGATAAGTAGAATTGCAGACTTGCGTTTTATCTGAATATTGACTAACAACTTTTTTTAAACAACAAATATCTACGGGTGGATTTTTAGGCACCCAAAACTATACTTAACAACTTTTTTTAAACAACAAATATCTACGAGTGGATTTTTAGGCACCCAAAACTATACTTAAGACTTGCAATTTGCTTATTGCCTTCTTTTTTTTTTTTTTTATCTGAATATTGACTAACCACTTTTTTTAAACAACAAATATCTACGCGTGGATTTTAGGCACCCAAAACTATACTTAAGACTTGCAATTTGCTTATTGTCTTCTTTTTTTTTTTTTGCGGTAGTATGGTGCACCTCTCTCATATCTATTTTTCTTTTTTGTGGCAGTATGGTGCACCTCTCTCATATCTAATAAAATGTTATCATATAAACTGCAGATACGAATTACTCTCATATCCAATAAAATGTTATCATATAAACTGCATATACGAATTACTGTTTAGATTCCATCATATACATTTACCTTTTTTGTACATGGTAAAAAACAATATACTAGTAGTTTTTATTTTGTTGTAGTATTGCCACTTAATTTAATTTTGTTACTTTTTAAATTTTTTTAAAGTTTTTTATGTTACAATTTTTTTTATGTCAAAAAATTAACTTTTAAAAATTATCTTTTTCCATTTTTAAATATTTTTAAACTTACGTAAAATTATATTTTTTAAAAAAATTTGTCTTTTTTAAATTTACTATCTTTTTTAAAAAAATTCCTTTTTTAACTCTGTTTTTCTAAATATATGTTTCTTAAATTACTTTATTATTTTTTTACGTTTTTAATTTTTTTAAAAGTTAAGTTTTTTATATTTTACGTTACCGTTTAAAATTGTTCTTTAATTTAAATTTTGATTTTTTAATTTTTTTATCTTTTTTAAAGAGACTTTTTTTTATGTTTTTAAATTTACTTTTTTTTATATTACAGTTTGAAGTTGTTATTTTTTTAATTTTTAAATTTTTAAATTTTTTTAAAGTTTTACTTTACGATTTACTTTTTTAGGTAAACAATTTAACTTTTAAAAATTATCTTTTTCCATTTTTAAATATTTTTAAATTTTCTTAAAATTATGTTTTTTTTTTAAATTTACCTTTTTTAAATTTACTATCTTTTTTAAAAAGTTTCCTTTTTTAACTTTGTTTTCTTAAATTTATATTTTTTAAATTTACTTTATTATTTGGTTACATTTTTATTTTTTTTAAATTACTTTTATTTTATTTTACTTTATTGTTTAAATTTATCTTCTTTTTTTCAACTTTTAAATATTTTATAAAAAAATTATTATGTTTTTTTAATTTAATTTTTCAACTTTTCAGTCTTTACATTTTGTTTACATTTTGAAATTTTTTTAAAGTTTTACCTTAGATTCCAAACATACAATAAAGGGTCCAAGGTTAGGGTGCGTGATTTTAATTTAAAGTTTATTATCTTTTCTTAATTTAAATTTTCAAGTTTATTTTAAAATCTTTTTAAATTTTGTTTTAATTTTTAAATTACGTTACAATTTTCAAGTTTTTTATATTTTTAAATCCTTTTTAAAAAGTTTAAAATCTCATTATATTTTTAAAAATTTTAGAATTTTTAAACTTTTATGTTTCAACATATGTTTTATTTTAAGCTTTTATTATCTTTTTACATTTTTAATTTTTTCAAAAAATTTTTTTTTTTAAAGTTACTTTTTTTTAATATTAAATAACTAATTTATAAACATAAAATAAAAACTTTATTGAAAATAAAATAATTTGTCATCATTGTTTACATTTTGACATGAATATGGATCATATGATCCGCCTAATTTTAGACTAGCGTAGGGAGAATCTCAAGGTATATCGAATTGTGATCCTTTTATCGTTGCTGATTGTTGCTCTGGTGGTATCTTCAGTGTGTGCAATTATTCAAATATTTCTTCAAAAATATGGCCTTGAGGCATGCCAACATTGTATGGTGTATGACTTTGGTGAGATGGTCTCTCATGTATTTGAGACGGATAATAATAAGTAGCAGACATATTTCCACTAAATTGTGTCGGTGTAATAAATGTCTTTTGATGTTCAAGTAAATTAGGAATTAGGTAAACTTTTAGTTGAACCACGTCCCTTCGTCTAGTGAGACCACTACTCTCTCACGATATGACTGTTTAACTTCAAAATCTGGAACATCTATGTGAGACATACTTTCAGGTGTTGGCACTAATGCTCTCACACTTCAATATTCATCTTCTAATAAAACCATTATTTTATTCACAAATGGAACTAGATCGTCCACTAACCACTTATTTCTTCCCTTTGGAGAAACCATATATGATAACGTCTCTCTAACTTCACCCTACAATAAAAAACATAAGTAGAATAAAAAACACTAAAAGAGTACCACAAAAAAAATTGAATAAGCAATATAAAAAAAATTACCAACAACAATGCCCATGCATTTCTTAGGTTGATAAACATTTTTGTTTTGACACGATACCAAACCATATACTCAGAGTTGAATGTCAGGTCTCTAACACGAGTTCTAGTTTCTTCGACCCTAAATTGGTCTCTGTTGTTCCACATTGTAATGATAGGTTGCAACAACACAAGTCAATTTTCTGCACCTTTTCCTTGCATAGTCAACCGATGTAATTTTTTGGGCTGCAAAGGAGGATGGGGTATGGGTTGCCTAATCCTAAACTGCTGCATTACTCTGTCTAGTTGATGTTATTCACAAATATTGTAGTAAAGTAATAGAACAACGCATTTCCACACATCGATTCCTTTTATGCAGATAGGGGGTAATTGGGCCAAAACGTCGTTTGAGTATGACATTGAAACTACCTGCATAACAGAAGAAGCAGTTAATATGTAAACAAATTAAAAATTAATGACATATTTTCTTACATAATTTTGCTTCATCATATCTAGTAGTCGACAATGATGTTTTAAATCATCATTGGTCTCAATGTGTCGGTTTTCCCGCCATAGCCACATACCAAAATTATATAATTACTATTAAATATTAAAAAACTAATTTATAAGTAATGTTATAAAATATAACTTATATTATACTCAATAAAAAATTACCTTGATCCGACGAGTTTGTTTGGTTTGTATGGGGTGTCACAGTTGGTGCAACTTTTGGGAATCTCTCCCATGTCCATATTTGTATTAATAGGCAAAAACTACCCATGTATTTTATTTTGTAATTTGTTATGACATATAGTTCTCTATATAAAAAACTAAGTATAGCAGCACCTCATGCGTATGCGCTGCACTCACCAAAATCTCACAACAATAATAAATACCTTAAAGAGACTTTACTATTTGACTTCTCAACAAACAGAGCACTACTAATGAGTCGTAAAATTCATGCTCTAGTAAATCTCTGTAAGTTTTTTTCATTATCTTCAAAATTATCGACATCACCAAAATTATGAGTTAACCAACTAACTCGAATAGAATTACCATCGATTTCATTCTTATTGTTGAAACCCCAAGTAGTTCTTGACATAGTTTAACCCAATTAACATTGAAACTATGACAGGATTTCTAGTCACACGTAAACCCAACAGAATTGCAACATCCTAAAAGTTGATAGTTTACTCTCAACATCTCATGTGGAAAGCATGATTTTCAGGTCTCCACCTCTCAATAAATACATTAATCAAACCCGCATTAATACGAAGGAAACTCATCTGAGCAACCATGTAGAATCTCGTTTGATGTAAATTTCATACAATTTGTAGAGGGGTTGACTATTCTCCATTATATGTGGGAACTACACGTCTGATTAAGAGTTTTCAATCATCTTCTTAGTTCTAGATATGTTGAGAAACATATCTAGAACCCTAAACCCTATGTTGAGAAACATGTTGATTTTGCATGTATAATACGTTATTCTCCATAGTCCAGAGTGAACATTATCGATTAAATGGCGAGAAAAAGAAGATATCATGATAACAACAATACTGTAATTTAACATTTAAAACAAAATTATGTTAAAATAATACCAAAAATAATATATAACAAAACAAAAAAATAACAAATAAGAAAAAAATACAATATTATATAAGGAAAAAACATGAATATTTGAAAACAAGGCTAAAAATTTGAAACTTGATTGTGATTTTGTGGGGCAGGGCTAAATTTATAGAAGGAAATTCCCACATAAACCCCAAATTCCATCTGAATAGAATCCGTTTTGTATATGTTGGTTAAAAGAAACAATTATCAATGTCCACAGAAAACGCAAGTTCAACTTGTGGTTTTACCTACCTAGGGAATTACGCTATGCATATGTTGACCTGTTTTAGAGGTGAAAAGAAAAGTAAACCACCATTTTGCACCTGCAGTTTAGTTGGTCTAGAGGTGTGTGGGTCTGTAACCACGGGATAATGAAGGGGTGTTGATAAAAAACTAGTTAAACCACAACTTGCAGTTGCGATTTTAACGTTGACTAGTCGGATCCGCAACTTGACTTGTGTTTTGTTGAGTAATTTTTGCCACTTTGGAAGCCACATAAGCACACAGTTGGCGTGACACTTAAATTGCAATTTGTGAGTTGTGATTTGATCAAGTTAAATAAAAAAATAGATTCATCTTGGTAATAATTTTTAAAAGAGACTCACTTAGGTAATTTTTTTAAAAAATGGACTCACTTAGGTCAATCAACCTAAATAATAGAGCAACAAGCAACTGAAAAAATATTCTCTTAAACTTGCAAGAATCAACGATCAAGAGACACAAACTTTTAACAAAAAAACCCCCTTAATGGAAGGGTAAAAACCAAGGACATCGAGATAAAAAAAAAATTCATTATGATCAATAAGGGATAGAATAAGGTTTGGAGTAAGGGCACAAATAATGCTAAGAATCATCCAAAGCAAACAAAACAACAATGCTCACAAACAAGAATAAGGAGATGAAGAAAATCTCAATTGTAAAGCAAACAAAATCATAATGCTCACAAACAAGAACAAGGAGATGAAAAAAATGCCAATTGTAAAACACAAACTTGTGATTGTAAATACTATTTCTTCATTCACATATCTTTTCTTAACTATCCAATTAAAAAATGAAATTCAACTTGTCACGAACCTGTTTCCAAAATATTAGCTAAATTCAACTATGAACAAATTTGATGTTGTAATCTAAAAATGGGTGTCAAGTGGTATGTGAAATTCACACTAGGTATTCTTTCTCTCTTTTCTCATTGTTTTTTGTATCTCTTACTCTAATATGTTTCTCTCTCACACTAATTTGACCATTTTCTACAAGGTTTAATGAAATACAATGGATCAACATATCTAAGTCTTTCTCTGTATAGGAAGAAAGCTAAAAAACCTAACACATTGGGTGTGAGCTATAGGTAGAACTAGACAACTTTAAGACTTACCCAAATATTGCCACATGGTTTTGACCTTCTCTGTATAACACAACTTGTTCTTCCATGATAGGTGAAAATTTTAAATGTACTTATAATGTATTGTCTTTTAAAGATATTATTTTTCTTTGAGAGATAAATATGTATAATTTTAGTAAATTTGAAATAAATATTAACAAAATTTTTCTAATAATAATAAAGTGTTAATCTCAAAATTCTATTAAGATAGCGTTAAGTATTAAATAACAAAGTCATTTATATATTTTTCCATTAATAGAAAATGTATTAATAGAATTTTTTTGTTCTATTATATTTAATAGTTATTCATATTGTTTAATGAATTATTTAGTTGTAAATAATATATGGTAATATACAATTAGATAAAAAATACTTTTTTGTTTTTATATAGACTAGCAAGTATTTTGTAAATAAGAATTGTAATGAATTTGAGAAAATGGAGAGCGAAGAGAATTTGAATAAAATTAAGCATTTTATCACACATGTGTATTCATATTTTTATGTACAATAATTTTAGTTTTGTATGTTTTTTTATTGTTTATGTTAATATGATAGAAATATGTCAGATCATCACCATATATGTAAGATTTGTAATAAATTTAAGAAAATGGAGAGAGAATAGATTTTAAATAAAATTAAATATCTTCTTGTGTATATATATTCACATTTCTTTGAAAAATATTTATGACGGAAGGTATAAATGCATTAATGATTTTGAAGGAAGGTTGATGTGTGATAAGATAGAATTTAGGAAGATTTGAATTTATTAATATGAGAGAAGTCATAAAAAATTTAGAAGGATAAAATAGTCATAAAATATGGATACCAACATGTCATAAAGGGTATTTTGAAAAGTGGATATCAAAAGGAGTATTCCTTTTATTAATAGTATATATATATAGATAGATAGATAGTAAAACAATGATAGATATAAATATTTTAAAGTAATTGTTTCTTAAGATTATAATATTGATATAGTGATAAAATTTATATTTGGTAGGGAGATGTTACAGGTTCGAGTCCTTCTTATGATAAAATAATTTATTTCTTAATTTTCAGCATAAAGATAGAATAAATATTTTGAAAAGTAGATATTAAAAGACCCCCTTTATTAATAGTAAAGATTAATAATGATATTTAAATTTTAATATATTTTTAACTATTGAAATCAATAAAAATATTTATTTTATTCGATTTTCACAAACTTTTCCTAACACCATAAATAAAGTAGAACCATCACATATATTTAATAATTTTTTTAAGTGTTAAGATAATGCTGCATCTATTTTTTGAGATTTTTCCTAATATATTTTCTTTGAATGGGTTATTTAGTATAAATAACGTAAAAATAATTCACTTAAAAATATAGTAAAAAGTTATTTATTTCATCACAGCCCCAGATACATGATACATTATTGAGTCATATCATACTATAATTTAAAATAAAAATATTTATTTAAATTCTATATAATGTATTCAATTCCATAAACTATTTTAAAAACATTTCAGAAACGTATATTAATACGTTTTCTTTTATACCATTCTTTTTAGACAGGTTTTTCTTTTATAATTTTTATGCAAATATATGTCCAATAAATAACAAGTCAGCTTCGTTTGAAATATCACTGCTATAAAATTGAATTATTTTTATTATTTTATATTTAAAAAAAACATTCAAACTGAAATGGCATGTTAAATTAAATACAATATAGACAATTTAACTACTTTAACATTAATAAGAAGGTCATTTGTTATTATTTACAATATTTAAATTTAGAGTTTTGTTTATTCAATAATTAAAAGAAAATTATAAGATTCATAATTATTTTAAGTAATATTATATTACTTTCAATGATTTCTATTTGATTAATTAATTTATATGTTAGATTATTAATATTTTTTATGAATATATTAAATTAATAAAATTTATTTTCTCTTAAACATAATCCTAATTGGATTATTATATTACTTTATATTAAAATATTTAAAATAAATGTATAAAATTATAAAATATTTAATTTATTTTGAATTAAAAGTTTTAAAATTTTCATACAGATAACTTGTGCAAAAAAAATTAAAATCGTCTTACTCTTTTTGCTTTACAGTTGTTTTATGATAATGACTCTAACTTTTCTATTTTATGTTTAACTATTATATGTTATTCATACATGAACTATTTTGAATTCATATATATATATATATATATATATATATATATATATATATATATATATAATCCATGGTACGACAGTATCCCTAATTATTAATCCTTAATTATTTATTTATCCATGTCATTAGATGTTGTCGGGGAGCTACAAGGTCATCTATTATAAATTTTATGAATAATGGAAGATAGAAAATAAGAATATAATTAAAAATATCTAATCACACGTATGTGGTTGTTTGAATATATTTACATCGTTTTATGTTCTATTTTTTATATAAACTTTAAATTTACATGGTGTTAATTGTTAATATTATCTTATAAAGTATTTATTATTCGTGTTCGATGTTGTAGAGGTGAAATTCAACGTGTATTATGTAATGATTGTGTGGATATTGTAATTGATTGTTTAATTATTTAATAAATGGAGATACTCTCATTCCTATCTTGGCTATACAACATGCAAACAGAGTTCCTCCTTTTCAAAGGTTGTAAAGATACTATTTTATTTCTATTCCTCATAAATTTATCTAAGTAATAGCTAATTTGTAAGTTATCGAGAAAAATGGTACAAATAAAATGGACGCACGATATCTTAGTAGTTATAAAAGAACACACGTTTTTTATAGCGGGCAGAGAGCGGCAGCTACACTAACGGTTGATTTTGCGTCATACAATGTTAAGACTTAAGACAAGTTGCAAACGCACATGCATAACACTCCAATTAGTTTTGGAAAATTCTTTCGTATTCAATTCAAATTCGACAACTTGCAATTGCTATATTGCACAATTCAAGTTTCCTTTAATTTTGACGAATTGAGTTGAATCCTCAAGTTAAGCATGCAGTTAAATTTAATTGGCAACACCTCGAATTTGAGCTAAAGGACTTAAATTCGATCCCGTAAAATACAATACTCTTAAAGATAGACGAAGAACCAAGTTAAAATTGGGCCATTGAATCAGATTTTTTTAGTGATTGCATTTTAAAAGGCCTAAAACCACAAAAACACATGCATATAATAACTTCTTGGTGGTGGACCACTCCACAAACCTATATATCACCTTTTTTTAATAGCTTAATGAACTCGACAAATTACACTGCACATCACGAACTAAACATCCGTACACCAAGTTTATGGATTTTTGTCACTAGTACTATGACATTCATACGAGTTTATTGATTAAGTTAGAAGTAAATTATGATCTCAGATAAGTTCAAGTGTGAGAGTATAGTACATATAAAAGGATGTCTGCAGAAAAGTTCATGCAACCGGCCATACCAAGGTTTGATGGCCATTATGATTTTTGGTCCATGACGATGGAGAACTTCTTACGTAGCAAAGAATTGTGGCAACTCGTAGAAGAGGGCATACCAGTGATTGAAGCCACATCCACTGAGGAACAACGTAAGAGTGTGGCTGAGGCCCAATCTAAGGGATTTGAAGGTAAAAAATTACCTATTCCAAGCCATTGATCGGGAGATCTTGGAAACCATATTAGACAAAAGTACGTCGCAGACAATTTGGCAATCCATGCAGAAGAAATATCAAGGATCAATGAGAGTGAAACGTGCCCAGCTTCAAGCACTACGTCGTGAGTTTGAGCTCTTAGGCATGAAAGAAGGGGAGAAAGTGGATGCGTATCTAGGACGCACACTCAGCATAGTTAACAAAATGAAATCAAAGGGTGAGAAAGTAGATTCTAGCACAGTGGTTAGCAAGATATTCCGATCGCTAACTGCAAAATTCAACTACGTGGTGTGTTCCATTGGGGAGTCTAACGATTTAAGCGCTCTCAGCATTGATGAACTTCATGGCAGTTTGCTAGTCCATGAACAAAGAATGCAAAGTCTTCAGCCAGAGGAACAAGTGTTGAAAGTAACTTATGATGATCGATCTGGAATAGGGCGTGGTCGTGGTCGTGGATACAGTCGTGGCTGTGGGAGAGGTCGAGGACGACAACCATTAAATCGAGCACTCATTGAATGCTTTCACTGTCACAAGCTCGACCATTTTCAGTATGAATGTCCCGAATCTGGAAACAGGGCCCACTATGCAACATTTGAAGAATCAAAAGAAGCAGAAGATGAGATATTACTAGCTACATATGAGGAGATGCCACAACCTGTCCAGGAGGAAGATTGGTTCTTGGATTCCAGCTGCAGCAACCACATGACCGGAAACAAGCTTTGGTTTTCAGAAGTGAGAGAAGAGGAATTTAATCGGTCTGTCAAACTCGGAAACAACACAACAATGGCGGTCACTGCGAAAGGTAGCATTCGGATTCAAATTAATGGCACCTCACACGTCATCAGTGACGTTTACTATGTCCCAGAGCTCAAGACAAATCTCCTAAGTTTAAGGCAACTTCAAGAGAAAGGTTTAGCTGTTCTATTTCAAAATGATACGTGCAAAATATACCATCCAGATCGAGGACTGATTCTTCACACCAACATGAAAGGCAACCGAATGTTTTATCTGACAGCTTCAATAGTTACTCAACCTCTCAGGTGCCTTCAGACTGAGGACGCTTCAGACAGGGAGACACAACTATGGTATAGACGTTTTGGGCATCTTCATTTTAAAGATACTTGTGAATAAGCAAATGGTGATCGGTCTGTGGCAAATGAAACTTCCTCAAACTCTATGCACTACCTGTCTTGTGGGCAAGCAACATAAAGATAATATACCAAAGCAAAGCTCATGGAGAGCTTCGGCAAAAATTCAGTTAATTCATGCCGATGTTTGCGGTCCGATCTCACCTGCTTCACACAACAACAAAAGGTACATATTAAATTTCATTGATGATTACTCAAGAAAAACTTGGGTCCATTTCTTACATGAAAAATCCGAGACTTTCACTGCATTCAAGAGTTTTAAAGCCTATGTTGAGAAGGAAGCCAACACCCACATCACGTGTCTCAGAACAGATCGTGGTAGTGAATTTACATCCAAGGAGTTTGAGAATTTTTGCACTCAACAAGGCATCACGAGGCAATTGACAGCTGCCTACACTCCTCAACAAAATGGAGTCGCAGAACGCAAGAATCGCACCATCATGAACGTTGTACGAGCTGTGTTACATGACAAACACGTTCCAAAATCCTTTTGGCCTGAAGCTGTGCGTTGGTGCATACATGTTCAAAACAGAAGTCCCACTTCTGCCCTTGATTAGCGAACCCCAGAGAAGATATGGAGTGGAATCAAACCACGAGTTGACTATTTTCGAACATTTGGTTGCATTGCTCATGTGCACATTCCCGATCAAAAGATAAGCAAGCTTGATGATAAAAGCCACCAGTGTATTCTGCTGGGTGTAAGTGACGAATCTAAAGCATACAAACTATTCGATCCTATCATGAAGCGTGTGATTGTGAGTAGAGACGTAGTGTTCGAAGAAGATAAAAGCTGGAATTGGAACGAAAACAAAGAAAGAAGCAAAACTGCAGTTCTAGATTGGGAAAATGAAGCAGTCATAGTGGACCCAGTGAATGAACATGCAGATACATCACATGAAATATCAACTAGTAATAACGAAGTGCACAGACCAGCTTCCAATTCCGAACACATTGATTCCTCAACAGAAGTCTTGGGCCCAAGATCACAAAGACAACCAACATGGATGTCTGATTACGAGACCACTTTTCCAGTAGAAGAGGAAGATTTACTGGCATTGATGATGACTGAGTCTAGAGATCCCCAGTCATTCAAAGAGGCGTGCACAAATAAACAATGGAGAGAGGCTATGGATGCAGAGATGAAAGCAATAGAAAAGAATCATACGTGGGAACTTGTGAATCCACCAGAGGGAGTAACACCCATTGGTGTCAAGTGGATTTTTAAGACCAAGTTTAATGAAAGTGGCCACATAGAGAAGTATAAGGCTAGACTAGTGGCCAAATTGTATGCTCAACGTTTTGGAATAGATTATACTGAAGTTTTCGCTCCAGTGGCAAGACTTGACACCGTGAGATTGATATTAGCTCTATCAGCTCAAAATGCATGGGAAGTAATGCAACTTGACGTCAAAAGCGCCTTCTTACATGGTGAGCTCCTGGAAGAAGTATATGTCCAACAGCCTGAAGGTTTCATTAAGAAAGGAAGAGAATCACATCTACCGTCTCAAGAAAGCACTATATGGGCTTAAACAAGCCCCAAGAGCTTGGTATAGCAAGATCAAAGCTTACTTTGCAAAAGAACATTTTGAACGATGCTCGAGTGAACACACCTTGTTCACAAAAAGGACTCACGGTAACATTTTAATTGTCAGTCTCTATGTTGACGATTTGATTTTCACTAGCAATAGCAACCATATGTGTGAAGAGTTTAAAAACTCAATGAAGGCAGAGTTTGATATGACTGACTTAGGCAAAATGAGACACTTCCTTGGAATCGAAGTTATACAAAGAAACACAGGAATCTTCATTTGTCAAAGACAATATGTTCATGATGTACTAGCTCGATTCAACTTGACTGAAAGCAATTCGGTGCGAAATCCAATGGTTTCGGGCACAATACTCTCCAAGGATATTGAAGGTACTGCAGTAGATGCTACCAAATTCAAACAAGTTGTTGGGAGCCTCATGTATCTAACAATGACCCGACCAGATTTAATGTTTGGAGTGAGTTTAATTAGTCGATACACGGCAAATCCAAAAGAGTCACATTAGGCTGCAACAAAACGACTATTAAGATACCTCAAAGGAACTCTTGAATATGGTATATTCTATCAAAATAAAACAAAAACTGGTCTCATAGCTTATAGTGACAGCAACTATGCAGGTGACTTAGATGATAGAAGAAGCACATCTGGAGCAATTTTTGTGATTGGAAATGGAGCAGTTTCGTGGATATAAAAAAAGCAGCCTGTGGTAAGCTTATCCACCACCGAGGCTGAATACATTGCTGCAGCATCTTGTGCTTGCCAGTGTATTTGGATTCAAAGAATTTTGAAGCATCTTGGTTCAGCAGAAAAGGAAGCAATTGAAATTTTATGTGACAACAGTTCCACCATTCAATTATCCAAAAATCCTGTCTTTCATGGAAGGAGCAAGCATATAGGAGTAAGATTTCACTTTCTAAGAGACTTGGTTAATGATCAAGTAGTTCGTTTAACGTACTGCTGTTCCAACGAACAAGTAGCTGACATAATGACTAAAGCATTAAAGCTTGACCAGTTTGAAAAAATTCGACACATGCTTGGAGTAATTGCAGTCACTGAAATAAGCTAAATGCAGTCATTTAGCTTACGGGAGGGAATGTTAAGTTTCTTTTATTTAGTTTCTGTCACATACTAATAAGTTCCTGTTTTATAGGAGTGAAATAGTCTTTGGAGGTTACGTGGTTATACGTGCTTATTTTAGTGCATTGCAGTATGGCAGTTTCAGTTTTACAGTTAGTGTAAAGGCTTATATAAGCCACCTCTATTTATTGAATATGACATTCTCTTATTCTGGATCATCTTGTGTTTTGTATACACTGCATCATCTTGTGTTTTGTATACCCTGAGAATTATCAAAACTTGCAAAATATGACGAATTTAAATCCTGAAGTTGCTACTCTGGATACCGGAAAAAATCCTTATAAAAAACAAAAAACAAATTAAAGATGGGAATCTAGCTTTTTAATCATATTTGTTTCGACAAATCAAAATAGATTCCAATAAAGGATAATCTTGTGAAGGCATAATACTACAATGAAAATAAAATATGTAGCTATATGTATGAAACAAGTCAACATCTATGTATTAACTTCACACTATCAATTAGGTTTTAGTTACTTTTATACTCATGTGGGAATTATCTCCTATACTTCACCACACAACACATGTTCATAACTTTTCGTTCTTGGGATTGGTTAATGAAGACAAAATAAGATATATCATATGAATCTTTATATGGTTCGTTGCAATTTAGTAACTTTGAAAGACAAGAAATATTTCAATATTTAAGGATGAGTCACCAAATATTTAAGCTTTAATTTTACTATACATATTGATTTTTGATAATTATGTTAGACAGTAAAATTAATAATTCTTATCCATATGCAAAAATGAATAATGAATTTGTTCTTCGTAAGAGAGCAGTGGCTTTGATTTTGTTTTTAATTACTCAAATTAAAAAGTAGTGAGTTTTACTTTTTTAGTGGTATTTTTCTTTGTAATAATTAGTAGGTAGAGTTTTTGCTTTCTACTTTTTTAATAATATTGTTTTGATTAGAAAAAAAGTATTTGTTTGGATGAAAGGAAGTTATGAATTCGATTCCTTCACTGTTGACTGTTATTCGGTATAAAACGCCCCTTTTGAAATTGTTTTCTCTTCCCTTATATTATTGTTAGTAATTGCCCCTAAAGTTGTGGGCTAGAATTCATGAAATCGATTGAGAGGAAATTATGTTCACGTTGTCAACTTCCACCTAATCCAATATTACTTCAAAACCGGTGCCGACTATTATATTCCTCATTTACTTTTCTTTTTCTTAACATACGCTTTTTATTTATTTCAGGATTAACTTTAATATAGAAGAATAACACAATGTATAAAAAGAATTTGTTATCGAAAAAATATATATATAAATTTTATCTTCGTATGAATCTTTTGACATTTACGAACTGTTTGGACAAAATAAAAACTATACGAATATCACCTTTCTCCACATTATTCTAATTTACATATTTTTATATGAGAAAAACACCTGTAAATATAAAAAGTTCTATCTTCATATGTAATAACAATCTGTAATTTATATAGAAAAAATTTATTAATTTTATTAATTAATACTTAAAAATCATATAATAAAAAACCACCATAAGTGAATGAATGTTAAACCCTTTTTATATTTGATTGATTTTCATTTTATTCTCTTCGGTCAAACAAAAATTTACAAACAAAAATTTAAGTTAGTATAAAGTTTTCAAAAGTTATAATAAATGCTGACATTTTAAAGACTAAATTGTTAAAAATATCCTTGAAAAAAAATAAGTTTACTTTTAAAAAATAAAATCATACACTAGCTATAGTCTTGGATGATGGTAGGAAGTAGGACACCGCATCATTTGAAAAAAATCAAACTAAACCAATTGAATAGTTTTTATTGATCCCTTTTTTTTTTTCCAAAGAGAAAATATTAGCTTAATGCAATATTAATTTCATCATAGCAAATTGACGTGTTTTGCTGGGTTGTACACAATTTGTAGTTTACATAAACAAGTCAACCCTCTCATTTATATTCACTTTAAATACAAGTTTCATTTTCACAACTTACCTGTAGGAACATTGTTGTCATTTTTATTTCTTATTTATCATACACCTAGTGACAAAAAAATAAATTAGAAAGAGTCCGAATTTAAATTCTTCTTAAAAAAATTAATAAATTAACAATTAACATTTATCAAAAAAATAAAAATTGCCGGTGATTACACTGTTGTCTTTTTTATTTCATATTTTTCTTTCCATTTTCAATTGTGGAAATGTAATCTTTTTTCCGTATAGGAATTGTACAAATATAATGATAATTAATTGAATTTTTTTAGAAAATTAAAATAATGTTTTTATCTTAACCTAATTATTTCAAACTTTGTGTACTAAAAGGTTATAGTATTAATATATTAAATTTTAATGTAATAGAAATATTTTTTTATAAAACATAATAAATTTACATTTTTATCATTTTTTTAATTTTATTATATATAAATATAATGTGGAAAAATTCTTTATGTTAGGTAAAAATAAATAAAACATAATTTCATTTAATCTAGGTGTTAAAAGTATATATAAAAAATTATAGTCCCTTCAAATTTATTTTTTAAGCATCAGTTAAAAATTATTCAAATATATTTTTAATCTGGAAAACTACGAAATACTTAGAATTATTTTATCTTCAATATCTATTTGTTATTCTCAAGATATATATATATATATATATATAGCTAAATATTTTGCTCCTTACAAACACTTTGGCGAGGAATTAAAAATATATTATCTTAGTTTAATGTAGGGAATAAAAGAGGAAAAGATTAAAGCGTGACTACTTTAAAAAAAAGAAGATACCATGTTATAAAAGAAAGACTTACTTAAACCATAAAATAAATAAATGATAATTTATTATGATTAAACTTTGTTTCAAGTTATAATAAATTAATAAAGGATAAATAACTAAAATTTGAAAACACTAGATAATAAATAACTAAAGCACGGGGGAATAACACTAGACGAAGAATACATGCAGTATGAGAAGAATCTTTTATCAAATGAAATAATATAATTGAATATTAATATGAAGTTTAACCGTACGTACTCTTAATAAAAAAAGTTAAACTTTGAAAGCAGAAGACTATTATTAATAAATGATGATGGTTGAATCCGAAGAATATACAGTTAACTTGCATTGAAAAGTAATGTGATGGCTGATGCACTTGTGAGTCATCATGAGTGAGGTAGCTCTAGAAACTGAATAATTTAGCTTAGCTCCTCCACCTTCACACTCTTCCACGCGTTTAGACTTTAACTTTAGACTTCACATCAACATCAACATTTTTTCTCCACTTCTACTTCTACGCCATATCCTCCTTCCTCCTTAACACATTAATAATAATTTAGAGTGATATTCTTAAAACAATATGATTAATGGTTAGTATAAAACTTTTACAGTAATGATATATAAATGTTAAACTATTATACATGTACTTTTATTTTTTAAATTATTATTTTTATGCTTTTTAAAAGAGATTTAATGTAATATGTGAAAATATACTAGTATAATATTTTTAAATATAAAAAAAAGATTTAATATAATATATTTTTAAATTTAAAGAAATATTAATATATATAAAATAAAATTATATAGTTTAATGAAAATTAAGAAATTATTTCTCTAATTTTTCTCGTAACATTTCCACCACGACATCATTCCTGTCTAGTACTAGTATCAGTTTAATTCCAGTGTAGGAAAACGAGTAGTATTTGATTTGTGGATGTAAACAAATTGTTTTTCCGTTCAACTTGTTAAATAATTAACCAAAATTATTTTTTATTAAATAGTCAAACATAAATTTTTTATTGGGTTTCAATATTTAAATAAATCAAGTTTTACTTTTACAGGTTCTTCCGTGTTAATGGCTCATTAGTTAATAATGAAAATTTTATTAATTGATTTTAATTAGTATATATTAATATTTATATTGTTATTAAATTATAATTCTTTATTTATAGTAAATTTATTTATTTTAAAAATTAGTACTTAATAAGTCATATAAATACAAAATAGTAATTAAATATTGTGGTAAAACTCTAATTAATAAAGAGTTATAATTAAACTCTTATTAATTTTTTATTTATATTTCTAAAATGAAAATGTTTAAAATTTTGTTGAGAGTTCCGTTTTAATATGAATATTTTTCTATATAGTTATTTTATGAATTAAAAAAAATTAGTATACACTTATAATATAAAAAAGTTTTACATTGATATTTAATCACAAATCTTTATTTTAGTATAAAACTTGTTAAATGTATATATATACTAATTAAACTCTTAAAAAATTAATAAATAAATAAATATCCACTAAAACGAATTTATTAGGGATATTAGTTGAGAAAAATAATTAATATTCCATTGAAAACCTACGTGATACTTATTTGGAGCATATGTTTTCTTTCAAATACGACACTCATGTTGGGATGAAGTAAAATTTTATTTTATTTTTTTAATAATTAATAAATTATAAATTTTATTTATTAGATTATAATAATAAAATTTTTTAGAAGAGGACAATGTTAGAAATTCAATAGTTTTGTAGGTGTGAATATAAAATTGGTAGGTGCCAAAAGCAAATTCCAAGTTTTCTATGAGTTGACCCAAATGATTCCAATTGGTTGTTGTTTTTTATTTAGGCACCTATCCAATTTCCAATTGCACCTACTATAATATAAATTATCTAAAATGTCCCTTAATTTTTAAAATTCCTCAAAAAATATACTTTTATTATTTTTCCTCTTCACTTTGTATACGCATTTGTTGGCTCCATTAATTTGAGCTTTTCTCCTATTTCTTGAGAGTGAAGATAAATTTTGATTTTTCTTTTCTTGTGAATTTTTTCCTGCTACATCATTTCTTTAAAAAATCATAACAAAAATATTCTACGACATACTAAAAATATTAATTTAAAAGACTTCACAAAAAATTAATAAAATTTAAAAAAAAATAATAAATTAATTATTATTTCAAATCAAGTGATCCAAAAATTACATACAAGATTCTCAAGACAATACTATCCAAACATAAAAATTAGATCTCTTCGGTGATCCGGAAGAAGATTCCGGATCAACCGATCCAAAAGTTAGATTTCATGTTTTTTCAAATGCAATCTGGACCTTGGCATACGAAAGATCATCACATTAAGAGATTAAAAAAATAGAGGCCAATTCTAATCAATAAGTGGTGAAAACAAATAGTAAAACAATGCCAAATTTATCATAGAACAAAGTTACATGATGAGAGCAAACGTATGTTTAACTCCAGATGATATGATTCGATTACAACTTTTTATTAATTTTCAGATGTCAGGGTTTGGATTGCATTTCCGTTCTTCCAGATTAAATGATCTTGAGAGGTCTATATTTTTTTGGTGTCTGAATGATATGATTTGATCAGGAGTCTATGATTTAAGGCTTTCAGATCATTTAGTCCGGAATCATTATTAATTTATTAATTAATTTACTGATTTTTTTGTTTTAAATTTTATTAATTTCCTGTGAAAATTTCTAATTAATATTTTTTTTGTAGAATTTTTTTATATGTAATTTTTTTTAATAATAATGTAGCAAAAAAACAAAACAAAAGAATCTTTACCTTCACTCTTTCAAATACTCTCAATAAACAGAAAAAAAGTTCAAATTACTAGACAGCAAGCAACTGCACAGGCAGACACAGTCAAGAGAAAAAAATAATAGTAAATGTAGAATTTTTTAGCATTTCAAAAATTAAAGGGGCATTTTGGATAGTATATATTATTAGTAGGTATCATTAAAAATAGGTAGGTATGGAAAGAAAAACTAAATTCAATGATACGTGGTTTAACTGGGCCTTGAGATTGTGAATCAATAATTTAAATAAGACATTTTTTAACACTCAATAATTTCTATTTGCACATCCTATAGTTAATATATTTTTTAAAATCTCAAAACAACCATATTATATTTTAACCTAAGATTTCAAACTTTTACCATGTCTTAACCATATCTCTTTTCCTTGTTCGCTATTTCTCTTCTCAACATGCTAATTCTTACCATACAACCTCTGTAAAATACCGTTTGAGGTGGCGTTACCTTCCAAAAGTGTCTCAATCAGTATTTATAATCTAGTTTCTACATAACACAGTAGGTAAGTCTTGAATCTATATTTCTTTTGCTTTGTTTATTATTCTGAATTATTTAATCCTGATTTTATTCTTTATGAGATTTTCAAATCAGTTGATCTAGAATTAAATTCAACTTTATGTTATCTTAGTTGTATAATCTAGAGTTTCGTTTTATATATGTTCCATATCAATTAATCCTCAGCTAAATATTGATTATATTTTTAGATTAGTTGATCCGAAATATATGAGAACACAAATTCCAAATTAACTAATAAAAAAACACAATCAATACTCAATTGCAAATCAGTTGATCCAAAATTTATGTTTTATATGTTCTGAATTAACTAATCCAAAAAATAAGAGAATCTAGTTGCTTTTTATTATGAGGCGGTGCGAATAGAAAATGTGAGACTAGTAAAATAAATTTCATTTAAATGATTAGTATATTGCAATACAATTATACAATTCACGAAGTTGTTGGTAGAAGAACTTGTGTGTGAGTGAGATGGTGAAAGGCATAAGTGTTCTCAATAAATTCCCATAACATTAAAATTTATATGGAACTCTTCCTGCACATTGCACAAACTTCCTTGATCTTCGTCGAGTATCCCTTCAATACTCTTAACCTCCACTCCAATAGTTACTCTGAGCGGTACAGATGGGTACATGTAAAAACACTCTGATGCTCAAGTTAGAAGAGAGTTGACTATTCTCTCAAAAAGTAAAATATGTCAGTAAGAAAGTAATAAAATAACTATTAGTCAAACTTGCACTTTTTGCTTTCTATTTATAGTGTTTACCTTTTTTAGCTTGAGGTTAGGTCATTACGATTTTGATTTACAAAGGGTAGTGTGGACTTTTCACTTAGGGGTGGTGGACCCTACCTGAGCCGAGATACCTGATCATTCTCTTGTTGGGAACTGTTTAGGTATTCAAGCTATTAGGGGTAGGTCTAACTCCATGGGTAGACCCAGTCCTAAGGTAGGTCTGATCTGAGGATTCCTCCAATGTAGAAATGTTACATGAGAAAGGAATCCAACAACATATTACTAGGTTTGTTGTATTATCACTTTAAGTATTTAAGAAGATAGAGTCATTATTCCATGCTCTTATACTCAAAAGAATTGTTGAAGTAAGTTATGGCATAAAGAAGCATAAGCATGACATATGTTGTTCTTATGAAAATTACGAGTCAAGCAAGAAGAAGAAGCAAAATAAACTGAGTATAGTTTATTTTGACTCATAACTCATAGTACCTCCTATCACTCTTTGAAGTAGGATTGAGGGAGCCCACACTCTAGAGCCAACAACATGGCTAGTGATCTTTGTGAGTAGAAAACATGACATGAAGTGGTTTAGGGAGCTTGGAATTAATGAATTTGCTTTGCCAAACCAACTTGATGATCAAAGAATGAACTTAAAAGATGGGTAATTGGCAAAGGAATTTGTGAAAGATAGGACGATGATGAAAGTGGTAAGACACTGAGATAGAAAGCAAATTCAGATTTTAAGGCTAGGGAAGCAAATTATATTATTATTTCCTTGCTTTTGATGAAGGAATTATACGTTTATAGCTGTAACCAATGATTTCTGGCTTTTAGCTATAATCAAACTCACTTGCGTCATTAACTAAATTTGTTTTACTTTTGTAAAAAAAAGAAAGGAAAGTTATTATTTTTTAAGGCTTAAATATGATGTCTGACTTCAAATTTTATACATTGATATAAAAAAAGAAGTATGATATATTTTTAAAATTTTTTATTTCTTTAAAATCTTATAAACACTTTAACTTGCAAATCAGGTATGTATAAAAGATATTTTTCTTAAGAATATTTTTATGTTTCTTAAGGTTACTAACTCTAAGAAATTGTTTATTAGAGATGAATTTACGTAATAAAAAGGACTTTTAAATATTAAAGTGGGAACCATAAAATCATTCATTATTAACTAAAATATGTAAAATGATTATCTTAAGAGTTTAATTAGTATACATTGACTGTGTAAAATAATATTACACTCATATTTAATTATATTTTTTCATTTATGTGACTTTTAAAATATTAATTGATAAAATCAACAAACTGACAATATCTTTATAACACATTTTATATTAATAATGCACACTAATTAAAACTTTATCTTAAACTCTATCCATTAACGATGATGTAAGAAATTGAGGTAATAAAACCCAAAGTCAATGATAATGAAAAATGATTTAGGAGATAAATTCCTATTTTGCTTATAATTGTTATTAAAAAATAATTTAATAAAATAAATATTTTTATCTGTGTTCATAAACTACTTATTTAAAAAACAATTTAATATTTTAAAATGTAAATCCTAGGCCGTTTATTTAAATTTTAAAATATTTTTAAATAAAAATATTTTGTTTCTATCATGTAAAAAAGTTTTTAAAAATTAATTTTTAACTAAGAAATAATATTTTATCAAAAAATAAAATTATTTTAAAGCAAAAATAATTTAAAAAAACATGTAAAAAATGGAATAAAAAATTTATTTTATTATAAAGATGTTTTTTCTTTTAAAAACATAAACAAACTAACATTTATTAACTTCTTAGAAAATATATTTTAAAATTAACTTTTTCAAATATATTTTAATTGAAAAATTTTGACTCAATATTTTTATCTCGTGAAGATTGTAAATGGAATGACGTTATATAGACCTTATGATGGAAGTAAAAATTGAAATATACTAGTTAAAAGTAAAGAATGTTGAAGTAATTGTGGAAAATAAACTCATTGTAACAAATTGGTTAAAAAACATTTATAAAAAGATAAAGTCATTATATCATCATTGTGCCTCAAATTTTATAAATTTAGACATTGTGTCCCTATATTACAAAAATTCTTGAATTGATGTCCTCCATCACATGACTCATGATAATTAACTTTTAACCTTTTATGATCAACATTTACGCATTTCATAGAGGGATATCAATTAATAATTTTTTTTTAATTTGGGATAAAATATCACATTTTCAAAATGTAGGCACAATATCTAATGGTTGCTTAGTCGAAATGCCTTTTAGGAATATGGAGAAAATTATTTAAAAAATACAAGGGAAACTAAAAAACATGTTCAAAGACCTAATTTTCAAACAAAATTGTTGGAAAATAGAAAATTGTTTTTGCAAAAAACTAAAGAACTATTCAAAGCAGTTTTCTAGATTTGGAAATTTGAAAAACATACTCTCATCTTCAACTACATTGAATTCCATTACCTTTTCCGCCACCTTCACCTTTGTCTCTCACGTTGCTTCTGGGCATTTCACCTTAACCTATGCCACATCTCCATTGTGGTCGCTCCCACCTCTCACGCTCATTCTGTGTCTTTTACTCTGACCTTTGCCACCTCTCTATCGTCGTCTTTCACGATCCTGCACTTCCCACTTTGACCTTCATTGCAACCATTACTATATCTCACATTGCTTCCATACTCTTACGTTGACCTCGCCACCTATCCATAGTCATTGTCACCACCTTTTATGCTTTTTTTTATGTCTCCCATCCCAACCTCCACCACCTTTTCGGTATCGTTACTACTACTTCTCATGCTCCTTTTGCGCTTCCCGCTCCAACCTTCACCACTTATCCACCTCCACTGCCACTGCCTTTGCAACTACCCATTTTTCATTGCCACCACCCTTTCTTCGTTGGGAAATGATTTTTTTTTTAAAAACTAGATGTATCTAAACACATTTTTCCAAATTTCATACTCTTATAGGAAATTAAAAAAACCTGAAAAATTGGTTGAAAACTATTATAAGAAAACAGGAAAACTAGAAATGGAACTAAAGAGCCCTTGAATTTTATAAAATTTGGTGTACCAATTGTATTTAACTCTTAAATGATACAACATAAGTAACCAAGTCAAACACAAACAATATATTTATTCTTATGCTCGATCACAACTTAGCAAATCTAATCACATAGAGATACCGAAGGTAAAATTCATTTCTTTTTTTGCACGATTACAAAGCTTAATCGCTATCTTAACCACTATCCGTATTAGCATTGCCTCCTAACCATTGTGTTTTAACCCTTTTTTTTTTTGCTTCCATTGTCTCTATCTGCTTCTTATTCTTTTTGCTTTTTATTTTAGCTTTGCAAACATAAATGCACCACTCCTTCCTTTAAGTCCAACTCCAAACCCCATCCTTTGTCACACCATGAACTCGTTCTCCACTTGTTTGGGTCACAATGATTTCAATATCATTTTCTCTAGCAATTTCAACAATGACCTTATGACCATGGATATAATAGACCCAACCTTCCTCCGGGGGATTGCAAGTTCCTCTAACACCATGATGTAATCCCACCTAGCATGTATCATGATTAGAAGGATTCAAGGAAGACATGACATGGATAAAAGCTCATTGAAGATTGTAAGTCATAGTCTTCAGTATTTTTAGCTTGTAAATATTTTATTTTAATTAGCTAAATTGGAGCATATATTTTAATTCCCTTAAGCCATGTATTTTTGGTTATCTTCTTTTTAGTTTAGAAGGTATATGTGTCTTTAGTTAAAAAGGAGGAGTAAACTTAGAATGGATACATAAGTCAAGACATGATTTTGGGCTAACCCATTCACTTTAGGAGATGCTAATTGCACCCATAAGGGGTGAACTTAGGTGTCTCACTTGAGGCCTAAGACTTGGGTTAATTAGTCTTAATTCTGATTAAGCTCAAGTTCCACATTGCTTTGGTTTGTGTTCCTAAACTCTCCCATTGGACTATATATACTTAGAAATGGCAACAGGTCGGGGCAGGCACGGGTAGTGGTTACCGTTACCCACTAAACACCTGCCGAGTACCCGCAGGTTTTTTTAATATCTGCGGGTATCCATTGGTACCCATGAATATTTTAAAAAAAATATTTTTTTTAAATTAAATATTTTTTATAAGAAGTTTTATCAAATAAATCATTTATTTTTTGGAAAATCTAGAAATAAAATTATACTAGTTTCTACAAGATTAATTAGATCTAAAAGTAAATTAATATAATATATTATAAGAAAATATTTAATACAAATAAAATCTTTATTTTATATTATCAATATTTTTATAATAAATAATTTTAGTAACTATGAAGTTTTTGTAAAAAAATAAGATTGATATCAATGAATTTTGATAATTAATATTTTAAATTGACTTATTTTTCAAAAACATTATCTTTTTGAATTATATATATATATATAATTTTAGTTTAGCGGGTAGTGGGTAGTCACGGGTACAGGTACTATGATACTCGTACCCGCACCTCTTAAGGAGCAGGTAGAAAAAAACTCGTCTCCACGGGTAACGGGTACCCATTTATACTATCTGTGTGGATATTTTTGCGGATTTTATCCACGGGTATCCGCGGATGCGGATTTTTTTGCCATCCCTATATATACTCTTCCTTCCTCATTAGTAAATCTCACCTTTGAAGTTGAATGAAATTAATCTCTTTGTGAACACATTCTTAGTAAAAGGTCTTGAGGATCTTCTCTCTTAAGAAACCTCTTCCTAGTTGGTTTTTATGTTTTTATCAAGAGTTCCTTCCCTTGTGGCAAACCTAAACACTTTGACTTATCTCTCTTTAAGAGTGACGCCCCACCTCCATTTTCTTTCCCCTCCATCATCCAATTCATGCTACTTGGAAGATCAAGGGCAGTGCAAAAGTTTTTTGCATCACACCAACATTTTGTTTTCAAATAAATATAAAATTAATATTTATTTGCCAAAACTTAATAGAAAATTTAAATATTTCAGTATTAAGTATCTAGTCATGGATATCAATAATCCAATTTGAAATTATTAAATATGACAATTATATTTTACTTTTTTTTTTGGAAAAGTAAAATGTTTTGTTCACCATTTACAATAAAGAGGCCGATCATAAGTTATGATTGAGAAATGTTTACATGAATACAAAGGACAACAACTAGTTCACATAGAAATAGTCAAATTTACCCATACTTATAGAAAGGCCTCGATAGGAGCTATCATATTATCCATTACCTAATCTATTAATGCAATACTCAAGTTGTACAAACCATTTATAAAAGAGAAATGAGAATTTTTTGAGAACCCTCTAATGCATACCCAAGACTTCTGAAGGGCTTTCTGCCATACTAATAATTCAAAAAATTGTACTCCTTTGAATAAGTATAACATTTCGAACAATCCAAATCGACCAAATAGTAGCTAACCAAATAGTTGTCAAAGCTCTTTTCTTTATCTTCTCATTGACATATATGAGTTGTTGCCCTAAGTGAGAAGAGCATTGCGAGGGGATACACTTTAAATAGTCAAACCAACGATAACAACACATCTAAACTTTTTATGTTGATTTACAAGAGAACAAATGAGATGTTGATGTTAGCTCAGCATGGCAAATAGGGCAGATGTCTCTATCTAGTAGTGAGATACCCTTTTTGCAAGTTCCATCTTTATTGAAATATAGTTGTGGGCAACCTTCTAGACCAAACAAAAACTTTGGAGGATACTCATGCTTTCCAAATTGGTTTGAAGAATAATGAATAATTTAGGAAAAATCAATTGGAGGCTTCCCAAGTCCCAATGGTTGCTTCCCCATACCTAACCTTTTTTTTTATCAGAGTACATATGCACTCTTTCTAGAACTTTCTCAAACTCTCTCACCTAATCAATCTCTTAGTTTAATAAAGGTCTTTTTCAACTTAATCTCCATTTTTGTCTATCATTATGTCAATCCCCAACCTCTGAAATAAGAGTTTCCTTTTGGTCAGAGAGAGTAAATAATCTAGGAAAAATCAATTTGAGGCTTCCCAAGCTCCCCTAACTCCCTTCCTAAAATTTGAATAATAAGCAATTTCCAATCATTGCCTTCACACTTCCCCTAAAGTAGCCCCCATCTCTTCATCTGATGAAATCTTCACAAGATCTTTCTACCATTGAGAGTCGCCATATTTGGCCTTAAAGACTTTTACCCACAAGGCATCTTCCCTACTAAGTATTCTCCATCTCTATTTACCAAATAGGATTTATTAAAGCCTTCCACATCTTTGATGTTTAAGCCACCTTGCTCTTTTTCTTTACACACCATCCCTCGTTTAATCCATGTTAGTTTTTTGTTTTTTTTTAAACTCACCTCATAGAAACCTCTTCTGCAAGCATTGGATGACACAAGTCATTGTCTTCAGTATCTTGTAAAAAGAAAAAAAAATAGAGGAATAAAGGATTTGAAAAGGAAAATCCTTCCTTCCATAAATAAGGTTTCTCTTTTCCAATAAGACATTTTAACACTTAATTTCTCCAATGTTGGTCTTCAAACTCTTTCTTTCTTGTTACATGAGCCCCAATAGGATCCCTAGATAATGAAGTGACAGTAACATTATCCTACAATTCAAAAATTCATGCATAATATAGAAATTAATGTTGAGCCTTGAAGGAAAATCTGATCCACCCTACATTTGATCGGATTGGATTCTAAATTCGATTCAATTCAATCTTGAACATTCCTAGTGACATTAAAAGATGAAATTGAATAAAAACAAAAATAGAAATAGAAATAGAAATCTAAAAGCCAAATTTTATTATTTTGAACTATGGTGAAAATTGTTTTAAACATAAGTAAAAAACTAAACCAAAACATTTTATAAAACATGTTTTTGTTTTCAAAATACATTCAAAAATAAAAAATCAAAAACTCAAAACCACCCGAAACCTCAAGTTTTTATCCTTAAAAAAAAATCATTATGAAGTTAATTTATTTTCTTTGCAGCAACCGACCAAATAAGCATATGTAATACTCCCTCTAAAATCATATCATATATAAGTAAAAATACTTAAATCAACACATATTAAAATAATTAGTTATCATTATTTAATTTTACTAATTTTAAATACAAAAGAAATGATATTTCTAAAACACACTTAATTGAAACTTGATATTATAAATAAAAAAATTATGATTTAATTAAATAAAAAGTGTTATAATGGCATTAAATAAGATAAAAAATAGTTAAATTTACTTATATTTATATTTAAATTCAAAACAAAACACAACTTTTTTTTTTCTTTTTTGTTATATATATGATTCGAGAATGAGTACGTGTTTCCCCTCAATTTTTTGTTTCCTTTTTGTTTGCTAAACAGAAACACTCGAAAATGTATGTTTGAAGTGAAGGTGTTCGGGAACTGTTGACGTACCGTGACCCTTTTGTAGAGGGCAAATCCGCTGCTTCAGGGGTCGTTAAGAGAAATGATCCTAAAGCACGTGGCAAGATCAGAGTTGTGCGCATGATCAGACGGATGAAAGTGTCTGCATGTCCAGCTGGCAGGAAGTAGGGTATGGTGCGCGGCTGTGGTAGTGGTAGCTGTTGAAGAGAGTAAACGAGGACGTGGAAACAGAAACAGTGTGATTTGTTTTGTGTGTGTGAGAAATGATGAATGATCAATGTCTCATCAGGAACAAGCCTTAGTCTCCCTTCTCTCCCAACTCGCCCTTTCCTTCGACGGTGCCGTTTTGGGATTCGCCTTGGCCTACGCCGCTGTCCGCACCCTCTTCAAATTCTCCGCCTCCTCCTCCGCCCTCCGCAAGCTCCACCGCGCCCCTTCCCTCTCCGTCTCCGACCTCCGTTCCCTCCTAGCCGATACTGTCTCCAACGCCGACGGAAACTCTGACGGTGGTACAATCGTAATTGTCCGCGGCATCGTCGACGCCAAGTCCGCCGTCGACGGCACCTGGCAGTTGAGACCTGATGTCTTGGTTTCTCGTGAGTCCGGCGATAGAGGCGTTGTTCTTCAAAGAACTCAAACGGTAACCTCTCTGTTCTTGTTTTGCTTTAAATTGTTGAATTTATTGGGATTAATGTGTGATTGAACAGATGGATTTTGCTTTTGTTTTTCGGAAATTCGCCATTGTTAGGGTTTGATTCGAAATTTTGGGATGTTTGTTGATGCGTAATCTGAATTTCGGTTTGCTTGGTTTAACGTGGGAAATGAAAAAGTGGAATTTTCTGGAATGAAAATCACTTTTCACTTGATTCTGAAAAAGATATGTAAAGGTGGAAAATAAAAATGAACTTTGTTTGGAGTGTGTTTGTTTTAGCACATGTTTATTTTTATTTTTCAAAGGTGGAGTCAACCAACATTTTCTTTCTTTTAAGATTAGCTTCCTTAGACAAACACACTATTAGAGTATGTTTGGAAAAGTCCAATCCTACATTTCAGTGAACATTGAATACCAAATGCCTTAGTGTGTGTGTGATTTTCCCTTGATAAACATGTTGCATGCATTTCCCTTGATATGTTTTGGAATTTGTGCTAAGTTAAAACCAAAGGCACTGTTAATCCACAACAGCTAACCCCCTGCCTTGTTGATTGATTTATCTTCTCAGCAGGCATAATGTAAGGGACCTTTGCTGTTTTGATTTGGTTTATTTTGTAGTGGCACTATTCTCCGGGGATTTGGCTTCTCTAAAAGAAAGAGATACAGGATTTATTCATGGTTGAAATTATGATACGGTATATACATATGTATAATAAACTACAAATTTGTCAATCTAACCATCATAATGATTGATAGTTATAGCTGGTTTTCATCTTCTATAAAGTACAATTCCCTCACTTTAGTGGAGCTAAATCAAATCTTAAGACTTCAGATTGTTGCCTATAGATTTCCCCTTCGTTTTGTGAATAGGCATACATTTTGATGTTTTGGCCTCAAGGTGGTATTGAATATTGAGTATTGACCCGCCTGCTATGGTCCTTGAGTAAATGAGTAATTATGATGTTCTGGAAGAAAATGGGTGATTAACCAGTATTATAGAAATTGATGTAATTAATTTTTTTTGCAATAATATTTCGCTATCCATTTGTCATTTAAAATTAATGGCTATTATGCGATATGCATAAGAGGAGTAATATCTTTTTGATTGTTGTAGAAAATTTAAATTTAATTTCAGTTTAAATTTCGTGCAACTTAGTTGTGATTGTGAATTAGAAGACTAATTTATTTATTTATTTTGTAATGAATGTTTTGAAGTGTTTATACAATGAATGGAAAGGCTTACTTGGATGGACTTCTGATCTTCGAGCCATATTTGCAAGAACTTGGAGACAGCAAGAATCTACATCTTTAAGGAAGGTAATGGATAACTTTGTTACATATCGAGGTTCATAATGTATAAAAAAAAATTCTGGTATAATCTTGTCAATCAATTTGCATTTCATGCAGTCAAATTTGAGACTGGTATATATATAATTGAGTAGGATAAAAAAATCAACATATTTGACAACAAAGAAGACTCTGTCCTAGGTCCTAGCCTATATGCAGTAATGCAGTATATCACCAGGTGCTGCTTCCAGATAGGATTAAAGTGCAAATATATAGCTGCAGATGTAGGAATTATAGAACCAAAAATGATATTGTTTACATAAAGTAGGGATCCGCAAATAAGCTCACAAATACCATCAATATCTATTAGTGGAACAGCAATAAAAGCGATATAATTTATATCCATGATTAATTATTGGTTTTTTTGTTTCAAAGATATATAATGTGATCTGTTGCAGCTTAAGAGTGTGTTCACCATGGTTTCCTGTTTATGCAATAGTGGTCGATCCTGGATAATGGCATAAAATAGAAACTAAAAAAAAATAAATTGCAATGGTAGATTGCTGACTGGCTGCTATACTTAAGTTACTTAATACAATGTAAACAATTTCAAATGTATGTAGTTGATACTCAAAAGTAAAAACTTGATATATATTCAACATAAACACTAAAATGTCATATCTCAAAGGCATGTCATCATAGCTGTAAATCACGTATCATCAGAAATAGTTATTTTTTCATAAAAGATGTGTAAGTTAAATTGCAGCAGTTTACAAAGGCCATATTATTACCCGTCTCCTGTTTTTTGAGCTGCAACAGTAACTGGTTTTAGATGAAAGAGACGGTAATATCAATTTCCTGCCACCACTTCTGGGTTCCCGCCCCATAAAAAAATGGTAGGAATGTTGTTTAATAAATTAAGTTGTCTAACTTAGTTGACAACATATGTTAAGTTTGTAGGGAAAGACTCGAGTTCGATCCCCGCAGAATACACTCTTAGGGAGGGGTGAAGAGTCTTAAGTGTGATTAAATTCTGAACAGAGTGATTACGGTATTATTAATAAAAAAATGTTTTAAATTGAAAAATTAAAAGTAATCAGTCAAAAAAATAGAAAGATGAGATAAAAGATGTCTGTATGTGCATTATATTAGAAGGTAGACTGACAATATAAAAAAGATGGAAAGATACGAAAAAAATGAAAAATGATATTAAAACTGAAGGATAGTTGAAGTGAAAAAAAACTAAGAAAATAAACAGAACAAAGAAGATAGAATGACTGAAAGTTAGAGTGCAGAGGAATCTGCAAAGGGATGATGTTGGCTGGAACATGTGCAGGCTTCTAGTATTTGACTGGACATGGAGGGGCTGAGGTGTGAACAGGGAATAGCCAGTCTCAGCTGTGATTTTGACCATTATTCATGTGTCACAAAAACTAAGGTTTTCAAAATCGGACCGATCATTTAATTGTTGGAGGCATGAGTTTAGGGTTCAAAAAGTTCAACCTAGTTGAATTGGATTCAATAAAATATTTTTTTTATACTTTTTTACTAATATAGTGATATACTAAGCAAAAAATAAGTTATATATGATTTATAGTATACAAATGTAATACATCTTATTAAGTTTAAGTATTGCTATCTTTATAATATTACAAAGAGGAAAAATCTCACATTGCCTAAAATGACTCTTTTGAGAGGTAGCACCCAAAATTTTATTTTCACTAGTGGAATGGACCCTTTCATGCCAACGGGAGAAAGAAAAGAGCCCACTACAAGAGGAGAGAGATTCTAAATTGTGATCAAGGCTTGGTAAAGAGACTAGTAAGTGGAGAAAGTCTTGCGCACATGAACTTGGGCTTCATGGACACTGTTATGGTGTAAATCTGTCGATTCCCCTCATGCGCACACAATTAATGAGTGTTGAGTACTTTTTGCAAAAATTCTTTTTAAATATTTTTTAATTTCGTAATACCTTATGAGAATATCTCTCACTTGTATACCTTAAATTTCAAAAACCACCATTTTTCAATTTTTATGATTTTCTTATAGTTTTTTTTTAAAAAAAGGCTAACCCTTGGATCGGTTGCATCTACTAGTTTGGTTGATTCCCATCTGGTTCTTTGCACCCTCGGTTTATTGGAAACAATGGACCAGATATTGGTTCGATTCTGAGTTTGACCTTATGAGAATATCTCTCACTTGTATACTTTAAATTTCAAAAACCACCATTTTTCAATTTTTATGATTTTCTTATAGGTTTTTTTTAAAAAAAAGGCTAACCCTTGGACCGGCTGCTACTAGTTTGGTTGATTCCAGTCTGGTTCTTTGCACCCTCGGTTTATTGGAAACAATGGACCAGATATTGGTTCAATTCTGAGTTTGACCTTATGAGAATATCTCTCACTTGTATATCTTAAATTTCAAAAACCACCATTTTTCAATTTTTTTTATTTTCTTATAGTTTTTTTTTTTTTAAAAAGGCTAACCCTTGGACCGGCTGCTTCTACTAGTTTGGTTGATTCCCGTCTAGTTATTTGCACCCTCGGTTTATTGGAAACAATGGACCAGATATTGGTTCGATTCTGAGTTTGACCGACTGATCCAGTTCTCAAAACCTGGACAAAAACAAATTGCTATCAGTTTCTTGTAGCCATTAGTGGCCATGACACTCTGACAGCACCATTGTGGCACTATAGGTGTGTTTGATATTCACTAAAGTACAACACAGAGAAAATGGTAGACGACAAATATTCACATTTCGGGACAAAGAATTGTCTTGTACATTGTTCGATAGATAATAAATACTACAAGTAAAAGAATGTCGAATTTACTATAATATCCTTTTTACTATTATTTTCATATAATTCATGTTGTTGTTGTTGTTATTATTATTATTATCATCATCTTCATCATCATAAAAATATATATTCTATTATATATAGTATGATATATAAATCTTATATATATATATAGAGAGAGACTGAGATAAACATAGCAAATTAAAAGACAAAAATAATAAAACAGGACAAGTAAAGAAGTAGGAAAAGAAAAGAAAGAAAAAATTTAAAAATCAAAATAAGAAGATAATACTCACTCCAAATTTTGAAGCGCATGTGGGTAGAGCAGTTTTTGGGAAGTTATGGGAAGGGACTAGGGAGTGGTGGAGAGAAAAAAAAGGTATAATGGGTGCTTTAGTCTTTTACCTAATTTGTACTTGGGGCAAAAACTTGTGCAGTGAATATTTGAGTAACAAATTTTGATATAGTTGTTCTGTGCTGTGCTACTCTTTTTATCCAGTCCCATAGACCCTTTTTAAAACCAAACAAGTAACTAATAATGTTGTGCTGAGTGTGTTGTCCTTCGTGTTTTAACAAATCAAACGAACCTCAGTTGCTGCTATTGGCTATTTTGTGTGAAAGGATTATGATGTGTATTTTGGTTTATCTTCTCTGTATTCACCTTTGATATTAACTTGTTTTAGTAGCTAGGATGTATTATATAATGCTGATTTATTGTATGTAACAGTGTTTTACAGAATAGAAAGCAATAAGTACTATTTACCCTGGCATTAAATAATCTTAACAAAATAAGGCAATAAATCATCAAATATGCTGAAATAAGAAAATCATTCCTGAAGAATCATGTAACAACAGCAATAACAGAAGTCTTATCCCTCTAGGAAATGAGCATGTAAGAAGATACTGTAAATATTTTAAGATACAATAATGATAGTATGGAATATTTTCTAGATTTTCTAACAATATTTTTGTTGTAGGTGCCTTTTGTTCTAATTGATGTTGGGCGGCGGCCAAATGCTGAGTATGTTGTTGTTAACATGGATGGCTCAAGACATCCGTTACCTCTAACAACAGTTTATCATAAATTGCAACCTATAAATGCTTCTCCTTATACTTTCTTGCAAGCACTGTTTGGGCATGAATATCCGGTAAGTTAATATTCTCATTGCATATTTGCGGTGGATAACATAGTGTTGAATTGTTTTTAATATCTGTACACGTACTATTTCACTCTTCAATTAATCTATTTTGGTGTTATATGTCTCTGGCTAACTCATGCGAAATTTGTTGATCTTTGGTATACATTTGCTGAAATGTTATATGTTTCTTTTCTGCAGGTTGGACTGCTAGATGAAGAGAAGATTCTTCCATTGGGGAAGGATATCACTGCAGTTGGCCTTTGTAGTTTAAAAAATGGAATTGCCGAAATTAAGTCATGCAAAGATCTACCATATTTTCTGTAAGAGTAATAATGAATTATTTGAGTAATTCTGAATTATTGATTTACCCCCTCCTAGTTGAATATTGGAGTGCATATATCTTTGTAAATTTAATAAATGATTGTGATTGTGGAAGTGCTGCTTATGGCAACTGTCTTCTCTTTTGTAGGTCTGACTTGAGCAAAGATCAGATGATAGTAGATCTTTCCATCAAAACGAAAATACTGTTTTGGGGTGGTATTGCTCTTGGTTCAATGTCAGTGGGGATCCTTGGCTATGCAGTTGTTAGGTATGCTGGCTTGACTTGCCTGTCTATTTATTATATTGTTTATGTGATGCTTTGGATTTTGTTAATTATTTAGAGCCAGTTTTATATTGTTCTGCGAATGAGTGAAGTCAGTGGATTTCTTGGTTTGATAAACTGTCTTGATAATTAGTTGTAATGACAAGTTGTTTAATTTAGTTGGCATATGATGATGCCTTTTATTTGGATAATAATTAGAATTATGGAAATAATTTGAAATAATATTTTGGTAATTTTGGTGGTTAGAGACATAGGTAATAGGTTTGAATTGAAAGGCAATTAAACAATGCTGCTTTTCAGGAACTGGAATAAGTGGAAACAGTGGAAGCAACAGAGGCAGCTCCAGCAACAAAGGCAAGCGGTGAGTGATGTTGAACCACTGGTGGATGATGAGATTGAAGGCGTTCCAGATGGACAATTATGTGTTATATGTCTGATGAGGAGAAGGCGTTCTGTTTTCATTCCCTGCGGGCATCTTGTGTGTTGCCAAGGGTGTGCCATATCAGTAGAACGTGAATTGGCGCCCAAATGTCCTGTTTGTCGTCAGGAGATTCGAGATTCAGTGCGGATTTTTGAATCTTGAACAGACAGGCTGATTGTGCTGTTCACTCTGCTGCAGGAAACTTTTATGCCTCTTAATCAGAGGAATGGTTGATTTGGATAAGATCTGGAATATGGAGATTTAGGGAACAGTTGCCTTGCTCATATTTCAAATGAACTTGTTTCTTTGTATGGGGTAGATATTTTCGTGGTTGATTCGGGGTTGATTCGTAGCCTTTTCGTGGAACCTGGTAGGATTTTTTTATTTGTCCAGTTGCACTGTACATAAATATATAATTTTGCCTAACACCTATAGAATGAACTCTGATATGTTATTTTGCATGTGATTTTGCTTCCAGACTATAAATTTGTATTACTCCCTTTTAAAGGTAATCTCACGAGTGCACTCGTATCCTACGTTAAAAGGTAAAAACTGATACTAGCACGTAATACCCAGGTATAGATCGTTCAGCCTACAGGCTTTCTACTTGTGTTTGAATACAGGTTAAAAGAAGTTCTGATAGGAGGTTCTCTGTTTTTATAAGTTCTGTTTTACTTAAAATTAGTGTTTAAATACATAATTTTTAATAATTTATTTTTTTAAAAGCTCTTAGTAAAGTTTATGGAAAAGTTAATTTTTAAAACTTTTTCAATTTTATTCGGATAATGTTACTTATTATTATTGACATTACTTTTGAGCGGTGACCATTGGCCAACAACTGTAACTGATAGTCACTAATCGCTATCTTTGACTGGTAGTTACTAGCTGTCAACTTTGTTTAGAGGTCATTGGCTGCTACCTTTGTCTGCTGCCTTCAATCATCGATCACTAACTGCTACTTCTTATCGGAAGTTATCAAACATCACCTTATGCCTCTACTTTTGACACCAACCATTGATCAACCATCATTAGTTTTCGGTTTTTTAAGGAGGAAATGTTTTCTACTTGTTATTTGAATTCAATGTTTTAAATTTGAAAATAAAAACAATATTGTTTTTAGTAATTTTGCTAATATAAAAACTTATATAATTTTGTTTAAATATAATTTTTTTTCTATAAGTTCTTTTATATAAGCTTTTATTTATATATATATATATATATATATATATATATATATATATATATATATCATTGAAACACTGATTAATTTTTTTTAAAAAAATTATTTTTTGTATTAGGGCTTTTAAAAAAAGCTCTACTATGGAAGTTTATCTAAACAGAATTTAAAAGCTTAAAACTAATATTTTGAGACATTGAGATTTATGTTTAATGAGTTGATCATATGGACCTTCTATATACACATAGGCCAAGGATAGAATCCTGGTTTGTTTGGTAAGGCTCATGCTCTTTCATTGGTAAATTATGGGTTACTTGATTTGATAAAACATTTTGAATGTTAATTATAAAAAACATTTTATTTTTATTTCAATTCTTATTTTTAAATAGTTTTATAAAATACTTGTAAAAAAAAATTCATATAATTTGTGAAAAGTAAAATAAAAATAAGATGACATGTTTATAATTAAAAGTAAAGGTAAAAATAAGAATAAAAATGAAAGCGAAATGAAACGTAAGAAAGCAGGAACTCATGTGAATCAACAGAGTGTAATTTGATAAAATAAAAGTCATTAATTGTTTATATGATAAATTTAATTACGAAACCTATTAAAATAAAAAAGTTGATTTTATTAATGATGAAAAGAGTTTATTAAAATGAACTGAAAAGTACTATTGAGAATTATAGACAAGTGAACACCCATTTCAGGGACAAATGGGGTGCTCACTCAATTATTCTAGCAAAAGCTCAAATGAACACGAAAGTTTTCATATACCCCATTTGTAATATTTGTTGGCTTATGCCAGATCTAACTTCAGATTTGTAACTGAAAAGCGACAGATGCGAAACTCTGAAACAGCGCTATCTTCTTAACAGCTACCTATCATTACAAAGCATACAACTGGTGAAATAATTTGCATCCTTCTTTATCTTACAAAAAGTTCTATAATGAAGAACTGATATTGTGGAGAAATTTGACAGTGGAAGAATTTTAAGAACTATAAATACCCGTGCTTTCAAACTTGTTTGGTGTTAACCAGCAGTGAACAATCCCTCCCTCACTAGAACTTGTTGGGTATGAACTTGCACCGAATTCCATATCATGGTTCATCATGATGTGAATGTTGAGCTCTGATCTTTCTCATCCAGCTTCCACAAAGAACAGAAAGAAACAGGTTGCCCCTTCCACCATAGTCCCATTCTAGTATTCTCATCTTCCACTTTCATCTCCCAATTACTATCATACTTCCTCAGCAAAGCTTTACCTCCATCTATTGCATCCTCTCCAAATATTTCCCTCACAAACCCTGCTTCTTTCATTCTCTCACACCATTTCTCCATCCCTTCATTCATCTCACGTTGGTTTGTCAATGCCTTCGCAGCCTCACCTTCCATCACTCTCCTTTCATCACTCTCACGGCCCTTGAATGCTGAGCTTGTTGAGTCCAAAAACCTCCATAAGTATTCCACTCGCCGAGAAAACCCGGTGGCAAAATCCCCACAACAATTGCAACAACATTCCATGTTGTTGTCACTTAGTATCACTCCTCTGGGCTCCATGTTCCTCAACACTTTCAGAAACTGACTTCTTTGATCAGGATTATGGTGATTTAACTGATGCAACCTAAACTGTGCACATACAACAAATATTTCATCCGGGGAGGTGTCTATACTCTGAGCATTCAGTGTTTGTAATGGAAGATTATCTAGCTTGTTTATCTGCAAATTAACGTTCAAGGACTGAGCAAAACCAAGGAGTCTAGAAGAGAAGTTATCACCAGGAGGACCAATAGAAAATGGGGTATCATTTTCAGAGGAGGAAGCAGTGACCATGGTGAGGCGAACCAGTGGAGGAGGCCCACCAGGTCTGCGACTCAAGGCCTCTAGAAAAGTTGGCCATTGCATACCATGAGAGACTCCAAAGTCAAGGATGTGAAGGGGGCGTGAATTATTTGTTTCATCACCAAGAACTTGAAGGATGGAAGCATTTGCTATGTTGTTAGGAAAGGAAAACCAAGGGCTAACCTCATAGAACTTGAGTAGTGTCTTTTGGAAGAACCGTGGCTCGGTAGATGCAAAAGTTATAGACCCTGAAGAGGTAGAAGTTGGAGAAGAAGATAGATGGTGTGTCAGTGCTTTAAGACCATGTGCTGCAAGCCTGTGGTTAGCATCACCAGTTGATGATGCTAACTCATGGAGAACATACAAGAGGTGTTGTACACGGTTCAGGTTTCCACCTGTTATGGCTGCAGCGCAAGGGTTCAGCAACTGTTCAGCCCACCTACCCTCCTTATTGTTACAGTTATTTCCGTTGGCCTTAGTTCCACCTTTCTTATTCCCACCAGATTTTCTAACTGTTGTTGTACCTTCTGCATCTCCATTATCTGCTTCATTATTCATTGGACGGCTCTTGATCTTCTTGTGCTTGTGGTTTTGTGGTGGTTTGAGACTTGACTCGTCAGTGGCACTTCTTTTCTTGGGCAAATCAGAAAGTGGTAGGTTGTTTGAGCCACAAGGCTGAAGGGTAGTGTTAGTACCAATGTTGGTGGCATTAGGGGAACTGGTATTGGTATCAGTTTGATAGTGGCTGGTTATGTCTTGATCCCACAACTGATACTCTTGAATGTCACTAGAGTTATATGGATCATCTAAGAATTGTGGAAATGGAAAGAAAGAGAGAGAACTTTCAAACCAGTCCAGAGTGTGATCTGATGTTGCATGTGGTTCCATGATCATTGTAATGGAAGGAATAGTTGTGATTTAGTATTGTGATCTAATGTTGGGATATTGAGCAAAGATTGAAAAGAGTTTGAAGGGCTTAGTATTGTTGGATCATTGACCAAACGGGAGGAGGATAAGGGACATAACAACCATAGACTTAATTTCATTACTGTTTCCCTAAGAATTTTAAAATAAGGCATGGTGTAGTGATGCTTCCTAGTGGTGACAAATGAGGGAATTTTCTAATTGTTTGTGTGCTGTTCGTTTGGAGGATGTGATGTTTTATTAAGGTTTAATATTGGTTGCATAGGCAACTAGGAGACGATAATGTCTCTTCTTTATGTTGGGTGGTTAACTTGTTCCTTTGTATTATATTGGAGATTGAAATCTCCTTACTGTTTATGATTTAATTGAGGAATTTCAAAGAGTTGAGGATTCTAAATGCGATAGGTTCTTTCAAAACTCTGGCCGGCACGCTCTTTTTGACTAATTGAAATTTCGTGAAATAGTCTGTATGTGGCCAGGCCTCGCCAACTTTTTGTGCTGTTTTTTGTCGTTAATGGAATTAATCCTTTTCCTCATTATATGGAATTAATTCAAATTTATACTTTTTCTTATGATTTAAACTTATTTAATCACTGTTAAGTGTTAATAAACCTCTTACTCATTCTATTTAATTATCTATTGATTCACTCTCCTATTGATAAGATGCAAAGGAAACTGCTAAGTTTATTTTTGTTAAAACTCTGCATGACCATGTCCAGAGCACGCCAACCCTACTCAAGTTCCCTCAAAATTCTGGTTCCGGATGATTAAATGGAGCATATTTCTTTTGAGATTATTATTATTATTATTAAGATTAAATATGTTTTTATCATGATAAATTAGTAAATTTTATTTTTAACCTCTCATCATTTTCCTTTATATTTACTTTCTAATTATTTTATTTTATTTTTAATCTTCTATATTTTTTTTTTTAATTTGAGATCAAACATGAAATTTTTAATAAATATTAAAAATTAAATTTACTAATTTATCGGATACAAAAACATATTTAAGTATTATTATTATAAATTATACAATGATTATTGAAAAGAATAATGAAATTTATTAATTTACGCATTTATAAATTTATTTTTACTTTAAAGTCAGGGTAAGATAACGAAATTATTCAATGATTTATACAAAAATAGGTAAAACCATCTCTGAGCAAACTAAATAAAGATACTTCGAATATATGTTTTTTTAATACAAGGATATCAAAAGTGTTACTCTCTCACCTGTGAAACTATGTTTATTTCAGCTTTTAAACTATAGTTATTTTGCGGATTTAAAATTATATTTAAGTCAATAAATAATCACTTATTAATGAGAGTAAATATTGATTGATGATCAAATAGGATTATTTTGTCTGCATATATAATAATTAATGTTTTTTAATGAGTAATATGAACAACTATAATTTTGAGGTAAATGAAATAGCATTCTACAGGTTGAATTTGTATTTTTTGGTATTAGGTTAGAAACAAGAATGTCTAAATTGAAATTCATCATACATGTTTTTTTATTTAATTACAAATCTCTTTTATTCGAAGTAATCTTGGTATTACACGTAGATCTCCATACGTGAATGTAGCTTGGTAGCTAAAAAAATTAATTATTATAAAAAATATTAATTATTCCCCCAATAAAAGACGATTTGGCATAAATAACAAGACCCTGATGATGTGATAAGTAACCGTCTAAATTAAATAAAGGATTAACTATGTTTTTGTTACATAACCATTTTAAGAATTTATGTTTTGGTACATTAAGTTTTGTTTGACTCATTAACATACATGAAGTTTGTATTTTGTCAGGAAGATAGTACATTCTATCTGTAGCTCTCTTAAATGATGATATCGCAAGACATATTTGTAACTAGGCAAAGCCACATTGAGAGATTATTATTTTTTTAACTTTAAGTGTTATTATAAGTATTTAAAACTAAATAACATATAAGTAAAAAAAGTTAATGAGATAATAGTTAGTAAAAAAGTTAATAACATAAGAGTAAAAAAAGTTATTTACCCAATTTATAATTGGAAACCCTAGTGAAACTCATCCCCCTATCGAGCGCCGCTACTAGAGTCGAAGAAGGTGCGATTCCGTCGAGTGAGCATCGCTGCCACAACTGAAGAAGGCATGTTTCCATTGAGCAACCATTGTAGCCACAACGTTGCGATCAAATCCCTTAAAACTGTGAGCTACGAAGCCCGAAAAACCCAAATCGAAGAAACCCTAAAGCCCCAAATAAAAAAAACCCAATTGACAAAACCCCAAAGATCGAAAAAGCAGTTTGCATGCTTGGACGAAGAAAGGGAGAATACACAAAGGGCTTCAATTTTGCTTTAAAGGAAGAATACCGAGCCTCTAAAAAGGGCCTCGATTTTGCAGGGATCACGATTCAAAAAAAGAGGTATGTGTGGTTTTTTTAATTCTCTTTTGTATAAACAATATCGATTTTGCTTTTGTTTGGCTTATATTGTGTTCTTTGCTGTGTTTGAGTTAATATTTTAATGGTTGGCTTTAATAGCTTTATTCAATGCATCTGGAGTTGGTGCTTGTATTTAAAGGATGTAGGCACGGGTTGTTGTATGCTTTGATAACACATGGGGTCCAATTACTTTCTATAGTTTTATCATGTAGTAACCAAGTTGTGGGTATTTGCAATATGTTTGTGGTTAAGAAGGCCTTTTTGGTAATTGCAGATGTCTTTCACAATAGTAATACACCATATAGGCTCTTTTTGCACAGAACCTCATCTGCACTATGTAGATATTGACCAAGATGCTATTTACAATCAAAAGGTGGACAGGTGGTCCTATTTTGAAGTTGTGGGTTTGATGCATATGTTGAGATACCCAAAAGAAAATTTTAAATTATGGTGGAAGCGTAATGAAGTGGGATTTGAAAAACGCTTGAAGTGGATATCTGAAGATAGAGATGCATTGCAATTGTCTGACTATGCAATTGGTTCGAAAGAAGAGGCACATATATATGTTCAACATTTTCCAAGTAGTGAGGCAGATATTATTGAGCATATGGGTTAGATAATTGATGTAACAACTATAGAAAATAATGAAAGTGTTGGAGCAGAAGAACAAGATCAAGGTGGTGGAGAAGGATGCAATATTGATGGAGATGATGTTAGAAATGTTGGAAGAATGAAAGTGTTGGAGGAAAAGATGGTGAAGCTAGGGGAGAAAGTTCCAATGTTGATGGAGTTTAGGGCAGTAATGTTCAAAATAATGAAAGTGTTGGAGGAGGAGATGATGAAACTAGGGAATAACATGTTGAAGTTGACGGAGAAGGATGCAATGCTGACGGAGATGAAGTTGATAATTGTAGTATTAATCACACAAATGATGAAGATTTTAAACTAGGAAAGGTTTAGGAGCATAATGTTGATACTAGTTTGGTTAGTGAAAATTTGAATGATGATGAAAAGATTACCTCATCACAACAAAATTCAGCAACTATGGATGATAACTCTAACTATGATATGGAAGAATTGGAAGAAGAATACATGACTGAAGAATTAAAAAGTAATTATGATGAAGATCAAGAAGATGTGCACAAACGCAAGTTCGTAAGGTTCAATGCCAACATGTCAAATGACTTTGAGTAGATACTAGGCATAGAGTTTAGCTCATTGAAAGAATTTAAAGATGCCATATTAGAGTATTTTGTTCTTATTTGTAGAGAGGTTGCCTTCAGAAAAGATGATAGTGTTCAAGTTAGAGTTGGTTGTTTACAAAAGTGTGGATTCAAAATGACAATGAGCAGAGAACCCTAAAACTTTAAAGATATCAGTGGATAGACCTAGTTTGGAGTTGCAACCAAAGTTTAAAAGATTTTATTTTGCCTTTGAAGGTTGCAAAAAAGACTTTAAAGATGCATGTAGACCATTAATTGGGATTGATGGGTGTCACTTGAAAGCTCAGTTTGGGGGTCAACTTTTGGTTGTTATTGGAAGGGATCCAAATAACCATAACCTACCAATTGCATTTGTAGTTGTTGAGTCTAAAGATAAAGGCACATGGTCATGGTTTTTGACTTGTTTGTTTGAAGATATTGGTAACCTAAGAGAATCTCAGTTTATATTATTTTCTGACAGCAAAAGAAACCTAAGAAAATACACAAACACAAAGCAAAAGCAAAGTGCATCCATAGATCAAAACCACAATTGTGTGGTTTCTTTCACAAAATTTGTGAAGTCATTACTAGGATCTTCTTAGGAGTTTACATGGATTAACAAAATAAAAAAAGTGTTGGGCAGAAATTAAAGAAACAAACCTAAAGGAACCATACAAAGATTCAATGGAAAAGAAGAAAATAAATTGAATCTAGAAAGAAATAAAGACTAGGAAATAAATTGCATAAAATGAAAACTACTAAAACATAAATTACTAGACAATAAAGGAATTAAATGACAAGAATCAAAGGCTGAAAAAATAAATGAAGAACTAAGAAAGAACAAGACATAATTGAAGCACAAAATACGAAGAATTAGGACTAGAAAAGAACCTAACGGAGTTGACTCTGATACCACTTGATGCAAACCAAAGTTTGCTCCCCTTGATCTTTCTCCAAGAGGTTTCAAGAACCATGAAATGGATTATGGAGGGGGAAAGAGATGGAGGTGGGGCGCCACTCTCAAAGAGAGATAAGCTAAAATGTTTTATGATTATCACAAGAGAATAAACCCTTGATAAAAACTGAACTAGGAAGAGGTTCCTCTAATGTGACGATACTTAAGACCTTTTACTCATGAATATGCTTAAAAGAGACTATTTTCATTCAACTTTAAAGGTGAGGAATACAAGATGAGGGATGAGTATATATAGCTAAATGGGAGAGCTTGGTACACATTTGAAGGCAATATAAGACTTGGGCTTAATTAGCATTAAAGCTAATTAATCCAAGTTAGGCCTTAAAGTGGCGCTTAAGCTAATCCAATAGGGGTACAAATAACTCAACAATATAGGAGAGTGAGCCCAAAACGACTAAAAAAGGGAACTCACACTAAGTCTACTCCTCCAAAATAACTAAAGGCACCTCTTCTTCCTAAACTAAAGAGAAATGAACTAAATACAATGACCTTGAAGGAAAATGGGTCACACCCCAAATTTTTATGTTTATTAAAAACATTTACAAGCAAATGTAATGAAGATAAAGGCTTCAATTCTTCAATGAGCTCTCATCCATGTCATGCTTTCCTTGAATCCTCCTAGTCATGATGCATGCTAGGTTGGTTGCATCACTTTTATCAGCTCAGGATAAACATATCTTGACCATGGCTGAATGGATTCATACTTATTTGAGGGTTAAGTTTAGTAAAAGTGGAAATAGGTTTGGGAATATTTTTGGTTATGTTATGCCTAAGCCCTTGAAGAGGTTGAATAGAGAAATAAAGCACAGTGGAAATTGGTTTGCATTAAGTTCCTCTAAGTTATTGTATGAAGTCACCCATTCTATCATGATGAACAAGTTCATTGTAGATGTTTGAAAAAAGACCTGCAACTGTTACTTTTGGGAGCTTGTTGGGATTCCATGCAGGCATGCTATAGTTGCTATATGTGGTAGAAAAGAAAGACCAGAGGATTGTATGCACAAGTATTACATAAAGCATATGTACAAGGTGTGGTATCAAAAGGTCATCTCCCCAATCAACGGTGAAAATCTGTGGCCAAAAAGCAATACTGATGAAATATTACCACCCACTTACAAAAACCTCTAGGAAGACCAAGAAAGTTAAGAAAGAGAGAGGTTAATGAAACCATATATAGAACCAAGTTGAGGAAGACAACAAAGACACTAGTTATTAGATGTCGCAAATCTGGTGAAATTGGTCACAATAAAAAGGGTGCAAATATGTCCCACCGGTCTCAAAGCCAACTGAAATTGAGGTTGGTACAAGTATGTAAATAGTTTTGTAATCATTTCATAACACTAACAACTTAAATAGTTTTCATACAACTTAATTGGTATACTGATGCAGGGAAATTTAGCAGCACCAGTAGGTAATACAGAAGATCCTCCTGCACTAGTTGTCAATGGATAAGCTAATGCAACGGTTGCAGCTCCTGAACAACCTACATCAGAGCCACTAGTTCCAGCAACGAGAAGCTCAAACGAACCAAACATTTCAATTCTAGAAGAAAGCTGTAAACAACTAGCTCATTCAGTTCCAACCAGTGTAAAAGCAAGTGGTGATGTTCCACAAAGTATAGTTGGTGATGCTAGGTTGTCACCGAAACAAAAGCTCCTACAAAATCATCAAAGATCAATAAAAGGAATGTATGCAATTACTTTAACTTGCAAAATGAAGGCATTTGATTATGATATATATATATATATATATATATAGCACATTTAATTTTCATATGTAATGTTGTCGGCTAAAACTATTGGCAGATCATCTCATGGTGATTCACTTGCACCCAATATGGGAAGATGCATAAGGGAGTTTGGAAAATCAATGGTTGATGCTGCAAAAGACAATGCATCTGAGGTAGAAATAACTTACAAAAAATTTAAGGAAAGTTATGTAAGCAACTACATTCCCATTTAGCAAACCATTTAATTCTAACTAATAAACAAAAAAATATTTTTTGTTAATACAGAAAGTAATCAATAGCTCAAAGATCATTGCAAAATCCAAAAAGTTGAAAAAGCAGTTACAGCTGGATTAGAGTTTGACAGGATTACAATGTTAGTATGGTTGTTGATTTGGTGTAATTATGTGTCTTTTGGTGTTATTTTGGCAGGATTAGAGTCTTATTGTAGTTATTAATTTGACTATTATTTTGGATTGTATTTGGCTGTTTACTTTTGCCTTAGTTAGAATGTTATGTTGGGTGTAATTATGTTTGTCATTTTGGATGTTAGTGAGTTGTTATTATGACTGTTATTTTGGCTATTATTGGGTTGTTATTATGGTTGTTATTTTGATTGCTATTAGGCTGTTATTTAGTAGTTGTGCAGCAGTACACTTTCAGGATTTTGTGCACTTTTAGAGGTTTTGGGTTGTTATTATAAGCTGTTATTTTGGCTATTTCTAGGTTGTTATTGATGCAAACCAAGTTTGTACTCCTTGATATTTTTCCAAGAGATTCCAAGCTCCAAAGAAATGGAAGATGGAGGGGAAAGAATTTCGAATGGGGTGTCACTCTCAAAGAGAGATAAGTCAAGTGTTTAGGCTTGTCACAAAGGAAGGAACCCTTGATAAAAGCCAACTAGGAAGAGTTTCCTCTAGAGTGAGGATCCTTAAGACCTTTAATAAGAATACAGTCCAAAAGAAAGACAATTTTCATTGAATTTGAAGGTAAGGAATACAAGAGGGGGGATAAGTATATATAGCCCAAAGAGAGAGCTTGGGCACACATTTCAAGGCAATGTAGGACTTAAGCTTAATTAGCATTAAAGCTAATTAATCCAAAGTTAGGCCCTAAAGTGGTGCTTAAACTAATCCATAGGGGGGGAGGGGTACAAATAGGTCATCCAACAATAAAGGAGAGTAAGCCCAAAACGACTAAAAAAAATAACTAAAGGCACTTCTTCTTCCTAAACTAAAGAGAAATGACATAAATACAAGGCCTTCAAGGAAATAAATCTCATGCCCCTAATTAACTAAGATAAAATATTTACAAGCTAAAATTGATAAAGACATTGACTTCAAATCTTTAATGAGCTCCTATCCATGCCATGCCTTCCTTGAATCCTCCTAGATATGATGCACGCTAGGTAGGATTGTATGTTATTATGGCTGTTAGCCAATTTCACATTTTCAGATGTGTAAAGACATTATTTACAGCTAATGGAAATATCATTATAGCTACTCATGTGTATCTTGTTATAGACTTAAAATTGAGATATTTTTATATTACTACATGAATTATATGACCATATTATGTGCTTCAAGCTATGAGAGATTAGGAGTAAAATTAAAGGTTAAGTAGATGATCGAGAAACCTTAACATTGTCATGAAAATTGTCATAAATGGATTTTTGAAATCTTGAACAGATGGCCGATACCATTATACTAAACTAATTTTTGAAAATTGTCACTGATGGATTTGTAAGGATAATTTCAAATCTCCATTTTCAAATTTAAATAATAATAGGACAATTTTACATTGTAATTGCATATACTTTCATTACATAACTTAAGCAACCAATTTTGGTTTACAGAATACCTAAATCTAATACATAACATCAGACTAATTACGTTCCACCTAAAGCAAAATATAATTCGTAAACCAAATTATATTCCACCAACTTCAGGACCCTAACCTAAATTGACAAATGCAAACAATACTTTATCACCATTATCATTTACAACCACTACATTTCAGAATACACAATATTCCATCAAAGAGGCTTAACAACCAAGATAGAAATGCTACAACCAAGAGTAAATGTCCTTTTTTCCTTTCCCAATTCAACTTTTTTTGCAACCTTGAGATCTTCTTTTGTTCACCAACTTCAACAATAGCTTCATTAATTGGATCTATACCAATCAAACTCATCTGCCCATCGAAAAAGATCACGATGTATGCCTCTTTGCAATAATGACATTCACAAAAATTATGCCTAAATAAAATAAATTTGTTTTCAGAATAACGAAACATGGTATTCAGAGAAATGACCACTATTTACCTTCTAGTTTAGACATCCCCAAAATAATCGTCCAAGATTCCTAACACTTTGGGAAGTAGTGAGGACTTTCCTGTCACTGCAAAAGCATTTTATCCAATTGAGAACTATAGTCGCTGAAGACAAAGATGATGCCCCCCTACATGATCATTCGATGAAAACACTTTATAGGCTGATGACTCTCTTCTTCGAGGTGGTATGACTATTTGTCTACACTCAACAACAAAAAACGGAGTAGGTGAAAATGGGGTTGCGACTTCAATGACTAGGGTGGGATAACCTACTTGAATTTGGGACCAAATCCACAATGGAGGTGAAGGTGAAAGCTTGCGACTTGTCAGTGATGGTAGACATGAGATTTGCTTGTTCGTGTGGTCAACTAGTACTACCAAGACGAGACTTCACAGTGGGTTTATAAGATTTAATTTGTCTCTTATATTAATTATTATTTTTAGACTTAATTATTCATAATTAAATAAAATATTATGTGAAAAATAATTAAAAAATATTAAAGACAATTATTATTTTAAATATATATTTAAAATATATTTATTATAATTAACTAAACTAATTATTTTTTAATTTTGATGGAATAGATAATTAGACTATAAAACATGTGCTGAAAAAATTTGTTTGAAATTGTGTAGTTATAATTTTTTTATTACCATGCATAAAACGATTTGAGTATTTGAGTTTGTTGGTCCCTTAGATATGTATCGGAATGAGTGATGTAAGGATGTTTATCTCGTACACGAGCACACACAAAAAAAGAAGAAGAGGCGTTTATCTTTTTTCCTGGACATCTGCAAATAGTAGCACATAAGCATAGTTGCACTAAAAAATACTGTGAATTTCTTTTAGCACATCTCTTTTCTTATTGATATTAACTTAAAATACTGTGAATTTCTTTTACCACATCTCTTTTCTTATTGATATTAACTTAATGTTATAATTTCCTGTAAAATCACGAAACACTATTATCCTTTTTTTTATCTTAAATCTTTTGACAAAATATCGCTCAATTTCCTGACTTTACGCGTATTTTTATCTATTTCTTTAAATAATTATATTGATTTTTTCATTTCGTAATTTTATTTTTTTAAATATATAATTTTTCACTTTTATTTTAAGAATTTTCTTTGCATGTATCTTCAAATAAAGGAATTCTTTAAAGAGATGGATAAAGTGTGTCCAAAGGTAAAATTAGATGATATTTTGAAAAAAAATTTATAATGAAAGGTGTAAAAGTATTTAAGAATTTTGTAAAAAATTATAACTATTATGGAGCGTGAATAACAATAGAAAATACGCTAAAAGAAACTTCCAAAATACTAGGAAGAGAAAAGTATTTGATGTATATAATATTATATTTTTGTAATTAAATAGTTTAAAAATATTATCTAAATAAGGTTCAAAATATTTTATAATATTATATAAAATGTTTTAACAACTTAATGTAATATAAAAAACGCTTAACAGTAAAAGACTTAAAAAATAAAACTGTAAACGCAGTGATTAAACATAGTTAATAGTTAAACATATGTTAATTATAAAATTGGAGAAGATTAGAAATAAATAATTAGTAAAAAGGCATTAAAAATAAGACGTAAGTTTCGGTTAAGAAAAAGAAATTGAGTTTAAAAAAAGGTAAAGTAAGAAAATGTTAGAAATAGAGAATTGGGAATGTTGAATGTTGAATGTTGAATGTTGAATGCAGCATGATTAGAAGGGAGAGGAGTGAGAAATCAGGATTGACAATGGGTGAAGCTGAAAGCGCAGAAGCTGTGGCCGACCCTCAAACCAGAACCTCCCTTGGATCCCTCCTCTCAGGTTCTTCTTTCCTTATGCGCTTCACCTGTTTGTTTAAATGTCTTCCTCATACCACTATTCTCATTTCTGCTCTTTCTTTATTGCAGAAGCTGCAGATTATGGAACTCAACACGCTCAGGTTTCCACTCTATTTTATTATTTCTTCTTTTGCTTTCAACTTGAGTTAACCAAACCAATTTAACGTTTCAGTCTATTGAGGCAATGGCTCAGAAAGCCCTTGAGTGCCCTTGCGTTGCTGATTTGCGAACTGGTCCCTGTGGCTCTCAGTTCTCAGAGGCATTCCTGTGTTTTCTCAAGAGTACCTCTCTAGAAAAGGTACATCCTTTACTTTCATTCATTATTACATACCTTTGTTTCCTGAAGGAATATGTCGCTACAACTATAAGTGTGATGTTAACTGGTTTTCCTATCTAGATCGGCCTTTTTACATAGTTTGATTTTAACTGCTACAACACTGTTTTTTCCACTTTCTTGCACCCTCAAAGCATGGCTACAAAGACTGATTAAGAATTCTTTGGTAGCATGGAAGTCCGTATTACGGAATCATCTTATATACTCTAAGAGCAACCAGATACCTATATGGCTAATTTCAAATATTTTATTTTCAAGTTTTGATTTCTAGATTCTCATAAAGGGTTGGAAAACGCAATTTGTTCCCAATTATGCAGGGTTCAGACTGCGTACATCCGTTTGTTGCTCTGCAGAGCTGCATCAAAGCCAATCCAAATGCATTCTCTAAGGACATTCTAGGCGAAGATGAAACCAAGGAGTCGGAGCCAATCCAAGAATACAAAATATTTCCTCCCAAGTGGTCTAAGGAATCTCGAAGTCCAAAATCCAGACTTTAAGGCTAGAGTTTGACTCTCATTTGAGCAACTAATTAGTTAATAAGGTCGTCCTAAATTTGTATTAGTGTTGCCTAATTAGAAAAGTGACAGCATATGTGACTTCCTCAAAATGCTTCATGTTATGCACTTGCTTTTACATCATAAAAAATACAATTTCTTTTTTTCTACGGAGTTTTGGGATTGCGCTCAAATTATCTCATATTTCTTTCTAACAACTCAACTCATTTGTTCATGCTATCTTCTAGATATATATTGAAATTGATTATATATATACGTGGGCAATGGCATACGCTCCTTTTTTAATGTGGCAGCCTGGAAAAGACATGACAGCAGAGGGGGCCATTTCAATTTTGCGCTATCAACTGAAATTGAAATGATGTTACCTTTAAAAAACTATACTAGGACTCTATCCCAAATTGCCTCACCTAAAATCTGATTAATAACATTATCATACATATACGTGAACTCGCTACCGAGAAAAAAAAAAACAATTAAATGACGCCATTTTGATTCATGCCACCTAAAATTAATCTGTCCAAACTTCCTATTGGCAAATACTTTTGAAAACAACTCTTTTTTATTAAGTTTTAGATTTCATACTACCTTTGTGAAAGACTCAGAAAGCTTGCAAAATTCTTATCATTACTTTTGATGATACAATTTTATTAAGTTTTCGATTTTATACTAATTTTGTGAAAGAGTTTGAAAGCTTGCAAAATTAATAGCTATATTTATTTTCATTACTTTTGATAATACAATAGAAATCTATTCATTTATTTATTTATGCACTTCTGAAGAATTTTGAGAAATATTCAAAATGATAATATATGTGAAGTCAATTGAAATGACGAAACCTTAATGAGAAAGAAAAATTAAATGTAGCCGCAGGGGGCGAAGGAGGGAGGGAACGTAGTACGCAGATAAGGAAGAAGGCAGCAGAGGGAGTGTGGGAGGGCCGAGGGGGCAGGGGATGAATTGCAGAGGTGGGATACTTCCGAATACGCCATCTGAATTTAGTTTTTCATCAATTTGGATTTTGGATTACCTATAAGATAGCATCTCATTCTAATTTTAATATTTTTAGAATAGGTAATCTGCATTTGGTTTTTACAAATCTGAATTACAAATTATTAAAATTAACATGGTTGTTCTAAATAAGAAATCTAAATTTGTTAAAATAATTGCCTATTCCGGAATATTTATTGAGGACCATATAAAAATTTAGAAAAATATAAAGGTGTAAGGAGAAGAACATAAAGTACAGGAAGAAAAAGCCTACAAATCATAACCCCAGATCCCCAATTTACTAAAATTGGCCGGTCAATCTTCGAAAAGTCAAATTCATTTTATCGTCCTACTACAATTAAGTCTAAAAATTATTTCCGTAAAAAAATTCTAAATTTTTTACTAGTAAAAATATTTTTTAATGCTTATAATTTCTAATAATGTTATTTGAATATTGTACTACGGTCCGTTGTACAAAGTGACTTATGAATTTAAAATGTATTCGTGTATTTGAGCATTTGTAAGTAAGTTCATAAAAAATCCACAATAGCGAAGAATTAAAAAAAGTAATTAATTAAAGCTTTTAAGAAAATTTTGAATGTCTTTGTTTTCCCTCTCCACCTCTTAAAGTTGTTTCATTCAGAAACCGTGAGCCAACAGATGAAGAAGTACGTAAGAGTACAGAAACAAGTTTATTGGCGAGGATGATTAATGGAGCGAAGACATAAAGAGAAACAAGTGATTACAGATGAAAAGGATGATTAATTATTGGAAGAGTACAGAAACAAGTATATAGGAAGATAAGATAGGTGAGAGTAGTAATACTCCTAACCACTGCCACCAAAAAGAGCCTTGAGCTTTTTAACCTGTTCATGATGAAGGAAGGTAGTATTTGCAATTATTTTTTAGTAGGGACGTTGTTGGCAAATAACAGCTGATGAAGTAGATGGAGGCGTGGCCTTGGGCTGCTAAAAGCAGCATAAGCAACAGCTTTGGCCTTACCAGAGTTAATTTGAAAATGCATGTGTCCTTGTGGGAAAACAATAACATCACCCTTTTTCAGTGTATTCACATAAGCAGTGATAGGTGTAAGGATTCCAGCAATCATTTCACCTTCATGCATTATGAGTACTTCGCTCCCAGCATTGGAAATACTCCACCCTTTTCCATCTCTACACGTGCTACAGATATGCCAAGACCATTCACACCACCAAACTCTTCAACAGTTGCTTCGCTTATTATCACTTTCAGAGGGATTTTTATTATTTTCTATGACAAATTGTACTTGAAGTCCTCTGCTTTTACTGTTTCAGCTGCCAAGCAGTGATACCCTCTAGGGCTATCTGGACCCTTCAGGCCTGCTATGCAGAAATCATTCACATTAGAACCATGGATATAAGAACTCAATGAAACAAAAGCACAAACCACAACAATCACAAACATATTCTTCATCTCCGATCATACAAAGGAATATGGGATTGCCACCTATTTATATCCATCAACATATTAGTTTTGCAGAAGCTATAAAATGATTAAATGTATGTCGTTTAAGTCAACATTTTCTTCTCTTTTTTTCTCCACTATTTCACATCATGAAAAATATATACACTCGAGAAAGGTAAGACTATTATGGAGGATTTTTTTTCTTTCTTTCTTAGAGTAGTATATATATTCATAATTTAAATCCAGATAAAAATATTTTTTTATATAATAAATGTTGATTTATGGATAAAAAAATTTCAACTCAGGACTTCTTCATCTCTAAATAAAAATCATTACTTAAATTGGAACATTCTCTCATTTTTTTCATCGATGTACTATGGTTCTTCAATAATAGTGGAAAAATGTACAATGCTACCAAGAAAGCTGCCGTAAATAGTTAGTAAATACTTAATTTTACTTTAAAAGATAAGATACTTAGATATTACAGTATTACTTTTAAAATGGAAAAGAAAAGAGAGAAAAGGATAATAGGAAAAAAAGGATAAATGAAAAGTAAAAAAAATATTATTTATCAATCATATAAAAATTTTAGTTTTTATATATATATATATATTTTGTATGTATATATCACAATATTTATAAGTAATAAATTCAATTTTTATTTAATTAAATTTAGAGTTTAATTGATATACATCGTTAGTATAAAGATTTTTATATTGATATTTAATTAAAATTTTTTGTTTATAATAAATTTGTTGAATTTGTTAATTAATATTTTAAAAATTACATAAATAAAAAATTATGATTAAATTTAAGTAAAAAATATATACTCATTAAACTTTTAATTTTATTAAATAAGTCAAACGAAGTGACTGACGTTAACATATGATTTTCTTTTTCTCTCTTTCTGTAATGTAAAGAATCGTGAATTAGAAATCAAATATATAAAGGTTTCAATTAGGACAACACAACTCTGACATAAAATTCTTCTAAAAGAAAAACTCTGACATAAAATATGTATCAATAAATTCACTTGTCTCTAAAAAAAATCTCTTATCTCAATTATTATAGGCATTATTTAATAGAAATATAGAAATATATGTTAATTTAAATATTATAGGTTTATCTCAGTATTTGCTTGGTTTAGTTTTATTATTGATGTAAGTAGGAATTAAAACTCTGGATAGTTAGTTGGTTAAAAGATTATTGCTACAACTAACTTGTATATAAAGTATCTTGTGTAACAGGTTGTAACCCATTGATTCAATAATTTTCTCTCATTTTCTTCTTGAAGCAACTCTTACTTACTCCTTCCATGACTGATACTAAATCTATGAGTTTATGTTAATAAAATAATTTATCGTATAGAATAAGAAGCTGATATACACAATTAGTATATATTAAAATTGTATGTGTAGATTACAATTAATATTTAAATTAACAATTTAATTTTTATTTGATAAATTTTATTATACCAATGAAAGTAAGTCAAATAAGTTTTTTAGGACATAAGTCAAATGAAATTACTAACGTTAATATTCGATTTTCTTTCTGCAATGCAAAGAATCGTGAATTAATTACAAACCTAATATATAAAGGATTAAATTAGTACAGCGCAACTCTGATCGAGCTTTGTTTATAAAGGTTGTGGAAAAAGAAAAAAAAGAAAATTCTGTGCATCAAATATAGAAATGATAAAAATTATATGACTTTATCCTGTGTATGTTTACAAGGAGAATCAGGATCAACACTTACAATTTTTTCCTTCACCCTTTCTTTAAAAACTTATAGTTCCTTAATAAGCTTCTTCGGCTTCTTTAATTAATTTATATTTTCTAAAAGGTCTTATTCACTTAAAGCCATGGGATTTTATGCATAGGTTTCTAATAAAGAACATGGAATTAATAATATAAGTTTCTTTTGTTTTTTACTCAATATATAACCAGCTTCTTTTTCTTCAAAATCATTCAAACAAATTTTATTTCCTTAATGTAAAAATAAATATTTAGGTTTAAAATCCACGCTACAAATAGTTCTTATATAAATTATCAATTTGAAGTTGGATCTTCCTATTGGTATAATTTTTTTAACAAATAAAAAATAAACTCAATTTATAAAAAAAGGGTTATGTGCATGACAAAAAGGGATTTTTTGAATGCCTTATGGTGTTTTGTTGAAGATTTTAATGCAGTGACTTGTTCTTCTGAGGTGAAGGGCCTATCTAATTATCATTCACAGTAGGAGATGACAGACTTTCAAAACTTCATTCGGGTCTTAGAGGTGGTAGATGTTCCGAAAGGAGTTCATGTGGATATCTCCAATAGGTTCTTCATGTAGCAGGATATCCTATTTTCTAATTTCTCATAGGTTGGGTGATGATTGGAATATATCGGTTCAGTAGATTGGGTCAAGGAAATACTCGAATCATTGCTAAATATTGTTAAAAGATAATAGGAAAGACGAGGGGGGAGGGGGCAAACCATTAAAGTTTTTTGATGTTTGGATTGATCATCCTTCATTCAGTGAATTGGTTAGGAGTTGGAGGAACAACTGTTAGAGGAAAAATTCAAGGAGGTGGAGGAAGCAGACGTTAACTTATTAAAGGGTCGGATAACCACTAATGAGTTGCGGAAGGGGGTTCTCACTCAATATTGGAGTAAGGAAAAAATTTAATTCTTCAGAAATCCAGAATTAGGTGGGCTTTGGAAGGTGACTACAAATCTAGATTTTTTCATAATTGTTTTAAATTGAGACGTTCTTAGATTCAAATTGTGGCAATCAACACAGAGTAGGGGTGGACAAGAGGTGGTTTAGATGAAGGAGAGAGTGTCGGATCACTTTAAACATCTATTTTCAGAGAAATAATTGGTGAGACCAGTCCTTGATGGCATCATCTTTGACCAAATTTAAGAGCATGAGAGGTATATGTTGGAAGAGCCCTTCACTTGAGGAGATAAAAAAGGCTATCTGGTCTGTTGAAGGGGGAAGGGGAGAACCCCGACCTAGATGATTTTTGGATGAATTTTTATAAATCATGTTAGGAGATAATCAGAGAATATTTGGTTAAAGGAATTCAGGAATTTCATCATTTAAGGAAACTCCCTAAAATCGTTACATCTTTCTTTTTAGCATTGATCCTGAAGGTGGTCAATCCTTAAAATCTTTCTCAATTCAAACCTATCTCACTAATTTTGAGTGTTCACAAGATTATCTCTAACGTCTTGATGGTGAGAGTTAAGAGAGTGCTTGGGGGGAGAGGGTTATTTCTCGAAGTCAAGCAGCTTTCCTTTGGTAGATCGATCCTTGATAGGGTTTTGATGGCTAACAAGGTCATTGACTAGGCTCATAGATTTAAAAAATCTTGCTTTACGTTTAAAGTAGATTTTGAGAAAGCCTATGATTCAGTCAATTGAAATTTTATTTATTATATGTGCGACAGATTGGGTTTTGGTTAGAGGTGGAAGATATGGATCTCTTAATTCGAAATAGCCATATTTCTGTCTTGGTTAATGGAAACCCATCTTTTGAATTTCAGCCTTGGAAGGTTATTAAGCAGGGTGATCCTCTTTCCCTATGTTTATTTCTTTTGGTAGCAAAAGGTTTGGCAAGGTTGTTTAGACAAGCAGTTTGATATGGTCGCTATAAGCAAATCATGGTATGAGAGGGGCCTAAATTTCCAAAAGCATTTTGGAAGGTCAAGGTAATTAAGGGGCTTCAAATTGGTGTCAAGTGTGAAGGTCAATTTTCATAAAACCACTTTTATGGATTACCTGTTGATAATTTTTTCTCACATGCTGCGGGTTGTATGTTAAATTGTGTAGTGAGTTCTCCACCTTTTAATTTGTTGGCTATTCCTATTGGGATTAACCTTATGGTTGTGTCCTCGAGGAAACTGGTGGTTGATAAGTTTAAGAGAAGGTTGACACTTTGGAAGGTAAAAAACATGTCCTTTGAGGGTTTTTTAGTGATGTTAAATGTTGAGCTTACAAGTTTACCTTTGTATTTCTTCTCTTTCTATAAGGCTCCAAAGAAAGTCATTAATTGCTTATCTAAGCTCCAAAGGATATTTTTATGGGGAGGTGATGATGACATGAAGAAAATTGCTTGGGTTAGCGGGAAAAAGTTTGTATGGATAAAAAAGAAGGGGGTTTGAGGGTGAAGTGCTTAATGAAATTCAATCTCGCTTTGTTGGTGTAATTTACTAAAGAAATGCAGGTACAAAAATTTTCAGAATCATTCATATTCAGTTCCTAGGTTGCAAAAATGGTCCTTATGGTGGAGGGATATGTAGGCCATTGATGATAATTGGATGCCTTGTACTAGGTGATTCTCCAATAATATCTGCCGAAAGGTAGGTTATGGGAGAGATACTCTCTTTTGGAAACATAACTAGTTAGGTGGTGGGATTCTTAGTGAGAGGTATCCGAGATTGTTCTCTTTAGCAATGGATAAGGTCATCTTTGTGTATGGTTTGATAGGGGGACAAATTGGTGATATTCCATGGATGGGGTTTGGAGGCGTAACCTTGTTGTTTGGGTCTCTATAGGAAATAATTCATTTTCTGTCTAAGCCACCTACTCTATTTTATGTGATGCCTTTAATAAAAGGAATTCACTGGTTGGAGATTCTAATTTATTTAAGTGGTTCTGGAAAGACAAGCTTCTGTCTAAGGTCATAACATTCTCTTGGAGGCTTCTACTTAATAGATAACCAACATTTGATAATATGTTGAGGAAAGGCTTGGGTCTTAGTGGAGATTAGCCGTTGTGTCTGCTTTACAGAGAGCATCCGGAGAACATCAATCTTCTTTTCCTGCCTTGTAAGATTTCTTATTCTATTTGGTGTAAGGTGTTGAGTTGGACTGTGTTAGTTACATCGTTACCAAATGATCTTCATTTTTTATTTCACTTACTTGGCGGATTGTAGGTAAATATAGAAAGAAAATTAGCTACTTGTTTTGACATGTGGTATGTTAGGGTATCTGACTATCTAAAAATTCCATAGTTTTTAATGATAAAACCTTGGAGTCTCTTGATATTTTTACTTTTATATAATTGACATCGTTAAAATGATTATCTTATAAGTTTTATTTTTGCAATGGTTGTATTTTTTCTTACTTGTATTATAATTTCTTAGAGTGCTTTTTAATGATGTAAGGTATAGGGTGATAGGTTTTGCTGTAATTAATTTATATATTTCGAGGGTATTTACATAACATCTTCTTCTGTTGATATTTAGTTGTTAGTTTGTATTTGGGTATTTCTTTTGTTATTGTATAAATGTGGAGCTTTTAGCCTATGAAAGTTCTTTTTTATCCTAAAAAAATAAATTAAACTTGCTATTGGTATCTTCTTACTGATAAAAAAAAAATATCGGTATCTTCCTATTAAATTTTTTAATTTTGTTAGTATTGAAACTTATTATATACCATCAATATATCAATATATTATTTCAGTTAGCAAATGAAAAAAAAAGAGAGTAATGATATTTTAAGACGTAATAAATTAAACTTAATTATCTTATAAACTGAAATATATATATATATATATATATATATATATATATATATGTATCACCCAACTATATTTTAACCCCATTTATGATAAAATTAAAACTGTCACAAGATATAATTTTAATTTTATGGATAAGTCTTGTTCTATTATATGTTTGCAGAGTAGAGAACCAATGTGCAGATTTAGTTAGTTAGGCAAGACTGTTTAGAGATAGTTTAAGGATTTACAATCTGTCTTCCAATTCTTCTGTCCTTAGTTTTGGCAGATGCAATTGGGGTTTCTTTTATTAATTAGTTGTAATTTCTGAGTTGTTTATTTCATTTAATTCTCATTATAAAAAACTATTGAAAAAAAATGACGAAATAATTTATTTATGTCAAACTGTATTAATTACTTAAAGAAAATGACTAAATTGTTAAATATACACAATTGAAAACTGAAATAGTTATATCTTACCCAACTATATATATTGGACCCAATTTCTGTAACTAACATCCAAATTTAACATTTTAAAACAAAATTATGTTTATTTTATAGCTTTCTAAGTACATATTTATGTTAATAAATAAATTTCTAAATTCAGTAGTCTCAAAATTATTCAAGAAGATATATATTATAAACAAATTTAACTTTAGAGGTTTTAAATGCATTCTTTTTATGCACTAGCATACCAATTAATGTTTTGATTACGTTTCTGCATTCCTGTGTTTAGCAGTTTACTGATTCAGTTTAATTGGGTGAATTTGGGAGAAATAAAAAAAAAGTGCTATGTGGGGGGTATATTTGAATTGATATAGAAAAGAGGTTCTCTAGGAAGAAATTAAAAGTGTTATTTGGGAGTGTGATGTGTCAAGAACTCTTAGACTTAATGAGTACTATTCATATATATCTTAATGGTATGAGAATCTCAAAATATTTTAACCTCAAAATCATTTTTAGGAGTATTTAGCTTACAAGTAATTAATTTTGGGTATTCAACTTTATCCAAATAGGTATGAAAACAGGAGGGAACATGATGGATATCACATTCTTCTGTACTCGTTTCTATATTTGACGAGAATTTATATTTATATTGTTTCTCTATGCAATGGATATACTAATAGTAGTGTCAAAACGAGTGCAGTCCGGTGGACCAACCCGCCCCTATGTATATATTAGGTATTCTTTTTAAATTTTAAACTTATTTATGTGTTTATAATTTGCATATTTAAACTTAATTGCATATTTATAATTTATATTTTCAGAAAAGTTTCACTTAAAAAAATTAGAAACTATTTTTTTTTTCAAATCTGGTGTGCCAGTCCACTTAACCAACCAGCCCATGGTGGGCGGCCGGGTCAGATTATATAACTAGTTATCTTTAGGCTTGGTGGGTCGGGACAGTCCACCTCATCTAACCTACAACCCACAGTGGGTCAGCCCGTGTGCGCTGAACTGGCCCGTTTTGACATCTCTATATACTAGTCTTATATCCCAATTAGAGTAGTTAATCTAACACAAATTATAAGAAAATATTTTCTTATATAATTATACATTAATTTTTTTTCTAATATATATATATATATGATTTTTTTATCACATATGATGATTTTTGTTTAAAAAATTAATAATAAATTTTTTTATTGGTAAGTCTAAAACTTTACTTTAATGATTTTATCCTTGGATTGACCTGTTTACAACTACTAAAACATATATTTTAGATTTCATAATTTAATAATTTATACCATCAACTCTTAGTCATTACAATAAAAAATATATAAAGTTTCATAAAAAATTAAATCAATAAAAAATATAACAACAATATTTTGTTAAAACAAGCACAAGACATGATGGTTACATAATATTGGTACTTCTACTATACTTAATAAAAATAAGTATTCTCCATCAAGATTGAAGTGGGTTCAAGTAGTATCATAAGTATACATAATATTGTCGTACCTAAATTTGACAAAAACATTTTTAGTTAGATTGTGAGGGCATTTGAGTTAGACAAGACTCAAACTTTACCCCTTGACATTTAGTTGCGAAACATGTAATAGAGAATTTGAAATCATACTTACCACAATTTCAATTCTCACCTACCCACTTTAAAATAATTTTATAATACCTAAAAAACCTTTTATCTTAATTCTCATTTCACTCACTCACGAGTTGTCGCCCTTCTACTTCCCCTCTCACTCACACACCTCACCCTCTTGCCTTCTTGTTTCCTCTTCCCCTTCTTTGTCAACCTTACCTTGTTAACCTCACGTCTTCCTCCTTACTCCTTTTTGCATATTTGTATGCCCCATCTTCCTTTTCCCCTATGGTGGTCTATTTTATTTTTTTTTCTCTGTAGAAGAGTGTAGTTTTTTCTCTTCTATAGAGAAGAATTTTTGTAGAAAGAGAAACTCTTCTATAGAGATAAATCTTATAGAAGAAAAAAAAAACTTCTCCAAAAAAGGTTTCTATAAAAGCAATAATTTTTTTTGTTTTTACGAAAAATGTTATCTATAGAAGAGGAGAAAAATAATTTTTTTATAAGGATATATTAGTCTTTTTGTCAAAAGTAGATGTAATTGTAAAAATAGGTAGATATCAATTCAAATTTTTATATAGTTATGAGTCATGAGTGATTCTACCTAAACCAAATTTATAGTAATAATAATTGAAAAATAAAACTTTAAAAAAGAAACACTTCATATGGAGCTTTCTATTTCACTAATTTGAAGCATAAACACAGTCGTCACTCTCTCAACCTCGCAAGCCTCTCCGCCTTTCTTTTCTTTTTTTTTTGAAAAGAAAAATTATATTATATTATAGGATATAAGGAGCAGTTGAAACACAACGTTTCAACTGATAAACAGTAGTATAGCAATATCTTGACTGTGCTCCACCTAACCTATGTATCTATCTCATATTCATCATACACAATCTAGGGTGGGAGCACCAATCAGAGAGTACACTTCCTACCTTAAAACCAAAGGAATACAACAACCATTGCCACGATAGAAATTTTATCGACATTAACATATCAAGGGATTTCAACGCAGCCCTTTGAAAAATAATAGCATTCCTAGACAGCCAAATGCACCAACATACAGCAATCCAAAACACATACCTGCACGTCTTTTTCCGCTTTCCCACCACCCATCCAGAGGACAATAGAAACAGTTGGTTCAGATCTTCCGGGAGTGGTGTCTGTACCCCTGCCCAGCTAATAACTTTATACCACAGCCTTTGTATGCTTGGACATTGTAAAAAAAGGTGATTCTTGGTCTCTATCCCATTATTACAAAACACACACACAGGGTTAAGCACAGAGGCATGAATCCCTCTCCTTAGCAGGTTTTCAAGAGTGGGTAGTTTGTCCCTTAGCAGTCTCCAAGAGAACACCAAGACCTTAGATGGTAGCTTTTCCTTCCACAATTGGTGCAAATCCTGGGGTTCCACAAAGTTCAGTCCTAAATCAGATATTCCTTCATTCAACACCTTATACCCTTCTGCCACTGAGTAGCCCCCCCAACAACTGAATTCCAACCCCACTCATCTGGATCCCGATCTACCAATACCACTGCACTTAACACCTCCTGTAAGGCAAGAAGCAGTTGCTCCTCCCATACAAACAACTCCCTCCGCCAGACCCACTTCCATGATGATAATTGGCCTCCTGCGTCGCATTTATCCTTAATAGTAATAAACTTATCCTCTGTCAAGGCATACAATCTGGGAAAGAGTGCACTGAAAGTCGTATCTTCCATCCACCTCTGCTCCCAAAAAAGAGTCCCCACTCCAGACCTTACTATCCTATTGACTCTAATTTTAAACCACTCTGGCAACACCGCATTTGGTCCATCAATGTCCCATATGTCTTTCCACCACTGGGAAGTGTGGACGAAAGATGTGAGCCTCTCCATATATCCACCTACCTCCCCGTACCTACTCCTCAGAAGCGGGCCCTAAATAGCCGTATCATCTGATAATATTCTCCACCTCCACTTTGCCAGCAAGCTCAAATCAAATTTCTCCAAACACTTCACACCTAGACCCCCTTCGTCTTGTGGCCGACAGACTTTTTGCCAGCTTAACCATGCAATTTTTGACTGACTCTCATTACCTCCCCATAAGAAAGTTCGTTGCAACCTCTTGAGAGACTTCAATACTGACTTGAGTGCCTTATAAAAGGAGAAAAAATACAATGGAAGAGAAGCTAGCACAGAGTTCAGTAATACCAATCTCCCAGCAAAAGTCATATTACTTGCCTTCCAACCTGACAATCGCTTTTTGAACTGATCAATAACTGGCTTCCAAACTTGTTCCCTCTTGGAATTCACTCCCACTGGTACCCCCAAGAATTTGAATGGTAGTGTACCAACATTACAGTTTAAAATGCTGCTAGCTGCGAGTGTGAAGGATTCTGACACATTTAAACCATAGTAACTGCTCTTGCTGAAATTTACCTTTAACCCTGACACCATTTCAAACCCCCGCAAAATTACCTTCAGATACCACACAGATTTCAGCTCTGCTTCACCCATCATAATGACATCATCTGCATACTGTAGCACTGAATACGTCACATCCTCTTGTACCTTTATTTCTTTGTACAAACCTTTGTGGATGGTTGATCTGTACAATGCTGGTAGTGCTTCCGCCACGATAAAAAACAGAAAAGGAGACAGCGGATCTCCCTGCTTCAGCCCTCTCGCTAGCTTAAACTCTGTAGTCGGACACCCATTAACTAGAATTGAGACATAACTATTCCGGACTATAACACTCATCCACAGTGTCCACCTCCATCCAAACCCCATCCTATCCAGCATATAGTCTAGAAAGTTCCAACTCACCGAGTCATAAGCCTTCTCAAAATCCACCTTAAACAAGAAGCACGAATTTCGCCTTCTTTTTGCCCAGTCCAGTAGCTCATTTGCCACCACTACTCCATCCATAATTGATCTTCCAGACAAAAAGGCCATCTGAGAGGACGATATTAGCCCAGTCAACACTTTTTTCAGCCTCACAGACAATATCTTCGAAATAATCTTGTGCACGCTTGATATTAGGGAGATGGGTCTGTATTGGGTTAACCCTGAAGGTCTGGCCACCTTTGGAATGAGAGTGATGAAAGAAGAACTTACCCTTCTCGGCAATATTCCTGACCCATGAAACTCCTGTACAGCCGTCACCACATCTTGCCCAATTACTTCCCAACATCATTTGTAAAAGTTCATTCCAAAACCATCAGGACCTGGGCTTTTCCCTCCTTCACACGCCCACACTGCCACCTTAATCTCCGCCTCTAAAAAAGGCTCCTCCAACCCCTGCTTTTGCTGATCTGATATTTGAGGAATAGGAACTCCATCCATGGTGGGACGATTCGTCCATCTTTCTTGGAAGTTGCCCGAAAAGTGATCTAATATTTTGGCTCTAATATCAGACACACTCTCCAGCCAACCCGAATCTGACTGGACGGCAAAAATGGAGTTTGCATGACATCTCGACTTAAAACAATTGTGAAAGTACCTGGAATTATTGTCTCCATTGAGAGCCCATCGTACCCTTGATTTCTGTAACAGGGCATGTTCCATCACCCTCGCTTTGCCCCAATATTCTAACATGAGATCATGCCTCGATCGATTAATCACCTGGACCCCTTCCACTGACTGTTGGTCAACCACTTCCATTTCCTGAACCCTATCGGCCAGAAAATTATCATTTTTTTTCCACACTTCTTCAGACCACTTTTTTACCTCCCCTTTAATAGCCTTTAGCTTCCTTGCCAGCTGGTACATCTTCCACACTGAACCCTGAATTGAGTTCCACCTTGCTTTTATCAACTCCCCAAAGGAAGCTTCTTCTAACCAATAGTCAAAAAACTTGAATGGCTTAGGTCCCCAGCTCTGCTTATTATCTCTTGTGCTTATCCAACAATGATTAGAAAACTCCCTCGTACCTACCTTCTGTGCACTAATTCCCCATTCCTCCATCAGTGTCGGTGAGAAGAGGAACCTGTCTAATCTACTAGCTGACTGTCCATCTGATGAAATCCATGTCACTCCTTTCCCAATGACTGGAATGTCTACCAGCCCCATCTTACATGTGGGACTCCTCTTCTAGTCATCATTAAATCATTCCAGACCTTTCTCTTACCGTCCAATGTACACAGGGCATAAACGTTGACAACACAGTTAACCTCATCTGAATTTGTTCCTCTAAAAGCAACTCCTAGAAAACCCTGCCCTTGAATTTGCCACAGCACCTCCATAAAATCTTTCCTCCAGATTGTAACGCAACCCCCACTTAAACCCGTTGATGGAAGTATTCTCCAATCACATTCGTCACTCCCCCAAACCTCCTTTATTTCCCACTCCATCAAATTCGTACACTTTGTTTCCTGAAAAAGACATATATCAATGTTATTCCCCACTACCAACCTCTTAATACGCCTTCTTTTCACCCTTTCCCTAAACCCCTTCACATTTAGTGATAGAATCTTAATTTAAACTACCCTTTGATTCCTACTCCTCCTGTTGTCCTTTTCCTCCTTATCTCTCTCTTCCATTCGTTGAAGTTCTGCTACATACACCTCGTCAGATTGCTCCCCAGTTATTCCTATCACCTTCATTGCTGACCACATTTGTCTCATGTCATCACCACCTCCTTCTGTCTTTTGACTTGCTTGGTCTGTGTCTCCCTCCTGATAAAACCTTTGTAAATCGCTTCCATCAACACTATGCCTTCGAACCTGCCTCCATGTGTTAACCATCTTCCTCTTCCCCTTCCCTCCCCAGGACATTTCTTCCGCACCCACACACTCCCATTGTTTGCAGTTGTAAATCTTTGTGGAATTTGACCCCGTCTTTGTACTATCAACTTCAATGTGATGAAATTGTGTTCCGAATTTGGCATTCTTCTCATTTCCGATAGTTGTCTCCTCTCTTTCCATCCTCCTTATTCCATCTAATTGTGCCCCTTCACTTGAAGCTAGCTTGCATGTAGACATTGTATCATCAATTAAATGGCTTCTGATGAGCATCCTATTACCGTTCCGCCAAGTGTGTGTTAGAACCGTTTCAGCTTGTGGTTGTTGTAATTCAGAATTTCTACTATGACTCACATGCCTAGCCATTTCGGAGCCCAAACATGTACCCAATCCATTGATCTGGTTCGTATTTCCATGATTTTCTGTTTCCGTAACATGAGCACAGCCTATTTGCTTGTTACACCGCTCACCCACGTTTATTGGGCTTTGCTCGGCCTGCAATGCGGCCCAGGAAGCCGAACCGGAGCGACCCAAATCCGACCGGCGAGCATGAAGCGCGGGAAACCGCTGACTGAGCTGGCGTGGGCTCACATCATTTGCATTATCTCCTCGTTCCGTGTGCAACTGTATCCGTTTGCAGGGATTGCATGGGCCCACCGCGTCAGGTTTATCACCACCGCATCTCCGCCTTTCAGCCTCACGTCCCTGCCTTTGAGACCGTCGTATCATTGCCTCCATCGGGCATCTGCTGTGCAATATAATTAAGGCCCTTTAACATCCAATACTTTTATTTTGTTTGTGACATATACAGTGTTAATATTAAAACTTGAGTTGATGTTTATTTTGTTAAAGAATTTAACTAAGATTTTAACTATAATTGTTTTACCATGATATTATAATTTTTTATTTAAAATTAATTTATTAACTTTACTGATTACTAGTTTAAAAATCATATAACCAATTAATATTTTAAATTGAATATAAATTTTTTAACTTATTATATTAAGTTGTATTTTTTATTAGTATTTAACTATACCTATAAGTTGAATGTATTCTATCATGTTTAAAATTATAAGTGCTTGATTATTTAACATATGATCTAAAAATTATTCTCAAATAAAAATGAAAAGTTTTAATCCAATGATTCAACTCAGCAATTCAATTAGGTTTAAGAGTGAAGTGAAGGGTTTGACTAAATTCGATCTGATCAATGATCAATGATCAATGATCAATGATTGCCGTTGTTTGTTTTAGAATCTATTAATTAAATACTTAGTACTTACTCTCAAAACAGTTGACAGTAGCCGCGATAGGCAAGTTGTCATCAATTAAATAACCCTTTGTTTGTGGTGTTATAGATGAGTGGTTGTTAACAGTTACTACTTCCTACCTGACCACAGTTTTAATCCTGTCTTAGAGTAGACTAGAATATACATGTCACGTGCTTTGTTTTTTTTAATCTAAACATTTTTGTAGTATCTTTTTTCCAATCGTGGGACACAAACTGTGTCATTAAATTGTATTAAAAAAATTGATTGTATATTTATTACGAAATTAGCTAAGTTGATTAAATTGGGTTAATTTCAATTAAAAATATTTTTTCAAAATTATTGTTCATTGGAAATTGATAGTAAAGTTGACCTTTATATAGGTATTTTGGAGATAGTATTATTAAATAAGATAAAAGTAATTGAAATTTATTTATATTTGAGACCAAAATATTAATAAATTATTTATAGTTAACTTATTTTTTTGTTACTTAAGATGATTCTTAATCATAATAATCGTTATCCATAAGAATGACTATAGCAGGAGAATATTGATTCTTCATGATGAAAAATATTAAAAGGTGAGCTTATTATAAGATAATTAAAAATAAATTAAGAATTCACTCAAATATGTTCATGAATGAGTTTGTATTGTGGATGATCTAATTGTGTTTTGGAAGAAGTATTACTCCTAAGATCCGCACACATACTTAATAAATTAAAGTATTAATTTTATATTTTATCAATGTAATTTTTTGTTAAAATCTATTTTTTATAATATAAATTAGAATACACAAGTTATTGATATGTACTTTTTTATTTAGACATTTTTAATATTTTTTATTCTATAATTTTTAAGTTCATTTTACGCATCATTTTATAACTTGCAAAATAGTCCATCTCTCAACCATATAAAATTGTCCTCTTTTTATTTATTTATATATATATATATATATATATATATATATATATATATATATATGTATGTAATTGTTTATCTGTTTAGTCCACTATCAATATAAAGATAAAGATAAAGTTTGATATTTTTTATAGACAAAATATTATATTAATAAAAACAAAAAGCATAAAAGATGTTTTACATATAAAATTTTATATTAATGATAGATCAAAACATATCATATTTGTTTAACAAGCTAAAATCAAATATATATATAAATAAATAAATATATTTTTATTTATTTATTTATTTTTAAATATACTCATATGACATTAAATAAAATAAAAATTAAAAGTAACAAGTAATAATAAATAAATGTGGTGACTTTTATTTAATTTGTTTGTGATGGGAAAGTTGGGCTTTAGCGAATCAATATATATGTAAGGGTGTTCATGGGTCAAACAACCCAAACATTGAATCTGACTCAATCAAATCCAAACAGAGTAAGTTCAGTTTTCTTGTAATTTTGAGTAGAATTCGATCCAATCCAATCAAACCAAATTTACTAAGGGTCGAGTGATGAGTCCAGTAAATTGAATTTGAGACTCAACCCAACACAACTTGACCATAACATTAAGTTATTATTTATTATTAGAGCAAATTACAATTTAATAAATTACATATGTTCACCCTAAAGTTTAGTTAATTACACATGTATCATTGCTTTTTTAACATTATTTTTGCACACCAAGGGGGTGTTACGTGTTAGTGTAAGGTTTAAGAGAAGTGCTAAGGTAAGGTTTTCAAACATAGAGAGAATATAACTATAATAAATACATAAAAGTTAGGAGGTTTTATGTAATTTTAAAAAAATAAGGGATGCATCTCTAATTTCACAAAATCTGAGGGGTACATTTGTAATTTGCTCATATTATTATTATTTGAAATTATGTGTTTTATTATTATGTATTTCTTTTGATATTATGTGTTTTGTTAGTTTGAACAATTTTTGTAGTTTGTATTTATTTTTATGACTTGGTTAACTTGGAAAAATTGTTTTTACTTTTTTTTTGGACACATTTATTTAGTTATTGTTGTTTGATAATTTAGTTATATGTTAATCTAATTTATTTTAGTATTGATATATAATTTGTAACTATAATTTAATATTTATTTTTATATTGTAACAATGATATTGTCTATTTTTTAAAATAATATCCTAAAAAAGCCAACAAAAAATTTTCCTAAAAATTTCATTTTTTAATTTTTTTGAAACTATAACCTAATTAACTTAACCCAATCTCACTTGTTCAAGAGCAGTTTGAGTTAGATTGAGTTTAATGCAAAAAAAGCAAAAATTCAACCCAACCACATTGTTATGATTGAATTGGATATTGGATTTGCCTAAACCGAATCAACCCGGCCTATATTCACTCTAATACATAACCTCTTAAATAATGATTGAAAAAATACTAAAAAAAAGTCAAAATTGCATTGAAGTTGTGGTCACATAGTGTTAATTAGATGTATGTCCTTTATTTACAACATGACTTAATGTAATGTTATTAATTAGTTACAACATGACCAATTATATTTTGGTAATACAAAACCGTGGGAAAAAGTTTCGTTCCAAAAGTTATCCTATAGAGAAAGTTATGTAGTGCCAAAATTGGTTAATTTCTCATTTTGATCACTTCTAAGGTAACTAAAATGCATAGTTTTGACTCTTATAAGGTTGTCTCGGCTTTTCTAACTAACACTCATTAATTTGGGTATGGTATATTATCTAAACATAAGATTTAGCAGCAGTTTAAAGACGTTGACCTCTATTCCAATTCTACCCTCTAGTGTTCATCCAGTATGATGAATTTAACGATTTTGGCTATACATTTAAACTTTACTCATGTCTTCTCAATCACTAAATTACAAATTCCAATGCATGCATAATTTCAACACATAATCATTTTTCAAAATATTCAAACCAGAATTCCAACAAATTAACAACTCAACATCTCATATATCTTAAAAGACTCCAAATCACATATCAACACAACATTTCACAATCAAGGTAATACCAATTATTCTTAAAAGTCACAAAACATATTTGAAGCACTAAATATTTCAATCACTCACATGCAAATTTACCTGAGCTTTGATGGTCCCTTTTTTTTCATAGAGAATGTCGAATTCTAATAGTTCTATGGACAACTTCACCATTCTTCCAGCAATATCTAGTTTTTGTAAAATTTGGCATATTGGCTGGTTTGTGAGGCTTATTACTTGATAACTGTGGAAAGAGTGTCGTAGTCTTTGTGCGACATTTACAAGGGCCAGGACCAATTTCTCTAATCTCAAGTAGCGGATTTCAACACCTTTAAGAACTTGACAAAAAAAAAAATAGATCGGGTGTTGTATTATACCTTTTTCCTACACCAAGACCGAGCTTGTGGCTTTTTTCGATACAGACAGGTATAGGATGAGTGGGAGCCCTAGGGTTGGCTTTGTTAGAATTGGTGAAGTGGCAAATAATTCTTTTAGTTTGGTTAAGGAAGTCTCACATTCACTAGTCTAATGGAACCTGCTATTTTTTTGTAGGCATTGATAAAGTGGAAATGCCCTATCTGCGATTTTGACAGGAACCTAGAGGGGGAGGTTATTTGGTCGGCTAGTTATTGTATCTCATTTACTAAGCTGGGGCTTCTCATGTTAATCATTGTCAAGCACCTGTCAGAGTCTACCTTGATTCCTTATCCTTTTCCAAAGTGGCCTTTGCATTTTCCTAGTTAGCCTTTCCATCTTTCAGCTACGCCAACTCTACCTTCATATGGTCAAGCTCCCCCTTCAACCAAGCTTGCTCAACAACACAACTTGCCTGGACATCCGCTAACTTTTGCTTCTCTCGCTCAAGCATCTCAATGCACGCCTTCACCTCCTCATTTTTCTAGATAAGAGCTTCCCTATCTTTTGCCAAAGTGGCATTTAATTTTCCAAGTCAACCTTTCCAGCCTCCAAATGCACCAACTCCCCCTTCATACAGTCAGGATCCCTCTTCAATGGACCTTACTCAACAACACAACTTGTCTGGGTATCTACCAACTTCCGTTTCTCCCTCAGCAAATCACACCCCTTGTCCTCTAACCCACTGAACCAGTCCAGTGCAGTTGCTGGCAAACAACTTACAACGCATGACATCCATGCCTCCGTTGATCAACATTTGGCCTCGAAAGTTTTTTAAATGCTAGGTTAGGTCAGTGGTGACATTGAATGACTTCATATTTGGGAAGAGAAAATTGGGAGGGAGGTGCTTGTTCATCACACCTTTGGTGAACGATTGGAAATCCCGTGGCAATTCCACTGTGGTTTCCCATTCCAGCTGTCTTAGGCTAGCAACCTGGGCTTGTATGGCTACCTTGGCTTTTTCGACCTCTAGCCGTATCTGTGTGTTTTCTGTCTGCAAAGTTTGTTGGGCCTGCAGGGCTTTGTTGGCGCGACACAATGTTTCTTGGTTCTAGCGCTGTATTTCCATCATTTGGGCCATGAATTGCTCGATGGTAGGAGGAGTGGCTCTGGTGCTGGAAGTGTGGCTTCTAGTAGTAGCCAAAATGTTTTGATAGAGCATAACTCAAGGGCGACGAGATTGAACTCACCGGGTCCCATGGTGGGCGGAAAAATGTTCCAATTGTCCTCTTAGTGAAAGAGACTCAACTAGGAGCATTCAAGTCTCTTGCCTTATCGAGCGGGTAGTGTCCATTATATAGTATTCCTCAGATTATCTTTTTCTGACTCTCGGGGATAGTTTTTATCTTTAAGCCTATAAGTTAGGGTGGTTACGTGGTGACAAGATATAGGGAATTCTTAAATTTCCATAATTTGCAAGTTGCTTCTGCAATCTCCGAATAGGTTGTAGGAATTTTTACTCTATTAATGAGTCTTACGGAAGTCGTTCGACCGAAAAGAGTACAAATTATGATGAGATTCAGAAACTATTCGTGCCATGACGACTCACATTATTGATGTGTTAATTATTTTTGTAGCTTCAATTAATCAAACTCCTACTCTCAGCCGTTGACATTTGACAATAGCCCAATTAGGCAAGTTTTTCATCAATTAAATTAATAACCTTTTTAAGAGTCGTGTGAGCAGTGCCTAACAGTAACACTGCATTACCACAACTTTAATACCACTGGTCTAAGTACCCGCGCGGGCTTCACGGGATATACTTTTTGAAGGATATTTAAATATTTTTATATAAATGTTTTTGTAATGATTAATTAGTTTTTATAAAACAAATTATTATTATATGAAACTTTCGTATAATATTTTATTAAATAAAAATGAAGAAAAAATTAATAAAAACAAACAATATGTATTAAATTAAAAATATTGAAATTCTCTTTAGTTTCATCGATTGGATAATTCTAAAATTTGAGTTCTGTTACATATAAACCTAGGCTAATCGATTACACTTGCCCTCATGTGAGGATTTGCCTCTAAACATGTAACTAAATGCAACTCAACTCGTTCCAACAATTATAACAAATTTTTTTTCTATTTAAAGAGTATTTTAAATTAATTTTATGACCTATTCAATTTAATGACATCTAAATTGATTTCAAATTAAGATTATGTAAAAAATCTACAAATATATTATTTTAAGTGACAATTATTTTTAGTGAAAAATAATGAAAACATGATAAATATACTCTCACTTTCGAATAGAAATGGGAAATAACATACTTATCTTCGTATCCTATCTCGTTATTATTCCCATTGACAATCAAAATATTTATATATTATTTATTAAATAATTAAAAATTGGATAAATTTAAAATACCTTTCATTTATTTTTTTATTTTAATTTTATTTATTAGGGATGGAAAACAATGAGATACATCTCTCCTTTGCCCATTAACATTTTTTCACAACCATCACTTAACTACACATTTTTTAAATAATTATATATTTGAATAAGATTAAAATATATACCATATAGTCTTTTAATTATTTTTTTATATTAATTTTTTAAAATTAAAATTAGTTTTGTGCGACTTAATTTTTTTATTTGTAATGAATATAAATCGTTACATTTTTATGGCTTATCCAATTTAATGACAACTAAAATTAATTTTAAATTAGACAAAATATCTATAAATATAATATTTTAAAACAATAATCATTATAATAAAGAATGATGGAAATGACGACAACAATTATCTTGTTTATCTTTATTTGTTGCTGTTTATAATATACTAAATTTAAAATTCATTCATAACTATTTCTATTTTACATAGGATCATGTTTTCTAATATACAAATTTACATGCTATATATACTTTTATCAATTGATTCTCATGTTATTGTCATGCTTTTACAAACTAACTATAATAAATAATATATAGATATAGATATTTAGTTTAAACCTTTTTAAATTGTATATTCACCATATAAAAATTTATTTATTTAACAATAATAACTTTAATAAATGAAATATTTATTATTGCTTATAAAACCTGTTAAAGGTGAATCAATAAAAAATTGAAAAGTGACAAATAATAATAAATGAATAAATAAAGGTGTTGTCCCTTTTAATTAAATCACTTTTAATAATTGAAAGATAGTTAAATGACTCACAGATCTCAATTGCATTGGAGTTGTGGTTACGTAGCGTTAGACGTAGCGTTAGGCGCCGTCTATCTAACACCCTATAACATCACTTATGGGCGTATTATTAATTAATTAATCAATGATAGAAAACTTACCTTATTAGCCTATTTTCAACTGCCAAGTACGTATACGTACGCCAGGATTTACTACTTTAATTAGGGTGAAAAAAAGTTACATATGATTAGGTTTTATTAAACCTGAGTCTCAGATTACTCAAAACTTAATTACTTCATGTGCTGAGTTTGTAATGTTTATTTTTCAAAAGCACGTGTTTTCCAAAAGCCTTATCTAGTCTAGCATAGCCTACATATTTCTAAGATAATTTAATATTAAAATAAAGATAAAGATAGATATGTTAGATTATATAAAAATCAAATTTAATTTATTTATATAATATAAAGATAACATTTAAAAAACGTAATTTTATCTTTTCAATGTATTTAACATTTAAAAAGATAAATAAATATAAGATTTAACAAATTTAATATAACAAGCAATCAAGGGTTGACTTGGTGGTCGCAAAAAAATGGATTTAAAGGCTCCATGAAAAACTCAGTTTCAAATATTTCTCTAACATTAACAAAAAATATTGGTTGATAAAAACAAATGTAACAAGGAATCTACTAAAATCTCATAACACATTTTTTTCCTTTATGTTAAAGAAGATTGATACAGTATATTTTAATCTTTTAAAAAAAATTTAAGATGATTTTCTTTAAATTAATAAAAGTAATAAAAAATTAAGTCTTACATAAAATTAAAACACTTTTTATATATATCTGTGTGTATGTACAGAATTGGTCCTACATAGTTTTGAACCTAAAGAAAATTTTAAAGTGATTTTTTTTAAAAGAAATTATAAAGTGATGTCTTTTAAACTAATAATAATATTTATTAAATTAATTTAGATAAAAATATAATTAAAAATTGACACTTGATATATCCTATGAAGAGATATTTTTACTAATTAAAATCAATGAGTACTTATATTTTTAAGTAAGAGATATTTTTATTAATTAAAATTAATGAGTAATAAAAATATTAATATTACATATTTTATTTTTTAAGGGCTAAAGTGAGGGGTTTTTTATACTATTGGGTTGAACCTATATATGTTTGTGTATATATACGCATAGGTTTGTCTATATGTTTCTTTATATATATAGCATGACTGAAGTGGGAAAAAAAATTATGATGACAAATGAGAAAACATAATAATAATTATAGGATTTTAATAAGAGTTTAATTGATATACACTGTAAGTGTAAAAGATTTTTACACTAACATTTAATTATGACTTTTTATTTATGTAACTTTTAAAGTAGTAATGAGTAAAGTCAACAAATTTACTATAAATGAAGAGTTATAATTGAATGTCAGTGTAAAAATATTTACAGTGATAGTGTATACCAATTAAACTCTTTCAATAAATGGTTCACATTGAGTTGTTAATTAAACAAGTTCACGTTATTCTTTTATACAGAAAGCTTTAACACAAAGTTGTTAATTTTAACATTTTGAATTTAACAAATTTTAAAATATAAAAATACATTTTGGACGAATACATCAAACAATTACTTATTGAGATATTAAAAGATTTAGTCTAGTAAATGACTAGAACTTATAAAAAAGCTTAAAGTGTCGCTCTCTCTCATCACCCCAACGAATTCCTCTGTAAAGTCACCACCACCTCACTCCACCACTATCACCATTACTACAACAATGATGATGGCGGCGACAAGGGGCAACGCTGCTAACACCGCCCCAATTGTCGATACTATAACTATTGTTGGTACCTCCATCACTACCATCACCACCATCGTCGATGATGGTGGTGGTTGAGTGGAGTGGTGGTGACTTTCCAAAGGATTTTGTGGAGGTGATGAGGGAGCAACAACTTAAGCTTTTTTATAAGTCATAGTAATTTACTAGATGTGATTTTTTTAATATTTCAATAACAATACATAATAAGTAATTGTTTGGTGTACTCATCTAAAACGTATTTTTATCTTTGAAATTTGTTAAATTTAAGATGTTAAAATTCACAACTTTGTGTGAGAGTCTCTGTGTGAAAAAACCATATGAGTTTGTTTAATTAACAACTAAATCTGAATCATCTATTGAAATCTTACGGTTATTATTGTGTTTTTTTTATTTCTCACTGTAATCCTTTCTCTCACATGAATTGTCTTCTTTCTTTCTTTCTCTCTCTCTCTTTATATATGTATATGTGTGTATACAAGGAGGAATTCATTTACTCCAAATGATGAATTATAAATCTCTTATACTTATTGTTAGAGTAAGTGAATTTTTTTCTCTCTCCCTCCCCCTATTTTTTATATATCTATATCTTTCATCCAAGGAATTTGGGACCTATATTGTTAGAGTATAACGTAATGTACAAGAAATATCACACAAGTTTGCATCAAAATTTTAACATTTATTGTTTTTCACCAAAATTGAGTTGATAGTATTCCACAACATAATTGTAGAATAAGTGACATACATATAATTATAATTTTGATTATTCTTATAAAAATTCAAATAATGATGTCTAAATAATTATCACATATAACGGTCCTTATTCAAGTCTTATACCATACAAAGGAAAATGCTTATTTGTAATAGGTAATGAAATTAATTATTATTTTAATTATATAAGTTTTATTTATTATGCAATTTTATGTTGTCACAATTGAAAATTTCTTGTTTTCATCATTTTAAATAAAATTGGATTTAGTTAAATTTATTTCATTCTTTATTTTCATTTTGTGTTATTAAAAAAATATTTCACAAAATAATAACATAAATAAATCTCTTATTTTTAATATTTTATTCTTTTATAAAAAAATAATTGTAACTTAATAAATAATTTATTTTTGTTACACATCACTTACTTTTTTTTTTATTTAGGCAGGCACTTCTATAAACACCAATAATCTAATTTGGTTTTAAAAATAAAATGGGATTCTCATAGGTGATATCAAGTTATCAAGATACTAATAAAAAATATTTTCTCATACATATATCTTATAATTTTGAGAATTACGTTAATTGAATGTATTTGAGAATTATCTTAAACAGTTAAATATTTTTCTTTTTTATATATATACACTACAACATACTATATATATATATATATATATATATATATATATATATATATATATCATAAAAAAAGTATCCATCGTACTAAGTCACTTTATGAATTTATAAGTATTCATGTATTTCAGCATTTTTGTAAGTTGAAACAAATTAAATCTACAATTGGTAAGAATTAAAGTAAATTGATGTTTAAATAAAAATTTGAATGTTTTTTCTTTCTTCTCCACCTTTCCGTTGTTTGTTTTCCCGTAGTTATTATTTGGCAAACAGAGATCCAACAAGTAATTAATAAGAATATAAAATAAAAAAGTACTTAGGATTTGAGGTTGGACTTAAAAACGTAAAAGTGAGAGACACAAACAAGTTTATTGGTGAGGATGATTACAGGAAGGAAAACATAATGACAGAAACTAGTATATTATAAAGGATGGTACAAACAAACAGGTTTACTATGGGGAATTGGTGACGATGATTATTGGAACGTAGGAAGACATTGGTATAATGAAAATCCTAGGCAGCGCCACCGAAAAGAGCCTTAAGCTTCCTCACTTGGGCGACATCAAGGAAGGTAGTTAGTGCAATTAATGGGGAAGTGATATTGTTGCGAAATAATTGGTGATTAAGTAGATGAAAAACGAGGCCTTGCGCTACCATAAATGGCATAAGCAACGGCTTTTCCCTTACCAGAATTGACTAGAAAATGCATGAGTGCTTGGGGCAAAGCCATAAGTTCTCCCGGTTTGAGTGCATTCACATAAGCTTTTGTAGGTGTGACAATTCCCACAGTGATTTCACCTTGAACCACGATTAGTATTTCATGGCCACCGGGATGTGTGTGCATTGGGAAAAACCCACCTCTATCCATCTCTAAACGTCCTACAGAGATTTTAAGACCATTCAGAGCAGGAAACTCATCCACGGATGCACCACTTGCAGTAACTCCAATAGGAATTGTGACGTTTACGGATTGCAAGTTGTACTTTAATTCATTTGCTGTTACTGTATCCTTTTGCTCTGCTACACAGATATCATTCACATTAGAAGCATAACAAGTGCTGAAACAAGAATTATGAGAAACATGTTCTTCATCTCGATTCTCAAATGAATAACCAGGAACCTGGGATTGGATATCTATTTATAATAACCAAATTCTTACAAGCCCAACATTAAGATATAAGTTTTAACCTATAAATGCAAGTCTTTTAATTTTGGGCAACATTTCCTTGTTTTTACAAGGTGACATATATGCTTCTTTTTCTCCAACGAAATAAGACTAGTGTTAACAAAAAAAATAATTCTTTCTAACCTCTATGTATATATTATATATATTTAACAAAAACCATCGGCTGGAGTGGATTTTGGTTTTCAGTTTAAAAATTTTTAAAAATAAAAATTAGTTTTAATTTTAAATTTTTAAAAATAGTATTATGATAGTGACTTTTAAATTTGAAATATTATTTTTAAATCTTAATCCTATTAGGATCTTTCCTCCAAATTAATTGTCATTAATTAACAATTGAAGGTAATAATCAATGCTGGAGGTGAAAGAAGGAAGTAATGGTAGGTGTTCAACGATTAGAAGTAGTAGCCAGTAATTACTAGTCCGAGATGACGAATATTAGAATCTAAACTCAAAAACCAAAAAATAAAAAACTCAAAAACTCACCCTAAATGGAATGGTTTAAACCGTTTTGCATCATTAGTTGATACACATATAATGGTTCCAATTATTAACTAATAAGGTGTTAAATAATTCAATGAAGTACATAGAAGTCATTTGTAGTTACTAGAAAATAGTGATAAAAATAAATAAATTTTGTTATAAATAATGTATTATTAGTAATTAAATTGTATTTTGATATTAATATTATTTATAGTAGTGACTAAAAAAATTTATGACTATAATTTTATTAATAGTGACTAAAATATATTTGTGTGATGAAAGATCCTTTAATCTAAAAATAAGTTTAACAACTAACTTTTTATTGTTATAATCATTCTCTTGGAATCTAATATATATTTGTAATCATTATGTAATTAATTTTAACTTATTAGATTTCAAGAAAATAAATAGTTATGAGAGAAACTAATTATCTTAAACTTACTATTAAATATATCATCTTATGCATTTGTTATTAATTAACAGTTTAATTTAAATTTTTATATTTTTTTAATCTATAATTTTCTATTTCTTTATTTTTAAATTTAATTTCAATATTCTTTTAATATAAAATTTTATATAAATTATTTATTATCACAATATAAATTATTTATTATAAATATGACATATGATTTTTTAGATGATCAAATATATTTATTTCATATATATTTTAATTATTTTATAATTTATATGAGAACATTTTTACGATTTTATTAATATATTTTAATTAGAGCAATTTTAGAAGTATTTTCACTCACGAAACTTTTTATTATCTAAATCTTACTCTCATTTTTTATTTTTAAATTTATTTTTTTAAATCATCACTTGCAAAGTATGTCCCAAAACGGTAACTAACAATCGTTGTGGCCTACTCCAATAATTGCTTGCATATGATTATTTTGTTCTTTAATAAAAAAGGAGTTCCTTATTTATTTAAACTTATACTATCTATTCTCTTTGTAACCTAAATTAATATTTATCATTTGATTCAGCATTTAACTTGATTCCAACATACCATGACTACAAAGAACGGGGTTCTATGTGTACTTTGCAGAAGCAATATGGAAAGCAGGACTCATCTGTTCTTAACGTGCGCCACAACTCAATCAGTGTGGAGTAATATAATGAGCTGGCTGGGAATCCACGGACCTATCCCGGGGGATCTGCATCAATTGTTTTCATCATCATCAACATGGGTGGTTGGAAAGAGGAAAAAGAAGTGCAGGTATGTTTTCTGGCTGGCTGCTTGCTGGGGAATCTGGATGACCAGGAACCAGATTGTCTTTGATAGAATTCAGGTGGACTCAGTGGACATTATGATGACTATTAAGATCATCTCCTGGAAATGGCTGTCATACTCTTTTGGGTTTAATAGGGGGTGCGCTTTCTCGGACTGGTATGCTAATCCGAGAGAGTGCTTATTAAATATGTCTTAGGCGGTGAAGGTTAATTACCGCGTTCTAACTGGACATCAAGTAGTATGATGTCTGCATCCTTGTATTTTCAAGAAACTCTTGGTTTCTCTTCCAATTATATAAATAAATATTTGCTTTTCAAAAAAAAAAATGACTACAAAGAACGGTGAAAGTTCTTAAAATATTTTGAACTTATGAAAAAAAAAATGTATCTATTCTTTCAAATATTTATATATTTGTATTTTTCTTAATTTGCATTGTAATTAGTTTTACTTCTTTTTGTTAGAAGGCTATACAAATAGACTTGAATATGTACGTCTAGACACTGTAAAACTGAATGGAAATAAAGAAACGTGGTTAATTAAAAGAAGTAAAATTAATGCAAATATATCTTATTTATTTATTTGCTAAAGAGAAAGATCATAAAGAAGAATTACAAGATCTAGAATCAAACCTTTGAAAAAAAGAAAAAATCAACTTAAAAGACTTGTTTTAAATAAAATGAGAAAAACTTGCAAGAACACATCAGTTAAATTTCCTATACACCTTTTTTGAATGAAATATTACTCGAAAGTTGATATCAAATATCTTCAACAATGTTATGAAGGAGTGTAAGAAATTGTTCCTATATTACCCAAATGAAGAACAGAATCTATTCAATAGTAATATTGTAAATATTTAGATTTTATACAGTATATATATATATATATATATTAATTAGTATGCACAGTAAATAATATATATATATATATATGTATATATTAAAATATAAAATATTATGTCGATTAAAAGAACTAGCAATAAAAAAAATCATGATAAAATATTTAGACTAATTGATAAAAAAACATTGCACTAATAATTATAATTTATTTTAATTGTTATTATAAAGTGAATTTTTTATCATTATAATGGTGATAATTAAACTACATCACTATTATCTTATATATTTGTGACAAATTAATTTTGCTCTTACTCATAATTAATGATGACAATTTTTATGACAAAAAGTATAATTTGTTGTGACATATAAAAACATCACAGTTAATTTAATTGTGATTCTCATGTTAATGATGATATACAGGTGACCAATTAAAATAATATTCCTACATATATCTTGCGATGACCTTTTAAGCTCTTAGTAATAAATATTGGTGTCATAAAACATACAATCTTGTATAATTAACCACATGTGTAGATACTTGGTTTTATTTTAGAAATGTTACTTCCACATGTGTAGATTCTTGGTTTTATTTTAGAAATGTTATTTTTTTTTTCATCCTCTTGATAAAAGTTAAAAGTTTATTTTTTTTACCAATGTTACTTAGAATTATTTAAAATAGAAGATGATTATTAATTATTAGGCAGAAAAACATTTAGGCACGAAAGGTACGAATTCTGATTAAAATTCAAGGTTATCATTTTATTAGATAATTAATAATATTATGAAATCTATTCAATCATCAAATGTCAGTTAATTCATATTTTATATATTGTTTTACGGTAATAATGTGACATAATATTTTTATACTTCTTAAATTAAATTAAAGTTACAACAATTATATTAATAAATTTAAATTTAAAAATCTTATAAATAATATTATATTATCAGTTAAAATATATCAAATACTTAGAAGAAACAGGCGTGCGTGCTGCAGTTTAAAAAAGCATTTCGTACAGAGTAGCATTTCTGTTATAAGAGATCAATTTGTGTTACCTTGACATAAGCAAAATTGGTAAACCATAGGCGTAAGGATTTGAATAGCAGTTTGACATCATCATATTTTAATCACAATTTTTTATTTATATAGCCTTTAAAGTATTTATTATAAAAATAAAAAATATGTAAGCTGTGATTATAAAAAAAAAGAAAGTAAAGAGTAGGCAATAAAATTATAGGAGCCGATAACAGGAATATAATTTATACAAGATCAGACTTGAAACCCTCAAACCATAAAGTACGTTTGGAATGAAACATAAATGAAAGACACCAGATCATAGGCACAAATTTATTGTTGGCGATTATTATTAGAAGAACAGTAGCTATGAGAGTATTGATAAGCAACCCTAGCCTCTGCCACCAAAACGAGCCTTGACCTTCTTCACTTGATCAACATCAAGGAAGGTAGTTTTTGCGACGAGATCAGAAGGCAAAGTGTTGCCAAATAGGAGAAGGTCAAGTAGTTGTGCTCCTGGGTTTGCACTACTAAAAGCAAGAAATGCAGTGGCTTTTCCGCTTCCAGAATTCACTTGAAAATGCAACTGTCCCTGTGGGAAAACCATAAGATCTCCTGGTTTTAGTGTCTTCTGATAAAGTGCTGTTGGTGTCATAAAGCCAGCAGTGATTTGACCTTCCACCATTATGAGAAGCTCTGTGGCCGCAGGGTGTGTGTGCATTGGGATTGATCCACCTTGTGCTATGTCTAACCGTGCTGCGGATACACCAAGGCCATTCACACCTGGAAAATCAGTAACAAATGCAGAGGTTAATGCAGCATTGAAAGTGTTTGTGGTGTTTCCAGCCACAAAGCCAGAGAACACAAAGTCATCCACCGTCACTGTATTAGGTGGCTTGCACTGATACCCTGAAGGGCTATCTGGACCCTTTAGGTTTGCTACACAAAAATCATTCACAGCAGCATTGCAGGTGGATGAGACAAGAGCAAAGAGGAAAACAATCTCAATCCTCTTCATCTTTGAACTTAATTTGATGATTTGTGTAGGAAATGTGGAATTCGCTACCTATTTATAACACCATTCCTATAATAAGTTGGACACAGAATTAATATGTAGTAACTAATAATTCAAGTTTCAGATTCTTTTTACAGCAATTCAAGTTCCAGAAGTTAAGAGCTTGAATCAGACTGTCAGCGAATTAAATTTTTTAATATATATTTGCACCATTTGTTTTTCTGCATGACTTGTCTGCTATATCATTTTTACATTACATCTCTTTATGATAATAAAATATAACATCAAGACGCCTATTTTATTTAAAAATGTGCAGTTAGACAATTATATATGTTTCTGTGATGATACATGACAAGCACGTGGAACAGCGACGTGCAGGACATGCAAACTATTTAGGTGTTATCATATCTGATAATGTGATATTACCGGCATGATCGGTGATCAATATAAATTTGATTTGGTAAAATAGAGGATATTGAAATGGTCAATGAATTACATGGAATGCTTCAAGCTAGGGAAGTGTAAGGGAAGTAGGAATACTGCATGCTTAAAATTTTATACTGCATGGTATTGGGTGTTTTATATTTTTATTTTTTTAAAAAATAAAAAACATTAGTAAAAATATGTTTAGTTATAATTTAGAAAATATTTTACTGAAAACATTTGAAAAATATATTGAAAAGAAAAAAGAGAAAAAAGTTATTCTCAGTGTTTTCAAAAGTTAATAATATCTGAAAACTTAATAATAATATTGTAATTATATAAAAAATAATATATAAATATATTTTAAACTATATATAAAAAATTATAATATTTTTGCTAAAATTAATTAAATTTAAAAATATTATTTTTTGAAAATAGAAATATCAAAAGAAAACAAACATATCTTTTGAAGATTAAAAACTAGAAAATGAAAATAGCTTTTAGAAAATAAAAATAGGAAATGAAAACAAAAAATATTTTCTTAAACTAAACACCACCTAATATCGCAAGTATTACAAGAATTTTTAAAAGAAGTATTACAAGAATTTTTAAAATTTATTATAAATTCTTTGGTTCAAAATAATTCAGTAGTTATTTTAAAATTATTAATTATGTATTAGTTACTAATATAATTTTCTTAGTTAAGATTTCACATTGTTACAAATTAACTAGAGAATAAATATTTTTTAAAAATATTATTTTTTCCTAGTTAATTAGCTACTCATTTCATACAATCATCAATTTTATAGTATTTTTATAACTAAATTGTAATTAGGCATTTTTACTAGAGATTAACTACAATTAGCTAGTAATTTCTTTTGTAGTTAATTTTAAATTTTATTGTATTGAGTATCTATTTCAAGAACAAGTTTAACAGATTTATTCTTCATTCTATCCTAATCACCCATTTTCTTTGAAATCTAATAGTTGTAATGAGTAATTAATTTTAACTATTAAATTTTAAAAATATAAATAGTTAAATAAAGAGTAAGTCTTTTAAACTTACTCTTAAAGTAAATGAATCTCTCCTCGTGTGTATATTATATATATATATATATATATATATATATTATATAATAGATATATCTAGTGAAAAACTCAAATTTATATGAAAGTGAAGGAGTAAATCTCAGTTATTAAGAGCGGAGAGCAATAATATAGTGACAGAAAATAAATGGTCGAAGAGAGAGAATGAGTGAATGTGTACAATTTGATCTAAAACATTATTTTTTATTTCAATGACTGAGATTTACTCATATAACTCTCATATAAATATCTTACTCTCATATGATATGACATATATATAGGGACATATCTAGTGAGAAAGTCAAATTTATATGAGAATGAGAAGAACAAATCTCAGTTATTGAGAGGGGAGAGAGAAGAATATTTGAAAAAATCTTAGTCATTAAGAGAGAAGTGAGAAAAAGTGTTAAGATGAGAAATGAGAAAACATCATAATAACTGCACGATTTCAATAAAAGATTCATATTAAATTTTTAATTATATAAGCTCACGTGATTCTCTTACATAGATACCTCTCCCACCTACAAATGTCGCCTCCCTCACCATCTTCCTCACTTATGTGTCTCCATGCTATCCTAATGTGCCAAATACACGACCTTTATTGGACATAAGAGGTTTTATTTACACATGTCTTCGATGAAATAAATCAACCTGCAGATGCACTCCCTTCTCTCCTCTCCTCTCAGCAAGTCCAATGCCATCGAGGAGCTCATCCACTAGTGTCGTGTGCTTAGTATAATGTTTATTGAACCGTTTATTGAAATCTTATAGTTATTATAATATTTTCTCATTTCTTATCGTAACCCTTTTTGCCACCTCAGTTGTCCTTACACACACACACATATATATATATATATATATATATATATATATATATATATATATATTAATACATATATAAATATGTGTAAAGTAGTTTTGTATATTACGATACATACATGAATTATTTGAATCAATTCAACTACTCAAGTGAATCTTATTATTTATTATAATTTTAGTTTTTTTTTTTATAAATTCTTATAACCCTAAATTCTAAATTAAAAGAATATTTCTAAACTTATCGTATTTTATTATTTCACTACTTTATTTGTTACTCATTCATTTAATGCATGTACACTATTTAACTATTTAATTTTATATATATATATATATATATATATATATATATATATATATATATATATATATATATATATATATAACTACTTATTTTGTTTTGCAAGACTTTATTAGTTATGTTGTATGATTAATAAACAAAGCATGACTAATAATTTTTATCTTAAATCTTACCATTCACCATACTTGATTTATGATTTAAAAAATAGATTTTTCAATCACAATTTGTATGCAGATTTATTTAACTATCATAATCTTAACGTTTACACAAAAATGGACTTTAAAATTTTTTACAACAAGGAAGGTAGTTTGTGCTAATAAGTCAAAAGACCGTAATTTTGGTGTTGAGGTAATGTTTGGCTACATAGTAACTATTATAGGCATATTCTCCTAGATTGAGACATAATAATATGCATTAACTGAGAATTCAAGTTCCATTCACATGGCAATAGCTTGAGTATAAAATAAGTTTGATTTTATTATTATTATTATTATTATTATTATTATTATTATTATATGAGGAGGGTTCATATAACACTAGTGTAATTTTAAAAATATTACAGTTTATATTAATTGTTGAAATTATTTTAAATCTGATAATTTTAATTTATTTTAAATTCAATATGAGATAAAATATTTATTTATTCTATGTTGTTTCTATTTTAAAAGTAATGTTATCTTAAATTAATTTATCTTTAATCTTTTAATTATTTGATTGATTTTCATCTAATTATTAATTATTTCAAATGCAAAATTAAATAGATATTTAAATATTTCTACCAACAATAACTAATTTGTACTAATATATGATTAAAAAAATAGCTTACACAAAAAATTTATTTCGCCAATGACACTTTTGGTTAAATCAATTAATCAAAATTCAATTTCCATTTGTCAACTATCTTAATTACATTATACAAACAATAGCATTATAAATTTTGACCAAAATAGAAGATTAACATATTTGATTTATTAATAATCTTTTTGGACTAACTAAAAGTTTCTTCTTCTCTCATGCTGAAGTATTCCTTCTCAAGTATAAATACCATTTTAGTTTTATACGGCAACGTTATAGATTTATAAAAGCAAAAAGTAGTTTTGGTTTTAAGTTTTTTAATTTTTAAAAACAACATTATATTTTGCTTTTTAAATTTAAGATATTGTTTATAATTTGTTCTCTTAGAGACTGAAAATCAACAATAACGACGACAACCAATCATCGCTAGTCAAAGGTAGCGGTCAGTGATCATTAGTCAGAGGTGAAAAATGGTGATAATTGATCAGAAATGGTGGTTGATAGTTGTTGGTAAGAGGTGTCAGTCAATGATTAGCGATTCAGACATGATCGTCAATGACCGTTGGTAGAAGGTGGTAGTCGATGACAATGGGTCAAAGGTGGTAGCCGATGACTGTTGTTGGAGGTAGCAATCGGTGATTGCAGGTGATGGTTGGTGACCACCAGTTGGAGGTTGCAGCCAATGACTACCAGTCAAGGGTGATGGTCAGTAGTAACAAATGACGTCAAAGTAATAAACTTAAATAAAAATAGAAACAAAATTCTAAGAACTAGATTTTATTGTTTTTGAAATTAGATAAAAATTGTTTAAAAAATAATTAAAAAACTAAATAGAACCATTATTATTAAACATGTTTCTGTTTTTAAAATACATTTTAAAACCAAAAATAAAAAACTCAAAACTACCTAAGGGATCTAAAGTTACATTTTTTTAACTCAAACATTTATTACTTATCTATGTTGTCACATCTTCCAAAAACATCAGCTATCATTGCTTTTAATTATTTTATATTAGTAAAATATTTGTTTACAACTACTTAATTTTATTTAAATTTATTATAGTTAAAGTTCTAGATAAATACAATATATGCAAATGAAATTAAATTCTAGTTTATTAAAGTATTTTGAAAATAAAAAGATAAATGTTATCTATAAGACAGAATAAATAAAAATTTGATCTCATATTCAATTTAAAATTAATTAGAATCGTTAAATTTAAAATAATTTTAACACTTTAATTTTGAGCATAATACTTTTAAAATTACAATATATTATTTAAACTTTTTTATATATATATATATACACATTAATAATAAATATAAAAAAGTCTATTTTAATTATTACTATTTATTTTTAAAAATTTAATGGATAAGATTAATTGATTATTACAATTTTTTTCTGATAATATATAAGATGAAGACATGTTCATTTAAAAAAGAGTATTCCTAAAATCTTTGATGATATATGACTAGCACGTGGTAGATGGACATACACGACAGCCGAAACTATATATAGTTAGGTGTTACCATATCTGATATTAAGAGTTTTTTTTTTTTTTTTTGACAAACTGACAATAAGAGATTATAACGTAATCGACAGGATTATCATGATTGAGGATGTTGCATTTTGCCTTTTTCATCGAAGCAGATTTACAATCATGTTTTAATTCCCCTTTTAAGTATACGTTTTAGGCTACATGCACAATGTTAGTATTGATTTTAGTTTTATATATATATATATATATATATATATATATATATATATATATATATATATATATATATATATATATATATATATATGAAAATACTTCCTTTTTAATCTTATAATTTACTTTATTCAAATCTAATAGTAATAATAAGTAATTAATTATAACTATTAAATCTCAAAACAATAAATGCTTAGATGAAGAGTAAGTATTTTATATTTATTTTAAAATAAGTAAATTCCTCATATATATATATATATATATATATATATATATATATATATATATATATATATATATATATATAAAAAGAAAAATCATATACATAAATAAAGAAAAATGATCATTCAAAATATTCTTGAATGAGTATCAATCTCTTGAATCCAAATATTGAACCAATTTAATTACATTCGTAAACTAATTTAGATGTAATTGAATTCAACCAAGTCACAATTTATATTTTGCAAACCGATGATCCGTAAACCAATACAACTTATTTAATTTTTATTATTTTTATTTTATATATTTAATTATTAAAGTATAATTAAATAGAAAAAAACTCAATATTTAGTTTACGAATTTATTTTTAATTTAATAATTTTAATTTTAGACTAATTGATAAGTAATTTCTAAAATTTAGTTACTTTTATTTAATATATTATTTTCAAGTTAATATTGAGTAGGGCGAGAATCAATAAAATCATAAAGACTATTATATTAGTTTTAATTATGAACTACTTAATGAATTTTTATTTATTATTTTAAAAAATCCGATGTGTTAAATGTTAATTTATACAATTTGATGATAAATATTTTATTTTTTATGTTTTATAAAAAATAATTATTTTTTTACAATCCATTAATTCAGTAAATTTTTTTAATCAGATGAGATTGAATCGCCAAATGGAATCAGATCACTAAACATCTATGATACGCCATTAATTTTATTATGATTAGATAATTGATGTCAATATATAATAACTTTATACTATTGTACAATAATTGAAAAACAAGTTATTTGGAATAAGGAAATGGACAGCAAGAATCTGCCAGCCCTAGAAGGACAATAACAAGTTGTTTGATACACCGCTATACGACGCTGCTACCACATCACTACCCTCTCTTCATTATTGCACCTTAATGATCACCAACACAACCTGGCAAGCCACCTTTATCACTCTGAACTTATTGCAAGTTTGTTTGGATTTTTGTTAAAAAAAAAGAAGAAGTTTGCTTTGGTAAAAGTTTATCTTATGTAATTTTTGCTAAAATAATAGTTTCTATGTTTCCATTAGAAATCCAAATACGTTGCTAAACAAAATTTTATTCAACAATCGCAAAACATTTTATAATCACAATCATATTACAATTTGTTTTTGTCATATAAGGTGCTACAAGTTTTATGGTATAAGTGATGAATTGAATCGGAGATGTTTTAGTTTTGCCTATATTATTAGTTTTTAGATGATTAAAAAATATAAAAATAACATTAGATATTTTTTTTTGGAAAGCTATATATAGAGATATTTGAATATTTAAAAATTCTATAATTTTTTGAAAAAAAATTTCGAAGTCTTTAGATATTTTTTATTTTGTTCATATTATCTTGTGGAATTGATTGCTTTATCATTTTAGGTTTAAGAATGAGTGTGACTTTTCTTCTTCTTGTAATTCTTGTTGTAATAGTCCACTGCTATGTTTATATAATACGTAATTAGCTCGATTGTGAATATGTGAAATTTGTATTTCACTATGGTCTCCCTTTATACAGTAGTTGTAGATTCTGTTTCCCTGTTCTTTTATCAATATATATACTGTTTATTTGCTTAAAAATACTATTTTTCATCAAAAGTGAATTCCTTTAAACACCAATAATTTCTTATTAATTAGATTGCTTATAATGTAGTCAACAAAATTATTAATTGTATACCTTTAAAATTGTTTAAAAAATTCAAATATCCTATACATCCATAACATATTATTCAAACTTGATATACATGTTTGTATTTTGCAAAAAAACAAAAAATGTGAAACAATTACTGATTTATTTTTGTCGGGATCACACTGTACACTACCTTCCACACCTTCTATACAAAAGCATATATTCCTTTCATGACATTTTTAATTTTAATATCATTTGAAAGAAAGAAGACTCATGTTCCTGATACCCACCATTGATTTCCATATTTAAAGTTAAATATGTATTTATATATGAAAAATACACTCAATTTTGTGTTTTCATTAATAACACCCTAATTACTTGATAACTTAGCTACACCTGTTTGGCCTAGTAAATTTTTTCATTCATTTTGATTACCTCAATTTGAAAATAAATAATTTTTTTTCTTTTATAACAATAATAAAATATGTTCTTTAATGGATCTAATTTTATTACTATCAATGAACTTATTATTTAATTTTATGAAAAATTTTCAATCCAATCTGTGTTTTATAAATATTACAAATTTTTTTTTTCTATTTAGTATTTAATAATCTGTATTTTAATTTTAAACACCGCGTTGAATATTAATATTAAGATTAATATATATATATATATATATATATATATATATTTTGTTGAAATAACTAAACTAAAAAGGGGTTAAAGTATACATATATTTGCTCTAGCTAGTGTCAACATGATGTTCTATTATTCATCACCAAAATGATTTCTCGTCAGCAAAATGTATGTTTCCCAACCGAATGGCAACAAGTAGAACAAAATTCCAGTATATATTTAGAAAGATAGAACATATTTAAAGAAAAATTCTGATTAAAAAATATAATCTATTATCTTTTACTTTCTTTCATTCGGTAAAATAGTGAGGAAGATGTCTGTAGTGTTAATTGGAATAAAACTATGATTTACCCAACCAGTTTATGGTTTTACTTTGTCCAAGTAAATATATTTTGTATGTTAATATTGGGCTTTAGCTATATTCTGACGAATTTGTTATATCTGTGATTAACTGGTTAATATTTATATAATTTGTAAGTGCTCTTTGTAATTTACAGCTGTTTTTATATTATCTCTTGTGATATAGATTAATGTTGAATAAAATTTTCTTTTAAAAAAATTGGAATAAAACTAGAGTGAGGATGCAAATTTAATTAACGTCTTATTTTTATGTGTTAGGCTTTGAATTCCGGTTTTTCGTTTTATATAAGATTTTTTCCCCTAATCAGTAATGACCACTTTTTTTTTAGTAATTTGTATATAAAATAACATCAATAAAGTTTCAAATTGATATTGTCTAAATTATTTGAATCTTTATCACTAAACTTGTGTTTGAAAAACCATCGAAAAGCAATTATTAATGTTTTGATGTTCAACCTGAAAAACTTAAACCCTAAATATACAATAACCTGCTCTATGTAATTGATCATCAATTTTGTGTAACTCTACTTAATATTCAATAAATAAAAGGTAAAATAAAGACATATAAAAATTGTTAATTTGTAGTGTACACGAGAAAGTACAATTAGTATTCATCTATATTATAATATACGTTTAATTGATATAATATAAAATATTTTTATATTTATATTCAATCATAATTATAATTTTTTATTTATATATTTTTAAAGTAGTAATGAATAAAATCAATAAATTTAATATATAGTTAGATAATAAATAAAAAAGTTATCCATTGAATAGTGCAGATAGTTTTACAATGTGGTCATTCAATTAGTATAGATAATAGTAAGATTGATAATTTTAGATATAAATGTCTTAAAATTATATAAATTATTATTTGAAATTAAATAGCAATATAAAGACGTATTTGCTATTAGTATATATATTTTAATTAATTCCAGAAATATCTGACAATATCTTATTATAGTGGGAGATTAACATAACGAAGTAGATATTATATTCCTATTTGAGAATATATTATTTTTGTTTGATTTAATACAATTATATTCCCTCTATTTTTCTGGCCCTTTTTCATACTGTCATCAATGATTTAAGGTCTGATTATGTACACACAAAAGTAAATCTGTCCGTAAATATAGAAAATATAAATAACGTGCATGTTGGTAAAAAATAAAAAATAAAAAATACCGTGCATGTGTGTTATAATTTATTCTGAATACCACGTGTATTTCACTGTTGGGAGATGCTATAACACTGCATGTCTTGTTATAATAAATTTTCAGTGCCCAGAGAATATTTATCGAGAAATAAAAAATTAAAATATTTTAAAACATTATTATACTCGCATTATAATTTATTTAATATATTCTCAACAAGATTTTTCGACAAAAAATATTTTTTAATTTTTGACATTATAAGATTTTTTTTTTCTTAGTGGAGATCGTGGGATATCTATATAGACATTCTGGTGCTTAGAATTTTTTTTGACAAAGTAATAATATGTTTAATAAATACTTTGAATTTCTATTTTATATGACATTGTTTTAGCACAAAAAGAAAATTCTTCTAAACAAAGCATTTTTTTTTTTTGTTCATGAAATAGTCAAAGTAGTTTACTGTACCTTAGGTCTTTTTTAGAAACCATTTATAGTGTATATTTATTGTTTTATTTATATTTCTGACAACACCTGCATAATGCTCAACCCCATTTGAATCTTGTATAAGTTTTTTATTATAAGAAGGAACGGAAGAAGTAATAATTTATGTCATCCCTTTTTTCTTAGATAAGTCAATGTTAGAATATTAATTATGCCATCCCTTTTTTCTTAGATAAGTCAATATTAGAATTTTTTAATTGTGAGAATTGAACTTCAGACATTTTTACAATCTCTTCTTCTTGTAATCAACTAAAGGGTCTGCGACGTTATAACTCTAAAGTAGCACATGCTTCGTATGATAATTAAACGGTGTGGTATTCATAAAAAAGAAAATATATATTACTAGATAAATAAAAATTAATAAAGGGATAATTCCATTACACAAAAACAATTCTGTCACAAATTGAGATTGTGACAAAGTAAAAGATCATACAAAATTCACCATCACAACACATTAGCAAGGGATTTTTTCTCTCCATCACAAGAGTACTTGAGTTTACTATCTCATCATTTAAAATTTCTATAACAACTTTTAAAAACAAATTACCAAATCTTAAATGGTTTTCTTTTGCTAAAATGAACAAACCGAAAATCACTCATGTTGCAAGATTTTATTTACCACAAATTTCAAAAAATTACAAAATTGGAACAAATATGACGGATTCATTGTCCTCACAAATTATAAAGGATTTTACCCTCAAAACAAGAGAATAAAATTTGTTGAACCTAATACTCCTATATATATGAAGGACATAATATCTTTAATGAAATTATTCTCTTGTAAATTATGTATAAGTGATTTTTTTCTGATCCATTTACCTTGACCTTACTTCTAAACAAATCCATAATATTTGTACAATGTGACGTAATTGGTAATTTTTTATATACAAATTAGAAAATAACTTGAAGAAAGTAAAATAAAATTTAATAAATAAACAAATTAAATAGCATTCAAAGTTTGACTTGAAATTAAGTATATATAAAACAATTAAAAGTCTCATACATGCTAAAACCTAAATATTTTTATAGTTTTCAAAGTTTTATTCAACATTGATAGTCTCAAAATACCTACTGAATTTCTAACGGTGGATAACTAAATCATAGACACTACATATAATAAATTTATGAACATCCATGTTATCGTGCAATCCATAATTATCCTATTGGACAAGTTTGATAAAAAGGTTTATAAGGCAAGATATAGTTTGTAAAAGAATGTCACAAAATCTTTTTCTAAAAGCAAGCAAATTCAACGTTAATAAAGAAAATATAGTAGTATTTTATGCTAGTAAATCTCAAGCACATATATTGCATCTATTTTTTTGAAAACCACCAAGGTTTGAGTAGCTTGTCAAAGTTACAAGTGATTTTTCTAAGTTTCTAGTAGCATGTTAGTGTATTGTAAGTCTGGTTGTGTGATTCTATTCCCAAGATGTTAATTGCACCACAAACCACTGCATTCATGCAAAAATATTGTAAGCCTGGTTGTGTAACACTATTTCTTTAGACAATATCATACAAAAGTATCGTTCCTGCTAAGAAAAGCACTGCATTCATGCAAAAATATTATAATCCTGCAAACCAAATAAAAAACAACACTTTTTAGTCTTTGTAAACGAATTAAAAAACAAACATATTGAAATGAGGAAATTGAAAAGAGTAGAGACTAAAAAATAATTTATTTTTATTTGAAAGACAAAAATACACTTTAATTTTATGAACTAAAAAATATAAAAGAAAATACTGCTTACATAATAATTTTGATACAAATGGTAAAATTTGTGTCCTTAATCAAATAGCGTAACTTCGAGTTTTAACCACGGAGCAATGTTTAAAAACAATACCCAGATATTTCACGAGGATATTGATAATTGCTACCCGCGATTACCTAAATTTTATTGGTTCAAGAATTATCCTTAATATATATTTGATACACTTAATATAATGCATATGAAAAATCATATACAGTTTTATTAAGGACAATTATAAGTATTGGGTTTGTATACTTTATCAAAGAGATATTTAGCAAAAAAAAAATCAAAGGTTTTTCATTTATTTATTTATTTTTACGACGAGGTTTTTTAGTTTGGTATTCTAAATTATTTTTAATCATTTTTTAGCGAAGACAATAATACTCTATATGGATGATTCGGAAGACTTGAATCAAACAAGATTATTATATATGAATGGTAAAACAAAATCAAAATATTTAACCCAGATAAATATTAAAATTAGCAACCGTTTGTGCAATTGGTATATTCCCCTTAATTTAGTTTCCAGATAAAAAAGAAAAATGGACGTCAGGGATCAGTGTCATTAAAAAAAATATCTAACATTTATGTCTCCTCAATTTTCACAGGATTTTTATATCATACTTGAGTTGACTTTTTCACCTGATTAATTATGTCATCACATTTTTTAAATATTTTAAATTTTTTTAATTTTTATTTATTTAAATAATTTATTAATAAATATTTTAATTTATTTTTTATTTTAATTAATAATTAAAATTAAATTTAGAATTTTATTTTTCAATTTCTGAAAATTAGTTATACTTTTTTGGTGTTTCTTCTCTTAAGAATCACCAATATGAAATCATTGATGATAGACCTTTTTCGTTTGCAGTTTTAATGAAATTCTTCCGATCTTTTTGGTGATTGCAATTTTTTCTCTATAACATTTACCCACTTTATTTTTTCTCTTAAAAAATATTATTTTATATGATAAAATACATTATTATTATTATTATTATTATTATTATTATTATTATTATTATTATTATTATTATTATTATTAGACATAGACATTTTCTCATAATTTAAACAAATATTTTTATCTAAATTAATTAAAATAATTAAAGTATATCAATTTTAACAATACTAACATGATTTATTTTATTCATATAATATTATGATTATTTATCATTTAAAATTTTATAATAGCCGTTAAAAATATAACAAATAATAAATATTGTATTAGTTATGATATATATTATAAATTAAAATAAGTAAAAAATATATATAACCATAGTATAAATTATGATTGTAAAAAAAACTATTATTATGAAAAAATGAATCTAAACATTTTTCAAGAATATTTAAATTAAAGTAAAACTTATGTTTATGTTATTATTTATAGAATCTAATTTAATATTTAAATTAATGCACTCTATAAAAATATTTGGTATACCCCCATCACCTTAACTAAATTTGTTTTATTAAAATTAATTTATCCCATTACCCTTTTTTTATAGGAAGAATTTACCCAATTTCCTCAATGAAGTTTGTTTTTATTAAAATTACTTTACTTATTTAATTAAGTTTTTTTTTTATGAATACCATTATTAGTTCATGTCTTATTTCCATTATTCGGGAATATTAGTGGATTTTTTTTTTCTATTCTCACTAATAATGAAATTCTATATCTTTGTATAAAAGCGAAGTAAAGAGGAAATTCCGAATTCTCCTCTAGAAAGATATTTCTCTTAAACTATATTAAAAAGAAACAAATAAAATTATTTCAATAGTTAAAGAAGTTCAAGCAATGACAAACACCCATTCAATGTCAGCAAAAAAGGGAAATTTTAAAATAACACTTACTAAAATTTTAAATATTACCTACTTACTACAAAAAGATGCATATGTTTTTTATTAAATCTATTATAAAAATTATGCTTTTTAACTTATCTTCTTCGGAAGAGGTGTTGCGAAATGGAAAAAAAGTAAAATTTTTTGCTCTCTAGATAAGGTTTTGTGGAAGCAAAAAATTTGTCTCTCAGAAAAATATTTTTGCTCTTTGGAGAAGTCTCCGCAGAGAGCAAAAAAAATTGTCTCTCTTCAAAAAGGGTTTTCCAACGATGCAAATTTTTTTGCACTCCAGAGATGCAAAAAAGTTCCTTTTTTTTTTCCTCTCTAGAGACAAGGTCTTCGGAGAGGGAAAAAAAATTAAATTTAGGGGTTGTGTGTTCTGATGAAGGATTATATTAGGAGATATGTTCCTTAGATACATATTTAGCTGTATTCTCTAGATTTTATCATGTTACTTATGTTGAAGTTTGGTCTTTGATGAATGGATATCTTAGCTTAGTATTTTCTTATGTTTCAGTCTTTGGCAAGTTTAAAAATAGATGAGAACAAACACAAAAGTAATCTTGAATCTCTATTTTCCTATGACAAAGCTATTCCAGAAGAAATAATTGAGGAGCCTATTAGGTTATCTTTGGAAGAGAAATAACAAAGAGACAAAAAATCTCTCTATATATAGAGAGAGAAAAGTGTTAAGGAGAGAGAAGATGAAAATGGGTGGTTGCAGAAGGTTCAAATATTAGGGGAAATTAGGGTTAAAAGTATATTGAGAATAATAAAAACGATTTTAAAAAAGTAGGTACTATTTGAAAAGTTAGTAATACTATTTGAAAATCTAGCAAAAAAGACATATTCAAAAGAGACAACAAGTAGCTAGTATAAAATTATATAAGCACGAAACCTTCATACCCCTTGTTATATAAAACAAAATCAAATATTCTCATAGCAAAGAAACTCACCTAATAGAGATATTTGTATTTTGATTTCTAATAAATCATAAACAATCTTGCTTTTTCCTTGTTTAATTTTTAAAATTGCAAGACTTGCATTAGTAAAGAATCAAAAGAAAGAGGAAAAAGTTTAAATCAACAAATTCTAGTAACAATTAAAGATAACAATCATGCCCACCTCGCGGGTGCCGCCCCATCCCCACCCCGATTTTGATAGGAAAAACTCACGTTGTTGGTTCCACCCTCGTCCCGCTTCTATGTTTTACATATAATTATATGTTAAACAAAATCTCACATTTAAACTAAAATATAATTAATAGTTTAGCTTATAATTTATTTAATAATTTATAAATTAAATATAATTAATAAATTAATATATAATTTATTTAATAAATTATAAGTAAATTTAAATATAAGTTATAAAAAATAATATAATAGAGTACCCGCAGGGATATCCAACTCTAAAATACCCAACAGGAATAAGAATGAGATTAAAATTTCATACTCGTCACAGTCCTGCACTTTCTGGAGATGGGGAGAGCAAACTCGCCCGCGTCTGGTTGTCATATCTAGTGAGAATTGGAGAGAAAGTGAAAATAGTTATTATAAAAAAAAATTATCACAAAATAGAATGGGTGAAATATTATGGAGAAAATCGCAATAACAAAAAGTAAACAATGAAAAGTGGAATTAATTATTAAAGATTTGAAAGAAAAATCACAAACTTAATTTTACTTTTTGATTAAAATAAGATTAATTTTTAAATTATTTATTATCAAGTTTCCAAATAAATGAAAATTAAACAGAATATTATAATGACATGACATAATTAGATAAATGGAAAAAATTATTGGTCCACCTCGAAATAAAGAACATCAAAACCTCGTAGAGAATATACACCAATATTAACCTAAAAAATTAGCTGGTAAGGACGAACTAATTAGGCACAAACATTTGATTTCAACAATAATTATCAATACTGGTAAAAAAAATTACCAATAAGAATTAAAATAGACTTAACAATATTTATACCGAAGTAATAATTAACATCTTCATTCTTGCCCTTTATATTTTTCTTTTTTATCAAAAAACATACACCATCTTTATTGAAAATCAGTTATTATTTGTTTATTTGAATTATTCTTTTATATTTAATGTATCTCAATTTCCTAATTATTGCAAATATTAAAAATTAAACTTTCTTAGACGACTTTCAAAAGAATTATTTTTATGACATATCAAATATTTATGGATAATATTATGTATAAATTGATTATCATGCAATTGACGTTCATGTTTACAACATACTCCCTCACTGGAGAGGGGTAATTTTTATTTTCAGTTGAAGAATCTTTCTCCTTCACTGTATGAAATCTTCAAACATATATGGAAATGGCAGACACAAGATTATTATCGACTGTGGTTAGAAACAAAAGGATTAGTTGATGAGCACAGCTAGCCTCTACCACCAAAACGAGCCTTAACCTTCTTCACTTGTGCAACATCAAGGAAGGTAGTTTGTGCAACCAACTCAGAAGGTAAGGTGTTGCCAAATAGGAGAAGATCAAGTAGTTGTGCTCCAGGGTTTGCACTGCTGAAAGCAAGAAAAGCAGTGGCTTTTCCCTTTCCAGAATTCACTTGAAAATGCAACTGCCCTTGTGGGAAAACCATCAGATCTCCTGGTTTCAGTGTCTTCTGATAAAGCGCAGTTGGTGTCATGAAGCCAGCAGTGATTTGACCTTTCACCATTATTAGAAGTTCTGTGGCTCCAGGATGAGTGTGCATTGGGATTGATCCACCTTTGGCCATGTCTAACCGTGCTGCAGAAACGCCAAGACCATTCACACCTGGAAAATCAGTAACAAATGCAGAGCTTAATGCAGCATTGAAAGTGTTTGTGGTGTTTCCAGCCACAAAGCCAGAGAACACAAAGTCATCCACTGTCACTGTGTTAGGTGGCTTGCACTGATAGCCTGAGGGGCTATCTGGACCTTTTAGGTCAGCTACACAAAAATCATTCACAGCAGCATAGCATCTGGGTGATACAAGAGCCATGAGGAAAAGAATGTAAATCATCTTCATCTTAGAACTTTGATGAATGGAATTGAAGTGAAGGTAAAGATCAATTGCTAGTTATTTATAGACTAATAGTACAAGTTAGATACTAAACTAATGGCCCTATGCAGTAACGTACAATTCAAGTTTCTCGTGGCAACAGCTCGACTCAAAGTAATTTAATTTCATATAATATATATTAGCACACCTTTCCTAGTTAAAGTCAGCATCTTATTTTCATATTAATGAATCCAATCTATGTTTCGCCTTTAAAAGAAACAAAAAATACACCATATATTACCCAATGACTCATTTGACATTTGCCTTGAGATTTTAGAAGAGGACTTAGAACTAAATCTCAAACTGAGGTGATAATAATATATCATCCCTATTTTATAACTTGTGTATTATATCAATTTTACATTACTTTTTTTTTATGATAAATACAAGATTAAGACAATTTTATTTCCTGATATATTTTAGTTTATATTGTAAATATAATGACATATAAATAGGTTTAAATTTTTTTAGTAGCTATCAAAATGTGTTTTGTATTTTTATTACCTAAACTTTTAATGTCAAATGGGCTTAGCTAAGTTGGTTGAGCATTTTGCATAAGTTATTGTAAATTAGCTGATATTGTCTTCAATTCCTATAAAAAAGAATATCAACCAAAAGAAAAACTCCTAAACTTTTAATTATTTGATCTTAGTATCTTACATTTTTAACATTTATTTATTATTAAGTATCTTCCGTTAACTAATTAAATGGTAAAGTGTCACGTCATATATCAAGTTATTGTTGAGTTACCATCATTCTTATAAGAGGTACTTTTTTAAAAACAATTTTTTTGGGTACTAAATTCAAAATTAAATAAAGATTAGATATCAAAATTAAAATAATTTTATTTTATAGGTACTAAAAAATCATTTAAACTTAAAAAAATTAACTATCATTATAACTGCATTAGCGAAAACACAAGATATGTCGTGTCTATGTATTTGCATTTCTATTTTAACATGTTATGACAATTTTAGGTTTTTAATTCAATATGTTTTATAATAAGATGATAGAATATAAATAATTTACTTTGTCATTTTGCGTATAACATGATAGAATATATTTTATTAATTTCTATATTTTTTATTATAACATAATAGAAAAATGTTAGATCATCAATGATTATGACAAATTTGCATTGAATTTGAAAAAATAGAGAGAGAAAAGAATTAAAATATAATATAAATTATAGATTGTAGGACAATAAAATATATTGGATATAAATATTTTAAAGTAATTTTAATCTAAAGGTTGTAAAACTAATATAACGAAGAAGTCTACATTTAATGAATAAAAGATTCTGGGTTTGATTTTCTTTCATAATAAATTAGTTTTTTTTTTTTTAAATTTTTAAATAGACATAACAATAAAATAAGTATTTTAAAAATATATATATCAAAAGAAAGAATTCTATTTATTAATAGTATAAATTATCTATTATTTTAAAACTTCAATATATATATTTTTCGTTCCTAATATATATGTAAATAGCATTGCATATTTCCTTTGTATGGCGTTGCATGTTACCTAGCATTTGTCGTGTGGAAAATGGAAATATATTTTTCTTACTCTAAAGTAAAGTTCAGAGGTGAAGAATCAAGTTCCCGCACTCTAAACTCAACAGAAGACGTGGCGCGGCAACCGCTAGGTCAAATAGGTGTTAACTAGGCCTAATTTTATTAACATTTACAAAAATTTTATTTAACATTTATTATATTTAATTTTTTAAATAATAACTTTATTCTTTTTAATTCTAACTTTAAATTTTTTTTTTCAATAATGTATTTTTTCTCCTCCCCTAGCCTCGACCTCTCTCTTTCTTTTTCTCTCTTTGTTCTTCCATTTATTATTATTATTATTATTATTATTATTATTATTTTATGTTTTTTATTATTCTTATTATTGTGTATATTTTGTATGTATTTGCTTGAATTTTATGTATTTGCAATTAATAGTTTTAAATATATTTATATAAAAATTAAAATTTATTTTAAATTAAATATATAATAAAACATCAATCACTATAAAATATAAATCATCATAATTAAGATTCAAATATGATAAGAGAAAATTATGCCCTTAACTCATAATTTAATGATATTAATTATATTATTATTATTTGCAAATTTTTTTACTCTCCGACGGTGCACCGTCGAAAGTATCAAAATTTGCAAATAATAATAATGATATATTAATATCATTATTTGATTGTTCTTAAAACGAGTTATCATTGAGTTGATGTGATGCATGTTAATTATCATGCATGTTGAAGAGATGATACAATGGATTGTTGAATGTGGCGATTGCAGTTAGGTAATTTAGACTTTGTTGAGATATATTAGGAGCATTGAATTAGGGATGTATAGTGGCCAATGTAATCCAAGGTGCCAGTGTGGGTACCAAAGTGATATACATTGTAATCTAGGGTGTCAGTGTTGACACCAAAAGGATATACTCAGATTTGTGAGCTAAGGTGTGAATAAGGAGACCAGAAGGATACACTTTGATAACAACTTGGTGTTAGTGAGGACAACATGGAGTTAGTGTGTACACCATACCCTAATGTGGACATCATACTCTAGTATGAAACATCACATGTGTATGTTTGGACTTCAACTAGTGAAGAGAGAAAGTCAGATAGGTTATCGAGTATTAAAATTCAATGGGTTTGTCCAGAAGGTATTAGGTTATGTGATTGAGTTATTCTAATTATTTGGGTTTAAAGGGAACATAAGTGTATTAGTGAGGTTGGTAACATTATGGAATGATTGTTAGTGTTAAATTAACTGGTTTTCATATTGAAATTGATTTATGTCATTGTATGCTTACCATTGCATTTTTTGTTTGTTGTTTATGTATGTGATGATCGTGCTTTGCAAAAAGCAGATATCGATGGTAAGGATGAAAGACAAGGTGGCCAAGATTGAAGAAGTCAAAGCTTTGGTAGTGAAGAGAACAATTTATGTATATAGGCATGAACCAATGGAGCCAATATAGTCTTTTTGGATTTGCATAGGATATATGTATCTTGGTGTATGTGTTTTATATAAAAAGGAATGACATTTTAAGTTTGTATGAATATTTATGTATACTGATGGAATTATAATATACAAGAATATGAAAGATGTAAATATAGATAGTAAGTGTTTGAATGTTTTTTATAATTGGAATGTTGATTTTTGGGTTTGGAATGACAGAGACTTCTATAGTAGAGATTCTACAAAGTCTCATTGGACGACAGGTTTCCTCCGCGAAAAGTTGTTTCTATTAAGAAATTTATTGGTTTTGTACCCAACCATATGTCTCGCTCAGCGTAAAACACTTTCTACCAAGTTTTTTTGTGAGGTTTTTTACCCAATGACACCTCTCGCTGTGCAAAGTTCTTAACTGAAAGTTTATGTCTAAAACCTTTCACTGAGCTACACATGCTGTTGGGCAAGGTACCTCGGTTCGCGCTGGTTAGCTATGTAATATATATTTTCTATATTGCTTGCAAATTTTTGTATTATAAATAAAATGTTATATATAATGGATATATTAATTCAAAAAAAGACATTAATTGCATTGTAGATGATTATGTTGATGAACGATAACATATATAATATTAGTGTTTATTTGAAAAATTACACTTTACCACAAAAATATTTTCAAAGATATGGTGGGAGTCCAATTTTATCAAGTAGAAAAAACTTTTAATTATGTAAAATTACAATATTGCTTCATTTACAATTATAAAATATCACTTAGCATGTGAGGTGGTTTCAAAATTTAGGACAATTTTATGATGAAAACACTTTGCGTGAACTTAAGAGTTACATGAACAAACTCATATAACTATGAGGGTTTTTTCTTTTTTTGCACGCTAACCATAGTTAGGACTTACGATTATCTGAGGGTGAACCAATGTACTTTCTCATTTTAACAAAGTAACATGTATATAAGTTAAGATTTTATATTTTGCACCCCTAATTTTATATGTTTGAACTTTCTTCCATATTTTTATTTGAAGATAAATAATTACACTTCTTATCTTAATTTTTACATTTCTTATTTATGTATTTCAACCCATTATTTTTTATTACTTTTTATATGTTTATTATTATTATTTTATTTATATATGATTTGAAAGACTATTTTTATTTTTTCTTCAATATATATACAATAATTAGTATTAGATTATTTTTTAAATAGATTTGTCCCATTAGTCTCGAGTCCTAGACACACTAATGATCACAATGTTATAAGTTTGTCCACAATTTTGTGTATAGATAGTAACTTGTTTTGGATTAACGTGAAGAACAGTACAAATAATATTTTGTTTTGTATTAGCACGATGTATATGTTGAGTTTTTATACGTAAATTTGTTTAAATATTAGAATTAAACAAGTTTGACATTTATAAATATTTGAGTAAAAAGTAGTCAACAAAAATATATTTAAGTAAAAGACTATTTAATAAAGTTAATTTAACTTGAAGGCATATTTATAAAAATTACTTATTTTTTATCAGCGCGATTTACATATTGTGGATTTTTATATATAAATTTATTTAAAATATTGGAATTAGACAAGTTTAATATTTATAATATATGAGTAAAAAACAGAAAAAAAAAATATTTGAGTAAAAAATGTTTAATAAATTTAATTTAACTTTAAGGCATATTTGTAAAAGTTCATATATATACCTAGAAAAAGAATATTTAACTATCAGAAAACATATTAAATTTTATCACATTTAATTAGACAACCAAACATATTTAACACATTCTCATGAATCATGATTACCTATTAAGAAAAAATTTTCTCCTACCAAATGCTTCCGTGGCTGAACTATATAAAATTATGACCTTTTATCTTCATTTTATACTTGTTATTTTTAATATTTATCCCTTTTAATTTATTTTCTCATATTTTAATCTTTAATTTAAATTTGAATATATTTAAAATAGCAATAAATTTAAATAATCCTATATTGTGATTTAATTTCTTTATTATAAATTAAAAATATAATTTTTGTATTTAAAAATACTTATATATTATAATTTATCACATAAAAATAAATATTTACCTTGAACTTGATATATATATATATATATATATATATATATATATTCTTTTTTTTTTTAGGGTTTAGGGTCTAGATATTAGGCATATATATATATATATATGGGAGGAGATTCACTTACTCCAAGAGTAAGTTTAAGAGACTTACTCTCAATCCTCATCATATATTTTCTTGAAATCTAATGATTAAAATTAATTACTTATAATAACCCTTAGATTATATTCTTCACCACATGTCAATATCTAGATAATGTTATATATTTTATTCCCTACTATTATGTCTTCTATTTTCACTTACCCACATCCCATTATGGCATATAAGTGCTTAATGGGATAAAACTAGGTGAAAAAATGTGAAATAACAATCAAGACATTATTAATTATTTTATTAATATATTAATCAGGTATTTAAAAAACTTATAATATATTTTAATAATATAAAATTTTTTCATATAAATTAATTGCATTATTGTAATTACATATTAAATTATAAATGTTTAAAATTATATATTTAAATTATAAATTTTATAATTATATATTTAAACTATAAATTACTATAATTACATATTTAAATTATAATGAAGGAGAAAGAAATGAAGTAAAGAGGTTGTGATATGTGGGAAAAAAGAATAAGTGGGAGACACAATTCATTGATTAATAAAGGGTAAAGTTGTAAAAGAAAATAAGCTAGTAACTGAAATAGGATATATTTAAAAAAAGCTAACTGAAGTAGCTTTAAAAAATAGCTAACTAGAGTATCTTTTAAAAAAGAGAAAAATACATATACATTGTCAATCTAACAGTTAATCACAATCCTTTATACACAGTAAATTGGTTGACTTTAATAATTAATACTTTAAAAGTCATGTAAATAAAGGATTGTCATTAACCGTCACCGTAAAAATTTATTTACACGGATAGTACATAAATGTTAAACTCTTTAAAAAAAAGATATTAACTATCTAAAAAAACTAATAGTTTTGTACTTACCATACGAAATATAAAACCATTTTAGCTAACTTTTCACCTTTTAGATAGCTAAAATGAAAGTTAGCTAAGATGACAAGTCAAACACACTTTTTAATGTGAGTTACTAGTTTTTTTTTTTTCACAAATACACAAGTGACCCCAACTCATATTAGACCACTTGTGAAAACTTTTTTTTTTTCAATTAAACTAGTTCACCAAATTAATGGGCAACTATTTTATTTTTTATTTTTTTGTCTTTTGTCTACACAAGTAGTGACAACTTAGGTTAGGCGTGTTTTACAAAAAAAATAAATAAATTCTTTTGCTAATTCAGTATAGGCAACTGGTTTAATTTATTTTTAGTAAGATAATTTTATTTTCCATTATACTAATTAGGCCAACTCAAATTCACTCAACTAAATTTTTAAATTTAACCATAAAGATTTGCAAAATGACTTGACTTTATTTTAATTTATCAACTAAATTCACTTAAATAGTTGAAATTTTCTACAAACCCTAAACGTGCTCCAACAGTATCCAACACGCAATAAATAATTGGGCTTTCCTCTCTATCATACCCCGTGCCATGTGCTGTACAATTCTCACTACAGAATCCCATACTCCCATGTGCCATAGTTGTGTGATATTTTTTGGCAACACTATCAACCTTATGATTAAATATAAATAAATGGACCGTATGTTCTGCATTGTGAGAGAAAATTTATTTTGATAATTATTTTCAAAACAGATCGATGGGAGAAAAACATGACAAAATAAAATAGTAATTCTGTGTGTAATAGTATGACTATGAACATAAAGAATTTAATTTTCGTTCATCAAATTAATGTTGCAAAAATATATCATTATTACCATGAATATAAATAACTTAATTTTGTTTAACTGTTTGTTTATAAAAATTTATCCAATAAACTATTTTGAAAACATTAAGATATGGTTTTTAAAATAGTTATTATAAAAATCAGTAATTTAATCATATAATAATCAATAATTAGATCATAATTAAGGACGAATCCAAGGAGTGTAACAAAACCTTCGGTCTTTGCAGCACTCCTCCAAGATTTTTTTCACATGTATAAATTTTTTTTAAAGTATGTAGTTAATAAAAAATATACAGTGTAAGAAAGAAGACCGGAATTTTTTTTAGTGAAAGATTTTATTTATAATTATAAAAAATAGAGTATTGAATTAATGTTTATATACCTTTTTAGTGAAAGATTCTATCTATAATTATATATATATATATATATATATATATATAAAATTAATAGTAATTTCTTAAAAACTTATTATTTATTAGAAATTAAATACTTACCTAAAAAACTTCTGGCCTCCTCTCCTACAAGATGAAAATCATCTATCTTAGATTTGTGTTTCATTATTTGTTCCAACTAATTTATAAAGGTTATGTTATTTAATGAGCGAGCTATATAAGATATAAATTAAATGACATGATATTCATTGATTGATTGGAACAAAGAATAAGAAATAAATTTGAGAAAAAGGATTTTCATCCCTCTCCTACACTCTGGTATATCTGTCACCAATCATGTTACACTATATCAATATATTTGAATTAAATTTAAATTTGAAACTTAACCAAATTAGTTTTATAGTGTAATGTCGAAATTAAATTTATGCTATACTATTGGCACAATAATTTCCCATTAATGAATCAAGCCTTGGTCAATGATACTTACAAATCACCCTTGCTACACACTCCATGCCTATAAAAATCATAAATAGTTTTGATAAGGACAGTTAGTTGCTAATTTCAAATATGTTTTTTCCATTAACTTCTTTTCTAGATAAAATAGTTGGTAGCATTTATTTCTTGAGGCATTATATATGGCTATCTGTATTTTTTTTTATAAAGTTCCGAAAAAAGTGACAGAGTTATTAAAAAGGTTACAATATAATTTTTTATGGGTGACGTTGAGGAAAGGAAAATTATTTGGATTAGTTGGGACAAGGTCTATCTGTCAAAGAAAGATGGTAGGTCTAGGGTGAAATATTTAGCAAAATTTAATGTAAGCATTCTTGCTAAATGGAGGTGAAGGATTTTACAAAACAAAAAAAGTTATATAGTGTCTTCTATTAAAATTCAGATATAAGTCTTTCTAAGATATTCCTTATCAAATTTCAAGGTCTTTTAAGTGCTCAATCTGATGGAAGAATGTTTGGTCATTAGATTGTTCATCTGATTGTTCATCTGAAGTCAGTCTTGGTTGGTTCAATAATAACATTAAAAAGAAAATTGAAGATGAGAAACATACTTCCTTTTGGTTACATAATTGGCTTGGGGGAGGTTCGCTATGTAATAAATTTCCTAGAATTTTTTCTTTGGCGTGGGATAAGGGGTTTCATTCAATGAAATGAGGGGTTGTTTGGTTGAGTCAGTGGGCAGGAATTGGTCTCGGAGAAGGGAACTCTTTGTGTGGGAAAAAAATATGTTAAAACGCTTGAACTCCTACTCCAAGGGGTTCATTTAATTCAGGATAAACATGATGAATGAGTTTGGTATCACAAGTAAATTTGCAGTTCTCAGTGGCAACAATGTACAAGTAGCTTTGTGGAGGTCTAGGTCCGAATTTTGGAGTCATGCTCAGTCTTAAATCTTTAAAAAATTATGGAAAGACAAACTTTCGTCCAAAGTAATTGCATTCTCATGGAGGTTTTTCTTAAATAGATTCCCAACAATGGATAACTTGAAGAAACATGGTCTGAATTTCCTAAATTATTCAAATAGTTGTGTTTTATGCAAGGCCCATATAGATTATTGCACTCACTTGTTTCTATCTTAGTCAGTGTGGTATAAAGTGTTGAATTGACTGGAAATCTATTCGCCTCTACTAACTGAATTAGATCAAATGATTCTCTTGAAAAGTTCCTAGATTGTCGATAAGGACAAGAAGAAAGTAAGCTTCCTTTTTTGGCATGTGGTTTACTGGAGTTTTGGATATCCAAAAACTCTATTTTTTTAATAATAAAACTTTTGAGCCTCTAGATATTTTTGGTTTTATTCAATTTGTGTCTTGGAATTGGTTAGCTTACAAATTTAGAGTCGGGAGTGTATATAACTTTTCTGGCTGATGTAACAACCCTTTGATGTGTATGCTTAGTATGTGGATATGATAAGTTTGATGTTTTCTGTTCAAAAAGCTTGTTTGAGGTTAATGTTTTTTGTTCAAGTAGCATCTACTAAGTTGAATGTTGTCTTTATGGTCATCAACTCTAGTTTGGTGTTATTTTTTTGGGTTATATAGTTTGTGAAACACTTTGTTTCATGAAATATATCACACAAGCATAGCTATTTTTGTCTTTAAAAAAAATTAGAATTGCCTATTTAACTTTTCAAGAATATTTATTTTCATGTTTGGTAAAAGGTTTTTATAAAATATTTTTAGATATATTTTACTCGTAAAAATATATTATTATTTCAATGTTAATAGGTGAAAAAGTTACATTTATATGAAGACGAGGAAAGTTATTATCATTCTCAATAACTCCATCTTTTATTTTTTATTTTAATTATTTTAAAATGTAAAAATATTGTTACAAATGTTAAAAGGTAACCAATTATATTTTTCTTAAGATATTGAAAAATAACATTCTAGGTGAAAGAGGAATTCATGAAACAAATATTTCTTCAATAGATTAATATTATTTATTTAATGGGAGACCTTGATTTAATTATATATATGTTAAAAAATCTTATAAATCAACAAAAGTCATACGTTATAAATGGAATTAATTTCTAACTCTAGATTTAAACCAAGACACATACCTACATAGTCTTTGAACAAGGTGAAAAACCAACTCCAAAACAAAGGCGGCTTGGAGAAAAAGAATTGCTGAATATATAGTATTAATATGAAATAAATATAATGATTTATATTTCAACACAAGCAACAATAAAAGTTATTCGTTCTCTTTTTTGTTTATTTTGAAAATCAGATGATTGTTTAATTGTTGTTTATGCTATAAGAGTGATTTAGTAACAAAATCACGTGAAAAAAAGAGAAGTCAAAATTTCAAATTTTTCAATTAAGCAAACTTAATACATTAATAATTCACGTTTAAGTTATAAAAAAATATTTTGATGGTATATTTTTCACCTAACCTGAAGTAAGGAAAATAATTTATGTTTGTTTAAAGAAGGAAATAAATTAAATTGTGTAGCTGATTATTTTTTTTTTTTGTAAACAAATTGTTTAGCATATGCCTAAATTTCTTTAAAAAAAAAAAGCGTGAAGTGAAGTGACATTTAAATCCCACCTCCTGTACAACACGATTTTGGTTTTAGGAAGGTTTCAGCCGTCCCAATTTTTACAATCAACTTAATGTATTATTGCTTGGCGCTTTCTCTCTACTGTGAACAACAAGTGCGATTATCTCCTCTTAGAAAAAGTGTTTTTATCTTTTTTTGAAAACAAAAAAGAAGTGCTTTACCTTTGAACCAATATAATTATCACTCTATTAGATGTATTATAACATATATATTTACCGTACCAGACTCAAATGACAATGTATTATAAAATAAATTTAATTTGAATACATTATTAATGTAAATTATTTTTACACTAACAGTCAATCATGATTTTTTATTTATGTGACTTTTAAAGTAGTAATGATACAGTCAATAAATTACCATGAAGAGTTGTGATTCAGTATAAAAATCTTTACACCGACAATGTATACTGATTAAACTCATTTTAAATGACCTCATAAATCCGTATAATAATATATTATATACTTCATTTATTTAATGCAAATTGTATATATTTATGAACTTGTTATGTTTATAGTACAGATATTTATGCAATTTTTAATGATTGTGAACTCCAACTTTTAGGTTCTAATCAATATATTTAGTGAACCAATCCAATTTGATTTGCTCTGAAGAAATGATGTATGTAGAATAAAAAATCGTGACAAACTAATGAAGATATGGGCTAAAATTGACTAGAATGAGTCATTTTTCATTCCTAATCCTAATATAAATCTTAAGATACTAATTCTTTCATAGTTGTAATTTATTTTTTTTATCATCAATAAAACTATAGAATTATATTCATATAAAAAATACAGCACATAGTATTTAATATTAGTTTATAGACTTACACAAACTTTTTATCTCTAAAATTTTACAAAAAAATCACTTTTAGTATTTGAAATTTTAAAAAAGAAAACCTCTTAAATTAATTTATTTTTTATATTACCGTTGTTTATTTATAAGTTCCAATATATTTGGTTATGCCGGTTACGAAATTGAAGACTGAGGAGTTAAGATTGAGAAAAAGTGATCAGGACTAAAAAACGTATTCTCTGTCAATAAAATTTTTAAAGATGTTAATGAGAAAAAAAGAACTAAAATTTAATCATAGACTAAAAAAATATTTTTAAATTTTAAAAGCTAAAAATAAGTTTTAGAAGAAAAAGCTTATTTAAGCCTAATTTATATAACTTTCAAATGGGCTTGGACTGCGAACTATCTGTATAATCCACCACCTACACAATATATAGATTCTATTTTCTTGAGCTCATAAAAAATGTGGATTGCTCAGCTTGGACCGTTTAAGACCAGGTCCACGGTGCTGCAAACTTTTATTTTAAAAAATACATTATATTTTTAATACTCGTGGAATTTAAAATATTAAAAGTAATAAAAGAAAAAATTATACTAGATAACTTTCGAAGGCTCTAGAAATAAAATTTTCAGATTTAAGAATGAAAAATAAATACTCTAATTATGTTAAATAATAAAAATAATTTTAAAATTTATTTTTATTTGCAAGACAGTCCATTTAGTCTGCAATTTTGTGGGACAGTCGTGGATTCGAATAGAATCCTTTAAAATTGCACGCCTTGTAGACAGGCTTTTCGAAGCCTGTTTTGTGTGTGCGGCGGCTATTTGGCCAGTTGAATCAAGAGTGAGCCAAAAATTGTTTCAATTATTTACAGTTTTCTCTTGCAATATTTTATTGGCACTTCTCATTATAATCTCCTAGCAAACCATATTTGCATTTTTATTTGAATATGTTATAATAATTTTAAATTTTTAATTTATATATTTTATAATAGCATGATAGAATATAAATAATTTACTGTGTTATTTTACTTATAATATGATACAATATATTTTGTTAATTTATATATTTTTTGTTTATGATAAAAACATGTAAGATTATCAACAATTATATAGATTTACAATAAATTTGAGAAAAATAGGGAGAGAAAATAATTTGGATAAAATTCAAAATGTTGTTTTGTTTGTTTATGATAACATGATAAAAACATGTCAAATCATCAACAATTATGACATATTTGCCATGAATTTAAGAAAAATAGAGATAGAAAAGAATTTGAATAAAATTCAAAATGTTGTTTTGTCTCTGTATTTGCATTTTTTCTTAAAAATATTAATATCATTATATTAAGTATGTTGGATACAAATATTTTAAAGTAATTTTGTTTTTAAGGTTATAAGGTTGGTCTAATGGTAAATTTTACATTTGATAAGAGAGAGGTTATGGATTCATATTTATTTTATGATAAAATAGTTTTTTTTAAAATTTTCTAATAGGTATGAGGGTAAAACAGGTATTTTAAAAGTGGAGATCAAAAGAAGAAATTCTCTTTATTAATAGTATAGATAACTATTATAATGAGAATACCTCGTTTTGGTGTTCACAATTATTTAGACCTTTTTATCCTTAAGTAACTATTAAAAAATATCTACTAAATACATATTTCATGTACTTCTCTTTTTTTTTATCTTTTCACTTTTCATGTTTGATTTTTATTTTTTTATTTAATAATAAAGAGAGGCACGAAGTGTCTTTCTCCCACTAGTAAACTATAATGAAAACTAAGTTGTACTTAAAATTTTTAAATATTATATACTTATTTCTAAACTAAACTTCTTAAATACTTAACAAATAGTTTGATGGATTTAACGTCTATATGTTGTATTTTTTTTTTTTCCTAAAATTACAAGTATCATTTATTAAAAGCAATCTTGTTGAGATTTGTGAAACCACTTTGGGACATAAGATATTCAATCTTCAAACTTAAGACTACTAAAAGTTAGAATGAATAACCCTATGCCAAATCTATGAGCTCAATTGTGTATATGTGTCTATTATATTGTGAATCAATAAAAAGTACTATTTATATAATTTTTAAAGTAATTATCATAAAATTTAAAAATTTATAATAATGTATGATAGTTGATGATTAGATGCAACCACTATACATGGCATATGTTTTCTATTTTTAATTTATTTTTAAATTTGGTCTTAGTTAATAGTTGACTTTAATTGTAAAATTAATTTTGGTTTTAAAGTGACTTTAAACTAATTTGAACCTAAAATTGTTTTTAAGCCCAATTTTTATACAAAATTTATTTTTTAAAATAATTTCAAATCAATTCAGAACTAATTAAAAAGTAAGTTTCGGTTGCAAGTTGCTTTTAAATGAAGAAATGGTTTTAAATTTTTCTTTTAAAATCAATTTTAAACCAACATCTGACTTTGTCTAAATAAATAGCCAGGTTTAAAAGTAATTTGAAATGAATTTATTAATTTTATAAAAATGGATTTTAGAATATAATTTATATTTTTTATTTTAAATAAATTAGTTTAATGTTATACAAAAGAAAACCATCCTAGCTTTTGGATAGGATTCGAATTGCCTGTGATGCCTTCGAAACTTCAATGGTCCAACGACTTAACCATTGTAAAATTCGAATTGAATATGTTGAAAAGATGACATTATGGTTATAATAAGTCGAAGAAACTGAGATTTATAACCGAGCAAAAGAATGACATTATATTATAGTTATCAGGAGTCAGGAAACAAAACATAATTAGAAGACGTGTAATGAAAAGATGCAAGATATTTTAAAAAGAAATAGCACGACATGTATGAAGCAGGGAAATTTGGATAAGATGGTTAAGCAACTAAACATAGGTAGGTATACTAAAAATTGGACAGAAGAAAGAAATGAAGAAGGCGAAATTATTAGACGAGCAATGCAAGAGAGAGAGAGGTGGACAAATGCAAGGAATTGAAACAATGAATAAAGCAAAATAATAAGAGTCTAGCCAGTACCACCAAGAACAGCCTTAAGCTTCTTGACTACGGAAGAATCAATGAAAGTGGTCTGTGTGACCAAAGGGGTAGAGAAGTTGCTGGCAAAGAGTGCAAAGTCAAGGATTTGGAGGCCAGGGTTTGCACTGCTGAAAACAGGAAAAGCAAGGGCCTTCCTCTTCCCAACGGCTATTTGAAAATGCAACAAGCCTTGTGGGAATACCATAATCTCACCCTTTTTCAGTGTCTTTAGATAAACTACGTTGGATGATGATATAAATCCGCAAAGAATGTGACCTTGAAACACAATTAGTAGTTCATTGGCACCTGGATGAGTGTGCAGTGGGATAACTCCACCAGGACCCAGGTCTAGCCTTGCTGCTGAGAGGTCAAGTCCATTCAGAGCTGGGAATTGAGCCACAAATGCTGCTGTCACTGCTGCATTTATTATGTTTGACACATTTCCCTCCTTAGCTAATCCTTCATATACAAAGTCATCTGAAGTCACATTAGCTTGTGGCTTGCAGGGATACCCTGCAGGGCCATCTGCCCCCTTCAGGTCTGCCACACAGAAGTCTTGGACAGTAGCATCCCCAGTGAATGAGATAAGGGAAACTATGAAAACAATTTTCAGAAACATCTTTGCTTGCTCTTGCTTCTCTGTCAATGCCACCCTACTTCCCCTCTTATATATATCAGCTTTGGTGCAAGTTGGAGGCACAACATATGCCCCTGCACCTAATAATCACAAACGCAAAATCCGACCCTTCTTTACTGCATTCCAGCTTGTAAGGTCCCCCACCGTGGCATCAGACATAGTTAATGAAATGTTGTTTTCATAATTAATCCTTTTAGTCAGTAAAGGTGGCACTAATATAATTGTTGCCATTTTGGGTCTGTTCTTCACAATCACATACCAAATTTACTCAAGAGATTCATCTACTTCTCACCAAACTAATCCGCAGGATAAGAATGTGTGCTGACATTTTCTCAAGTGGAAATTTCCTTATTTAAATCATACGAAAAAACAATCATTAGAAAGGAGGGAATTGGTACAAGCCTCCCCCACAGGATTACTTCCTAAAGAGAGCATTTTGATATATATAAAAACGACCATATAGGAAATTTATTTAATTTGGACAATGTTCTGATTAATTAATCAACTTTCCTTCCTATAGAAAACCGTTAACCACTTTGCAAGTCATTGCTATTTGCTAGTAATTAGTATCTCCGTTATTAAATTAAGATACATCTATCCAATTCACACTTGTTAATAAAGTTGGTTAATTTAATTGAAAACATTAGGTATAAGATTAATTTCCAAAATTACTTTTTAACTTTATTTAGATAAGAAATGTTGGGAAAACTAAAAAAATTCCTTTATTGAGATAAATAATCTTTTCACTTAATTGTTTTACACCTAATTAATTAACTAAGGATATTTTGATTAACTAATAATAATTAATGCACAACATAACTTAAAGAGTTCGGTAAAAGATAAAAAAAAAATTGCCTTATATTTAGAAATAGAGGTAGTATAACGTATTAATCAATCCGCATCATCAAGAGATAACACCAGCAAATATATCATGTCTTCATGCTGCTGAATATCAAAAGGTTAAGAGACGAAGCAATTATTGTTGTGTTGGTGGAGTCAGAGAGCATCACTTAACAAGAACTTAAAAAACATATCAAATACTATACTTTTTTATATAAAATCTTAAGACATTAAGTATATGAGTTTATTTATATATATATATATATATATATATATATATATATTTATTTTGCATTAAGCTCTTTTCACACTTAATTTTCTAATAATTATTTTTCCTAATTTGGAGAACTCAATGATATGTTGAGAGAGCTGACGCAAAACTATAGCAGAAGGAGCAGAAAATGAAACTTAATAGAATGTGGTCCATAGTAATGTGGGAAGGATAGGAAGCCCTTGAACACAGACATTTGACAGCTAAAAGCTTTGCTGTTCTTTCAATAAGAACCATGTAAATGTGTGGAAAAGAGAAAAGCTCTTCTTGCTAAGATATCTTATCACTATCATTTGGCCTGTATAAAAGACCTTAAGGCGTAACTAAAGGGCACAAGGAAGTTTGGATTGCCGGTTTGTCCTTTATGGTGGTAGTTTATGCCACGGACTTCACAATAAGGTTTTGCATTCCAAATAATTTGTAAAGAAGCACAGGAGAATATTGGAATAAAAAGTTATCTGTTAATTCAAGGCCCGAAACTTATTACTTAATATTAATATATGTCACATTTTATATAAAGGGTTCCTTGAAGACAAGGTAGAAGTAAACAAATCACTGCAAGATTAAGATCTTGTTCTAATACATGGAAAGAAGAACCTGAGATGTTTACTGAAGTTTCTTTTTCACTATTCACTCCGTTCTGCCTCTGTGGACGAGATTTTTCCCTTGATTCCTTTCGAGTTTTATTGGACAATGATTTGGCCATAATTCTAACAATGCAAAATGAATGATGAATGATCACACTGAAGCATCTGTCTTCCGATAGATTCTGTGGTTACACTGTTTCTAACAGTTACCTTGTTTCTCAATTTGTTTTCAAAAGGGTAAACGAAAGAGGAAAGAACAGTGTCTTGTTTCACTGGAACGCAAACATGGACGATGAAAAAGTACAAAGGGTCTGGTGAAAATTGGAAGACAGTGAAACCGCAAACAAGTTACGTTGATGCATTGTTCCTTGCTTAAAAAAACAGGGACAAAAAGTTGACTTCCTACGGAAACCAAAACTACATGGACAGAAAAATAAACTACTAAATGAGTATCCAATGATTAGTCCTTTTTGTCAGTCTAGGCTTTTACTAGATAAGCATGGAACAACCGTAATGTTTGTAGAATCAAACTCTCCTTTGAGTCAAGACTTGTGAAGGTCATCCCACAAAGATGCCCTGTCAGGATTCTACTTAAATGCACTAATTTCTTTTACAACCAAATTAAAGTATATCGCATTACATTAGTTACAAAACAAAAATGTATCAAATGCAGAAATTTATACGCTTCTGTGCCTCATATATCAATCCTATTCTCATCATGACAACTCACCAAACTTGTGTTTCCAATAACGTTTAACTCTGCCTACATACTTTGTACATTTTTCGTGACACAAGGGGGAAGACTTGGATTCACCTTACATTCAATTAAACATAAATACAAAAGAAAATAGAGACTCATAAGTTCAAATTTTTTTCATCACAAAAACTAATATATTAATTATTAATATCTGACGTTAAAAAAATTACGCACAATAAGTGACACAAAATGCAATAGCGATTAGGAAAAGTCAAAATCTTCGCCTAGGAATTAGAAAAAGCCAAAATTAAATTTTAGTTTTTTGCAATTTTAGTTCCCTGAAACATTTAATTTTTAATTTATAAAATTCGCAATTTTACTTAAACTAATATTATTTACTATTTCTTATAAAAAAAATATTGTTGATTGTTTCTAAATTAACATTAACTATGATATGAATTAAACAAATAATATCATGTTATGTTACTAAATTTGAATTATGTAAAATAAACTTTTTTTTAATGGTCAATACTTCTAATTTTAGAAAAAAAACTAAAATAATGAATTTTATAAAATTAGGAAACTAAATCTCTATTTTAAAATAGAGGGACAAAAATTATGGATTTTGAAAATAAAGAGATAAAATTTATTTTAAAATAAAAAGCCAAAATTATGAAATGTTTGTGATAATTCACTCTTTAATATCTTGTAAATGTTTTGTTTTTATAATTGAACCAGTAAAAGTATAGTTTAAGGTTCAATTATTCAATCGTAGTTGAACTAATTTTATATATTTAATATTATATAAATATTATAGTAATAAAATAGTATAGAATTATATAATTAGAATAAAAAATGATAAATTCATATAAAAGATTGAATTCTATTTATCATAAAAAACATTAATAATAATTGGTAAAATAATTTATATTTATGTCAAATATTTAAACATATATTTTTGTTTATCTTAAAATATTTTAAATTAAATTTTAAAAAATTGAAAATAATTTATTCAAACCAATTTTCTATCTCTAGTTTAACACTTATTTTGGACTGGTTCTACCCAATTCTTTGGTGTCTCAGGACCAATCATTAGGTTTGTTGCTAATTGTTCAGTTGAAGAGACTGATCTAGTATGATTTTCAAAACCATACATCAAATAGCTTTTCCTTACCAAATACTTACTATATAAGGTCAAACCCAACTAGGTAGGTTACCTTTCAATCTCTTCATCTTCCATATCCACCTATTAGCTTTTATATTGGAGTTCTTCTAATTCAATCTGATTGGAGTTTTCTCACCAATGTAAGCCCTTCTATGAGAGCACTCTCTCTACTTTGCTAATTTGTGAAAACAGTTTCTCCACTAAATAGATATAAACGAGTTCATAGATTAAGTGTCATATGATTATTTTAAGTTAACTTGAAGTCTTAATTCTTGAAATCAAACATGAGAATGCAATTACATTAAATATTTGGAAAAAAAAAACTATTTCACAATAATCCTAATTTATTCAAACATATTTGTCTTTTGTGGATGAAATTTTGTTATCTATAAAAAAAAAAGGACGATACATTTCTAACATTGTATATACTAAAAAAAAAGACGATACATTTCTAAAATTGTATATACTTTGAAAAGGAGAGAGATGAAAAAGAAAATATCAATATAAAAAGAAGAGAAAAAGAAAAATATAAAGTGAAACATTTAAAATATGAAATAATTAAAGTTGTTTAGAATATTTACATTGCAGAAAGGAAATATGAAAAATATATTTAAAAATATTCCATATAAAGTAAGATATTTTTAGTGACGATTTTATTTTTCTCATAAAATAGAATTGCAATTACTATGTTTTCTAAAGTGAGTTTTTGCCATTTTTCAAATTAAACCACATGCAGATAATATTATGGTTTATGCAAAAAATCGTTATCAAAATGGAAAAAGAACAGAGGTGAAAAATAGTAGTTAATTGATTATTAATTTATTTTTTTATTTATTTGAATTGTTTAATAAAGATTTAAGTTATGAATATCCATTATCAACAAGTTATTGGTGTGAGTGTATTAAATTTTGTTTTATATGAAGAAAAAATGTGGTTGGGAAGGGAGATTCTACTAAAGTGGCAGCCAAGTTCCCAATAAATATTAGTCATTGCCTAAGTCAGTCAATACTTTATGCTTAATATAGTTTATAAAAAAAAGTATGCATACCATTTATTTGGTGATTGAAGTATTTTGATTCAGGAAATTAAATAGACATTAGTTTTTTTCTAATGAGTAGATGTCAGGTTAAAAAAGAAGAAATTTTACACAAGACATATATGTAAAATAATTGTTTTAGTCAGCGTAGACGAAAAACAAAACATGTATACCTATCCCACTAGATTGATGAATGTAAAATTTTACACCTTATAATGAATATGGATAAAGGGACATTTAGACAACAAAGACAAAAAAAAAAATTGAAATTTTTTCACTGATTATCATTAACGATGACTATATACACACACAAAACAAAAAGAAATAGCTTGACAGATTGGCCAATATCATAAAAAGAGAAATACAAGGAATGCAATATAATAGAATTACAAAATAGAATGAAAAAATCTTGAGAGGAAAGCAGTAGAATGCCAAATGGTGTATTAGATAAAGGGTTATTCTAGAATAATAGAATTTGTTTCTTGGGCCTAAGGAAGTCTAGGCTTTGGTTTATTTTCTAATACTCCTCCTCTAGCAAACTAGAGGTAGGAAAGTATTGACTAACTCAAGCTTGGATACATTGTTGATTAACATTTTGGTAGGAAGAATTTTGATAAACATATCAACTGATTGATTAGAAGGTGAAATAGGAAACTAATGCATCAAGCCTTGTAGGAGGTTCTCATAAACAATATGGCAATCAATGTCTAGGTGTTAAGTGCGCTCATGAAACACAAAATTGATAGCCATATGAAGGGAATTTTGATTATCACATCACAATATAGGACAAGTGGATGAGAGCAAGTTATTAACTATTGTAATTCACACGTGGTTGAAGCAAGAGCTTGGTATTTATCTTTCAAGGAAGAACATGTGATATTATCTTGGCTTTTTCATTTTCCATAACACTGAGTAATTTCTCAAAAAGAACCAATGCCCTATAATGGACTTGTGTGAGTCCACACAAATGACCCAATCTACCTAATTGAAACTGCATAATTGCATAAAGGATTTTTTGTTGAAAAGTAGACCTCTACCAAAACATCCTTTTAGATACCATAGGACACAAGTGGTAGCATGGAAATGTTCTTGAGTTTGTTGAGTCATAAATTGATTGAGTTGTTATGTAGCAAAAGCAATATCAAGCCTCTTTTAGTTAAGTATATCTAGTGGCCAACCAATCAACCATAAGTTAAGGAACCAAGCAACATTTCACTAGAGCTTTTAGAAAGACGAAGTGTGGTATCCATGGGCGTAAAAACATGTTTTGAACCCAGAAACCCAAAATCATTGAGAAAGTTCAAAAATTATTTGTGTTGAGACAAAGATATTCCAATTGTCCTTGATAATGAAGCAAAAACCATGTTGATAATCTGGCACTCCTCTCCCTTGAATTGTTCTCTCTACTAAAGAAGACAAGAGTCTTTGGAACTTAAGTCTTCAATCCTAAAAAAGTTTTTTGAAACAAGCAAGGAAACTACCTAAAACAAAATCTTAATGGTGCAAGAGCTTTTAGGACTCAAGGCACCCCTACACGGTTTTAAGCAAAATAAAAGCAAGAAAGTAAAAGATAAAAGACCTAAACGTGCTCCTAAAGGAAAGAAGAGGTGTACCACTCCTACTTCAATCCTTGAACCGAGAAACTAAAATACTACTACAAGCAAAGGGAAGCGACCCTTAGGGTCATCCAACACTTCCTAAAAGAGGCCTTCAATACAAGGAATTAAGTAAAAAAATAAAAGAAAATATTCATTCTAAGTTTCTCCCTTAAGTGTTTCTCTGTTGCTTTGCTTCCTCCACTTCTTTGAGTCCTCCTTGGCTTAGTCAACACTTCCTCAATGTGTTACCTTTGTTAAAGACTCCAAACCAAGCTTTTCTCTACAACAAAGTGGCATAAACAAACCAAACAATCCAAAACACAAAAGTAGCAGCAAAAAAAACAAGAAAATGCTAAAAACAAGGATAGAACATTATCCAAATGGAAAGAATATTATGAACATAACTATGAAGAGTAATATATAAGACAAAATTAGAAATTAAAGTATATAAAGAAGGCTAAGCACACTAAAGAAAATCCTAGAAATTGCACTAGATTAAGAGCAATGACTAAAAAGTAAAAAGACACAAAAATTTTAAAAAATTGCACAAGAGAAAAAGCATATGGCCTAGAGTTATTAGTGATATTATCAAGCAAATCAACCAATTTTAGGCACTCTTTTTGTAATTTAAATTTTTCTATTAAGTACATCTATTTTGCTCTAATTTTTTTGTACTTCTTTTGCACTTTTCTTTCAATTTTATTTTGACTTCTTTTTTTATATTTTTCTAGATGCACCTAACATCTTTTTGTTTTGCAAATTTTATGAGTTATCTAGTGCTAGTAAAGGCTTGAGTAATAGAGCAAGCTAAGACACATAAAATTTCAACTCAAAGTCCAATGAATGAAAATAAGAGTAACTAGAAAATGCACTAAAAATTAGAAGTGACTTTGGTAATGCACCAAGAGTATTTATTGTGATTAGAGCTTACTTGTTTGCACAAGTTTGAGGCTCAAAATGTCACGGCAATTCTTAAGCACACCTCAAGGAAAATCACCTCTAAATTTAGTACAAAAGAAGAGCTACTAAATTCAAACAAGAACAAAGAACATAAGAAGAAATTGAATTATTAATTTTTTTTGAGAATTTTTTTTTATGAACATGCTTGAACTAAAAGCATGAGAGACTTCTAATGAGACTTAAGCAAGAGGAAGAATCCTCTTAGAAGTTCAATTTCAATAAGTTACAACACATTTTTTGAAAAATTCAAAAATAAAAGAGGTAAAACCTAAGGAAATTTATGTGACAAAATTAAGGACTAAACAAGACTCTAAATGACAAATACTTAAGATTATTAAAACTGAAAAATAAACCTAACAATTGAAAGCACAAGACCAAAGCAAAAACAGCCAAGGAAGAGCAAAAATGAAGCCAAAACACCTAAATCACAACGGTGTGTGGACTCACCGTTTGGTGTTTCTTATAAACTTCATTATCCATAAAATTAACTCAACACAAAAGCTAAAGGTGGAAATGAGTCCTAAACACATAAATCAGTAGTTCAATGGAGGATTTACAGAATTTGAACCGATAAATTAAAGAAAAATCGTATAGGAAACAATTAAACACAACAAGAAGACAAACAACACTAGACAATTAAGGAAATGTAATGAACAACACATATAAGGCTGAAAAATTAGAAGAATGAGACAGAGTAGAAGATGGACAAGAAAATTAAATTAAAAAATTAAAAAAAAATAAGATAAAGGAGAAGAACCTCAAGAAGTAAGGCTCTTGATACCAATTGATATAATCTTGGATTGCTCCTCCTAGGATCTTGCTTCTTATGGTTCTATGAGATAAAGAAAAAGAAGTTTGGAGAAGGTAGAAATGGTGGATGGAGGTGCCACTCTACGGAGAGATAAGCCTAGGTTTGTAGAAGTTTGTCACAAAGGAAAGAACCCTTTGATAAAAGAAATAAAAGCACTCTCAAGTTTAAAGAGAAGAAGACACTCACAAATGAGATCACAATTTCTAAATTGTATAAAATTATCAAAGTTGTCTACAAAGAGAGTGTAAGGTGCTATTTATAGAGTCGGGAGGGGTCTTGGACGTTTACACTAGCTAAGGCTTAGGAAAAATAGAAGATCCAAACAAACCCCTAAAATAATGGATTTATGTTCTGTAAATTCATATTTGAATTTGAGAGTACCATGTGGACTCCCTCCAAATTCAAATTTTAATTCAAAAAAGCCACTTAGGAGAGAGAGAATATGTGCCGCCTATAATAGGGAACAAAGAGGTTCCACTTGTCTCTCATGCACATGTATATGTCAAGAGGTGTGAAAAATAAACAAGGGTGTGTGAGAATAAAAAATTCACACGTCATTTTGCTTCAAAAAGGCTCACCTTCTACCATACACCCCACACAAATGACTAATGCCTAAAAATAAAAGAAAACAAGGGGGGAATGACAGAAATACAAAGGCCCAAGAATTACTAATAGCACTTATACAAAATACACAATATTTACAAGTATTATTAAGACCTCTTAGCCAAGTGACCTTATTAGGTGAGATTACATTAAAGACTCTGATGGATAGGCAGGGACTCATTAAGGAGAGACAAACTTTCCTCTCTTGAAAGAGAGGTAAATCGACGAATTTGCACTACAATTGGCCCATGAGATCCAAGCTCATGCGTGCAAAACTTTCCCCTCTTACTCGCCTCTTTACCAAGCTTCGTTCACTTGTTTCAATATAAATAAACCCTTCTCAAGTAGCTCATTTAAGCAATGTGAAACTTTGACTTTTGTAATATAGATCTAAATTTACAACATCTGATTCTTACCAAATGGACTTGAGCTTCGTGTAATAGTTTGTCATAGTAAGCATTCATTGTTTAAGACTATAAATTTCTTCTTGTAGCTTTGTTATGTATAACAAATTTACTTGAGAGAAGTATTCTTTTAGGTCGTTCTAGATATCAACAGCTTGATCAAAGTATAAAACACTTTGTCAAATGGATGGAGAGAGGAATTTATGAGCCATGACATAATTAGTGTGTAGGAGCGCTCCCAAGTTGCATAGATATAGCCTAACAGATTTGGGCAATAATGCAGAATGAGAAATACAAGAAATGCACCATAAAAAAATTGTAAAATGGAATGAAAGAATCTTGGGAGCAGAGCATCAAAGTAGCTGAATGCCAACTTATGCAATAGATTAAGGGCTATTATGAAAATATAAAATTTGTTTCTTGGACCACCTAAGGAAGATTGGGCTTTGACTTTTTTTTTTTAGAAAATTTGAATTAATATTTCTCATTATTTGAATTGAGACATACTCTTAGGTAAAAATACTTATATCTCCTTCACTTTATCTTTCCTATAAAAAAGTTTGAAATTATTTTAACTCCTCCACGAGGTCTTACTTGAGAGTTAAAATAATTTTGAAATAAAGAAGTTAAGCAGCTGAAAAAAAGGAAAGAAAGAGATGCAATTAGAGTTAAAGATAAAATGAGGATAATGAAAAGTTTTTTGAAAGGTTAGGTTTTTTTTTGAAAAAAAAAGGTAAATGGAAATTTAAATTCCCATTTTTCGATACACATGTTGGATATAAAGATAAAAATGAGGATGAACTTGCCAAAAATATCAAACGAATGTTTATCCCAACTCATTGTCATGCCTAAAAGATTTAAAATTTTACCTCCACATAGCCTATTTTAACTTGTTTGACTTATAAACATTTCTTTTATAAAAAAAAAATTAATTAATATACATTGACAGTATAAAATAATTTTATATTAATATTTAATAGTTTTTTATTTATATAACTTTTAAAATATTATTTTATAAAATTAACATACTAACTATAAACGAAATGTTGTAATTTAAAGATTAGTATAAAACATTTTACGTGTATTGTGGCAACGTGAAATCCTTTTTCTTAAAAAAAGAATCATAAGCATTTCAATAGTTCACCTAGCCAATAAATTTAATTAGAACTCCTAACTTGGTTAAGGTTGTCACAACTGCAACAATAAAAATAACAAATAGGGTAAACGTAAACTACTAAACTCTTAATTAGCTTAGTCGAGTAGTCGTGGAAATTCTGATAGTGTATAATGTAAAATTCTCAAAACTTTTTTTTTTTTGGAGGAAAATGTAAAATTCTCAACCTAATTAACTTTAGAAATAAAAAATTTAGCAGGTTATATTTATAAGTAACTCGTATTTAAAGATTAATATTATTCATATTTCTTCAGTCAAAATAATATGATTCGTATTTGTAGTGTTTAAACATTAATGTAAACCTTTATCAAGAGTTCCATCTTTGAAAAGAAAAAGAGTTCCACCTTAATTTTTCTGGGACAAATTTAAAGTTGAAACTTTGTTAATACTAAGTTTATGGTCATGTAATATAATTTATTTTTTTTATAAAATGTTTTGAGACTGACTTCGGGCAACCATAGATATAATGTAGGAACACCGCTGAGCAACGGAAAAGTTCAAATATAAATATAGGAAATACAACGAGATAATTGTTATCTTTTTTGGTAACAAGATTATTGTTATCTAATGTCATGATATTCTTATAAGCTACCATTTTAATTTTAAACCAAATCATCAGCGTAAAGATCACAAAACAAAAGTCGGCCGTGGATGAAGAAAAAAAATAGTAATATCAAATTGTTTAATTTGAAATAGATTTTGTGATATCACTATAGTAATTAATAATATATTTTTATTTTTTACTTTATTTTTTATCATGTTATGTTTAATATATGAGTTTAATTGGTATACATTATCAGTATACAAATTTTTTTTACATTTACATTCAATTACAACCCTTCATTCATGGTAGATATGTTGATTTTAAAAGTCACACAAATAAAAAATCATGATTTAATGTTAGTATAAAAATTATTTATACTGACAGCACATACCAATTAAACTCTAATATATTTACGAAAACTTCTACTTTTTTATATCTATTCTTTCGCTCGATCATCTCGTTCTGAAAGTTTGTTTCTATTTTTCGAAGGTTTAATTATTTTATAGTCTTTTAATTTGTGTTCTTTTTTTTTTATCTTAGTCTCTTAAATAGAAATTTGTATCAAATTCATAAAATGTCCTTTTAGTCTCTTTTAACCTTTTTTTTTTCTTTTGCAATTTTAACGCAGGATTTTCGCAATGTGCAAATTGGACAACTCTATGCGATAGACAATTGGAAATGAATTTAGTTAAAGGTTATAACTCAATCGTATGAAATTGATTTTGAAAAATAATTTAATTTACAATTGACATGTATAGTATTAATCGATTATATATATCTAGTAATAGTAATAAATGTGTGGAATCTCCCAGAGGGGTTAAGATGAAATATGGATTTTTATGATAGAAATACATTGATAGGATGAGTAATTTGTTAGGAAGGTGTGTGAGAATAAAAAGGGATATAGAAGAATGAGAGATGAGTTGGGAGGAGGTGGAAAAGAAGTAGATAATTGATAATATATATATATATAGAGAGAGATATATATATATATATAAGAAAAAGAGATTACAGGAGTGAGTGAGGGTGATAGATGATAATAGGTCAAAGGGAAAGAGGTTCCCAGGTGATATTTTGAAGGCTGCAGGCAGCAGAAATGGAAATGAAAAAGAGGAAATTTTAGGGTTAATGGATGAAAGGGTGAGTTAGGTGTGTGAAAATAAAGGATGGAAGAGCATGTGTTTTGGGGCAGAGCAACAGAGTGTGAACAGTTTTAACCTCAGAGTGCACTTTCCTGACACCTCCTGCGTCCTGCCAACGCGCTCCGGAGAAAGACAAGTGCTTTCAATTGCAACCAAACAACTCCCAACCTCCTTCTACCCGTTAGTCTTTTACTTCCTCTGTCCCAACAACCATCACTACTCAACTTCATTTACTTTTTCAATACTATCAAACTCCCCCATCTTCTTATTTACTAATATATATACACATATTTATTCCACCAACTAATTTTTTTATTTTCTTTCTCCTCAATTCAATAATAATAATAAGAATTATAGGACTCACAAAAAAATTCTAAAATAACAAAATATAATAGATTTTAAAATTGTAAAATTTACTAAAAATCAAGTTAAGCTAAACAAGGTTGCTTTTGTTGGAAATAGTTTATGTTTTTCATATGTTTTCTTAAAGTATCTTCGGAGTAGTTATTCTTAAAGATGGATCTTAAAATAAAAATTGCAAGATTAACCATAGAAGAAAAAGAATTGATATCTAAATAAAGATCTTATTCTTTTATAAGAATAAGCAACATCAACTCATTATTAAAAAAATAATAATTTTTTATTGTGCCTCTCTGCAGTCTAATACTTCAAACATTATAAGGTCTATCAAAAGTCTTATAAAATCACAAAATATGATCTTCCATTAAAGTAAAAAATAGAATATATCTTAAGATTGTAAGGTGCATAAAAAATAAGTAAAAAATAAAATATATCTTAAAATTGTAAGATCTCCACTTCAAGATCAAGTTTGTTCTCTAAAGACTAATCTTGTCAAGATCATATGTGACTCCAAGAACACCAACTAGAGTTACTTTTAAGATATCCTAGTGAGTCTTCTTAAAGGCTAATCTTGAAATCAATATCTAATCTTAACAAGATCAACCATTAGAGAAAAAATAGTTAATCTCTAAGTGAAAATCTTGTTCTTCTATAATAACAAACAAGATCAATACACACGATTCAAAAAATAACAATTTTTTTATTGTCTTTCTCCTAAACATAATATTTAATAACAAATATTGTGAAATCCACAAAAAATATTCAAAGATAGCAGGTTACGATATTCTATCACAATAAAAAATGAAATTAATCTTTAATTTGTGGATTACACAAACTTAGAACTTTCAACTTTCAACCAACCTTCAACCTTACTACTAAATTCTCATTTCATCAACGTTTTTTATTCTACAACTTTTTTTCAAACTAAGTTACAATATCGTGTCTATTTAAAATTCACGTCAGTTATGTAATTCCTATTGCAAAACTCATTCTAATTAAACACCCACATTTTTTGTTTCGGTTTATTTTTATAAAAACCAATTCAGTTATTCACGTTCAAAACAAACTGCGATACAGGACACAATGTTAATGTGCGTGTTTGGATTTGCGCCATAGAGAGACAAATGCGCATTAAATCCATGAAGATGTTTGGATATTAAATGGAGATGTTATTATGCCTTCTAAAATGGATTTTGGCAGAAGCAAGAGGAGAGTGACTTCCAAGTTCAACAAAAATCAATTCGAGAGGAAGGAAATGGCAGAAAAATTTATTTATCTAATGCATTTGCAAAATGAACCTCCTGCGAAATAATATTTATCATGAATCTCTGTTTTGTAATTTTGAAGGTTGCACTTTAGTAGCTAACACTTATTGTATGATTTATATCCACAAAGCAAATCCAATTTAGCTTGACAAAATTATGCAACGTTAAGATGCTTGTTTCAAATCTTATCTTATGTGCATATTATGTCTAACAAACTACACTCTCAGCCAATTTATTTTTCTATATTTTATTATTGCTATTTTACAACTTTTTTCAGACAATAATATATTTTGCTTCGCTTTCTTCTTTCTCATGCCGACCTGTAAATGGAGTTATTAAATATTACTTGTAAAATTTATAAAGCTAAGTAAAATTAACTTTTGGTTCTTGTGAATGATTTTATCGATGAAAATCATCAAAAGAACAGTGATACAAGACATGAAAAATAAAAAAATGGTATTATGATATAGTAATATATTAAGAGTTTAATTGGTATATATTATTAGTGTAAAGATAATTAATTATATCAATATATCGTTAAAAATAATACATTATAATACAAAATACGTCAATAATTAGCTAAGATTAATTTTGATAATTATGCACTCAAAATCAATTTTGATAACCATTTTTCAAGTATCATTAGTTTTCTAACATATGCATCAAACAAAAATCACATTACATTAAAATTGTATTTATTTAAAATCAATTCTCCACTAAAAAAAAATGAAGAGATGGGGAGGGACTAAGGAGAGATAATGAGTTTAAATATCTCCGATAAAAAAAATTATCATATTAACAAATAAAATTTGAACTATAAAAAAATTACATTTACTTAAAATCGATTCCTAAAATGACGTTAATATCACATCAATTCTACACCAGCATATCCAAATTGATAATAACATGTTAAAAAATTGTGAAAAATCAAGTTGATAAACATTTTGGATGTATAAGTTGGTGTGTTCTTTTAAAGCAAAATCAATTCTTATTTTAAGCAAATGGATTAGAGTATTTGCTTTCGGTTGTTTTTTCCTGAAAATTGTGTTCACATGTTGACATTTTTCTTTATGTTTTTAGTTGAAAGCGAAATTCGTTAAAAATTTCATATGAATTTTTTTTATTAACTTCAATTTGAGTTTAATCTAATTCAATTTTCTAAATATTATTCAAACACACACTTAGTTTTTCGATCACAAAAATCAATTCTAGTATGATTTTAGTATGTATATAAATGAGTGTTAACAAAATTAATTTTGACTAGAATTGATTTTTTAAAAAATATTTTCTATTAAATTGATTTTGAGATTATTTGAATTACATTTGAATATTTTTATTATAAAAACAATGTGTAAATTTTTTAATCTATCATGGTAGCTAATCTATCATGGTAGCTATTACAAGTTATTTTAATTTAAAATCAATTTTGAATTATTTTTAAATGTGACATCAAATATATAAAAATTTATGTCAGATAAATTATGGACTTATAATCAATTTTATAACATAAAATCAAAGCTTATAAAATTGATTCGAGATTCAGAATTTATTTCACATAAGTTTTATGTTTATTTCTGCATTAAAAAAGAATTCAAAATTAATTTTGGGTGTTAAATGGATTCTCTATCCAGAATTTATTCTTTGTGGAAGCGAATTGGAATAAATTATGCATAAAATAAAAAAATTCTACATTAAACTTTACCCATAAACTCACATTTATACAGTAAAAACATCCACACATAAATTACATCATTTCAAAATTATTTTTTAATAAAAGTCAATCATATTTAAATTAACTTTGCAAATATTTATCAAACATACACTTAAAAATTATAAGTTGAAAATCAATTTTGATAACAAGTTTTCAAACACCATTTTTTAAAAATCATTTTCAAATATATATATACAAACATAAATCTCATAATTAACCAAAATCAATTTTATAAAATCGTTTTTCTAAAGGTTGATCTAAACACACAAAATAAAAGATAGTAGTTTTTAGTTTTCCAGACTGATATCAATATGGTTTTGGGTGTGTTGTTGGAATCTAATTACACGGTTAGAATTTGACTCATTTGAAGAAGTCATAGATTTAATAGATAAAGTATTGAGGTAAATGTTGAATTTTGATGAAAAAATGCATTGAAGTGTTGTGTTTTAAAATGAACGTAGAGCTTGATGTGTTGGAGTTGTGGTTATGGAAATGATTAAGGATGGAGGAAAGATGTAAAGGGTTATGATGGCCTATTGACAAGACGGTGGCCAATTGACTGTAACCCAAATTCCACTTGTGAAAGTGAGATGCTTGGGTGAGAAAAGGAGAAAGCATCAATCCGTGGCCAAAAAAAGCAGGATTCAGCTCTAGCCTTGGCCTCCAAATCTATCAATGAGATAATGCCGCGCATGGTTAAGCCAAAAAAGATTAAAAATGACACGTACGAGACTTTCTCTTATTCAAAAAGTTACCATGCCCTCGGATTGCAAAAGAGATTTATATAGCCACTATTGCTCGGCAGCTTACACTTCACATAATCGGATGGATGGCACTATTTTCCATGAGTGATGTGGAGACAGCAAAACCAAAGATGCATGGACTAACATGCATTTGAATTTAATTTTTCTTCTTTCCTTTGTACATTTGTTTATGGATTTCTGTAAAGATGTCAGAGACAAGAGCAGCAACAAAGGCAGCTGCAGAGAAAAAAACAGAAGCAACAGAGGTGCAGTCATTATAAGAGCAGACTCACTCACTCACCCATCCAGCACATTAGAGAAATAGAGAGGAGGTGGCAGAAAGCCAGAAGCATCATCAGACTATCAGAGCCATTAGTATTATCCATGCACAGGAGAAGAATCTGCTTCCCTTGAACCCAAACAAAATAAAAATAAAAATAAAATAACCCTCCTAAGTCCAATTTACTATCACCCCGTCTATAGAAAAATAAACTCCCTTTAGTCTTCACTTCACTTCACTCTGAAATCTTATATCTTGCTGTTCTACACCACTATTCTAGAGAAAAAAAACACACACACACAAACAAACTTTCTTCTTTTTGTCTCAGAATGATGAGTGCAAGTGCAACTGCAAGAAATAGGTCTCCTTTCACACCCACTCAGTGGCAAGAGCTTGAACAACAAGCTCTTGTTTTTAAGTACATGGTTACAGGAACACCTATCCCGCCAGATCTCATCTATTCTATTAAAAGAAGTCTAGACTCTTCAATTTCTTCCAGGCTCTTCCCACACCATCCAAGTAAGTATTTTTGCTGCCATGTTAATGTTATTATTGTTTTGAGCCCATGGATAATTTCTTTATTTTAAATACACTAGTGGTTATTATTATATGTCTACTTTTTATGAGGGACAAATAAAATTTAGAGCCTGGTTTGTTGTCATAACTCTGGCTGCAGTTGGGTGGGGATGTTTTGAAATGGGATTTGGCAGAAAAGTAGACCCAGAGCCAGGAAGGTGCAGAAGAACAGATGGCAAGAAATGGAGGTGCTCAAAGGAAGCATATCCAGACTCCAAGTACTGTGAAAGACACATGCACAGAGGCAGAAACCGTTCAAGAAAGCCTGTGGAAGTTTCTTCAACAACGAGCACCGCCACAAACACCTCCCAAACAATCCCATCTTATAGCAGAAACCTTTCCTTGACCAATCCCAACATCACTGCACCCTCTTTCCCTTTCTCTCCTTTGCCATCTTCTATGCCCTGTGAGTCCCAACCCTTTTCCCAATCATATCAAAACCCTTCTCTCAACCCCTTCTTCTACTCCCAATCAACCTCCTCTAGACCCCCAGATTCTGATTTTCCAACTCCAGATGCCACCACCCACCAGCTATTCATGGACTCCGGCCCTTATTCTCATGATGATAAGGATTATAGGTATGTCAAATAAAAATGACTACTTGTTTTTTATTTTCTTCTTTTGATGGTTAAATAGTAGTTTGAATTTTTTTTGTAACTGACTCAATAGCATCCTTTAATCTATATAATCATCTTCATTCAATACAATAAGGCTTTACTGTGGTTGTTAATTGCTATGCTGTATTGCACTTGATTATTCTTGCTAGCAGGCATGTTCATGGAATAAGGGAAGATGTAGATGAGAGAGCTTTCTTCCCAGAAGCATCAGGATCAGCTAGGACCTATACTGACTCATATCAACAACTATCAATGAGCTCCTACAAGTCCTATTCAAACTCCAACTTTCAGAACATCAATGATACCGCCAACCAAAGACAGCAAGAGCAACAACACTGCTTTGTTTTGGGGACTGACTTCAAATCAACAAGACCAAACAAAGAGAAAGAGGATGAGACAACAAGTCAGAGACCCCTTCACCGTTTCTTTGGGGAGTGGCAGCAAAAGAACACAGATTCCTGGCTAGATCTTGCTTCCAACTCCAGAATCCCAACCGGTGATGATCCTGCTTCTACTTCCCTACTCTCATTATCATACCCTTTTTAATATTCCATTTCATGCTTACCTATAAAATTATTTGTACTTATGTAGTCTCCTTTATCCTTGGCAGATGAATGATGTTTTTTCTATAGTTATTATGAGCTGGTGGATACGGCCAAGAGAGAGAGACTTATTGATAAAGATCAGTGTTTTGTGGCTGGGGTGATTTTCTTTTGCAAAAGGTGTGATGTTATTGCGTTATGTAGGGGACCACAGTAGGCTTTGTGTCTTTGCTTTGCAAGATATTTATATATGCTTCTTTCTTCCCCTTGAAGAAAAGTTAAAAAAAATTAAAAAAAAAAAAAACATGTCTCAGATTTGCACACTAGGTTGTTTGACTGGAAAGCATATTAAGTTGCTCTGCAGTCTGCTTTATAATGGGTGGTAGCAAGGACAATTCAAATAAGGTCTGATGTTTGTATTTGTTCTGAACCTTGTTATGTGCATGGACCCAGCAGGGAACATGTGCAATGAATATTTGCATATATTATCACCACTATTGTGATTAGTAGGGAGGGACACTTTCCAACAACAACAAACAACAACCAACAACCAAATTCTCTTTCATCTAATAGACTAGGGTAGACATTGCAGATTTATATCAAGGTTTCAAAATTTTCATCAACAACTCATTGTTAGTTTCATTCAATATTTAGTCTTTCCTTTGTTTCATTATTCATGTATTTGAATAATAGTCCGTCCAAAAAAAATGTATTTGAATAACACAGAAGAATCGATTTTACTTCAATGCATTATGGTATGCTATGAAAAGTTAGAAGTAACTGTTTCTTACTTTACTTTCATCATTTCAAAAAATATTATTTTTCTTCATAAATCTAATTCAACACACTACTAAATGCTTTGATGTATAATATCTCATTCAACAGTCTACAAAATATAGGGTGTAAAGTTTTTTGCAACTCAGAGTCGTTCAAAGTTCTTTAACAAGGAAAAGTAAGTCACAGCAAAACAACAAAAGAGTACCGTGTCAATTGTACTACGTATTATTCCCTTCCAATAGGGGTATTTACTTATTTGAAAATTACAGTTTTCTCCTGCCCCAACTTTATGTCATTTGGGATATATTCCAAGTGAAATGATTTTGACAAAATAGTAAATGTGACCAGCATGGAAGGAGTTGGCTTGGTTGTCTGATTTTTTAGGTGAATCAATAATTGAAGGATATTGATGGATTAACACAAATAAACTTATCCATTCCCTTATGTAAAAGATGAAAAAAAGGAGTTTCTTCTATGTAATTGAATTGAATCTATATATTAAACAAATTTGATTTTAATAAAACTAAACTTACATAACATTTATTTACAAACTTCAATATTACTCATGTGTATGAGTATATAACTATATATTATATTGTAAAAGTATTATTTATTTTGTGGACTTACTTTCAATTTTGTGTTTTATTATTTTAATGTTCTTAATAATTTTTTCTTTTAGAATTAGTTTTGAATTTTTTATTTACATCTTTCTCTTTTATTAATGTAATGTGCTTTTTATTAATGTAATGTACTTCAAGGAAAAATGTATGAAAGTGATTAAATAAGATATAAGATATTTTTTTTAAAAAATACAGAATAAATTACAATGAATGTTTCCACGTTACTTAGAAAAGTGCGAGGTTCACGTGTTGTTCTCTGTTAATCTGTAATTTGAAAAATAGAAAGATATATTAATTTTAGATTCAATATCAAAACTTTATCGCTGAGGTATGTATTTATTATCTCTATTTGCATGTTATGAATTAGAATAGAATTAGAATTAGAATGCATAACATTAGTTGAGATTTCTTAAGTAGGCTTTAGTATTTTTATTTTTATTTTTGACAAAATTTTTTAAATATATTTTACAATTACATTTTTTTTATATTTATGTATATATAAATATTCTTTATCTTCTCTTTTTTTCATGTAGTTTTTTTTTTTTGGATGTCGTCTTTATCTTCTCTCGCTTCTTAATAGTTCATCTCTGTCAGTTTATCGTTTCTTGTTTCTATTTCTATAGGATATATTTTAATTTTAAAATAATTTATTTCAAAAATATTATGGTAATTTTTTAGAAAATATTATCATCATTTAATACTTAACTAAATTAATCATAAAATTTTAAAAAAATTATTTTAAATATTATGTTCTAAAATATCTTAATTATTAATTGTTATTATCATTACTAATGTTATCACATGATCTCCTACATCACAAAATTATGATTGTTATTTTTATCATTATGAGACATTATTATATTATCATTAAGTGACAATTTGTGTTATTTTATATGTGATAATTAAAATATTATAGAAAAATATTTTTTAAAAAAATTATAGTTAAGTAAGATCTTAATTTGTATTTTAAGTATTTTACTCTTTAACTGTCTATTCTTTTTTATTTTTATCTAAGATTTATTTAAGTATTAAATGATAGTAATGTCTTTTAAAAAAAATTATTTAAAATAAAATATAATATTTTTTTTGACAAACAATTTTAGTGGTGTTGCTTATGTATTCCGGCTAAAAATAAAGTTAGGAAGTATCCACATTTCCAATTTGTGTGAGAGAGAAGAAAGATTCACTTGTTAAAAAAATAAACACAAAGAGACATTATATCTTTACTACTCATTTCTTTTTCTTTTTTTAATTAACAACCATTGGTATAGAAGTTGATAAAAATAAGAAGGGTTTGTGTAAAGTGGTTTTTATAATAAATAAATGGGTTTCCTAACCTATATATTAGGTGTATAGGATTAAACTTCTTAAATATTTTTTTTAATCAGTTATACAAATGTAAATATTTAAGTGATGTTTTTATTAAAAAGTTTAATTAGCATACACTTATAGTGTTACATTCAATCATGTTGTTTATATGACTTTTAAAGTAATAATGAGTAAAGTCAACAAATTTACCATGAAATGAACGGTTGTGATTAAATTTTTTATTAAAATTAAAGTTGATTTTAATTTTCATTATGACACTTAACTATAACACCTCATACTGTCTTTAACTCCTATAGTTATAATTCTCATTATAACTCTATTATGTCAAGGGAATCTAACACTATTTTTAATAGCTCCTCAGGAAAAAAAAACTTAACTATAACATCTATCATTCATTTTCATTTTTTTACTATTTTTTCTTTTCTTTTCTTTTTTACCTTGCCCCCACTACCACTTTCAATACCATTATTGCATCAGTGTTGTCAATGGGTAGTGGTAGTAGCAGCGGCAAGTGGTAGTGGGATGAAAAAAAAAAAATAAATAATAGAAGACAGGAAATAAATTATGAGTGTTATAATTAATTAAGTGTAATCCACCAAATTAAAATAATTTTTAATTGTAATAAAAATATCATTTAAATATTTACATTTTTCAAGATGTATGAAAGATATTTAAAAACACTAATCCTATACTTTTTGTGCATAAGTTAACCAAATCCTAAATAAATAAGTAGAAAAGAGACACTTTGTTCTAGAATTTAGTGTTTCCAAGTTTTTTTGGAAAAAGTAGCAAAATAAAAATAAATATTATAGAGATTATAAAATAATGAATTTGTGAAAATAATTATAGGAGTAAAATTGTGAAAGAGTGGTTTATGAATTATTGAATGCAATTGTAAGGATAAAACGAGTATAAAAATGTAATGTATATATCCAAACTCTATATTTTCTTTATACATAGTTATAGATGGTGAAATATAAAAAAGGAAAAAGACATGTTTACAATATTCGGAAGTGCTAGGGTTTGGCCTACGTATTTTGATGGTAACCACGAAAATAAAATAAAGTAAAATGGTGGTTGTAGGATGTTTTTTGAAGGTAATGTCATGTTATTTGTGAGTTGTGAGGAATGCAACCATTGGCATTGGTGGCAGAATGAATCTGAAATATTATAATGAAAAAAGATGAAGTTAAAGAGAAGGTATTTGGTACACTGGAGTGGAAGTGGTAGAGTGTGGGCCCAGGTGTGAAATTCTAAACTATCAACATCGATCGATAATTATGAAGTATGGGAGTTGGGAGTCAAATAAACACATAATATTAACATTAATCTTGTAAGGGAGCGAAAGTATTGTTTTTAATTAGTTGACCAAGCAAGGAATAAGAAAATAGTGTGATTTGATTTGAATGAAGTTAAAAAGGAAATGGTGTAGTAAAGTTGAAGTTTGAGGTAGGAGGAGACACGCATAAAGAGAAATGTCATAACTATGCGGGGCAATTGCCCCACTTTAAAACATGGCAGGAATTAAGAGACCAAATAATCAATGTGTGCCATTCTGCTGCTAAAACATTTGTACTTCTTTTATTTTAAGTATCAACAACAACTGCTTTTCAAATGTGAATGCTCAAATCAATCACTTTCTTAATCTTTAGGAATTTCAATCAAACAGATTCCCTTCTTTATTTTCAAATTCAACATAATGCAACTCTACATCAAGTCGCAACCCAAATTCTCAATAACATATTCTAATCATTTCATAAATATAAAATTCAATCTTAATTAACATCATTAAGTTTACACTACTTTTTTTATAAACATTATATTTGTTAATTAAAAGTTATTTAACGTGATTATTAAAACGAAGTTTGTTACCAAACAAACAAACAAATTTTTCAGCTAATAACAAATTTTAAAATTAACTAAAATGACTTGTCAACTATAATCAAAATTTAAGTAATTTAAAAATTATAATCACAAGATGGAGTGGAGGTAAAAATAATTGGAGGGATGTTTTCCTTCTTTTTTTTCTTTCTTTAATCAATCATACAGTATACAAGAAATTATCAAAATGTACATTCCTATCCTACTATTGAAATTGTAGATTTTATTAAGTATAGAAACTAAAATGTTTATACTTTAAAATAAATATCAAAGTTGTACGTTTTACAAAATTGGATATCTAAATGTTTATATTTTAATATAAGAGACGAAAATTATGAATTTTGAAAATTAGAAGAGCAAAATTATATTTTATGACATTTATTTCTCAAGACTATAAAAATTAGGGATCTCTATTGTTGAATAACAGATCTATATAAATTATAAAAATGTAGCTATACATCTTTACTCAAGTAAAATGCTTATGCACATCTCTTTTGATAGAGATTGAGATGCATTTTGATCCAAAACAAAATGAGCATTCGCATTTCCTTTGATAAGAGTGAAAAGTTGGTATTTTTCATGTTGGTTATGAATGTTAGTATTTTTTTTTTTTCATTAATGTTAAACTTAAATTATCTTTATTTTACCTACAGTTAATTTATTTTAATTTTTGTTTTTAATTATGAGTTCACCATGTTCATGTTCAGGTTTTAACTACCTTAATTAATTTGTTTAAGTCCTCCAATTCCAAAATGGGACACTCTTTCCTTTTGAAGTTTAGGACCTCATTATGATCCTATAATCTCTGGTTGTCTGGGCGTGGTGCCATTTTATAGTCCAAGTAGAAACAAACATCAACACAAACACAGATCAAGATACAAGGTGTTCAAACAAAAGTAACGAACAAATATAGTGTTACAATTGTTTTAAAAAAATAGTATTAACAACAAAAACAAGAGGATAAATTAAGTAAGACTAAATTCTAATTCTTCAAGTAAAAGATGAAAAGCTGCATAAAAAAAATATATCTGTATAAAAAAAAAGTAAAAGATGAAAAAAAAAAGTGATTGAAAAACTTGACCCATTTAAAATAGTTAACTAGATTTTTTGCTAGAAATAATCATTAACAATGCTAATGAATTTGTTATACTATTAATATGGTGATCCAAAAAAATAAAAATTGGTCTCAGATTATTTCATTACACATTTCAGTATAAAAAGACTTCCGTCAACAACGAATAAAAGCTATTGCCTACGAATAGCTTCAATATATAAGTAATAGCTTTGATTTATTTAGTAGAATGGAAAAATAAAGTGGATGAAAATAATAAAAAATGTCAAGAAAAAGAGGTGAAGATAAAATAAAAATTTAAAGTGCTTGAAATAAAAAAAGAAAATATATATGAAAAATAATAGGATTCCACCATTTAAAAAAAAGTTTCCCTTCCTTATCTCTCAAGCCAAACAACAGATTAATTTCGTCCTCTCTCCCTCGTATTTCTTGGCCATTAAATAGTGGGTGGGAAATTTTGCAAAATTTTTAATATAAATCAAGTTACTTTTTAAGTTTAGTTTTTTTTTTTTTTTCGTAAAAATTGAACGCGAATATCACAAAATTTACAATAACTGAAACATTCTCCTCAACAAATGAGACCCTTCACCATTTTATGTTTAGTCTAATAATATGTTTTAAATTTTTAAATTTTATTTCTAAATATTAGAAAACAAAAATTAATGGAAAAAATAAAATAATGAAGGAAAATTATAATATCTTTTAGAGAAATATGAGAAATAATTATTTTACACTCTTTTATTATTTTCTAATCTATGAGTTAAAATTTATATAATTTTTAGTGCTAACTTTTAAACATTTCATGTAGTTAAATAAAACTGAGAACTACTAAAATTATATTTTTTTTAAAAAAAAAAAAATCATCTGATAATAAAAGAAAGTATTAAAAGGAGGCTAACTAGCATTTAATTTCTCACTATTATTTAGATTACGAGGAAAATAATTTATTTGCCAAGGCTCTTGATAAAAAAAAGTTACATGCGTTTTTGTAACTTGAAAATGCATCCAATTAAATACTCATATCTCACAATTTTTTATCATTTTTGGTCCTATCCATTTAAAAATAGGAGAAATTGGCCATTTATCACATTTGAGGATATAATAAAAATATTAATATTTTAGTAACTTGGGACGTTATTTGTCAGGATAATCTCGTGTAATTTTTTTAGTGAGCTATTTTGGATTATGTAATAAGTGATTGTGTAACAAAAATGTTAATGAAATTATTTCATTTATTTTCAAATTTTAAAAGACCAATTTAATTTATTTTTAAAAATCCAAGGACCAAAATCAATAAAAAAATTGTAGGTGCTAAATAAATAAAATAGATTGCATTTTTAATTTAAAAAAATTAACCCAAAAAAATTATTGTTCCTTTAAAAACTAAAGTGTGGATCATAGTCATTGACCCTATTATAAAAAAATAAAACCTTTCTTTTAGGCTTCTCAGAAATAAAATATTTAATATTATTATTTTTATTATTTTTTAAGTCTCATATTTTTTGTTATTTTCTCTTGCTTAAAAAAATTACTTATTAATTTTAATTAATAAAAAATATCGTAATTGATTATATCACAGATCAATTTTTTAATTATATTAACTTATACAAATTAATCCAATAAAAATATTATTATTAATTTTAAAAGTTTTCACTTCATATTTTTAAAATATCATTTTAAAATTTATTTTAGACCTAAGAATATATTGGTTCGACCTTAATAATAAAATAAGTTGTTTTTTTTAGTGAATAACAAATGTAAATTATTAAAAAATTAGGAGTAAAAAGTTATTGATATAGTGAAATGTGAATATTATTTGTCTAATTTGATATAAAAAAATTGTTAATAATTGGTATATCTTACCTATTTTACTTTTTACTTAAAACAAGTATGTGTAGAGAAAATTATTATTTCCAAAATTATCCTTTATTTCGTGAGAATAATGTAGCAAGCATATGAGAGAGGCTTTTAATTTTGTAATTGTAAAACTACTTAATTTTAATATATTTATTTATTTATTATCTAAAAAATTACTTTAATTTGTAAATTTTTTTTCTCAACCAATTGACTACAATTTTTAATGTATTTCATCTCTCTTTTCTTTTCTTTGTTTTTCATTTATCACATTTTTTCCCACGGTACAATCTAACGAGTGTCAGATGTAACGTCCGTCATTACCGTAATAACTCATGATAAAATAATGAAGAATTTAAAGCAAATAATAAATTTTGTATTTGAATACATGAATTCTTGCATAATAAACAAAATATAATTTTCAAATTTGGATCTCTATAAAACGAAAACAAATACAAGTACATTATGTTTTAAAATCATTACAAATAAATACTACAAGAAAATTCTTTATTAATGACAAACTAGGCCTTCAAATCTCCTTCAATCTCCAAAACTTCTCTCTAAAGCTCTGAAAATAACACTTTTAACGAGATAATAATAATAATAAAATAAGTTTTTAAAAAAGATTTGCAAATAGTATTATTCTCAGCCGGTGCAGAATTCGAAAAAATAACCATGCTACCCGCAGTAATAAAAATTAATTTTCTTTATATATAATTATGATTTAAGCTAAATAATTTCAAGCAATATTAAAAACATGATAAAATAGTTTTTGATACAAATACATAATCTACAAATTATAGTGATACTCATGATTACTTCACTCGGTCTCACTCTCATTCTACAGTTTCCAGAACCAAGGTTTTCAGTATATTCTTAAAAAAGGAGGCCTATGAGCTCATATTCCATACAATAAAATCTCATTGTCTTCCCCACGCTATTATGGAGGTATCCATAATCTCTTCTCTATTCTTGATGGAGATATCTAAAATCTCTTCCCCATATTAAACGAAAGTATCTTATACAACCATTCCAAATGTTTTGGATGTATATCAAATTTCATCCCCATTCCAAATGGAAATATCTCACTAAATTAACGCAACATAAACAATATAAATTTATACTATTGGTACAGTAATAGTATTTCATGATTCAAAACCATATATATATATATATATATATATATATATACACACACTTTTTAAAAGTTGTTTTACTCACCTCTTGAAGTGAGATCGCACTACTTTAATTCTTCTGCTCTATGTCCCTCTTTCTCAACCTAAAAGAATCAACTAATGTATGATATTTTAAGGGAACTAGTTAACTATATATATATATTAGTTTAGGTTTTTACCTTTTTTATATATTTCTATAAAAAATTGATTTTTCCATATTAAATCCAAAATAGTATATTTGTTTTATCTTATTTCTATTTTAAAGGGAATATTATCTTAATCTTGTTATTTAAAATTTATGACAGTTTAATCCTTTAATTAGTTTTTTTTAATAACTTAATCTATCTTCTTTTAACTGAATTATTATTCGAATATTTGTATTTTAAATTTTGAGATATTACCATATCATGAACTATTAAAACTAAAATACATATAACATGTGAATTTTATTAAAAAATTGCGACTTTTATAAATAACTATGTTACTTAAAAATTAAAATCTTTATACTTTGCTCAAATTTACTCCTCAGTCATAAACATGACTCACTAGATATAAGCTTTAACATATTGGTTCTGTATGAGCCTTTTTCAACACACATGCAGCATCCCACATGACTGGCCAGAACAAACTCAACAACAAATTTATTGCCTTGGCAGTTCCAGGACATGAAACGTGGAAAAGGAAATTACTTAAAGCTTTCAAAGAATGTGAAATCACATTGAAGTATGCCATAAAAAAATTAAATACATTTAAGTAAGCATTCTTCTGTGACCTATATAAGTACGTTTGAGAATTAATTTTTCTTAAGACACATTTTAAAAAATTAACTACACGTACGAAAGTGTAACTCGATCCCAACACTACCGAAATGTATAGCGTATGTTCAATACCTTCCAACTTATTCTAATTATTTTATTAACAATATCCTAATTACTTGGCTTGGTATTTAGTGATATTTAACGTTTTCTACCTCCTCTTCAAATGTGTATTTTGCAGATATCAAACTTAGGTCGCTCCTTACAAATTCTGTTACCAACTTAATAACACTCATGGAGCTACTTTTTCTAATTTTATACATGCATTTATACCACAAATATGGTTGGTAGGTTGAACAAGAAAAGGTATGAAATGGATAATATCAAACGGACTTGTTTGCAAATTTAACAGCAACGAACCTACTCATTTATGCTCTATGATCAATAAATTCAGAAACTAACTATTATAACACACTGCATAAAATAAACTGAAGTAGCTTTATTTAATTGCATCGTCATATTTCTTAATTAGTTCAGTCAACAAAATTAAAATCTAAGAATAAGAAATAACTATGGCACTTGCTGCTTCATCAAAAGCTACCACTGATTATTGATCTAGTCGATCCTTCCACAAGTTAAGATCTCTAAGATCAATATTCTTTTGGAGAGGAGATGAACAAAAGAGAGTACAACCCTTAATATGTTAAGTAAAAGAATAATAATAGTATATGAACAGTATAACCGGTGTTATACAGTTTACAATTTACAGGATTTGGGTGCAGGTGAGTCACCACCTTAGCATGAGAGCACTCCCACAAGGTAAATCCAGTGTGGCATAATACTCTTAATCGATGAATATTTTCAATATTTAGTGTGAGCAAAGTAATTTGAATCTTCTTCTTAAGTCAGCATACGAAGTATCATGGGGGGTGCGGACTAGGTGGCTTCATTGGGTTTTTGACTACATCAAATCAGGCTTAACTATGTACACTCAGATCGATTATCAAACTCAAACGTACAATCAATAATTCTAACCAAGTGATAGCATGAACTTGGTTGTAGAAAGTATAAAATATAGATAATCATCTAAAGAACAAAAGGGACTTGAGAAAAAAGAGACAAATAAATGATAAAATGTCTGTGCAACAAAAATTTACGACCGTTCTTTAGAAAAGTTGAACAAATCCTGAGGGTGAGTTCGAGAAAGAGCACCGATATTTTACAAGTTATCGAGGACGAGCATTGGTGACCAACACAACAAATTAAATTTAAAATAACAAGCCACAAAATCATCTACTCACAAAGAAATCCAATTTAATGTGCTTTCTTTAACGCAAATTAATGATAATAGAAATGGTTATGATACAAAACACTCGGGCATTTAATGTGCATTCTTCAGCTCTCACCATCCAATTAACAGAAATAACTAAAGTCTAACGGCTTTAATAGGGACAACCTGTGTATAGACAATATACAGAATGTTGCTATCAGATCCCACATTACAAGCAAGCTTAAATGCGCAAGTTAACCATATAAATTTTTTCAGCTTCTAAATCTACCATATTTTCCTTAATGAGGTTTATTTATTAATATCTGAAAAATCAAATAAACAGAATACTGCCAAATTCCTACCTGCTTCTAAGAACATATAAGATGTAGAAAATGATAGTACACATCTAAATCATTCATGGTATTACTTTCTCTATATAAAAAATCTTCAAAACAAGAATCGCCAAACCTCCTACTAATTGTAGTTGGGAATAAAACAATTTCATAAGGTTGGTTGTATGACAAAATATGTCTTTAGACAAACTACTAAGATCCTATTTAAGCATCGTTCTGTATATTGTCAACACAGGAAGGTTATCCCTATTTAAGCAAATTGTAGTCATCAGAGGCAAGTTATCCCTATAAATTGTAGTCATCAGAGGCACGAATAAAAAATCAAATTGTGAACATCTTCGAGACATCCATATGAAGGTTTCCACCAAATTAAGGTTGAATTTATAACATGTTCAGAAACTGGATTAGAAATAAGAAATCATGTTTGGAAAGTAGAAACTATAAGTATTAGCTTCTTAAAATAACATACGTGACGTGGAACTAAACATGCCACGAAATCTGTTTTTGAGCCTGTTAGCTGCTCATTTACTTTCTAGATGGCAAAACATAACATCATCTACAAAGGCAAAAGAATATAAGAACATCGAACAATCAGAGACACCAATTGGAGTAGTAAAACCAAAGAATATATGATTGTGTCATTGTTAATCCTTTAAAGATTCCTAACATCATTGTACACTGAAAATGTTAGAGAAAAATCAAATTAAAAAAAAAAAAAAAAGGTACATGAGGGCTACTTTTTCTTTCCATTATAAGCCAATGTAATGGAACTAAGGGAAAAAGGGGCAACACAACATGAAACGTGAAGGAAAAGCGAACTAGCAGTACCAATATACACAGTAACGCCAAGGGCCGAAATGATGGAAACAATTGCAGACAATTGATGTTCCAATGATTCCTCAAATCCTCCGTGTCTTTCCATGCTTCCCTTTCTCATGTTCCTAGAATCCAACCAATATTCCCCTTCCCCCAACCATTATACGCGTTCAGCAAAGAATTTCAACCCATTAAATTAAAAAAGAAAAAAGAATCGATAAGAAAAACGACGAAAATCTCTTTCAAGAACAAGTCTCGTATCTATCATCACTCTTCAAAAGTTGCCTTCTTTTAATTACCAAGAACCCAGCCAGGCCAACTTGCAAGATTGCCGCAATGCCCACAAACAAAATTCCAACCTTTTTCCCGGCATTCATCTTGTGTGGCGGCGGCGGCGGCGGCGGAAGGGGAGGCGGTTTGCGGTGGTGGCCATGGCGAGATGGTCCTCTCATGGGTGGCCTATTGTTATGATGGTGCGGCGGCGATCCCGGCGGTAAAGCGGAAAGTTTGTCTTGATTTGAAGGTGGCGGCGGAGGAGATGGTGATGGTGGCGGCGGAGGTGGTGGTGGTGGCGGCGGAGGCGGTGGTGGCGGCGAACTTGACATCATAAACCCCGGTGGTGCTGATCCAGCGCCATTGTCCCCATCTTGCGTCTGGGATTGAACAATAATCGCGTAAAAGCTTATGGAAAAGCCGAAAATCACGAAACCCAAGGACAAAAACGCTGAATCCATCGATTTTGAAGAACAATCTGAATCTCAATTAGGGCTTCGAATTTTCAGGGGGAGCTTCTCCGCATCTACCCCCTTATGGTTGGGCGATTATCCGATAAAATCAAACGATAGCTTTGAATCTGAGACCTTGGAATCGAATTGGGTGGGACGCAAAATTCTGGCTTTCTGTCTGTTGGTGGAAAACAGGAACGCAGCCCCAAATGGGTGGTCTCTAGGGTTTTTGATATTGAGGCCCTGGGCTTTGAGAAATTGAAAGTAAAAAGGGTGTGTGAATCTGAAGAGAGAAATGGTATTAGACCCAGAGAGAGGGGTGGATTGAATTTCTCTGGGGTCTCTCCCACCTTCTCAGAAATGGGAAGGGAATGCAGTTGAGAAGAGAGAGAGAGAGAGAGAGTAATCGCGGGCTTCAACGGTTGGCCTAATTTAGGAGAGGAATGAGGTTGCAACATGGAATCTTTGGACCTGTCATGACTCACAAAGAGATTGTGACATGACGTGTCATAAATGGTAGGGCCCTTTATAGTAAGGTACTGTTTGATTGTGTGGGACCTCTTTTGTTATAATACTCTTGGGTGGGTGTGATGTGTAGTTGGGTCCATATAACCCCAAAAGTATTTACATCCATTCCTCCCTCTCAATTCTCAATTCTCAATTCTCAATTCTCAATTCTCAATTCTCAATTCTCAAACTCCGATTGGCTTCATTATTAGATAATATTGGAATTGCAATTTGGAAAACCACTCCCCGATACCAAATTGCCAGCATTAGTCTCCTTTTTCTTTTCTTTTTTTATTCCTATCCTACTTTTATCAAATTGCATTATTTTGTTCTGCTTGGTTAAGAATGTTTCCAAAGTATTTCTACTATTTTAATATTTTTCATCCTAATCACCAATTGAAGTTTAGAAAGTAAGTATGTAAATCGCAAATATAAATATAACCGTAGTAAAAATATTGTTATAATTTTGAGTAAATTACCTGTTAAGTCTCCAAGTTTGAAATAATTATATATGCACTTTTTTTGTCTAACCAAGTTAGTTAACGGAATAAATTAAAAAATATTTTAATTTTCTAATTATGAATTTACAAAATATTTTTGATCCAGTATCTCTTTAGCATTCAAAGGAACTGTATTTTAGTGAACGAAAGCTATTAATAATAATAACACTAACTAGAAGAAGAGGGGCGAAGCTCACTTTTCAATTCCAAACCCCTTTCATTCACACATTCGCCTTCTCCATTCCATAGCACTCCTCATTCACCTCTTTCCTTATAATATCAACTATTCATGTCTCTAATCATCAAACTCTATGAGGTAGACAATTTTATGGTCTTCATTTTAAGTTGTTATTATATATTATTTATGCTTATAGGGAATACGCAACTCATAATGTAGACAAGCACCCTTTAGTTTTAATTTTGTTACACATAAACACTCTTAGCTATTAATATTATATCACATGCATCCTTCTTAGCTATTACAAACATTACCCATGCACTCCCTTCCCTTCATTGACATTATACAAGTTTTTAAAATGAACACCGCTAGCATTCAGTTCCACTAATTTTTCAAAATGTTATACTTGAACCTTTTATTTTTTTCACATAGTACATGAGCACTCTGTTTTCAAAAATTACAATAAACACCCTTCACCCATATGCAAACTTAAATGTCAAGTGTGATTGTTTCATAAAACTTATTGCTTACTTAAAATATTAAATGACTTATAAAAATTGGAGAGATTAACATATAATTTAATATCATTTACATAAAGGATCCATAAAAATATCTCTTCTTATAAAGAAAATTACAGTATTAAAAGATATGTGTTTGAGTTTAAAGTTATGCTATTACAAAAGGTAAAGAATTTTCTAATCACTTAAAGTAAAAAAGAATTCATATGTAATTGAGATAATTTAATTTATATTTTTAGCATTTTTTCTCTTCTCATATCTTTTTAGACTTATTGTGTACTTTTTGGGATTGCTTTTACTAATGACCGTTTTTCATTAGAAAAAACATATATATTAGATATAAAAGCAATGAAGTTCTTAGCATTAAAAAATATTTGAATTGATTTTACTAACGGTACATCGGCGCTCTCCTTAATCAAGATTAGGGATGTGTTTGATAAAATTAAATGAAAAGTTAGCTGAAAGTGATAAACTGAATTTCGACGTGTATTTTTATCATGTTTAATACATGTTTGTAAGTAAATAATTGCATATTTGTTTTCAAAACTTATTTTTTAGTGTTTATTCTCATTTTAAACATTTACTTAAGAAACGAGATGAAAAATGAGCAAAACCAGGTCTTTTTAGAGCACTTATTGAAGATTCAAACAGCACGATTGTCCTCCATTACAACACAATCATGCTAGGTCAATGCAACTCACAAGTCAATAGAAGAAGCACAATCATGCTTAATTTAGCACAACTATGTTGCGATATAAAAAACTATAAGCATGGTCGTGCTCACCACCAGCACAATTGTGCTATAATCACAAAATTCTCGAGCATGGTCATGTTGACTTATAGGAAAATCGTGCTACTTAAATCTCGAGAATAATGCTAAAATAAACACAATTGTGCTTAATTCTAACACACTCGTACTAAAAAGTTCAAACTCTTTTTATAAATGCCAAAAAATGAGAAATAAAAAGGAACTTGTTTTGGCTCGAAATAAGATATATCTCTATGTGTGTTTGTGACCCAGAGGCAAAGAACAACAAGGAAGTTTTGGGATTGAGACAATTAAAAGTGCTCTACATAGTATACTTCTTTCTCTATTTCTATCTACTCTATGTTTATTATGATTTTTAGTTATACATTGTTCATGTCTGCCTAAACCTCTTTTTTCTATAGTTGTGATATAAATTCTATATGATTTTCTCTTAGACTTTGCATTATTATTCAATGTTATTAAATGATTAGTTTTCTTTTTACTTTATTCGTTATATCTTAATAATAGTCATAATGACCATTGATGTTTGAAAGAATCGATCTGGGAAACAAGTAAGTTATTTCTTCGATAGAATTAATCAAATTTATTGGACAAACCTCCAATTAGTTAAAAAAAAACCGATCATAATTTGAAATTTTGCAATACCAAACTAAATAAACAATTAAGATTATAGTGTGGTGTGAATAACAGACCACAACAACTTGCTAATTTACTGATAATCAATTAATAACAAAAAATGAAATTGATTAGTAAATAGGAGGTACGAACATTGTATTATAAATAATAACCCTAGGTCTTAACCATTTAATTCTAAATTCATTATTCTCTTTTTGTTTACATATTACTCTAAATCTGAATCATCACGTACTCGCACATTAAATCATTGTCTCTCTTAATTGTTCATTTATCCCTTGAATTGAATTATTTGAGAACTAGATCTAGTTCTTTGCATATGATATCCGGACTTAGGTTCACTGTTACTATTGTGTAGGATATGTTTACCCTTAAGCGATCATATTTTACACATCAGAAAGCTGAAAAGTTAGTTGTAATTGGTTGGTAAAACTAGTTTATTAACTAGCTGAAAATTGTAAAAAATAAATAAAGATATCATTAATAATTAGATAAAAATTGAGCTATTTAAATAGTTATAACATATTTTAATAATATAAATTAATTACATATTTAAATTATAAATTATTATAATTATATATTTAAATTATAAATTTCTTTAATTATGTATTTAAATTATAAATTTATGTAATTACATATTTAAATTATAAATTACTATAATTATACATTTCAATTATAATTTCTATAATTAAATATATAAATTTTAAATTCCATATTTAAATTATAATTTTCTATACGTATATATCTAAATTATAAATTACTATAATTACATTAATGAAAAGAAAAATAAATGAAGGAGAGAGAGTTGTATTATGTGAGGAGAGAAAATTAGTGGAAGACAATAACAAAGAGTAAAGTTGTAAAAGAAAATAAGCTAATAGCTAAAAATAGGAAATCTTTTGAAAAATGTATTTGGAGTAATTTTTTTTAAAAACTAGTAGCTCTTAAAAAATTTTCTAGTTTTTTGCGATTCATACAGAGTTGAAGCCTATTTTTGGCTACTAGCTAATTTTTTTTACAATTTTACCCTTCATTAATGAATGTATTGTCCCCATTAATTATCTTCTCACATGATAAAACTATCTCTCCCTCATTTCTCTCTTGATCTTTAATGTAATTATAATAATTTGTAATATAATACATAATTATAGAAAATTATAATTTAAATATATAATTTAAAATTTATATATTTAATCATAGAGTTATAATTTAAATATATAATTATAGTAATTTATAATTTAAATATGTAATTTCATAAATTTATAATTTAAATGTGTAATTACATAAATTTATAATTTAAATATGTAATTACATAAATTTATAATTTAAATATATAATTATAAAATTTATAATTTAAGTATGTAATTTATTCATATTATTAAAATATATTATAATTATTTTAAATACCTCATTGTTTATCTAATGATTAATTATGTCTTTATTTGTCATTTTACAACTTTCAGCTAGTTAATCAATTAATTTTACCAAACATTTACGACTAGTTTGTGAGTTTTCAGTTAGATTTTCAATTTTCGACTAGCTTTTTAACTAGTTTTTCCAAACACACATTTCAGCTAACTAAAATAGCTAATCAAATACACTCTAAATAATAGAATTTAGACTTTGGACTATTTCTTACTAAAATTTTTCATTAACAATAATTATTAATTCTCCTCCTCCCTTTTCATACAAATCTTCCAATCACCTTTTTATAGTAACTTGGTTTTTTTAAATATTTTTAAGATATTAAATATATTTACTATTCATTTAATACTTACTATATCTAAAATAAGTATTGCATTTAGAAAGAATTATATTAAAAGGGAGGGAGAACTATATTTCATACGAATCTCTTTATTAACAAAAATTAACACATTAATCACTAACATTTCACCTATAAAAAAATGTTTTCTTTAAATTTTTAATATTATATTAATTGTTTTTATCTTTTAATACTCCCAATAATCTTGCTTTATTTTTTAAGTTAATATTAAAAATTAGGTTAGTTCTATAAAAACACTATTTTCTTTTGCCTATTTATTATTTTCTTAGTTTATGTAAAACATAGGATGACACTTAATTTTGAGATAGAAGGAGTATTAGTGTTTGTTTGACAACAGTTTTATAAAACTGTTTTCAGTATTTTAGTTTTTAAAAACTAAAAAACTTGCTTGTGTAGTGTTTTCTGAAAACAGTTTTAAAAAACAGTTCTAGTTTTTTAGTTTTTAAAAACTAAAAAACAGGCACAACTGAAAGTAGTTTTGTTTTTCAGTTTTCTGTTTTTGTTTTAAAAACTCAAAATAAAATCAGAATATGTTGTTTTTTTTCTTTTTATTAATGAAATTCTAATAAATATGAACAGATTTTTCCATTTTTATATCTTCAAAATAGTTTTCAAATAAAACTTGTCAAACAAGTTTTTTTTTTTTCCTAAAAATAGTTTTTGAAAACTATTCTTGAAAACTCTTTTCAAAAACAAAAAAACAAAACTAAATCAATCAAGTTCAAAATCAAACCAATCAAGCTCTTACTTTTTCATTATTCTCCTCTTGGATTACACTAATGTTTCATTTATCTTTTTTGGAAATGTAAAGATATTTATTCAACATGTCTAAGACAACTCCCAATGATAAGACATGATCACAAGAGGGCCCACACAATCACCAATGTTAAATACATGATAGAGTAATATGGCAATTGTTACCCTTTCCTAAATTTCTAGCCTTTTAATACAAATTTGAGGTTGTATTAACCACTCATAAAAGGAAAGAAAAACTTGTGAAACCCTGTAATGACTTCTAAGTTCTAATTCATCATCATTATTTTTGCACGACATTTTGTCATACTTTTGCTACACAAACTAAACCCCTTTAAACACAAAAATGACAAAATTGCTCAAGGAATTGTCAACTAAATAATACTCAAAACTCTTTTGAGTTTTCTCCTCTTGGCATAATTAAGATGTTGCAATAAGAGAAATAGTTTGAATACAATACTTTTCGATATTTGTCAATAATAGGACATCCACACTTCATGTTTAAACTTAAAAAAAAAAACACTAATGATTAATTAATGCTAGTTAAATATATAAGTCTTGTGATTATAAATTTATGAGATGTTTATTGTTGTCAACTAAATTAATAACTTTTTGTAAAATAGGAAATTGAATCATATAAATAGAATAAAGTAGTAAATAACATGAATTATAATATAAAAAACATGAATTATTAAAAATAAATAATAAATTTCAAAAGCATGAGTGATTTATAACAATAAAAATAATTAAAAAATTTCAATATTTATTTATTGTTAGCAAGAATTTTATTTTCAATACGTTTTCAAAATACAACCTTAAAAAATAGTTCAAAATTTATAATGCTAAATAATGGTTAAAGAGAGATACGCATACCTTTTTTTTTTTTTAAGTCTTTATCTTTCATAAGACACTTGATTGCTTTTTTAAATGCCTTAAATTTATAGTTACTTTTTTATTGAAATTTATTAAAAATTATGAATCTCGATCAGTTTTACTTTGAAATAAAGGAAAAATTAGTCCAACCAATAATTATTGGACATATAACAAATTAATCCATTTATTTTCATAATTTGAGTAAATTACATCTAATAAATCATAAATAATCAATCACTATTGGTTAGAACTATGGATGATTAAATGGTTGAAAATCATGTACTCCCTCTAAACTCATAAATATGCAAACACGCTGCCTTGTGTGGTGTTTTATTATAAGAAAATTTTTAACTATTTTTTCTATATTTAATGTTTAATGTTATTAATCCTACTTTAAAAAGAAAAAAAGTTGTTCTTGTTTCAAAAAATAAATTCTTAAATTAGTTCTTTAAATAATTGCATGAGGTTATAAGGTTGGTATGATAATAAAATAAAGAGGTGTGAGAGGGAGATATAGTAAGTTGAAATCTCTCTTATAACAAAATTAATATATTCACAATTAACATTTGACCAATAAAAAAAATCCTTAAATTGTATAGATTAAATATTTGAATATCTAAAATTTTAAAAACTATCTATTATTTCTTGCTTTTACAAGTAATTGATCACTTTAAACTTGCTTGGTATAAAATAAAACAAAAATAAGTGAATTGAATTAAATTATATAACATTTATTTGAGACTAGGTCAAATAACAGTTGTTTGACGTAGATGAAGTTTAAACTTATGTGAGATGTGACAAAAAAAACAAAAAATCTGAAGGGTTCAAAGAGTTTTTTACTTCAATTGAACTGGACTTGAAGGACCTTTATGAGTCCAAGTTTGTGAATTGATCTGTAAGGGGCATTTTCTTCCTTTAACCCATTAATATTTTTCCACACCTTCACTTATTTTAACATTCCAAATTTATCCGTAAAGTTGAAATGGGGGTTGTGGGTTTTCCAGAGTTGATGATCCAGGTATTTTAATTCGAGAAATGCTGGTAAGTAACCTTTTTATGCATTTTTTAATATGGTTGATTCAATAACAAAATTAACACGTACGGAGAAGAAGGGTTTGGTAATTTCGAATGAGATATTCCTGATAGGGTCGTGCATTGTTAATATTATGCTAACACTTTGGACACAACTTATTAAGGAATCAACATCGTGAGAGAACATTTCTAAAGTTGCGTATTTGACGTGATTAATGCATGGTTTTGACTTTAGACAGAAAGCCGACTGCCTTTTCACTTTGGAGCGGAAATAATTCATCAATAATCCAGATTTTTACAAATCCATGCATCCTATCTGGGTGCCCTTTTGGCCCAGTCTGCCGTAATATTCACGGCACGGTTTTTCTGTTTTTTTTTCTCCACTTTCATCATTTTTAAAAATAACAAAAATAACTTTAGCTAAAATAAGTTAAAATTTTGTTATCTTTTTTGCATCTTTCGTCTTTTTTGTCTCGCATTCCTTTATCGTAGTTACACTTCACGTTTTTTTTCTTTGTGGTTCAACCTCCATGTTTTCTCCTTATACTCCCTCCATCTGTGATGCATCTCAACTGTCAACGCAACTCTCTTCACTAAGTAGCTCCATTTGTGATGCACCTCTGCTTGTACATCCTCCATTACACTCTGGTCCATCTTTGTTCGTTTTTGCAAATTTTTTAGTGAGTCTAGATTAGTCAATCTGAACTTGAAAAAAAATTGTAAATTTTTTTACAAGTTCGGATTATGTAACCTGGACTTGTAATTGCAAATTTTTTTCAAGTCGGATTAGTCAATCCGAAGGTGTAAAAAAATTGCAAATTTTTTTACAAGTCCAGATTGGGTAATCCGAACTAGCAAAAATGAATTTTTTTGCAAGTATAAATTGATCAATCCAGACTCCCTAAAAAATTTGTCAAAACGAAAATAACTTTTTTACCTAAAACTACTTTTGACTTTTCATAGAATTATAGAAATGTAGGAAGAAAACATGGAGGTGTAAATAGAAAAACTTATATTTTAACCCGCTAGTCTCTTTCGACCTATTCTGCCTACCTGTCGGCGGCCACTTAAGTATAACATATTGAATTATTAATAATATTTTTTTATTAATTATATTATAAATATAAAATATAATTAATCAAGTAAAAGTAAAAGTAAAAATTAAAAGTATAAGAATTAATATATTAAATAATCTTAGGATTATTACTTTACTTTTATAATTTTATAAATTATCAAATTATATTAAAATTTAATTTAAATAAAAATAAAAAGTCTAATAAATAAGAATGGAGTGACATGGAGTTAATTTTTTTTAAGCAAGTAAATTAAAACTTAAAAAAATAAACTTAAAAGCAACAAAGTGCCCACGCAATCACAACAATAAGGTAAATTGGCAAAGTGGCTAAATAATTAAAAATAAAAACTCACTAGTGTTTAAGTCACTAAAATCTAAAAGCACAAAATGTTGCTATTGGTATTTTGAAAGTGTGAAACGTTATGCACTTACGCTCTGAACGGCTGAACCCTTGGTATTATATTTTGACTTGTTAAAAACCGCAAAGTGTTCCTATTGATCAAACATTTTAATATTTAGAACTTTTATATTATATATTTATATGTTTGTTTTTATTATACTCTCTTATTTAGTAGTTTGATTTTTAGACTGGTTTAGTTAAGATATTTTTATTTTAATATTTGAGTCAAACAAAAATAATTTTAAATTTAAGAAAAGATAAAAAATTAAAATATAAAACTAAAAAATTTAGGAAAAACAAAACGGGCTTGACAGTTTAGCCCTCATTGGTATAGTGGGTCATCTCGCCTGTTCCTATTTTTTTCAAGTCACAAGTGGGTTGAATCTAAACGAGTCGAATTGACCTATTTTATAATCACTAATCGTATTATATGCCTCTCAAGAATCAAGATTCTCCCCAAATAAATAAAATATCCAATGCCACATCTCATTTAGAGCTGCAAAAAGGTTAGAACTCATGGGCTAACCCAGGCCATCAAGCCCAATAAAAAAACAACAAAACAAATAAGATAATTTCTTTTGAGACTACAAATTACTATTAACTTGTAATTTGAAATATAATATTTTTATTCTATATTCCGGATCAACGGACCGTGTATATTGTAGATATGTTCTTAATAAAGTTATCCGAAACAAATAAGAATGGTTATGGATAGTTTGATAAAAAAATTATATAAGTTTTTAAATTTTTGGTGATAAAATTGCAGGTGGGGGTCGCAAATGGCAGGAGGGGGAAGGGCTAAGAAGGATATTTTATAATTGTGGGGGTTCCAATAGTAATGAACCCATTTTGGCACCCACTTATGAGGACAAGTCACAACCAGCACGACCCACTCCTCACAAGTTTCGGCCCACCAAAATCACTGTATACTCACAACCCAGCCCAAATGCACTCACGGCGACTCACTCCCTCACCACTCACCACTCACCACTCACCTCACACCCAAAATTCACATTCTCACGTACACTCACCTTTTCACAAACTCACAAAGCTGCAAAATTGGAAATGGAAAAAAAACCTTAAGTCATGTTTGGCGTGATTTCAAATTCTTAATTTTTTATTTTAAAATGTATTTTGAAAATAAAATTGTGTTTAGTAAAATAGTTCTGATTTATTTTTCTAATTATTTTAAAAATAATTTTTATCTGATAATTTTTAAATATTAAAAATACTTTTATATTTTTTGGTGGATTAGTGTAGCTTTTGTGTTAGATCAATAATTGTTTGGTAGATTTTATTACTAACTTGTTTTTATAATAAAAATAACAAGTTATAAATCACCCCATCTCAAAAATTAAATTGTAAAAAATTAATTTTGTTAACTGTATCTAATCATAAAATAAAATCTTGATGCACAAATAATTCTTTAAATTTAATTTGCTAAAATTAAACAAGTGTTAATGACTTAATGTTTACAAAATTGTTGGGTGTGTTTGAAAAAATTAACTATTGGATTAGAATGTTTGGTAGATATAGCTCATAAGCTAGTTAGTAAATGTGAAACATAACTACAAGTGTTATTATACAAATAAAATTTGTGTTCTAAACAATAATATATTATTATATAATTATAATTTTGAATTTTTTTAAAAAATAATTAAATTTTTAGTGATAAAATATTTAATGAAAAATTAAATAAAATAATTAAATTGATAAAATAAATAGAATGATATAAAAACAATTTAGTTAACCCGTAATTCTTTAAATTACTTATATATATATATATATATATATATATATATATATATTGAAATATGTAGTGAATTTTTATGTTAATTTATTTTTAATAAATTTTTTCTTATAAGAAAAAAATTAAAATTAATATATTTAAGTCAATAAATTTAGAGTTAATATATAATTAAGTGATAATGTTATTATTTTATGTTAAAAGGATAGTTGATATTTTTATAAGCAAAAATTCATTAATGAAACAAATGAATAAACAAAAAGTGATTATGTCAAATCATAACGTAGGGTTCTAAGACCTACATTTAAAGAGTTCATAACCTATTCTGTATAGAATTGTATACAAGTTTTCTCATACAACATCATTTCCATGAATACAATTGAATAGTGTAAACAATTTTTTGAATATCCACTTGATGTCAAAAGGACAGTTGTTAATATATATATTTTTTTATAAAATGTCTAATATACTTCTATTTTTTAAAAGCTGGATATGTTTTTTTATCCGAACAAGTCATTTTATTTAAACCACTTGATCTAATGTGTATTAATCAAATTTAATTTTTATTTATTTTTAGAAATTTAAATTTCTTAAACTCTCAATTTAAACTACCGTTACATTGACTTCTTTTTTTTACAATTTTCACTTTATGTGATTTTCACATAGCATTATGTAATAAAATATTAGTCACTTTAATTTGTAATGTTAAATATTTTTTAGTTTAACTATATTAAAAAATTAAATAGTATAAATAAGCTAGAAAATTAAAAAATATAAGTGAAAAAAGAATTAAGTATATAATAAAGGAAATGTATTAAAATATAAGAAATAATAACGAAAAAAAATTAAATAAACTAAGACCAGGCTTTTAGCTTATAAGCTTTTAAGAGTATCTACTATAGAAGATTCTTAAATAGGTTCTTAATATTAAAAATATTATTTTAATATTATAAAGTTTAGTTACTTAAAAATTAGGGATAGTTTTTTAACATTGTAGAATTCATATTAAAATAATATTTTTAATGTTAAAAATTCTCTCATTCATATATATATATATATATATAAACTCTCTCTATAAGAAATGCTTTAAATTAGAAGCTCTTAAAATAAGATTTTTTAAAGTATTTTACTAAACACTTTTGGTTGGCCAAATTAATTTATAAACCATTGAAATAAGCTAATAGTTACATTTTATTGACCTTAAAAAACACAATTGTTTACTTCAATTTTTAATTTTATGTAAGTTGAATTGAGCCTATTTGTTGATATAGGAGGTTGAAAGTTATGAATAGAACTTAATAAATTTGGAAAGATAAAATTCATGAGTTAATTGTAGAATAAAAATGTTGAATTGATGGAATGGAATATATAAAGATAAAGTAGATTGCATGAAATTGAAATGAAAAGCAAGTAAAAATTTAAAGAGTATAATGAAGTGTAGGTGTGGTAGAAGAAGAATGGGGTTATTAATTAATTATTTTGATGTCTTTCACGAAACGCAATAGTATTATTTATTGAGTGTATGTAAGTTGTTAGAAGAAAGAAGAGAATGAAAAATTGAAAGGCGGAAATAAAGAGCAAGAAGCATGTTGGGCGCAGAAACGCAGTCTCTTTTTACAGTATCGTCCCAAAAGTGTCAGCTAACAATTGTCCCTTCCTTCCTCTAATGTCTATGCCTATGCTATGCACCACCTTCATATCTCAATCTCATTCATCTTTCTTTCTCCCCATTAACACCTCACCAACTAAACTAAATATATCATTTTAAATATTCTTTTTTATTCACCTATTATTATAAAAAAGGATGTAATCTTATCCATTCTTGTTTTAATTCTATAACTTTTACACTTTTCTCTATATTTATTATCAAAATATTAATCTGGTCACATCACGATTAAAAAATATTTTTAAGTTAAAAAAATATAAAATTTTACAAAATATATAAATCTATGACAAAAAAATGTATTGTAGGAATAATATCTTTTATTATTTAAACTTTTTTACCTTTATTTTTAAAAAAGTGTGTTATGGGCACCAGGGCAAAATCTATTTTATTGAATATGATAAAGTAAAAAGAAAAATTCTAATGGGGCAATTTTCCCCTCACCAACGTATGTGCATCCATCCCTACATAATATCATCATACTAAAAGCAAAATTAGTACCATATTTAGAAGAATTAAAAATAAAAAAATTATAGGATTAAGAGTGACAATTAAAACAAAAAAAAAACATTAAAAAGATAAAAAAATAAAAAAAATTTAAAAAGACAAACAAAGATACCAAATTTATATATCTCTCATCCTTATTTTTGTCTCCTTCATATTTTTTCATTACCAAAGTTTCATACTTCCTAATTGATTTAAAGTGTGAAAATAAATTACGTAAATTATCACTCTTCAAATTTTACAATTTTAAACTCTATGATCGGCAACAATACCATATTAACATTCTATTTTTTATCAGTCAAACATATCTAATGAGTTGTTTAAATTTAAGATAATTATTTATATAAATTAACAAGCATTCCTCCCGAGTGGCTTAACATTTGCATGTGTACTTGTAAGAGGAAGAATATGAGATATGGGAAAAAGTAGTTGTAAGTTAAACAACTTTGAAAATAGAAACTCTGTACGTTGCAATGAAAATTAATTGAATTGTTTAAAAATTAAGGTAACATTAAGCATTTGTAGATCCATTTAAAGAGATAAAGTGAGTTATTTATCTTATATGGAAGACATTGAAAATACTATATAATACAGTAATTTATAACATATTTTAATTAATGGTTTTAAAACATTAGTTTTAATTTTATTTTTTATGTTTATTATGTTTTTGTCTTTGAATATTTATTATATTTTTAATCTTTATATATGTATATATTTTAATCTTTTTATATAAAACAAAAATATTCTGATTTTATCTTTTATATTTTGTTATTTCACCATATAATTTTACCAAGACACTTTTATTCAATAAATGAGTTTAAAAAATTTTAATGACCAAGCAACCTTTAAATTAATTTTAGCATGTAAAACATAATCTAAAAACTATCAAATGAAAAAGAAATGTAGTAAAAAAGCAACAGAAAAGTATATAAAAAAAAAGTATGATAGTAGTTAATGTTAAGTGATTAGCGATGGCAATATAGTAATTTAGAGAGTGAGGAGGGGACAGGAGGTGGTATGTTGGAATTGTTGAGACAGAAGAGTGAGCAGTGAGGAGTGAGGAGTGAGGAGTGAGGAGTGAGGAGTGGTGAATGCATGGGCCAAAAGGAAAAGCGAGCTTCGTCCCATTGTGGAGAAAAAAGGGGTCTCATTGTTTACTGCACCCTGGTCCCATCGTTTTTGCTTTACTACATTTTGATCATTTTTGCCTTAAAAAAATCATGAGAAAGTGCAAAAGTTTTGAGTTGAAGGACACTGAACTGAAGAAAGGGTAGTAGTATGTGCCAAAGCCTTGGAAATTGAGGCTAAATTTCTTACAGTGGTTAAACTTCAGCTCGTTGCTACAGGGCACCCCAGGTGGCCATTTGGAGGAATGGGGATATCCCTATATCTCTATTCTCTATAACTCCATTCCATTCATTCATCTATCATTATTATTTCTCAACATGATTTATTAATTCATGTCTTAATTTCGGTAGTTCAACATAATTATAACTACCACCTTTTTTGTTTACGTCTCTCCATCAACCATCCCCATAAATACACACTTTTTCTTTCTTTTGGATACAAAGCGGTATGCATACGTTAAACAATAAGAGACAAATGAGATAGACTAGTTATTACTTACATACAAAGAAATCAACCCCTGTACATGTACAGAAGATTATTAATTTCAATGTATGTGGTTCAACAGAATTTTAGAATCTGAGTAGACCATAGTGGATTAGAAGTTGACTAGATCTTCTTAATTAAGAGCATCATATGAAGTGAATTAGGGGTGTTTAGATTCAAATGCAATGGGTGTTGAACTGGAAGTCAAAGCATTTAGAATGCAGGACGCATCCTAGGCTGTTGTTTGCAGTCTATAGAGAATGACCTGTCTATTCCAACCATAACAACTCACAGCCTTCAAATTAAAGACACACAGAGAAGTACCTATAGATGGAAAAATGCTCAAACTGTCACGCCAGCATGCATCCAAGCCATGCAATCTCTGAACTCAGCTCTTATCCTATTCTTCCCTACACAAAGCCCTAAAAACTAGTTAAAACCCATATGCCTGTAGCACCATCGAGCTAGCTAATTGTAGCATATATTACATAAATAACATGTAGCGTGCTATGCATCTACCTACATTGTACACTTAAACACTTGTGTATTATTTTTTACATGATTCATATGCAACAAATTTGAATTTGTTTTATTTTCTAAACATATAATTAAAATACATGGTTAATAATATAGTTGCAAAGTGCAAAGTGCAAAGCTGCAGCAAGAAGCATTTTCCTGAGCTAAGGAGTGAATCTGTTGGATTGCATCACAGTTACTGTAGATGTGAACAGGTTGGAAATAGGGTGGTAATGATGGAGAAATGTCTCTGAATATTTAAGCATCTTGTCCTGTACGTGTTGTGTCTTTTTCTGTGGTTCTTGCGTCTCATGGCCCTCTCTGCCACCTTGTGCATATTTTCTCTTGTGTGCAGAATCTCTCACTATATTTTCTCTTTGCAGCAAGCCCCCCCACCCCCCCCTAGGGCCCCCCCTTCTCCGTACAACTTGTTGCAGTCATCAATTTTTTGTCCCCTTTCCCAATTCCTTCCTGTTAGTACAAACAAACCTATAATTAACAAATCAAACCGGATTTAACTAAATCAATTGGACTGTTTCACCCATGCATAAGTTTTCTTTCAATTAAATAACATGAATATATTCAATTATTCAGGCATGCACCCAAGTCGGTTCGATTTTCAAAAGCATATTCATCGACCCGATATCCAAGTTTAAAAGTTGGGAATCATGACACCCCACTCTCTGTATCAATCAATTTATTATTTTCTATAAATTTTCAATCATGCCAATTACATAAAATATATTCAAAACAGCCAACATATATTCATTCTCATGTCTAATAAGAAAAAGTATATATACTATTAAAGAGCGTTTTGACGGTATGAAAAAACATAGACAGATGGGTCCCTTAAATGCAATGACGGATCCATGTAGAGAAACTGTCGACAGCTGCCTCCACTAACATTTTAAATCTAGTGAAGATATTATGAGTTTTGCCCTCTTAAATCTATTTCTAGTTTAATTTTTTTCACTTTTTTCAATTATATATTTTCTCTCTTCATTTATTTGAATGTCTATTTATTATCTCTTCTATTAACTACCATCTCAACTTATATTTATTTTATTTTTATTCGCACATTTATTTTTTAATTGTCTAGTCATTTTGAAAAAACTCCTCTCTATATCCAATACAAAATTTATTCACTCACCCAATGGGTCTTACACACTCATTTTTATTATTTCTTTACTCTCTCTATATATAGTAAAATAAAAATATAAATAAAAACGATTATCATGTTAATATCTAAAAAATAAATACATCATTAAATTAATTTAAAAAACAAACTAATAAAATATTTAAATTTAAATAGTATCCTAAATATTTAAAAAAAAACTAAAATTTAAACATCTATTTTTAATTCTGTCAGCTTCATTTATTTTAAAACTTGAATTATGCCTCTCTCAATCTATTCTCTTCCATATTTATTTTAATTTTAAATTAAATTTCAATAGTTAAAAATAACTTTATTCATTATAAAATCAAAATGTGGTATATTTAAATACATTTATTTATTATGAATTCTAAGAAAGATATATTTAAATAAAATTTACTTATTATTTTCATTTTAATTGTATAAAAAAATCATCATGTGTAATATACTATATTTGCACCACACAACTTAAATATTTTTATTCTGTCTCTGCTTAAATAAATTTCAATATTTCAAGGGTTGGTCATTTGGCTTTGGATCAACATATACCCAATACCCTGGATAAAAAAAGAAAAAGAGTTTGATTAAAGACTAAAAATACTTATTATATTCATATGCATATACCAAAAAGAGTGTTAAAGACTCTTTGTTAATTAAAGTTCTTCATTTACTTTGAAAATTATTTTTTATTTTAATTTCGCTTTTAATTAAAAAGTAATATTTTTCACATTATTTCTTGTTTTTAAGACTTTTTTGGGTAGAGAAATTGTTTTAAAACATTTTAATTATATAAGAAAGATAGGAAACAATAATTTATTATTTACTATTTTTAATTTCTTTTTTTATTTTTACTATTTTTTATAAAAAATAAAAACAAAAAGTATTTTCTCATATCAATCCATCTTAACAGAAACTAGGATGGGTATCAAGTTCAACAAGATTTTCGTTTTCATTTTGATAAGTGGGATCGCAGTGGAGTTAGGAGAGAAGTCGTTTTAAATATGTTTTTGTGAATAAAAAACATACATAATTTAGTTTTATTCATTTGATATATTTTTATTGATTTTGATTTTTAAAATTTGAAAAAAATTGGTCTTTCACCATAGTTTCGTCAACATTTTGTAGACATTAAAATTTCATTTGAACTGTCATATATTTTAGGAAGTTTGACGGATTTTTTATGTAATAGTTTTCACTAAATTGCGATTTTAACCTTATATGTTCAAATTTTCAAACAAATTAATAAGTGATTAAAATTATATTTTATAAAAACAGTACACATGGCTATCCTATTAGAATCCTCCAAAATGACACAAGCAATTACTAAACTGCTAAACTATACCTTCAAACATTAATAGAATTAGGGTGGGTCATGTAACCATTTTACATAATTTCAAAAACCAAAATCAATAAATTTTTTTGAATGAATAAAATAAAATCATATAAATTTTTAAAGACCAAACATATATTTAACCAATTTTTATTAAAAGGGGAAAGTTACACGTAAAAAAAAATGTGTTTTTTCTTATTCATTAATAAAAAAAATAGTAAAAAAAGTATTATTAATTTTGTGAATCTCATATATTTAACTTTCCACTTAAATAATCATAAAAAAAATTGCACAAAAATTAACATTTTAACATTATTTTTTTATAAAAATGAAATCATAAATATATAAATAATTTTATAATTGTATCCACTTTAATTAATTCATATCTCTTTCAACACAATGTAACCATCACTCTATTTCATTTCTTTCTTTTTTATCTTTCCTTACACTCCCTTTCTCTTTCTTTTCTCACAAGTGAACCTAGCCTAAGGTACTGTGTAACTAGTAAAAAAATTGCATATCTTCGTCACCGAATTAAAACAACTTTTTTAATGAATAAAACAAGTTTTCTCAATAAAATGTACCTTTTTACTATTAAATAAAAAGAATAATAGTCTTTATGTAATAAAACTGAAAAATAATAAGCAATGTAATTTTAGTTCCAAATCTATTTTTTATTGTGCAATTTTATAAAGTATTTTTAAAATAATAAAAAGATAATGTGTTAAGAGTATAAAAAATAATTAATATTTTTAAGGATTAAATATGTTTCAGGTCTATATATTAATTTTTTTTTGTTGAGTTGCTAATAAATTTTGTTTCTTCTTGAATATTTATTTTGTTTTGCAGTCTTTAAAATGTCATCTAAAACATTTTCTAAAATATTTTAAAACAAATTAAAAAATAAACACTATTTAAAGTACTTTAACAATATCAAAATAAAATAAAAAATTATTGAGAATTGAATAGAAAATAAACTTATTAGAACTCAGGACAAAATTGACTAATAAATTAAGTAACCAAAATATATTTATTTAATTATATTTTTAAATTTTTTATTACTTTAAAAATTTACTATTTTTACATGATAAATATTTTTTATCATACAGTCAATTTTTTTCAAACTATTGTAAAAATGGAAACACTAATAAAAAAAAAAAAAGAAGACAAGAAAAAGGTACAATAAAGTGAAAAAGGCACGCAAGTTAAGGCACCACCCCATTCCTTTTGGTTCATTCATTCATTCCTTTCTCTCCAGTCAAAACTCAAAAGGGGTCTTACCTTTTGGGAGAGAGTGTGCATCATACCTGCTGGTGTATTTTAGCAAGGAATTCCCTACTGCTCATCCGTACCATACTTATCGTAGTCCTCCTTCAGGCGACGCCTCGTTGACTGGGTCAAAGAATATCCTACTCCCATTGAGGCTGTGACCTGATCAGCTGGAAAAAATAAAATAAAAAGACTTAACGCCACTGATAAGTCTTTGAAAAATATTTGTCATTTGGTCTTTAATGTTTAAAAACATAGCTAGTGAAATCTTTTTCGTTTATCACGTGATTAAGGGTTAACCTAATCAGCGTTTAAATTTCAGGTTCACAGTGATCCTCTAAGTCAATTACATATTATACGGATGAAAATGTCAATCGAGTAAATAATTCTGTGTCCGTTTTATAAGTGTTTCTTTGTGATGATTTTTAGCAGGTAAAAATATTAAAATTAAAAATAATATCTTTAATTAAAAAAAACAAAATATATTCTAATTAAATTAATTTTTCACTAAAAATCATGATTTTTTTTAATTAAAAACACAAGTTTCGTGGATAAGTTCGTCTAGCCATCTTATGTATCAATACTATCATTAAAAAAAATCACTTTAAAGATTTTTTACTTTTGATAATTTAAATAAACTTTAGTACTATGTTTTCGAAAGTAAAATGCATCCCTGAATAAATTGTAGATAATACTTTTTTTTTTCTTTTTTAAGTGTATATCGAGAACCAAGAAGCAGGTAGAGAAAAAAAATAGTAAATATAATCAATATTAGTGAATTTTAAATACAAATATGATATGATTAAAGAATTTGTTAATTAAAAATACAATTTAATTAGTACGCACTAGAATAAAAAACTAAACTTTTACATTGTTGTTCAAACATATTTTTTCATTTATATGCTTTTAAAGTATTAATAGTAAAATCAATAAATTTATTAAAAGATTTAAATGAAATGTTACTTTTAACACTTTTTACTCTATAAACATGTTATAATTAAACTTTAAAAATATTAATTCACAGTGTTTTAGATTTATTAGCAAATATTTAATCGTACAGTTCTTTCTCTTTTCTCTCATAACTCTCCAACATCTCTCTTGAATAAATCAAATCGTTGGTATAATCTACCATTTCAATTACTTTTTTTTTTTTTAATTTCCACCCTGAAGAAAAATTAGCTATACTATTTATCTGGGTGAAGAAAAAAATTGTTTGACAATAAACTAGTCAATATAATCGCGTGCTTTTTATTGATAGATGGAATTTGGTAAACTGATATGCATAAACAGTTTAGGACAAAAGAAGTAAATTATCGTAAAGATGAGGCTGAAATCCATTTTTTCCTCTATGTTAGTTATTTTTTAGATTTTATCTCTCTATTTTTTTTCTTATATTTTAAAATTCGCAATTAGTACTATATCATTTAACTTTGATATATTAATTGTTAAGTTGCAACATGTTAACAAAGTAATACATGGGGACATTAATTAAAGGGTGAAATGTCTTAATAAAGAGAAAAATATCAACATCACTAAAATAGGACAACAATAAATATATTTAAACTATCATGAAAACATTTCTTAGTCTTTTTTATTATAAGCCATGAAAATTTTATTAAAATAAGATATAGTTATACAAAAGTATAAGAAGTGTTTGTATTACAAAGTAAAGTAAAGAGAATCTTACACACAAAATAATTGATTTATAACTCTTTCCAAAAATGAATGAGTTGTTAGTTTACATGTAAAGCACAATTCCCATGAGTTCAATTGAACTGTATGGATGTTATCTTAGATCTCTAAAGTTTTGACCTTTGAAAATTGACATATTCATTACCTTTCGAATGTGTCATAATCCAACGAACTAAACAAATGATAATCCAACAAACTAAACAAATGATGCTGCTTTTTTCATCATTTTGGATCTACTCACCATACCCAAATACTGATAACAAAAAGTCCAAAAATCATTATATAGTATTGTTGTCTTCCCCACACCAAGAACTTAACTTGCACAATCAGAAAAACAATTTGCAATTTAGGAACACATGAAGCACTATTCAAGATTCTCTCCACAAAAAATGCACCTGTCCTTTTTTGTAGGTAATACTCATTGTCCCAAGTTGGTAACCTATTTGCATCCAATTGTCAACCTAGACATTCGACCTTTAGTGATATGTCTTTAGCCCACAACTTGCCAAAAAACGAGCCCCCTAAACAAGGAGATAGATGATAACACCTAATATGCACATACTATATAATACATGTCGATTCCATCAACCACCCATACTCACTCATTTTATATTCCCTCTAATAATGACACATTACCCAACACATCTAATAATTCACCCAACTGCTCTTCCTCCCAATCAAAGAGTTCCCTCCTCCTTCTCCTCCTACATCTCATTTAGAGAAATACTTTTCTGAGAAGTTATATATCCTAAATATTATGCTAAATATGACACTTAAGCCTTCCTCCCTTATTCACTTGTCTTGCCACAAGGTGATCTGTTGACTGTCTCCCACTATTCAATAAATTGTTTTCTATAAAATCATAGACAATCTAAATATCTATTATATAAGAGAGATAAAAAGTGCTCTTTTAATTACATAATGTTTTACATTTTAAAACAATTAATTGGTATGATTAATCTATATATACCTAAATTTTTATCAATTTTGTAATTAGATATGTAAACTATTTTCTCAATTAGATATTTAAAGTTTTATTTTTCATTGATTAAAATAATATTTATATTAAATTTTAGCTGTCAAATGATAGTTGTTTTTCCAATTTAATTAATTAAAAATAAAATAGTTAACTCTACAATAAGTAATGTGCTTTCTATTTTAATGATTTTTAGATATTGTCTCCTATTTTTTAACTCAGACATTTTACCTTCACATTTTCAAAATTTACAATTAATGTCCCTGATACGTTAGTTTGTTAATATGTGACGGTCAAAGTCTACAACTAAATAGTCCGCAAGCTAAAATTATTTGTTAGACATTAATTGTGGATTTTAAAACACAAGATACAAATGTACAAATTAAAATATGGTTTCTATAATGTGTGACTAGGATACATATTAATCATTATTAGAAAAAAAATTTTAATTTAATTTTTTATGTATTTATTATGCGAGAGAGTAAATATACTCAAAAAAACATTAAGTTTGTTTTTCAATACTAATTTACTTCTAATTTTAACTTTGTTTGTTTAATTTTTTTCTTTTATACATTACTTTTATATTTTTTTATATTATTTTTTTAAAAATAAACTCAACGCAATACATATCTATTATATTAATAACAATGTTTTTCATTTTTTTTATATTATTATTTATTTTTCAATAATATTGTGATTAATTTCAACAATAAATAAAATGTGAAATATAATAGTACGAAAGAGATAAAATAGTGAAAACACTGTTATATTTCAAAAGGATAATATAAAACAAATGGAAAAATAATAATATGAAAAAAATGAGAAAGACATTGTTATACTTTATAATGTTGTCTTTCACACAATTACATTTCGCACTAATTTACTTCCAATATTATTATCTCTCACAATATTATAAAAAAATAATAATAAAAAAATAAAATAAGAAAAACATTGTTATTAATATAATAGATGTGCGTTACGTTGAGTTCATTATTTTTTAGAATAATATAAAAAAATACAAAAGTAATAATATAAAAAATGTAAAAATAAAAATTATAGGAAGTTTGAAATGAAAAGATAAGATTAAAATTGAAAGAAAATTGATATTAGAGAATAAAATTCTCTTTAAATATATTCACTTTCTCACTTAATAAATACATAAAAATTAATTAAAAATTAGATTTGAATAATTATTAACATGTGTCTTACTGTACACATTAGAAAAACTGTTTAAAATATAGGGACAAATCTTAAAAATTACAACAATAAAAGAAAAAAATTACATTTAAACCTAAAAGTAAAAATTCTACACTTGTATGAATGTCACTGTAAAAAAATGTTGTATAATATGAAAATGTGCCTTCATTATTCCAAACGATGTGCATGTTATGTGATGAAAAATTTTATTAACTATATACATAATTAAGTTTTTTTCTTTTCAATTTACGACAAATATCGTAATTGACCGAAATAATAGAAACCTAATGGGTCTATGATATGAGAAAGCGTTTATTTCACCAACTATTTATCTAATCCAAAATATTATTCTTGAAAATATAAAATAAAAATATTTTTGGATATTTAAAAATGTATTTAGTTAATCATTAAAAGTAAATAATTTTTTTCAGAATAAAATGTACTAATAATAATTATTATATTTTACTATCTCAAAATAAAAAGTGAAATAAATATTCATTCCTGTATTTTAAAAGAATTTACTCTGTTTGGAAGAACTTATAGTGTAGGTATTTAATAAGAGCTTATAGTATAAATTTTTAAATTCAATAAGCTATTTGTGTTTGAATATATAAATTTAAAAACTAACTCTTATGCAAAGATAAAATGTTTGAATATACATATAGAGAGAGAAAGATAAATGGAGAGGGGAGAGAAACAGGAGGAAGAGAGAAAATCATTAGTAAGTCTTAATCATAGAAGAAGCAAAAAAAAAAAAAGATAAGAAAGTCAAAAGAAATGTAGATTTTCAATAAACTTAAAACAATTTTTTAAAAAAGATAATTTATTAAAATAAACTTAAAACAATTTATGAATCCTATATAAATATTTTTATAAATTTATTCAAACAGTATTTATACAATAAAATAAACTCAAATAAGTTATAAAAAAGTCATTCTAATTAGTGTTAATAATTTTTTATCCACCTTTCTATTCTAAACATGATTAAATAAGAGAATAAGTCTTAATCTCCTTGAGTTTCCATATATATATATATATATATAATTTTTTTTTTCATTCTTATCATTAATTTTCTTAAAATCAAATAGTTATAATTAATTATTCATTATAATTATTATATTTTTTTATAAAAATAAATGATAAAGTTGTATACTTACTCTTGGAGTTTATATATATATATGTATATATGATTGAAAAAGTGCCACATAGCAACCAGACAATGTAATCCCAAAACATAAAAAAGAAAAGGTAATAAGAAGCTTACATATAAGGCAGTAGCTAATGTGAGACCCTATAAGGGATCTTTTTTCTTTTGTGGTTGTTTACGCGAGTGCTTAAGGACTTGAAAATGGAAAGTAACTTGAAGATGCTAAGTAGGGAAATGCTTGGTCTTTGTCTTTCTCGTTTGTCGTGATGGCAGAAGACATCAGTGTCTCCCTTTCCTTTACCGCATCACCTTCCATTGTATTATTATCATCTTTTATTTACATGACAAACTGAACCAATTTTCTATGAAGATTCAGGCATCAAAATATCCTTGTAGTAGTCAAAGAGTAAGTCCCCGTGCTATAACTTGACATATGATAATATATAATTTTAGATGAATATTTAGTTACCGGCCAAGGAGGATAGTAATTTCAAGATTTTGGTACGAATCTCATGATTGATTTTTATGCATTCTATTCTATTTTTCTCGTTAACCAAAGTGGATAGTGTTTTTGCAAGTTAGTATACGTACCCTACCTACCAACAAATGAAACACATTAGGAATCAGCACTACTGACATCACTTTTTTTCCAACTGAAAACAAGTTGTTACCATTACCAAACTACAATAATAATCACCCAATAATTCTGCCTTCTCGTCTTAGTTTTCCTAAGCTAATGTTTATAATCTCAATTCTCAACTCAACATTCCCCTCATTCATTCCACAGAGCAAACATTGGAACTTGATTAACCATTCCCAAATTTCCGAGCCTGTTGGTGTTCATGTGGTCGTTTTCATTGTTCCCATCATCATATTTTGGTCCATCAAGGGTGAAGTACCCATGTCCATAGTCTGCTCCACTGACTCCAAACTCATTGGGTAGCCCCACAGAACACTTGGGGCTTTGAGGGTTCAAGGCATCCTTGCTGCTTGGTGAAATCTGCTGTGGTGATGATTCAGTGACATTGTTGATGTTAGCACTCTCATTCTGTGCTTGCTCATCACTGTTAGCATTCCACATCATGTTGGATAATTCATCAGAATGTTCACCATCAGTTACAGCCAAAGGAGCCGGCTGAGATGGCATCGATGAACTGCATGAATTGAAGTCCTCCGCAGCAACCAGAGATGATGATTCTTTAGGAGACCGTTTTGCAAGATCTCCTGCTATGAGAGTGGAGCTTGAGCAGATTCTCTTCACATCATACCTACTTATGTCAAAGTTGGTCACAGCACTTGTTCCTCTGAACTTGATTGCTGCTATGTCATATGCTTCAGCAGCTTCTTCTTGTGTGCCTACAGAAATTGTTATTGTTGAATAATTAGAATGACCAATGGAATGCAAATAAAGAGACGGGAAAAGAATTAAAAAAAAATTAAGATGGTCACATGAAAACTGACATGTGATATTGTAAAAGGCACCATTAAATTATGTCACACTAGCATACGTGAATAAAGAAGGAAATAATGATTATTAAACAGGGAAAATGGAAGCTTAAAACAAAGGCAACATAGAGACAGGGTCTACAAACTTACTAAATGTACCAAGATACAAGTCCTTGTTTCCTGCAACCCTTCCTATTCGGGCCTGCCACCTTCCATGTTGATGGTGTCTGAATCGATACAAGGAGAAAAAGATAAATGTTAGTCAATAATTGCCACGTTAATTAAAAAGCTGAAAATTGCAGAAAATAATTCATTGAAAATTTTACTCATATTAATTATAAAGCACATATCACTTTAGGCCATACCTTGTCACACCTCTATACACAGATGCTCCTCTTGAAAATCCACTGCTCTTCCTGCCCAAGGGAAAGGAAAAGGACAATTCCTTTCATGTTGAATATAAGGGGGAAAGAGAGAATTTACTAAGATCACATGGAAAAAATTTAATGGTACCTTCTTAAATTGGCGACAAATTCTTGCCTGGTCATGTGCTTCATCTCTTCAAGTTCCTTTTCATAAGTGCTTAACTGAGCATTTAAGAAGCAGTAGACATGTAGAGTGATCACAATTTCTATGTAATGGTTCAAGCCACATAAATTAAATACATAGTAAATATCTGTTTTTTCTAAAATATTTAACTTCCCTTGCTTCTATTTTGTACTGTTGCAAGAAGAAGAGCTAAGGTAAGACTTTTGCTAAGGAGAAAACTGTCCAAGTATCAGAAAACTTACAGGGAAATTTATGTGAGTTGTTGGACCCCAATACTTGAGTGCAGCTAAGTCATATGCCTTTGCTGCTTTTTCTTCCTTATCATAACCACCTAATAATAATACATACAGAGATATAATTATTTGCCCAAAGTGATAAATTATCCTCAGACGCCAAGCACACTTTTCAATGCTTAATATCTAGTAACGTATCCAACCCGTTACCGTGTTATTGTATACGGAAAGAGATTTATAAAGATGGTAAAGGAGTAAAGAGAGACATCCAATGCGTAAGAAGGAGTGTCACTCACCAAGGTAAACTGTGAAGATTTGAAGAATCCATGGAAAAAGGAGAAGAATCCATCAAGTGCATGAAACAGACCGTTAGTATATTCTCTTTCAAAAACAAGCGAGGAAAGTAAAAAAAAGGAATAAAATTGGAAAAGATTAAAGAAGTTGTTTTGGTTCTTGAAGTGCTCTTCCTTGGCCAATGACAATATACCAAAGAAATATTAAAAATAAAAAGCCAAAACCAAAAAGCATGTTTTTCTCACCTTGTCTTCCTTTCCTTGTTTGCCCTTCCTTTCTGCAACTATTATCCCACAAATGGGCCTCATATCTCCCAGTCCATCTATGCCTAACAAAATCCATGAACCCCAAAAACAAAAAGTGCAAAATTAGTCAAAATAAGCAAAGTATTAAACCTTGTAATAATCAAAAGAACAATAAAATCCATTACTCCTACCTTGTCACACCGCGATATTGAGATGTTCTCTGCCCAAAAGTGTCGATAGATTTGCGAGGGACTGGTTCTTTAGCATGAGATTTTGCCATGACTCGTTTCCTATTGTCCTCACTCACTTGAACAGAGGAAATTGCACCAACCCCATTTTGCACACTGGGGCTCATAGTGAGGGACAGGGATTGGAAATTACACCCATTCGCCTCAGCTGAAGGCTTCCCATCAGAAAACTGAGTTTGTGCCAACCAGGACTTGTACATGCCATTGGTGGGGATAAGGGCATGTGAGTTATCATTATATGCATGGAAAGATTGGAGCAAGGAAGAAGGGGTGCTGAGATTCTCCCTAGTTTCAATTTCAGCATTGGTGCAAAAACTTGGTGCCACATTAACATTGATTTTGGAAACATTGTTATGGCTTTGGTTTTGGGCATGTTGAGAGTCTTGGCAAAAGACTTTAGTGGGGGAGTTTGAGTAGCAACCTAAGAAGTCTTCAAGCTTTGGACCTTCTTCACTGGAATTCCCTCCACCTATTGTACTATCATATCTCCATTCTACAAGCAGCGACACAAATTACATTGCTCATCCATAAAGAAATAAAACGTACCAATCAAGTGAAAGTACTGATTTCTCAGCAAAATATCAAACTTTATTCAACAATCAAGAGAAAGGGCACAAAAGAAAGTGCCTTGGGTAACATGCAGAGGGTTGGAAACAAAACACACAACACTCTCCAGTCTCCACCCATCCAATAACAAAAAACAGTCTATATAATATATAGAATGAACAAAGTTAATTTAAGGAAAGAATAGTTAGTTGTATCTCAAAAGTATTGTCCAAAAAGAATAATAAACGAGTATATGTTAAAGAAGGGCAAGGGTGCAAATAGTATGGCATGCAATACCTTGAGGTGTGGCAGAGTGGGTAAAGGAGTCAGCAACACAGAGAGAGCCATCAGAGCGCAAAGGCATAACAGACAAGTGAGGGTGAGAAGAATCATGAGGGTAGGCTCCTCCTCCTCCACGCTCTTGGTTTTCTCTTCCAAATTCTTCATCAATCCTCAAGTGTGGAGTCAGAGAGAAGCCCAACCAGTTACTCATATTAACACACTTTTTCACACACACCGCTTTCCTCTTTTCTCAAGAAAACAATCCCCACAAACTTACACCACTACAGATCTTTCTCTCCCCCCCAAAATCTGAACTCCTTCTAGTATCTCTCTATGCAAGTTTGGAATGTTGGACTTTGAGCTCAAACTTTAAAGCTTGTTATGGTTGGGGTGAAAGTTTTCCCATTTCTTTTTTCCCCCCTTTGAAGGTGTATCATAGTCATAATCATGTGAGATTGATATGTTGTGGGTCTCTCCTAAAGGGAGTTTGTGTTTATATATATATATATAATTTTATTTTATTATTTTTGTTTTTTGTTTATGATTTTGTTGAGGTGGGAGTGAAGGGGTTGAGACTTGAGAACTCTAGACAAAGTTCTCTCGTCTTATACTCTCAGCTCTATGTCTGTTTTCTAATGTAAATGTTGGGTTCTGTGCCAGCTCTTTCATTTCTTTCTCAGATTTCTGCAGAGGTGGCCACGGCAGGTCCTAGTGTGACCAAATAATGTTTTATATATATTATCTTCTCTCTACAAATATATATTATAATTATGTGATAGAATATTTTCAGTGTAAAATAATTTACATGATCGCCTATTCATAATTTATGTTTTACAATAAATTTGTTAGTTTTATAATAATTAATTTAAAACTCTATAAATAGTAATTTTATAAATTAAATGATATCTTAATATTTTGAATTGTCAATACATATTATTAAATCTAGAAAACATGTGATTCGTTAATAGTGTAAAATATTTATTAAATTATAGTATCATTAATTATATATAATTTATTTTGAGTTTGATAGTTTTTACAATATATAACTTAAAAATAATAAAGTGTGAATTTATAATTGAATGATAATATAAAATTTTAAAATCATTTATGTATGATCTTTGAATCTATTAAATTTTGTTAATAATATATATAGAGAAATATTCAGTGGCTGGAAGAAAAATATAAATAAAACAAATGAGTAAAATTATTTAAATTTGGGTGAAGCACTATGAGTGGTGGAGAATTGAAATAATATATGTACAACTTTCATATTTAAAATTTGGTGGTATGATTATAATTGGAATAATAAAAACAGAAGTGATTTTGATATTGGTTTCCCTTTGTAGTTTTATTGTGTGGAGGGGTGAGTTATGAATGAGTCCCTCTAGTGCAGTATGTTATATATCTTACAGCTTTCTGAAACGGCAACAGTTGATAATGGTGTGGGCATATATATATATATATATATATAGATATATATAGAATCCTCTTTATTTGAATATGTATATAATTAAATAAGTTGGACAGAATTGAGAAAGGAGATCCTTTGATGTGAATAAACAAAACATTAGAGGAGGAGGGTTGTTTTATATCTGCATGGAGTGTGAAGTATGAAAGGAAATTAAAAGTTGTCCTTTACTGTGTACATTTGAGTAATTTCATAGAGTTGGTGACTTGACTGGTGAGTGGTGAGCTCAGAAAGAAAAGCAGTGGGGGCAAGGTGGTAATTTGAAGTGGCATGCAAGGTCAAAGTCAAACAAACAAGCTAGTAATGCAAATGTAAATGTTGTTATTATTCATCATGCACCTGCTGTAGCTGCTCTCATGCAGACAATGGTGAATAACCACCCGTCTCATCTACACAAGAACATCAACCAACTTGTCATCTTTCCTCCCTTTAATTCAATTCAATACACTATGCTACCTTGTCACTTTCTCTCTCTCTATTTTTTCTTCAACATATAAACTCCTCTCATCTTATAAATCAAAATCACTTTACCTTTAAGTAATCTTCAATATTTTGCTTTTATCACCTTTTCACTCTTTTCTTCTCCCAAAACGTTTGCTTTTCACACTCCACCTCATTAGTTTTAAATAAAATTTCACTCCATTCCACAACAATTCATAGTTCATTCTACATTTAAGTAATTGGGAATAGCTCTCACGTTATCTAAATAATCAATAATTTTATTATTAATTTTACTCCCAACTTATTTTTATAATAAAAATATTAACTTAAAAATCAATTTTTAACGAAATCAATTATATTCCAAATCTTACTAAACACAGTGTACTCCAAACATGCTCCTAAGAGTTAGCTCCAAATTCAATTCCACAAAAACTACTCTAATGTGAACATTGATATATATATATATATACTAGTATTTTAAGTTTTAAACTATTTTTATATTGTTAACTAGTAAAAAATTATTATTAATATCGTATGTTTATTAACTTTTATAATAACTAGCAAAATTACATACATGACATGTGTATTCGTATTTCTACTTTGATATGTTATAATAATTTTAAAGTTTTAATATAATATATTTTAAAATAACATTAATAGAATATAAATAATTTATTATGTCATTTAGCATATAATAATTTACTGTGTCATTTTGCATATAATATGTATTATATATTATTGATATGTATTATAGATAGTAGGACAATTATGTATCTTAGATATAAAAGATTTAATATAATTTTTTTCTTAAAGTTACAAGGTTAAACTAGTAATAAAGTCATATACAGGGGAGGGAGAAGTTGTAAGCATGATTTCTAGAATCGGGCTGAACTGACCGATTCTACCCGTTGAACCGATAATCGGATAGTGTCTGGTAAAAAGTAGTTTCCAAACAACTAGGAGAGGAACGAACCGGATTGGAATCAGGAGAACCGGTCAGAACTTGCCAGTTCAGGGGTCAAACCCTTTTTTATTTTTTTTACAGCAAGAAAAAACACAAAAAATTTGAAAAATAGGGGTTTTTTAAATTTTAGGGACACAAAAGAGAAATGTGCATGAAGTCTAAGTTAATGTATGTGAAAATTTCCACACTTATTAGTATCTTTACAAGTCTTTTCATAATTTAGAATATAAATATCTCTCAAGTAATGATTTTAAACAATATAAGATGTTGCCTCTTTGTAATATTATAAAGACAACTTTGAATTTGATAAGATGTATTATATTTGTGTACTATAAATCATATATAGCTTATTTTTTCCTTAGTATATTATTACATTAGTAAAGAAATAATATTTTATTGAATTCAGTTCAACATCGGTTAAACTCGGTTCAACTTTTGAACCTTAAATCCATGTTTTCACCAGTTCCTCGTCCCGATTTTGAAAACCTTGGTTGTAAGTAATCTCTTTTAAAAAAATAGTTTTTTCCTTTTTGTTTTTTAAAAATGATTGAATATGTATTTTGAAAAGTGAACATGAAAAGGAGAAATTTTCTTTATCAATAGTATAAAATATATAATATAATATTATATATTATAGATAGTAAGACAATTATGTATGTTGGAGATAAATGTTTTAAAGTAGTTTTTTTTAATGGTTATAAAGTTGATCTGCTGACAAAGTTTATAAAAAAAAAAAGAGGTTTTGGGTTTGAATTTCTATTTTAACAAAATCATTCCTTTTTTTTTTTTTTAAAAAGGGTAGAATATGTATTCTTTTATTAATAGTATATATATATATTTAGAATTATATTAATAATGTTTTTTATTGATTGAGTAAAACTATTTTATTCTATAAAAAATAACCATTAAACTCAAATTTTTATTTTAATAATTAAAATTAATAATAAATATTATATATAAAACTATATTATAATTAAAATTTATAACAAATAACTATCATGAATTATATAAATGATAGTTTAGATTTACAATGAAATATTTAAATTGAATATAATTTTATTATTATTATTTTTAATAAGTATTTAAATATAATTTAAAATAAAAATGAAATAAAAATATTTTAAAATTTGAAAGATGATTTTTACTCATAATTGCTGGAAAATAGTGTCTGTACGTGTTTTTCCAAGCGAGAGAAAAAGTAAAATAAAAAATATTGAGTGTCTACAAGAAAAAGTAAGAGTGAGATTTTACTTTTAAGCAGGTTCAGTATTCTAATTTATAATATAAATTGAAAAAAATATTACAAAAATAAAATAGTTATATTATTTATATACGTTTCTTTGTCTCATTTATTTTACCTTATTTTTCTTATGTATTACTTTATAATTTTATAACATAAAGATTGTTATACTTTGATAAAAAAGTATTAAAAGATTAAAAAGTGTTATATAAAGATTATACAAATTTATATAACTTTATAATATACAAAATGAGTGATACTTATTCCCCGGTTGAATATTGATAACGTATATTAAAGTTTGGGCCTTTTTTCCCTACACCTCTCAAAACATCTCTCTGCACATTCATAATATATTAAAGAAATAAAATACACTCTAATAACTCTTCAAAATGATAATCCGAATCTGGTTTTACAAATTCAGATGACTTAATCTAAATTCATTAATATTTTTTTCAAGTCCAGATTAGGTAATCTAAATTTTTTTTTTCTTTTGCAAATCTAAATTCCTAAAAAATATTCTTTTACATGTCTAAATTAAGTAACCAAACTTATAAAAAAAAACTTTAAATTACCTAATTAAAAGGTTTTTTTACAAATCTTAATTATCTAATCTAGACTTGTATTACAAAATATAGTTTACAGTAATGAACTGGTGGGGTATATGCATTGCAATTTTGCATGCACTCTTTGTTTACACAAGGATGCACAATCTTTGCATAATGAGACAAAATCCCTATTTTGATTTAAGAATGGACCAATACTACCGTTGGTATGGTACTTTATCTTACCATAATTTAATATGGATGTTAATGAAAATTTAATCGTTCCAAGGCAGACAATTCTCGTGGTGAGAGTTTAACTTTATTTTCATGTTGTTATAAAGAGGAAAAATAAGAGAAAAAGAGGAGATAATTGTTCCCATTGTTTAATGCATATTTAAGAGACCAAAGAAGTTGCAAACTTGCAAAATATGTTCATCCTTTAAACTTCTAGCAAAAGATAAAAAAGTCATGCACCATATGTGCAGAATGTACTAGTTGTTTCTTTAACTCCAACCTAATTAGATAAAGTAATGAACAATGAAGTAGCTTCCACCTATTTTGCTCTTTGAACATGAAAATAGTGTCGATCCATATGTCATAATTAGTTCCAAACATGCACTTACCATATAATTGTAAAAAGTTTGAAAGGAATTAGACATCAACGACTCAGGGTTAGCATTTCAACAAGCAGTATAATCCTCTAAACTATATACTAACGCATAATTATCACATGAATAAATCCAAATGGGTACTCCATCTTGCTTTAAAAAAAATAAAAAAAAATAAATAAATTGTGTAGTCCCTTGATGGTTTTGTGCACTCCCATCCTCTGAGAATCTTCCAAGTTAAAAAAGAAATTTGTAGTGTGATTATAGCAAGTCCCGAGTTTCTGAAAGGAAACACAATATCTATTGATATTCACAATACAGAGCTTTTCTAACCAGCAACAATGATTCAGTGTTAGCCCCATGCCATGGAACAAGCGTAATTCACCACCAGTTTGCCGTCAAAACCAAAGTTCTAAAAAATACAGGCCACAAGAGAAAAATAGCTTAATGACAGAATACATAAACAGCATAGCTAAATTATCTAAAGGAATACCAAAACAATCAATAATTAGAATATTAACTGTCATATTGCTCTAATTTTTTTTTCTATACACTTGGGAAAATAAAATGTTAGAGCTAGGATACAGTATTCTTTTAGACAAAGAGATGGCCTTGCAAAAGCATGATATTCACCCATAAGTCACAGTGAAAGAAATGTTAAGCAATTTTTTATTTTCACCACACTTGCATATTTGTACATGACAAGAAAAAGACGTCAATACAGAAATTATTCAAAAACTTTATTCTTTCCTTGCATTGTTCTTTGAATTCAAAGGCTAATTCATCCGTAGGAGAATTTGCTTGACATGAATTGGGCATACCGTTTTAATGTGAGCTTGCCTCTTTCTTCATCAAGAAGAATAAGGAATGATTTGAAAACGACAAAAGAAAATGGAAAGGAAAGGAAACGGGTAATGGATTTAACATTCAGCTTTTAGCATGATCCCTCCTTTCATCCACTTTTACAGGTTGAAACTTGAGAGCTGAAAATGCCTTTTTATATAGTAGTATTTTACAAAACATAAAGGGCTACAGAAATGCTAAAACAACCTATAACAAATAATAAGTAAGGATCAAATTTAACCCTATTTACTTACATCACACTCACCATCAGCCATAAACCTATGTTTTTCCACGATAAACATTAGACAAATAGTATAATTACAAGAAAAAATTAGTAACTGCAGCACCAAAATCAGAAATATTCCTAATCAAAATTCAATGAAGATATAAAAATTACTGGAAAAGAAGGGACCAGGCGATTTCTTACGTTAAACAAATCAATGACCAATTCATCAGGGTTCGGTGAAAAAGCACTGTTGACGTATACAAACTGCAATATTAGGAAATAAAAATTGAGTGTGCACAGCCTTTTAGAGTAATAGATGATAAATATAATACATAATGACAGTTTACCAATGACTCCCTATGGAGCTGCCGGCGAAGAAAATCTATCACTTTAGCAAATTTATCAGTTCCTGCAATCTGCCATATCAAACATATATATAATTCATTTTTTCCGAATGGGTCAAAAAAAATTGTTATATAAATAGGCTCAATAATGACATTTAGACTTGAATTTTACACTTTGCGTGAGGTGCTCCTCAAACCTGCATTTTTTTATTTGCTAGAAAATGTGTATATATTCATATCAGCTGCAAGCACAGAAAATCTATACAGAAAAAAAGTTTGTACTCTTCTTTCCCCGCTATCAACACAAAAATCAGAGTTTAAACACTATGAGAGAATAACATGAATAGTACTGTACATATCAAATGGAAGGGAGTCTAGTTTAAACAGACAGAGGAAGACCTAAGAAAACTACGAGAAATTATAAAAAAAGATCTAGTGCTCTAGCTAGTTTGATGAAAAAATTGTTTTTTGATAGATCCCAATGAAATCAAATCATCCATGTAGCTAGTCCCACCTAGTGAGTGGAATATATGTTGTTGTTGTTTGTAGTAATAATAAATTGGCATAGTTTGACTCAACAAACACTAGTTCATCCTATAACTGAACTGCGTAGATAGTGAACTTCTGAAAGTTTAAAATTCAGCAATGGCTACCCTGTATTTGAGATATTTGAGAAAGTTCCCGTGAGTAATATTTCATATCACTCCTAATGTAGATGGTACAGGGAGGGAATAAGGACAAAACAAGAAAAAGAAAAATTTATATACAACAATATTGGTGAAGACATGAGAAACAAGAACATTATTTGATACACTTAAAAGTTGTATCTAGTATTGTCCTCAGAATGGTTATCATACCGCTCAAACATCTGTTTTCCCATAAGTTTTAACCAACAATAGTGAGATAAGCCATGAATCCCTGTGTCACCATAGCAAACCCAATAGTTTTAACCAACATTTGTTGAATGGTCCTCCTAGTCGGTTTGTGTTTTCCTAGAATTGGTAAGAGAAATGAGTGAATTTGGTCTATGATTTATGTTTTATGGCTGAATTTTGTTGGTGTATGGGGGGATTCTCGGAATTTGTGGGGCATGGATTTTGATATAATTCATGAAGTTGCTAAGTGACTGTATATGACAAGGCCTCTCATGTAATTCTTTGTGACATGGGCGTCCCGTTTTTTCTGAATTAATTAGTAAATTTTGCCTGTTCCAAAAAAAAAAAAAAAAACAAATCAATTCAAGCAAATTCTAGCAAGAACAAAAATCCCCATAATTTTAGGTTATCAATAAGTAGAAAATGTATAATCTCAACTCTCAATTCCGTTCACTGAACATGATGATCATCGTCTTTTGTCCTAAAAAATGCTATTGATAGCCTCTCAACTTCGACAGAACCACAAATTGAAATCTTCGAGTCAAACCAAACCATAATGTCATTCAGTTATTATCCTTATGCCCAAAAAGAATATGTTCACCTGATCACTTCCGACTCGGCAAATTTATATGAAGACTGAAATATAAGGTCTTATCTACAATTTAAGATGTAATGATGTAAAGATTAATTTGAGTTAACCTAACCAATTATGAAAATCCGAACACCCACGTCATTGAAAAGCATAAAAAACCCAGGCACAAGATTATCTCCATCATCAATTCATATTTAAGCGCCATCCCACTCGTCCACAAACACGAATTTGTAACAAATAAAAGCACAACTGACATCAGAAGATTTAAAAAAAAAAAAAAAAAGGAGCAAGCAAATGGTGTTAATAAACAATTTGTATAGAAATTTGGAGAAAATAAAACATCCCCATTAACGAGGAAGATCAAAAGGGAATACCTTAAACTTAGATTGCTTGAGAATAGGAGCATCGCCGGTGGCTCTGAGATGAACAACGACTGCAGCAAGACCCAAAAGTCAATTCAGACAAAAAACAAATTTTGTTGAGTGAGGAAGAACTATAATACCTTTACGAACAGAACTTGGTGATTCAGCAGCAGACATTGTCCTCAGTCACAGGAACGAACAAAGATGCGCGCTTCTCTTTCTTCTTCTGCTTGCGTTTGCTGCTGCTCCTATTAGAAGAGACTTAGTATCTTCTTATATTTAAAGATTAGATGTAAGATGGTATATTTAAGATTAAATCATTTAAATGAAAGATAGTAATTAAAAGTATTGACTTTTTAAAATTTAAAAATCTACTAAATATCTTTTTTTTAAAAATATCTATTTTTAAATTTTAAAATATCAATTTGTTAATGTTTAACTGCTAACTAGGTATCAACCATTTTCTTAATTAAAACTCTGTTTTTTAGTATTTTTTTTAATTAAGCCTAACCATTATAATTTTCATAGCTACTTATTTGTTGATTGTTTATTTTTATTCAATTTTAATTAAACATTTATTGATTGTTTATTTTTTATTTTTTTAATTATTTTTAACTTAATATATATTTCAATTTTTTAACAACTTTTTTTTTTTTTTAAGAAAGAAGCTCATTTTGGATTATTTGTTTATGTTTTTGAAAAAAATTACCAAAGGTGATTAGAAGTTATATAATAAATGAGATTTAAGTATCTTTTTTTTATTTTAAACTTTGATGGTGTATATTCTTAAATTTAATTATATAATTTTGTAAAAAATAAAAATTACATCGTATAATATCTTTTAAATTATTTTACCATTTTTGTAGAGGAGGATGTCATTGTTAATATTAGAATTTTTTCAAATATTTTATATTTATCAGTTCTGTATTTTAAGTTATTTCTTTTTTAACTATTGAAAAGTTAAAAATGGAATATAAATACCTAAAAAATGTAAAATAATAAACATCGTATCAAAAAACTTCAAGCAAAACCAAGATGTGCATTAGTTTTATAAAAAACAAAAATATCTGCACTATCTACTAAAAAAAATTCATTCATTATTTTTTATAAGTTAATTAATTTTTAAAAAATTATTGAGAAACATATTATTTTTCCAAAATACACCATTTGATATTTTGATTAAGAATGACTGATTACAAACTTATTATTACATCTAAATACTTTTTTTTACGTTAGAATTAAAAACAAACAACTAACTAAACTTCCTTAATATATCTAAATACTTTAATATGTGATTTTTGGAGAGTTATGTTTATATATAATAATAATAATAATAATAATAAATTTAATTAATATGCATTGTTAATATAAAAAATTTTACACTAATAATTAATTACAATAACATTTTATTTATGGTAAGTTTTTCAATTTTAAAAATTAATAATTTAAAATAATAATAATAATAATAATAATAATAATAATAATAATAATAATAATAATAATAATAATAATAATAATAATAATAATAATAATAATAATAAGATGAAGATGATATGATCAAACCCATTTTTAAAGATTGTGTATAATGATTAAAATTGTATACATTTACGCCACTGAATGTGTGTACTACACATAAAATAGTATATTAAATTATCATTTATTCATTAATGATATTCAAAGAAAAATTTAAACTACAAAAAATAATTACTATTTGAAATATATTTTTTATAGATTATTAAAAATATGAAGAAAAATATAGAAAATAATTATATGAACGAAAAAGAATATGCAAAAGTAAAATAATGTATAAAAAAGATGCATAGCAAAGAAATAAAAAAGACATCAAAGATTAATATTATGTGACAAAAAAATTATTTTCAAATTAAAACAATAGTCATGCAGATTTCAAATTGAAATTAAAAAAAAATAGAGTAAACTAAGGATTTTACAGTAAAATAATTAATAGTTAGTAGCACAGAAAGAGGAAAGAAAAAAATTAAAAAAGAAAAAAAAATTAGAAAGTGAGAAAAATAAATTAGAAAATAGATTAGATAAAGTAAAAGATAAGAAATGTAACAATATATAATAATAATATCAAAAGATACAATAATAAATATTTTTTTATAGAAGATAGTAAAATAGATAAAGAAGAAAACAAATGTATAAGCAAAATAATTTTTTAAAGATAAAAAAATATGAAATTTAAAAATTAGGTGAAGAAAATTGAAACTATAAAAAGAAGAATTTTGACTTTATCTTCACTCAAAATATAAATAAATTCGTTTATTAAATGTTTTGAGTTTTTCTTACCTTTCATTAATAATATCTAAATAACCCAAAAATAATAGTGAAAAATCGGTTTAATAAATACATTTACACATTCTAATCATTCTATCTTTCAAATTTAATAAACAAAATAAATTTCTAAACAACAGGTAAACCAAATTACAAATAAAAAGAAAATTATATAGTAAAAATTAAAACATGAAAATTAGATATTATTATTACTATTATTTTCATGAAGTTTTCAACTTCGAAAAACACAAAGAATACCAAATGTATAAAATGCTACAAAAATTCAAAAGATAGACTACCAAAAAACATTCAAATGATTTGGAGTAATAACAAAGACAAAAAAGTAGTTACACATTCTCGATCATTAGTCAAAATGTCAAATCAAATGATTGTGTTATTTTTAAGTTTTTTTTTTAAAGATGTATTTCAAAAATAGAAAAGTGTTAAGTAAAAATGTTATTTTTTTCATTTTTTATTTTTTTAAATGGTTTTTATTTAATTTAAAAAACAATAAAATTTTATTTTCATATTTCTATTTGTTTTTTATTCAATTGTCAATATCAATCACCACCTCTGACTATCAGCATCAGCTCTGATTGTCAGCATCTTCTGTCACCTCCGATTATTGGTCATTGATCGTCACTTTTGATCATCAGTCACCGCAACCTCCGATCACCAGTCACCGACTTCTAACTTCCGACACCAACAGCTGGTCATCGGCTATCAATTTTCGATATCTATAGAGAATTTTTTTTTTTTTAAGATTTGAAAACAATATTTTAAAGTTTGAGAACAATATTTTAAAGTTGAAAACAAAAACAATATTGATTTTTAAAATTTAAAAACTTAAAAATAATTTTTTTTTAAAATTTAAAAACTGAAAATAAAAAAATTATCTATAAATATATCTTTTTTTTCACATAGGGGAAGTTAGATATAAATATATCTTTTTTTTCACAAAGGGGAAGTTAGATATTAAGAGTCGCATAATGATAAAAATGTGTAGAACGCAATGTTCTATTCTTTTATGTAATGTTAAGATATTATTTTTTTTTATTTTAATTGGTATACACGGTCACCGTAGAGGTTTAAACTGACATTCAATCATAATCTTTTATTTATGGTGGTGAATTTGTTGATTTTACTCATTATTATTTTAAAAGTCACATAAATAAAAAATCATGATTGAATGTCAGTGTAAAAATCTTTTACAATGACAGTGTATACCAATTAAACTATATTTTATTTATAGATATATATCATTAATTTTAATTATATTTTTTATTTAAAATAAAAAAAAATATTTATAGAAAAATTTAATATAATATATAAATTTGTTTATTTTCTTAAAAAACATAAATTACACAGTATTGTCTTGTAATTAAAGACAAAAAAGTAATATGTTTTTGTCATTCACAACATTAAATTTTTATTTTTTTTATTAGTATTTTTTTTATTTAATTAAAGGTATTTATTTTTAAAGTTTAATATATATATATATATATAGTAAAAGTCTTGGTTTAATTTTATTTTTGAGAAATAGAAATAATATTTAGCAAAGAATTTATCTTATTCACTCAAGTGAAATAATATTTATTTTTATGTATTTTAATTTATATATATACATATTTATCAATCTATTGAGTCCGTACAAAATTTACGAAAAATATTTATTTTTATTATTATATTATAACATTTTTTGGTACCACTAGTAGAATTTATATTTTAAAATATTTTCAATTAATTTTTAATTTTATGATTTGAAAATGTTGATAATTAAAATATATTTTTTTTAAAAAATTTAAATTTATACAATATTTGAAATAAATTATGTATGTCGAGTAATGTGATTTTAATTTTAATGTTTCAATAAAGAAAATGCTTGTAGAGTTACTTAAAATATTAATGAGTTGCTTGAAGCAACCTTCCTATTAGATCAATCCTACATGACAATTTAAGTTTCTTAAAAAGTAGATGAGAGTTGCTTCACTAAACAACCTTTTCTTATGATTAAAAAAATTAATTTTTACCAAAATCGTACAAATTAATAATAATATACAACTGAAAAAAATTTAAAAATTAAAATATTTTTGGAGTTGCTTATAATATCTTCCATTAGACTAGAATTGAGAATGAGTTGTTTAGCAATTACATGAGATTGTAAGGATCACTAAACACTTCTTTTAATACAATAAGCAACTCATGAGAGTTGCTTTTATTGGAGATGCCCTTAGGACAAACAATTTTTTTAAAAGCAAATTTTGAACGAAAAATTATGGTAAATTATATGGTCGATTAGTAAATTTCCTAAAACTGACTGATATGTAGACTTATACACACATATATTTATAAAAAAAATTAAAAAATTATAATATTTTTTAAACTAACTAAACTATAATATAATGCTAAATATAATTATTTATAATAATCTAAAATACTATATAGTTTCAATATTAAAAGTTTAAAATATCACAATTTACGATAAAAATGTCACAATATTGACACAAACTAATAGTTAAAATGAAAAATTTGTCTGTTTAAACAAACTATGGGCCAAGCCCATGAGTTCACGTTAGCTTGCAAAGCTTGCGAGTTTTACAGATCAGACTCAAATTTTTCCTACAATTCTAATTCTTTAAAAAATGTTCGAAACTCGCACAAGCTTGGAAGGTCCTTAGACCAATGATTTGCAGGCTCGAGTCTTGATAATTGCCCCATATACCTAATTTAACATGGTATAAGAATAATTATCTTAATCTTTCATATTTAAGACATTGTTTTCCTCATTTTGTTATATAGAATAAATTTAGTTAAAAAAGTAGTCACAAATTACTTTTGTACAAATCTTACCTTTATTTTTTGTTTTTATACACAATTAGGTTTAGAGTTGGACTGAATCAAGGTTAGAAAGACATATTAATCCATTAGCAGGTAACTTTTTGTGGAGTTTCTTAGATTGGCGAGCAAGAATTTGAATTTTTTGTGAAGTAATTAAACGTTCTAGCGCCCAACGCTCAGCCACAGAGCACCCAGCAATGGCTAACAGAGAGTTCCAAAGTTTCGTGTTGCCACCACCCAATGCTTGTATAGTTAGCGCCCATTGGTGGTCTTGACTTTAGCCCCAAGTTGTTGAGTGCACCAGTATTCGTGTCGGTAAAGTATACAAGGCACTTTTTGTCAGAAAAGAAGGGTTTACTCATCTTACCTGACCTAGGGCATGGTCTAGAGGTATTTCCTTTGTCTATTCTCCATTTTTGTATTTCCCCTCCATTAGCAAGCTTCCCATCCCATCCCCATGGTTGGTGATAACTACCTAAATTACCTATTTTCACATAGGTAAAATAGAGTAGTTATCCTAATTCTTTCTTATTTGAAGCCTTGCTTTCCTTTTTTTTCTCTTAAATTTCGAATTCATTAGGAAGTTAGGTTTAAATTTATGCATATTTTATGTTTACTTCCCTATTTTAGTTGTTCTCAAACAGGTGTGAGAATGAGTGAAGGAATGGTAGAGAATTTGAGCTAATTCGTGTTGTGATAGCATATGGATGCCAAATGCTCACTTTATAGGTGCTTAACACTCAGGTCAGGTTTTGGGAAAACGTGAAATTTGCTGTCCAACGCCCACTCCATGGCCGCTAGGCACTCAAAAGGGCATTTTGTTTTGAAGAAGAGGGGTTACACACCTTGTTGTCGATGACATGCTCAACCCTATCTTTGTCCATCTTCATGCCCATCCATCCTGATGGTTAGCTAGATTTTATTATTTTGTTGAGATTTGATGTAGCTTTACCTGGATTCATTTGTATTTTGTGCTTTTAATCTAAGTTTATTATCCAATGTTAGTGTTCTTCTTTACTTTTCTCTTTATTATCTTTATATTTCGTGGGTTTTACTTGTTGAATAAGCTCAAGAGAAGATTTTGACTTCTAAAACGAGAAAAACTCCCAATGGGTTTTATTGTTAGAGGGAGTAAAATTCATTGGCCATCTTAAGCTCTTTTACTTAATGTTAGTTGTTTAGCTTTAGATTATGCACAACAGCGGTAGTCTAATACTCAAATAGCTTAGTTTGTTACTTGTGAGGGATCCAGGTTAAGAATATTTTTATTGGTGATGAGAACATAGGTAGTGAATGATGGTTTTGAGTTCATTTATCCATTTGAGGGATGGTTTAGTGAAATCAAACTCAACTGAACATCATACGTGTGACCACCATTTTTATTTATTTTCACATTTATTTACTTTATATTTAGTAGATAGTTAAATTTCCTTCCTTTCATTCGCACAAGTAGAAAGCTTTGATATTTCTGAGTATCAGCAAGTCCCTGTGGAATTGACCCGATACTTATCGGTCTCTACATATGACTGATACACTTGCCAGTAGTAGTGTAAAAAAATTTGCACTCATGAGTTGCCTAAGTTACTCATTTTTTGGAATTTGATGTAACTAATTCAACTCTTGTGTATATTTTGTTCTTTAATAAAACTTTATTGCTCAATGCTTATGTCTCTTCTTTTCTCTATACTTTATTGTTTTATCTTTGGTTGGTTTTACGTTTTGAATGTGCTTGGAAAAAAATTTTGACTTGTAAAATAAGAAGAGCAATCAATGAGGTTTATTGCTATGAGTGGACAAATGCACCTTCTCAATTTAATATAGTCACATACATGTGTGTTAAAATTTTATATTTTACACCTGTAACCTCCTCCCATATTTTCATGTAAAGATAAATAATTTTACTCATATTTTAATGTTTATACTTCTTATTTATGTGTTTGAACTCATTAATTTTTATTACTTTTTAATATGTTTATATCTGATTTAAAAGTTTGTTTTATTATTATATTTTTTTTAAAAAATTGCCCCCACTAGTCTTGGATCCTAGATTCGCCTGCTAGGAATAAAGTAAAATTCATTAGTCATCTTGAACTCATTTTTTTAATGCAAGTTGTTTGACTTTAGGTTATGTAAGAAATTGATAAATTAAATCTAAAATAGCTTAGTCCCTAGTTATAAGAAATTAAGGTTATGGTATTTTTATGGGTGATGAAAATATGAGCACTAAACAATGATTTTAAGTTCATTCATACATTTGAGTGAAGGTTAGTGAAGTCAACATTCAACCATATTTCCAACCCTATAATAACCCTCTTTTATTCACTTGTTTATACTTTTATTTCAATATTGTCTTTGTAATATTGTTTTTCTTACCAAGTATAAAGTATTTAATTAAATTTGTATAATATCAAACAAATCATTGTGGATACGACCTTGTTTACTCCTCTATGTTGTATTACACGACTGATGTACTTGTCAATCAGAAGAGATCTTTCAATAAGTCCATATACCTACTCCTAAAATTTTGAGAAAGTTTTCTTCAAAAGAAATATCTTTGCTTTAATCATCTCTATTTTTCAAAAAAAAAGAAGAATTAATAAGGTATGTATTTAATATGAATTTTGGATACTCTGATATTATTAAGTAATTATATGATATGTGTTCTTATTGCACATTCATAAAAATACATTTTTTATCAAATAATAAAGATTCATCATGATTAGTAAAATGATCCACGAATATCTGACAAAAACTATTTGGTTCTCTCTTCAATATATGATCATATGTATATCGAATTATCGATCATGTTACATGACATTTGACAATATTATAAGATTCAAGAGTTCATGTTTTCGAACCATGTGTCCATAATGTTAATATAATTATTTCAACATGCTCCTTTAGTATAACGAAAAATTATGCTAATGCTTACTTAAAATTGAAAGATCACTAATGTTAACAAATAATCTGATTAAAATGCATCTCAAGAGGAAATATTTTTAGAGTTTAATAGGTATACACAGTTAGTGTAAAAGATTTTTATCTGTCAATCATGACTTTTTATTTATGTGACTTTTAAAGTAGTAATGAATAAAGTCAACAAATCTACTATGAATGGAGGGTTGTGATTGACTGTCAGGGTAAGAATTACATTGACAATGTATACCAATTAAACTCATATTTTTATATCATTATATTTTATTAATCAAAGATATATTATTGTTAACTTTTATAATAATTATTTGAGATTAATCGGTATACACTTTACACTAACATTTAATCCCAACTTTTTATTCATGGTAAATTTGTTGACTTGACATTTAATCTGAATTCTTCCTTCATGCTAAATTTGTTGACTTTACTCGTTACTACTTTAAAAGTCACATACATAAAAAGTCACGATTGAATATCAATATAAAAATCTTTTATACTCCCATTATATACCAATTAAACTCTAATGATTTTACTTAAAAAACCACACCTGATGTGATATATAGAATATTATCACGTTTAAATTACTTAAAATCGACCCTAAGTAAAACATTTTCTTAAAATAATCAACAACTTCTTTTTATCTTTCCACCAGACAAAACATGCATGAAGCAGAAAAGAACTTTTAATAAAACCACTTTATGTCTATTATAATTAAAACATTCCTAATTAAACACGCCAACGCTAGCTCTAGCATGTATATATTCTTTGTAGAAAAAAATAGGAAGAAAAGAGTCTTGGTTAAAACCTTGGACCTCTTTGAAATGTAAGGTAACTCATTCCACTATATCAAATGTCATGTTTAATTTTATTTTATAATTTAAATTTATTTAAATTTTAATTAATCTTAATTTTAAAGTTGATTAAAATATAAATGTAAATATACAACAGTAGGATTAAAACTAAAAGTTAAAATTAAAAACTAAAAATTTAATTTATATATTTATTAATTATTTATTAATAATAAATTCCTAGGGATTATAAATTAAAAATTAAAACTAATAAAAACATAAATTAAAATTATTAAAAAGTAAAACTAAGAACTAAAATTAAAATATTTCAATTTAAATTTAAATTTTAATTCTTAATTTTAATTTCTATTTTATTTTTAATTTTAGTTCTTAGTTTTATTTAAATTAAAATTTAAATTAAATACATTATTTTAATTCTTAAGTTAAATTAAAATTTAATTTTTAATTTAAATTACTTGAGAAATAAAATTAAAAATAAAATACAAATAGAAATTAAAATTAAGAATTAAAATTTAAATTAAAATGTAAATAGAATTTAAATTTAAATTAAGAATTAAAATTATTAAAAAAATTTAATTTAAATTTTAATTCTTAATTTTAATTTCTATTTTATTTTTAATTTTAGTTCTTAGTTTTATATTTTAATAATTTTAATTTATATTTTTAATTAGTTTTAATTTTTAATTTATAATCCTTAGAAATTTATTATTAATAAATAATTAATAAATATATAAATTAAATTTTTAATTTTTAATTTTAAATTTTAGTTTTAATCCTAATGTTGTATATTTACATTTATGTTTTAATTAATTTTAAAACTACCATTAATTAAAGCTTAAGTAGATTTGAATTGCAAAATAAAACCAAATTTTACACTTGGTGTACTGGAATGAGCTATTGTACATTACAAAGACCTTTTTCTTTCTACATTTGTCTAATTAAAATTGTTATGTCATCAGAATAATTAACTCTTAATTACGTCACGTCACTAATTACCAAAGTCAACGGTTTCATTTTGATGAAAGGACAATCTGTTAACATTTTATAAACTTGAAGGACAAAACTGAAGCAAAGATTCAAAAAGGGTAAAAATTTAATAAGAACTAAAATTGGGAAACAGCAAATATAATTTATCCTTTAAAAAATGAATAAACTATAACTTCCTTACCGAGAAGTTTTTCTTTTTTGTCGTGATTCATATTGGAATAGCATTGCCTCAAAGATTCCCAAAATTGGTGATGCTAGACAAAAGATGAGAAGATATCAATGAGTTCAGTGTTAATGTTATTCAACGGTTACAGTTTGACAATGCATGGTGGAATCATATATATGTGGAATATTGGAAGGTCTCTTGAATGGAAAAGCAGGTGAACTATTTCATATATGAATGAAGTAAGTGCAGGCAGGCTACATGTGTTTCTACACCAAGTATGGTAGTGTACTAAGTTTATATTTCCTTATTAATTATCACGTACATCTATTCAACGACTAGTTATTAATTTGAACATAAAGCTACATTTGGTGATGCTGTTGTCAATTTGTTCTCTTGCTGCCTAATTGTTTGTTGGTGCCGATGGTTGTGGTGCATGTGATCTGTGTCTCTGTTCATAAAGAGGATGCATGACATGCGCTAATGCTAATTCTATTTTTCTTTTTATCAGCTAAACAGTTTTACATTAATGTTTACTTATAATTATTTATTTATATAAATTGATAAAAGTCAAAATTTACTGTATATAAACTTTTACTTAACTGAGTATATTAATTAAAATCAATGTCAATGCATGTCTACATATATTTTTTTAAGTATTTCAGCACTCCTTTTCAACATCATTGTTTTCTTTACCAATTAAAGTGAGAAAGACCATAAATTACTTCTTTCTTGTCGCTTCATATAAAAAGCATTGTCATCTCTTGATTAGCCTGAAAGGAATATCTAGCTTTTACAAACGACAAATCAGTGGACAACGAAATCAAGACATTACCTTATATATATTCCTTTTTTTTTCGAATTTTTAAAACAAAAATAATATTATTAGCCTATTTATTAATACATCACCTTTTAATGTTCTAATTTTGTTCTCCACGCTCGCGTCCTACATAAGTTATTCGATCCCAACCTAGATATTATGGAAAAAACCCAAATAAACTTTATTATATATCAACCACACAACAGAAACTGTTTATTTCAGACAGAAATGATGTATATATATATATATATATGAGTGCCTCATTATATCAAATATCCCATCAAGACTTATAATATATAACTGAGTATTTAACCATAATTTTCCTATTTCTTTTCATCAATTACCTTATTTGTAGAAAAAAGATAACATAAAAGTTAATTAGTGTAAAATATCACATTTTAAAATCCAAAATACAAATAAAGCGGCTTATAAGGAGGATTGAAACTGGATAGATCAAGTTTATTGAAAGAGATGTAACATGATCGTGATGCTGCTTGAGTTTTATCTGTCAATGAAAAGAAACATTTATATATGCATATGCAAAACATATGAGTCTATAATTTTACAATCAAAAGAAATCTTTTCAGCCAAAAACATTTTCTTAAAAATAAACAAAAAATCCAAAGACACGCTGAACTTATTGGTCTATATAGCTTTCTTACTTTTTTATTACTTCAGACTTGAGAGCCAATCAAATCCGGACTCCATAAATGTAGTGACTGGTAGAAAATCAAAATTTGTATCATACAATGAATCACCCCAAGGGAACTGAGTGGTATCACTGGATGATTTTGGAGATACATAGCCTCGGTCGACTATGCTAGGGTTACCATTATCTTCCAGTATCTTATTTTCCTGACAACAATATGATTCGGGCAAATCCTTCTGAAGAAGCTCCGAGAAGAAATTTCCATCCATCTCAAGGTCTTCCATGAAATCCAACACTGGGTCATTCTTAATGTCTGAAGATGGAGACACTGAAAATGCCTTCATTTTGTTATCACCAACATTGCTCTTGATAATCATTTCATTATGCTGACTAATTTCATTAGTGACTGTGACCTTGGTCCACCTTGTTGCTTTAGTCTGAACAAGACATGAACCGTTATCATAGTGCCACTCAATGTTTTTAACGTTTTGATCTTGTTGAACTGTGTTTAAAATGCTTCCTGCTGCACCATTTTGAAGTTTCCTTCCAATATTGGTGTTCCAATAATTCTTGATTTCATTGTCTGTTCGTCCTGGAAGCCGTCCAGCAATCAAGGACCACCTAAAATTCATATATGTACATATATAAACTATTTCTCTGTACATTCATGTGTAAGAGAAAGATATAATTAAAGAGAAAAAAACTAAATGTAAATTTACGGGAGTGCTATATAGCACGATCCAATTGTCCCATGAAATGCAAGAACACTTAAATACACGACTGTCGTCATATCTTAAAATAATTTTTAACTAATAATTAAAAAAATGTATAGAATAGATTTTTCAAAAGCACACACGTTCATGTTAATTATACGAAAGATGATTTCGTACGAATTAAAAAATCTTGTATACACACGTACCTGGCATATAGTATTACATACAACTAATCACAATATTTAACAATTAATTAAAAAAAATTACGGTGTGAAATTTGGTGTTGATGATTTTTCCACTTTTGTATAAAGTGTAATCATAAAAGAAAATATTGAGAAGCCATGGTGCTGTACGGTATAGAAGCTGAAACAGTGCCATTTTTAATTTTTCACACAATACTTTTTTATTTTAATTAATTGTTAAATTGTGCTCGGTTGTATGTAATTGTAATGTGCTAGGTATGTATCTATACACGATTTGTTTCGAAAAACGTAATTAGCATGATCTGGTCAAGTCAATAGATGTATAAAAGTTAATTACGCATATACTTTAATTCTTCTCAACCGAACAGGTGAAGTAGTGGTGGATGGAAATCATAAAGGTTAGAAGCTGGTCATAGATTAAAGTTAGGCTGAAAAATACATTTATGTCATTTTACGACTAGTAGTATAATCCTACTCATTACTAAGTTTGCCTTATCATGTTATTTCTTGAATGGATGTTATGGATAGAGATACTCCACCATCAAATAAGCTTAGTCTTATCCTGTAATATGCTAAAGAAAACTAATAATTTTTTTTTTATATACCTGTTTCCAAGAAGATTGTGAAGCCTGATTATAAGGTCCTCTTCATCATTAGTAATGTTGCCTCTTTTGATGCCAGGTCTTAGATAATTCAACCATCTGAGCCTGCAACTTTTCCCGCATCTCTTAAGACCTGCATGAAACCATTACATATAAGAAAACTACTATACATATATACATGTAAGTTGAAATTAATTAAACTTTTTAAAGTGCATATTTTCTAACTGAATCAATTTATGTGTATATATGCATGCATTTCACCTGCTCTCTTGGGCAAGTGTCTCCATTTTCCTTCACCATGAGTGCCAATGTATTCTGTCAGAATTTTATCTTCCAGAGCTGTCCATGCTCCTTTGTTCAAGCCTTCTTTAGAACAGCAAGGACTCCTTCCCATCTCTTTCAGCATGTGCAAATTAATTAGTTGTAAGTGTGATCACGAGAGTGAGAAAGGTACCATATGTTGGTAACTGAGGGGTGCTCAATCACGTATATGCTCTATATATAATATGCATAAATACATTATTCTTATTAGGGAAGACCCAAAAGGAAACATATCTGGGTCTCCACCAACAATTATTTGCTCGTTAAAGAGCTTATATGTTTCAAATCTGCATCCTTCGAAGGGGGCCACATAAAGTTTCTGAAAACGTTTTACCGATGAATACAGATTAGCTAAATGCAAAATAAAAGAAAATTCGTAAGTAAATACACCCATCTGCCATTCATGGACATCACTTGTAGCTACTTTCTATCTAACTTTCCCACGCTCTTGAAAGTTTGTTGGATATCAAGTATCTGAAAAATTTAAGGAAAAAGCAAAATTTTATTTGTAAAACCTTAACTTTGTATGGATTTTAAGAGAATTAATTATAAATATTTTTATTTTATTTTTAAAAAGAAAAAAAAATGTTAAATAAAACTAAAGAAATGATGGCGCCTCAGTTCTGTTTCATTGGATATCAACCCAATATCCATACCAGACTGTTATCAAACATGGGGTATACTTTTCTATTCAAGTCTCACGTTAGAAAATAGAGTCACGATACATCCATTTAATTTAAATACCTATTAATATTTTTTTTCTCTTGTATTATCAAATTATAAATCCTATCATATTTTATATATTTATTTTTTATATATATCTTATCAAGTGATAGACAATATAGAACTATTGAAGTATACTAGTATCATCTTTCTAAAAATTATTTCCGTACAGCAGTAATAAAATTAATTTTATAAAATTGATTTAGAAATAACATGATTTATATTTAAATGTTTTTATTATAACAACAAGTTAAAAAGTAGAATTTAATGTAAAATTTTTTATTCAACATAAAATTTATTTAAGATTGTTTTAACACAGAATCAATCAATTTTAATGTTATAAAGTTTATCTACTCAAAAAGTACACATGCATGGAAGAAAAGGAAAAAAATGTGATATAATAAGTGTGAATTCTTCCACCAATTAAACATTTATTTATAAAATCTTTACATAATACACTTTTTAGAAAAGCCAAAAACCTTAAGTGTGACTAACCCTAAATCGAGTAATTATTCTATTGTTTATATTTACCGGAGGTGGTAGAAGGATGCCGCGGTGCACAGGCACTTATGAACAATTTAGTTACATTTATGCTGTTAGTTTTTAATGGAAAGACCCTTAAGACCTAATGTTTCATAACTTATCTTGTGACTGTTCCCAATTTGAAAAACCTATTATATTGGCAAAAAGAAAAGAGTTGAGGCGGTGTAAGGCTGGGGTGTGTGTGCAGAGTTGTGAGGATGGGGTATCACCGTGTTGTGTTTATGGGCAGTGTGATGTTGGGTCTTCACTCGTTGGTGTTTGTCTTTGTGCACTGTGCAGTAATATAGGGCTTCGTCGTTCGTGTTTGGGTAGCCATGTTATGGGAATTATCGTTTCAAGTCAAGCACGAAAAGGAACCTATATATAAAACTAGAGATCCACCTTATTTGATTTAATTTCCTTTTCGTCTCTCTTCCTCAGTTATAATTATAATTAAGTATAATAGAACAAAAAGAGTAGTGCTAGAATCAAATTCTTTTGGGCTAAAATTGGTTCTTCATTGTTCTCTTTATTGGGTGTTATTGACGTACCATTTGTCTCTCTCATTCTAAAGTTTTAGATGATCGATCCATGAAAATAATATTTTTGAACAAGAAATTTTTAACAAGGCTAAAGAAAAAGTTAGAGACCTCATAATTCAAGTTCAATATCTCCATATGAGACTGGATGGTTTCAGATAGATCTACTCAGAAGATAGTTGAGCTATTCTAAGAAAACGATATTCTAAGGGAAGTCATATCTAGGTCTGTAGAAGGTTTTGATAGACTGAATTTTCTAATAAAGTTTTCTAGAAAACATTCTCATAACTCAACTGAGGATTAGGTTTCAATAATGATGAGATTCTCAAAAAAGGAATTTTGTATGAGAGAATGCTATACTTCTAGCAAGAGAAAGCAAGGTCAAATTAGACCATCTAGAACTAACAAAAAAGGATCCAAGAGATTTTGAGTATTTTTAAAAACCTGATAATTCATGTTGCAGATTTGCTTAACAACATGAAGAAGATATATACCTGTCATGGTACCCGGATAATTAGTGGGTCTGCTCACGACATATGACCGGAGAAAGGTCTATATTCCTAGACTTGAAGTACAAGAAAGGAAAGCCAATCACATTTGGATAAAACCAGAAGGGCAAAATCACAGGGACAAGTATAGTAGGTATGCATCTGTTCTTGTGCATTAAAAATGTTCTTCTGCTAGATGACCTACAACATAATCTACTGAGCATAAGTCAATTACGTGACGATAGATATAATGTTTCTTTTGATAAAGAGGTCACTGTATAGTCAAAGGTAATAATGAGATCGTAATTTTTACTAATAAAAGGTAAGGTAATCTGTAAAAAATATATCTTAATGAGATTCAGTTCACAAGGTTACTTGTTTAGTGTCTGTCAAAGACAATCACTGGGTTTGACATAGAAATTGCGGTCATGCTAGCTTGAGATTAATCTCAAAGTTGTAGAAGCTTGACCTACAATTTCTTTAAAAAACCTCTTGAACTGCTTCGCATGGTCCAACAAGAACTATACTAGATAAATGGGTTAAGTTCTTGAGCCATAAGGACGAGTTTTTTGAAGTTTTTTATAGATTATGTCAAAAGATTTAAAGTGAAAAAGTTTATCTATTGTTTTTCTTCTAAGTTATCATAAAAGGGAATGTAAAAATAAACTCTTTGAAAACTTTTGCTATAAGCATTGAAATATTATAGAGTTGAGATTAAAATATCCTTTTATTATTCAGCAATTCGTCTAAACAACTCTTTATCATATATGTTGTATGTTAGAGAGGGTGTGAGCTATATATGTAACTAGGTTCTAGTATGTATAGGGGTTAATTAGTCGTGTATTTAATGAATTAAAGTGAAAATATTTCAAATTTTGCTGTTAAACCAATGAAGAAGAAATTTAAAAGATAAAAGAGGACAGAAGAAAAATTATAGAACTGGGAGCTTAACAAGTCTCCAAAATCACATGTACGAATGAGTACATTGTACAGCAAACTTGGTTTTTCTCAATTTTCTGTACGGTTGACACGCGCCTCCGGATTCGAATGGTCAAAAAGGTATACCACACCAGTCAAAATACAATAATACTACTGTCTCATGCCGCTTCTCTAAAGCCAAATATCTGAAAACTATAAACATGCAAAGTGAAAAACTTTCCATGATGACGTTTTAGGCATAAACAAGTCTAAGTCTATGTTTTGTGGTTCTATCAAAATTTTCAATTAATTAAAGTAAACAGGAAAAGTATGAGCTGCATAAATGTTAGTGTTACTGTTGATTTTATTCGTTTTCTGTAATCAATCAAACAAGCGTTTAGAACCGGTATGTCTTTGCTAGCTACCACTAAAATGTTGCGCTAAATTTTTTTAAATAAGATTTTGAATTTAAATTTTATACAAATATAATATATGTGGTTTCAGGGTAAAATAACATAATGAATATAAAATTATGGTGAAATTGTGTAAAACAGTATAATTAAAATGTTAATCAATTATTTTTAATAAAGATTGAATATATATATATATATATATATATATATATTGATACAGTAAATATATATTTCATAGTAATAATATGTTTAAAAGTAATATATATATATATATATATATATATATATATATATATATATATATATATAGTTTTAAATGCTTCCTTAAAAAACATGTTTAAAATACATATGCCATTTCACTTTCATTTTCATTAATATAGATGCTATAATACTAGCAAGTTAAAAGTTCTTTGGGCCCAAAACTTTTATCTAACAGGTGAAATAAACGTACATGGATGATTTGTATTAATTCCTAATATAATCACGGTTTAACCCATAAACAAAATTGACTTCTTGTTCGGAAATTTGACTATTAATTTAACCTAAAAATTGACTGACGGTTAAATGATTTTGTGCAGTAATTAAAAATTGTAAGGTGTTGACCGATCAATTTAACATAAAACGAAATCTCGTCCGATCAAATTTAATTAAATTAGAATTATAAAAAAATAAATAAATTAGTAATTTATCAACTTAAGTTTTTTAAAACTATTTTGTTTTTTATAAAACAGGAAATAAAATAGTAAAAAAAATATTAAAACATATATTTTTTTTCAAATAAAATAAAAGTAAAATTACATATAAAATTTGTTTATAAATGATTAAATGTAACTCCTAGAAAGCTAAAAAAAAATAAAATTAATAACTCATAATCTACATCACTGCATTTTTCAACTTATCTTCAATACATAAATAATATATAAACTTTGAATTGTATTGTCAATTTTTTATTATACATCCTTTGAATTGGTTTATAGATCTACCTACAGATTTTCAAAGTTCAAATTTGTAATCCGATCTGTATATGGTCAGGTTTAATTGAATTGGATCAAAATTGATCCGATTAGGACTGGACCGATTCACAAATTTAATTGAATCAATTTTGATTCACAGATTGATCAAGATTTATGAACATCCCTGAAAAATTGTTTGATTATGTTTTGAATTTTTACAAATTAATTTTATTATATGTGCAGAATTAAAGTTAAACAGATAAGTTTTTGAAACTTAATGTTTATTACCTAAAATAAATCATATGAAAAAATGGTTCTTTTGTTTGAGAATTTTCAGTTATGAAACTCTTGCCCCCAAAAATGGTGATCATGTAAAATCCTTTTCTATAATAATGATTTCATAAGTGAACTTTGTCATCTCTTCTCCACCTAAAACCTTAAGACATCATAATGATTATGAGTGTCTTCAATTATATAGTGTCTAATCTATTAATGCCTACCAATGTGGGACTTCTCATCACATTTGAACTCAATAATCTCACCCTCAAGTGTGAATGTCCTCCAAATGGAAATTTCCTCCAACGTCCTATAGACAAAACCACTTATTGAGTTTTGATAAGAAGATCACAAAACAACTCTAGAAAGTCTCAAGAGAAATCACTCCAAGAAAATGAAAGAGAAAACTAGAGTTAAAAAGCAGAGAAATATATTATATTTATAATCAAGAAATAACGCAAAACCATCATATTTACTATGATTGTTACAAAAGGTATATATAGGTTACAAAATAGACTCACGTAATCTATAGACAAAAATATTGATAGTAACAAAAGCTACTATAAAGACAATCACCATTTGGTTCCTATAAACACCATAGATTCTGCTTCAGCTTATACAACGATTTCTTTAGTGCACTCATTTTCGTCTAATCCTCAATGAACCCCTCCGTTTATTCACATAGATGGTCTCCTCCAATCTCCATGCATAAAAGTTGTTTTGATTTCTAATTGTTCTCACTACTAGGAATGACAATAGGTTGTGCTGGGTACACAGATAGTTGTTACTCATTACCCAACCCACCACAAAAAAACTCGTACCTGCCACCCACTTTAAAACTTGATAGGTACCCATTGTAAAAATACCTGCTAGTATTCCTAGAATTTTTTTTTTAAAAAATATTATTTTTTACAAGTTTTATCAAATTTTTTTGTTGAAAATCTAGAAAATTATATTATTTTCTACATGATTAACAAAATCTAAGCATAGATTAATATATATATAATATTTAATACAAACAGAATCTTCCTCTTACATTACTGATATTTTATAAAAGTAATTTTATTAATTATGTACTTTTCATAAAAATAATAACATTAATAACATTGAAATTTAAGATTAATATTTTAAGTTGATTTATTTCATAAAAATATTATCTTCTTCAAATTAAATATATATAGTATTTTAATTTAGCAAGCAACAAGTATGGGTAGTATGATACTTGTACTTGTATCCGTTTAGAAGTAAGTAGAAAAAATTCATACGGCGAGTACCCATTTAAATTATTCGTGTAAATATTTTTATGAATTTTTCTTGTATATGTGATTTTTTTTTATCATATCTACTAGATGTAGACCATAGTGGGTTACAATTAATAATAAGATCCTTATAGAACAATGTTTCACATAAGAGAGAAGATTTCCTTGTAATCTACTCCTTCAACTTGTGTAAAGACCCAATTGCATCTGAGTACTCTCTGATTATTTGGTAAGTCTACAAGCATCCATGTGTGATTCTTCTCAAGAGACTCAAGCTCTTCCTTCATGGCACACTGTCATTTTTCACTCTCTTGTGCCTCCTTGGAGTTTCTTGGATCTTATTCTTTTATCTCTTTAGCAACACTAAAAACACAACATATGAGATAAGCACATCCAAACATTTAAGTAGGCTTGATAATCCTTTTTTACATATAATATTTATAAATAGGATGTTCTAATCTAGAGTTAGACACTATTGGTTGATTGTCATCATCTACCTTTGCCAGACTGTCTTGTCTGAAGTTACTAGTAGATGACTCCACCTCAACGTGAGTCTTCTCCTTGCCTTTTTTAGAGCTTCCACCAAACATACCCATTATGGTCTCATCAAATGTAATGTGCTTGTTCATGATACATTTAGTCAATCGCAACTCCAACCTCCACAATCTATATCCCTTGACTACTTTAATATGTCCACGGAAAGTACACTTCTCAACTCATACTTTTAGCTTATCCTGTTTAGCATGTGCAAATGTGAAGGTTTGAAATACCCTCATATTGGAGTAATTGTTGGCTTTCCACTCCAAAATTCCATTGACATCTTGAATTCTAGAACAGATGATTATCACCTATTTATATCATATACATCACAATACTGGAAGCTCCTCCTAAGAAGACGTTAGTAATACCTGCTCCCGAGAGCATGTACGTCACTCTCTCTAAAATAGTCTTGTTCATCCTTTTAGCAAGTCAATTTTGCTTAGAAGCCCCCGTAATAATCTTATGCCTTTTCACTCCCTACTTCCATTGTCTATTTTTAGCACCTTTGGTTTGTTCCCCTGTTGATTCTCGATCTGGGTATACCATTCCTTGAACCACTAGAACGTTTCTATTTTGTTCTTCATAATCTAGATCCAAACTCTCCTTATGAAATCATCGATGATGTTAAAAAGTAAGACCTTCCACCTTGAGTCTAAGTTCTTGATGGACCCTACATATTTACCTGAACATACTCAAATGGTTTGTTGGATGTGTGCTTCCTGTAACATCCAAAAATTTTAATGGTAAATAATATTGGAGAATATATGACATGTTGTGTTGTTTTTAGTTGCGTGTGAATCTAATTATTCTTTTTATCAGTGTGTTTGGAATTAATTTTCATATACAGAGGAAATTAATTATTTTAAGTTGAGAATAAATTACTCTAGAATATGAGTTTAATTAATTACTAATGATACAAAGATAGATTAATTAATTATGGTTTGAAGGAATAATTTGCTGTGATAAAAAATTTAATTTTAGTTTTTCTTTTTAGTAATAATTAATTCAATGTGAGTAATTTATTTTAATTACAGTTTGGGAGTATTAAATTAAATTCATTAATAACAAAAAAAGAAAGAAACAAGTCAGGTTTATATAGAAAAGAGTAAATAAAAGAGATAGAGATGTGATCATTATTCATCGATGTGACTCTATCTCTATCCTTTATTTAAAATTTTTTCTCTCACCTCACTTCCACTCCATAGTCTCACGAACGACAAGTGAAATAAGCCATTTTTTTATTTCAGTTCCAACAATTTCATCTTCTTCGTCTTCTCACTTATTTCTCCATTTCCACTCTAATCCAAGGTAAGAACTTCAAATATTTGAGTTTCCCTTTCTTTAATCTTTGATTCTTTTGTCTTAATTCCTTTTGCTTGCTCAATCTTGTTCACTTTAAGAGAAACATGTGCTAGAACTCACTCTCATATATTTTAACCGAATCTCTTGAGATAAAGGGGTTGAACCCAGACTTTGAACTCTAATTTGTTTTATTTTCCTAAAATAAAATCTGTCACATTTTTGCTACTTTCATACTTCATTTTGCTAGGTTCTAATTGTTATTTTTAGATTTTAACCTCAAAAATGGATTCATTGGTTATAAAAACCTAACTTTAGGCTTAAGAATCACCTAAAACGGAGTTTTCTAGTAAAAGATAGGACTAAAACAAGTTTAGAGTTCTTTTTTAAAATTTCCCCTTTTCAATCTGACTAGGAGCTAAATGGGAATTTTATTTTTTGATTTAGATGTTGGAAATGATAACCTTATATGTGAAATTATATGTTTACTCTTTTCATAAGAAGGATCAGTTTAGAAATTTTCCACACTACATGGGTTTTTTGCAAGATCAGGTAGTGTTATGCTTAAACTTGAATTGATGATTGTATGATGAAATAATTATTTTTGAAACTCTATGATAATTTCCTTATATAATACGGGTAAGAGTATGACCTCCGATGTGAGTTTATTTCCTGTATACATATATATTGAGATTTGCGCGTGTTAGCTGAGTACAAGGGTGTACAATCCTTGGCATCCTAGTTAGAATGATATATTGTTGTGGTGATGGAAGCTAATTTATTTGAATTGATTATTTGGATCATGTGGGGTGTGTGAATTTACAGCCCTTATAATGACTATTTATTGTAGGGATAATTATTCCTTTTTAAATTGTTAAACGTTGATGTTGTTGGTAAAAAGTTATAGTGGTTGTTGTACAGAAAGGATGAAAAAATACAGTTTATGAGAAAGAAATATGATTTACAAGAAAGAAATACGGTTTATGAAAAATAAATATGATTGATGAGAAAGAAATATGGTTTATGGGAAAAAATACAGTTTACAAGAAAGAAATACAGTTGATGAGAACGAAATACAATTGATGAGAAAGAAATACGGTTAATAAAAAAGAAACTATGGTGGGACATGTAAGAGGAATTTTCAAAGAAAAGTTTTTCAATTTGAATGAAAGATTGAATAATTGTTAAATTGGGTTGTTCTTTAATTACATGTTGGTAGTGTATATATATATATATATATATATATATATATATATATATATATATATATATTTTTTTTTTTTTTTTTTTTATTTATACATTGACATATTGTATATCATATATTTATATATGTTTGTTGCATGAGAGTTTTGGAGAGTGGGGGAGACTGACCCTTGCAACCAACACTTTTCAAGTTTGGAAGACACTGATTTTGATATTCTATAAGACTATGTTGTTAGATGTATACTTTTGAGGATGGTACAGTTGATCAACAGTATTTAGGTAGATGATTGCTCTGAAACTTGGAATTTTAATATTTTGTACTTATTCAGTCATCTCAACTTTATTTATTTATTTATTAACTATGTTTACTATAAATATTTTGATATTTATGTTCTCTCGACACTTCTTTAAAATTTTCTTTATATTTGTTGACCATGTAGTTTTCGTTTAGAATATATATATAACACATACATTTAATGATTATAAGAGTATATGTATATGATTTAAAGTGAACTTGTTAAGATATAAAGTTTTGCAAAATATTCTTTGTATGTTTGTCTTGAAATCAAGAAATATTTCACTGAAATAAACCTTTGTTATAAAGAAGATTGATAGCTAAAAATGTATTTGAAAGGTTTTATTGTTGTGAAAAAATTAATGAACATTTTGTAAGATAACATAATGCATAAAAATTTAATTGGACCTAAAATGGTATAAAAAAAAAGTTCTTTATTCTAACAAGAGGTGATGTATGTAGCCTCATGTTTTAGGGTGTGTTACACTTACTAGTTTCAGAGTGCATCATATGAGACATTTCCAAAACACAATGGTCATAAAAATCTAGCTTTGCCACTTATCACTCATTGGAAGCTTCTACTTCTCAAGCTTAACCAAACCCCCCTGGCTAAAACGGTCCAACCTTAAATGCTATAATTTAGCCTTATATTACATTGTTCGACTAGCAACAGACGCGTGAACAATGACGACAATGACGACTAAATCGTTTAAGATGTACAAACTATTGCACTTTTCACCTTTAACAACTACATATGCTATGTTAAATACCTTCATCATCCATGCTCAACCTTGGTGGAATAATCCAAAACATCAAACATGCTTATAGACAGAAGGTTCCTTCTAACCTTCGAAACATACCTCACCCCTTGCAACAACATCTCTCGATTGTCAAACATTTTGAGTTTGATCATCCCTGTAATACCCTTCTACCTCAAACACTTTATTTGTTAATTACAAAATAATATAATTTTTTTTATTTAAAATACTAAACTTTGCACTTAGGTACCCATTAATAATTAATTTTTCTTATAAAAAATGTTTATATCCACAACAAGTTTTTAGAATAATTAAAAAATCTATAAATCATTCATCCACACCATAACCTCCTCTTTTAATTAGGATGGAGACTCCCTCTTCAGCCTTAGTAATTCTTCTCATCTCATAATTCTTATTTTATAAACTTAGCATTCCTAACCTTGAACGAGTAAATAAATAACTAATTTACAGATAATATCTATGAAATTTAAATAAATTTTAAAGATAAAACAATATTTTTCCTAAACAAACACTAAAAATTTAAAATTAAAATAATTTAAATTATTTCCCAACAATCCTTCCCTAATTAAGATTCTCGATCCTCTCATATCAATTGTTAAGATAAAAAACACATAATAAATATCTTTATTAATATTTATAAGAAAAATACACCATTGATAAAAGGTAGCACCTAAAACAAAAAACAAATGATAATGTTATTTTATTTATGTAATTCTCACCTCATGCGTATGATTCTTCTAATCTTCTTTTTAACGTGATTCACACATCATGCTTAAATTTATGACAAAGTTTTTGAACTACTCAAAAACTTGCAAACCCTCTCTTCTTTTGTTCACATGATTTAAAGTTTATGCATATATCCATGCAACTTTTGTTTTTTGAACAATTGAAAAACCTGAAAGCATCTCTCCACGTCATAACCCCAATCTTGGTGTTAATCCCCTTTTCTTAAAGATTTATATTTATAACCTAACATTAATCGTTCTAATTTTAAATAAAAATTAAATATCTAACTAACAGATAATATTTTTAAAATTTAACCAAATCCTAAACATAAAATAATATAATTTTTTAAATAATAAATAAAAATTTAAAAATTAAAATAATTTGAATATATTCATATCATACACCATTGTGATAAATTATTGGTGTCGTTCTAGAAGTGAGATTAACATAATATCCACAAAATCATAACTCCTTTCTTATTTTGGTGTATAATAAGCATAAGAAAGTTTGAATTATTTCTAAATATTGATATGGTACACCTTTGTGATAATGATTGGTGTCGTTCTAAAAGTGAGATTAAAGATAATATTCACAAAACCATAATTCCTTTCTTATTTTGGTGTATACTAAGCATAAGAAAGTTAGAATTTCATATTCCGTACAAAGAAAATTAAAGAATTAAATAAGTTTTGGTCCTTTCGGGTTTTAAGTTCCTCTAAAAATTTCTATCTGATTTTAGTTTTTTATTTTTATTTATTGTAATTAGTTTTTATGAGGAAAAGAAATAGGCGAGATATATAAAAAATTTAACTGCAAAAAAAAAAACAACTAAATAATGGATCAAAATTGGCCAAAAAAATCTTAAAAAGAACTAAAATTCCAAATCTAAAATTCGAAAAAGACAAAACACATTAAATCCAAAAAATATTTTCATGTAAAATTTAATTGGTATACATTATCAGTATAGAAAACTTTTACACAGACAGTTAAATATAACTTTTTATTTATATAACTTTTAAAATATTAATTAATAAAATCGCCAAACTTACCATAATAAAAAATTATGATAGTGTAAAATCATCCATTAAACTCTTTCATGTATATCTTGAGTGTCTATACTTAAAAACAAAGAAAAAAAGGTGAAAAATAAATAACTGATATGATCAATGTAAAAAAAAAAAAAGAAATATTATTTTTATTTACTGAATATCCAAAAACTACCACCTTATACAAATTAAATAAACTCTTGCTGCTAATAAGTTATCATATCACACACTATGATATATTAATTGTAAATAAATGTAGAGTTATTTTTTGTTTTTAAAATAAGTATTATCCAACATTTTTTATAGAATTATATATATTAATAAATAAATAAAATGATTGTTTTACATATTATTAAAATCATCTCGAAAAATTAAATATAACTCGTCTTTAAAAAAAATTAAAAAAATTAAAATACAATTTTGAAACAGTAATTTTGATAGTCCCATTCACTTAAAAAAATTAACATTAATTTTGTTAAAATGATTATAATCATTTGCTTTTTTTTTATCTCATTTCTCTTTTTTTTCAAATTACTTATCAATTGGTTGCACATATCTTTTCTCTTTTAACACTGATGCCATGAATGAATGCATTTCTGACATTCCTCAGGTTGCCATAGTACTCACCTATGATATCCTCTTTCAAGGAAAAATCACAAAAAACTTTGCTCGGGAAAATTTTCCCTTTTTGGGGCACCAATGATCAAACAAGGCAACTTACATTAAAAAGCACGTCAAAAAAAAAAAAAAAAAAAACAACTGTCAGAACTAAAGATTTTCTCTCTCAAAGACAATCAATTGGAGTTCTAATTTAATTACTTGGCAGGAGAAACTTGTCTCCCATAATTATCCCTTTCAGTTGAAAATGTTTCCATGGGAAAAGATATAAAAAAAAAATTAATTAGTATACATAGTTATAAAAAAAAAATTTAATTATTTCTTTTCATTATAATTCTTGATTTATAATAAATTTGTATACTAATTAAACTAAAAAAAATAAGATGGTAAAATTTTGTGTAGATCTAAAACGGGAAATAACTACTTATTTTCAGTAAGAAGTGTTCAACGTTTTTCAATGCAAATTTAAATAAAAACAAAAGTAAAGATTATAATTTATTTATATAATGATTCTTGTCTCAAATTTAACTGTATAATCCGTGTTTAACGTTGACAAAAATTAGTTTTAAAGTGATATAATTTATATTAGGATGTTTATTATTGTTATTATTATTTTTTATTAATTACAAATATCATTTTTCAATGTTTGTAAGATTATGGTAGAAGATAACAAACTCTTCTTTTAAATATGTAACTATATATTTAAATCTCGAACTTCATATCTCTTATTAAATTAAAATAATTCTTTATTAATCTATTCATAAATTTGATTATATTTGAAAATTTATTATAAAAATAAGTAAAAATAAATTTTATATTTAATATGAATCGTTTTATCAAACATAAAATTAATTCAATTTTGGCTCTTGACTCAAAATGATTCTGAATATAAAATAATTTTAAATTTTCTGAAATAAAATCAAACATATATGAGAAAGTCTACGATGTCTATGTTAATTTTGTAAATATTAATATTTTTATTTTTTTAACTAATAAAATTATAAATAATAAAATTATAAATTTTGTATATATATTATTTTTATAAATTTAAATAAATACAAAAATTATTATAATGACAAAAATGAATTATTCTTATTTGTCAACAAAGAATTTTACTGAAAAACAAAAACTACACATACATTTTTTGTTTTCAACTATTAAAACAATGTCTATAAAACTACACAAACACGAGAATAAAAAAATAATAAATTAATTTTTTATAAATAAACTGAAAAAACGAAAAATATATAATTTTATTGATTAAAAAAACAAAAATATCAATAATCACAAAATTTATAAATGGATAATAAAAGCAGGGATTCCGCAAGTGAGTGTCAGAAAATATCATTTATGAGAGAAGACAATAGTCAATAGATTTGGCAACTCTCTTACCACTTTTTACTTCTCCCTGCTCTTATAAATTGTCAATCACCCTTCAATATTAATTCCATACTATCCTTTCTTTAACTATTGTAATAAAATGTTACTATTATCATTTTTCTGAAGGATCAAATAAATTATAATAATTAAATTTTATTACATTAATTTGGATACGTAATATAATTAAAAAATACACCTTTAATATAATAAATTAAAATATTTTTATAAATTAAAATTAATGAATAATTATTTTTAAGTTAAAAAATAAAAAAATTATTAGCATTAAAAATAATAAAAATATTAATATTAAATATTCTATTTTTTAGTTACTTAAAACAATGATTTTATTTGTTTTAATATGTTAAGGTCGTCGTGAATTAATATGTTTATATATTTATTTAAAAAAAATCTACTCTTTTTAATCAAATGAGTATGTGCGGTATAAATCTGACTTTCTTTTTCTTTAACTTTTTTTGTCATTTATATTCCTCATTTCAAATATATTAAATATGTAAACATTTTCTCATCAGTACTTTTTCCCTATATATCTAAATTCTTTCGCTTTATTTTAATTTCAAATTAAAGGAAATTTAAAACAGAATGATATCATCATGTATTTTATTAAAGAGATGATAAAAATTAGAATATGTATCTGTAACAGAGAATGGTCCAATATCTTTATAGCATGATATAAAGATGTCTAACTATGCTTCCCCTCACATCTAGATCAGTTTTAATAAACTTTATTTATTTATTCTTTTAAATGAATCCTAGGCTTATAAAAAAAATATTAAAAATAAAGAAAAGAATAAAATATGTTCTTTTGATGATACACCAAAATAAACCTTAACCAAGCAAATAACTAATATATATATATATATAGATGTATCATATGAGAATAATACTCTGATATGAAAATTATGAAAATATTTTGTATCTATCTAAATTTAAATAAATGATTAAAATTAAAACAATTCATTTAAAAATATTATGTGTCTCTTTTATTGTATCATCACATCTTCCCCGTATCACCATCACCCTAAATACAACTACTATTGATGTTGTCGCCATCACTGTCAGTAATGACAGTGGTGGTGACAGTGGCAATAGTGGTAGTGGTGATGATGTTGACAGTGATGGTGGAGGTACAATAAAGGAGGTAGTGGTGGTGGCAGTAATGATACTATAAAGAAAACACACAATATCTTTAAGTGAGTTATTTTAATTTTAACCCTTTATTTAAATTTAAATAATACTAAATATTTTCATCATTCTCCCATAAGAACATTATTATAATATGAAACGTGCTCATATATAAAGAGAGAAAAAAAATACTTAGACACAACGAAGTTTAAAAAGTTTTACATTAACCTTTAATTACAATTTTATCAATTAATAATTTAAAAATCATGATGAATTATAATTAAATGTTAACATAAAATTGTACCTCCACCATAACCCACGTACGTACGTAAGAATGTGTTGAATGAATCATACCTATTTCATTAGCAATCAAATCTTCAAGAACTAATGGCATATGGTAAAAATTACAAAGACTAGAGAAGGATAGAGTACCTAGCTACTTCATAATTGAAATTTGTAAATTGATAAACCAATTACAAAACTTGAATTAAGAACTAAGAGCATCTATAGTACACTTTTAGAATACTATATCATGTTTGAAGTGGAAAAATTCACTCTCCTAATATAATAAATTATATATATATACACGTTAAAATTTTACATGTTGTTTCTAATTTTATATGTTTAAATTTTTTTTTTATATTTTTCACGTAAAGATAAATAATTATATCTCTTATTTTTAATGTTTATATTTTTTTATTTATATACTTGAATCATTTATTTTTTTATTACTTTTTTATATATTTATTATTATTTTATTTATAACTGTTATTAAATATATTTATGTCTTCTTTTCAAAATATACATATATATATATATATAATAGTTATTATTAAATATTTTATTTTTATAAACATTAAATATATTTTTTAAAAATAAATTAACCCTAATAGTCTCGACTCTCGAGTGCTAGATCTCACTGGCAGCAACCATCTCATGATCTCTGATGCAATACCAGCTGGCTGCTTTTATTCTCCAAAGTCTTCCATCTTCACTTACAATTCATCTATTTAAAAAAAAATGTGTTATAGGAATTGATTTCTTACGTACAACCATGAGAGTAAAATCTCTTCACAAGTACAATGCACGACCGAAAACCTATCATAAACCATTTACAAATAAAAGTTTAATTACTATTTTATCTACTAGTTAAATATTATCATTAAATTAAATAAGTTTATTTAATTAATTATATTTATTAACAAATAAGTAATCCAGCAATTTATTTTTTATAGAAAATACAGCATAAAAGTGTGTGTGAAAGGTTAAAAATAAACTGGACATAAATTAAAATAAAAAACAATTTTTAGTCGAACCACATCTTTTTTTTTTTTTAATTTTAAAAAATTGATATAATCTAAACTAAACCAATTTTATATGTTTGTGCATGATCTAAACCTGTCACACTTAGAAACTGATATCGTTTAAATTACAACCTAACTTAGATTATGATATATATATATATATATATATATATATATATATATATATATATATATATATTATTACGAATGCTAGTGTCAGTATTAGTTTATATATGTTATAGCTTATGAGATTAAATTTTAAACATTTTAGATTATTTTTATTATATTTTTTGCGTATTTCCTTATTTATTTATTCTTAAATTGTATTGGATTATATTGAAATTGAATTTATAATCAAATCAATTAAATAATATACAATGTTTTGAAGGGGGAGAAAAACCCGATTATATAGAATTATAGATTAGATGAATTTCCTTCGAAAAAACGATTGGATCCCGTACACGGACACCCCACTTAAAGAAAAACACTTTAGTTCAACTAGTATTGAGTTGTTTATTTTTTTTTTTTCCGGAACTTGCATGGTGGATCAAGATAAGAATTGCCTCGATCTCAACAATGAAGGTCCTTTATTGAGGAACATACAAATGGGTCAACTCTTCAGTAAAATCATGAAAACAAAGATATTTTTCTAACAAGAATTTAAAAGAAGTGCTTGTTAAAGAAACCTTTGGGGGAGATAGAGAGAGTAACGGTAAAGAGTCAATGAGTTTGAATTTTATTTATGTAAAAACCTTAGCATTGCTGTCCATTATATACAAAAAAGGTGCATGAATTATAGGATTTTTATTTTCTAATATATTGGAAAGAATAATAGTAAATCAAATATTAAATTATATCATAAGTGCATATTTGAAATTAATTCTAATTGCAACTATTATGCTCCAATATGCCTCCTCAAGATCAAGTTGTCATCGGCAAGTTGCATCTTAGTCATAAGATCTTGAAAACGAGTTGTGGCAAGTGACTTAGTAAGAACATCAATAAGTTGGTCCTTGGTGAAGACATGTGAGACATTGAGGTGATCAGATCGTACTTGCCCACGTATGAAGTGATAATCAAGGGAAATGTGTTTCATCCATGAGTGAAGTATAAAATTCAAGCATAAGTAGATGGCACCAATGTGAAGGATAAAGTTCAAGCATAAGTACGTGGCACCAATGTTGTCACATAAAATGGTGGAAGGTAAGGACAAACATATGTGACGTTCGGTGAGAAGGTTCATGAGCCACATAACTTCAGTGGTGATCGTGGCTACTGTACTATTCAACTTCAGTGGAGGACCGTCCAACAATGCGTTATGTTTTTTATGTCCAGGATATCAGGTTACCACCAAGGATGATGAATGCAAATGTCGAAGTCTTATCATCAACATTTCGTCCTCAGCCTACATCAGTATATGCTAGTAGGTTAAGAAATACGAATTTCCTAAGTAGAATGTCATGATAGAGATCAATGGATTTGAGATAGAAAAGAAGACGCTTGAGGTGTTGGAAGTGAAGGGTGGTTGGTTTATGCATAAATTGAGAAAGCTTGTTAATGGAAAAGGATAGGTCTAGTCGGGTGAGGGTAAGGTATTGGAGTGCACCAATATTGTTTCAATATCGAGTGGTATCAGTGGTGGGTGTTTCATCATGCAGAGTTAGGGTGGCAGTGGAAGATAAAGGTGTAGGAAAGGGTTTAGCCTCAACCATATCAAATTTTTGTAGGATATCTCAAATGAATTGATGTTGAGAGAGAAAAAGGCCAGAGGGAGTAGGTATAATTTCAATGCCTACGAAGTAGGGAGGATTGCCCATATTTTTTAGAGAGAACTATTCATATAAGGTTGTGATAAAGTGGTTTATAAGTCTAGTGTTATTTCCTATGAGAAGGAGATCATTAACATAGACAATGCAAGAAAGTAGTTTATGATATCAGCTTTGGTGTAGATAAATAAGGAAGGGTCACTTTTGCTAGTGGTGAAGCCAAATGAGGTGATGAAGGGTTTAAGTGCATTATGCCAAGCTCAGGGTGCCTGGCGAAGTCCATATATTGCCTTGTGAAGTTCACAAACATAATTTGGATGTTGAGAGTCATGAAGAAATGTATTATTGACATCAAGTTGATACATGGTCCAATGTTGACTTAGAGGGATGGTGAGGACAACTTTGATAGTTTGAGGGCAAACTACTAGTACAAACGTTTCCTTGAAATCAACACTCGAGCATTGTGTAAAGCCTTTTGCCACAAATTGAGCTTTGTAGCGAGCAATAGAGCCATCATGATGTCTTTTGATGCGGAACAACCACTTGCAGTTAACAATGATCTAATTTTTTTGTGCAGGAACAAGGGACCAAGTTCCCTCTTTTTGGAAAGCATCAAACTTAGTTGATATAGCTTGACGCCAAAGAGCATGTTGCATTCCTTGGTGAACATTGGATGGCTCAAGAGTCTTTGGGAAGGGGTGTTTGGTAGCAATGAGTGCTCACTTAGGTTTGAAGATGTTATTCTGGGATCGAGTAGTCATGGGATAAGTACGGGTAAGGGTTGGTGTTACTGCAAGGGAGTTAGTATGACTGGAAAAATGTAAAGGTAAAGATGAGGGTTGAGATGCATTACCTGATGTTGGCATTGTGTAGAAAGGTGTCGTAGTCAAGTCAAAGGGAGGATCAAGAAGTGAAAGAGTTGGTAGAGGGAATAGAGTGTGTGAAGGAGAGTTGACAATGGTGTGGATTGGTGAAAGAGGTTGTTTATTTAGTAGCTCTTGATAGATGATTTATAAGGTAAGTGGTTGTTTAGAAAGCAAAGGACCAAAAATGTGAAGGTAGTTATGCATGGTGGAGAAGGGCACGACTAGTTTCAACTATGTGACGGTGACGTCTCTCTATTGTTGCATTCACTTCAGGTGTGTATGGGGGTTTGTGAAATGGGATATCCCATTGGTCAATAGATAATGTTTAAAAGTATGAAATTCACCACCATTGTTAGAGTATAAGGCAACAACAAGGAGATGAAAATATTTTTCAACAATAGTTTTGACTTGAGGAAAAATAATTGAAATATTGGACTTATGTTTTAATGGGTACAACCAAGAGTATTTGGAAAAATGATCAACTAATATTAAGTAGTAAAGAAAATTATCTAATGATCTAGTAGGAGTGAGTCCCTATACATCAGCATAGACAAGTTGTAATGGTTTGGTGGTGGAGATGCTTGAGGTTGTGAACGGTTGTTTGTGACTTTTGGAAATGCTACAAGAAATGCAAGGATGATCTGAACACGTCTTTATTTTACGAAGAACTATGAGATGACAAAGAATTTTATTAGGTGGGTAACCAAAGATGCAGTTCCATGGAAGGTGTGGTGATGATGTAGTGTGATGTGTGTATGGTAGAAGGTCTAGCATGTCGTAGAGGCCCTCCTTATGCTCCCTTTTGACTAGAGGCACCTTTGTCTTTAGATCCTTCACCCAAAAATTATCAGAAAAAAATTTAACAAAAATGAGGTTAGTTTGACATAAGGCAGAAACAAAGAGAAGATTTTTGGAGATAGTTGGGACAGTGAGTACTTTTGGAAGAGAAATTGTATGAGAGGGTGTGTGAATGAATGTTTTACTAGTGCGGTTAATAAGGAGAGGTGTATATCACCTACAATGAGTTGGTTTGTGTCATGGCACGGTTGGGTGAGGTGCAAAAGATCTAGATCATTAGTGATGTGATGTATGGCACCTGAGTCCACAATCCAATCTGTGTTGTCCTATATGGTAGAGGTGTGGCTAACCTGATGAGCAAAGGGTCCAAATTGGAATCTGGGTGTTTTGGGATATCCATGGATCTTGTAATAGACTTTTGTAGTATGCCTAGTTTTGTCACAATACTGATAGATGATCTTGTTATTGATGGCTGGAGATTTGGAGTGAACATCAAATGTTGAAGAATTGTAGGTTGGTTTGGAACCATGAGGTTTATGTTAAGATGATCCTCTATAGGAAGCACGAGCAGTGGTGATAGATATAGACCCTTAGTCATATGCAGTACGATTAAGAAATCTCTCATGGTCTGTGAGAATGGCATGGAGTTCAACAAATCCAATAAGATGTTCGCGTGTGTAAAGTGCAACAGTAACTTCTTTATACTTGAGGTCAAGGTCGTTAAGAGTATGAACGACAAGATTTTCATCATCAACACGAGAGGTGATAAAAGAGAGCTCGTCAGCATGGATTTGATGCTTTTGAGTTACATCGCAATAGATTGGGTACCTTTGGTGTAGCGTAACAGACGCTCCTTGAGATAGAGTGTGTATGCTCTAGTTTTGCTTGCATACAACTTTTGGAGTGTATACCATGCTTGTTTAGAAGTGATGGCGTTGCCAAGCATGGTGAGCACGTGGGAGTCCATAGAGGAGATGATGGCGTGTAGGAGTAGTTGATCCTATCAGCACCAATAATGATAATCTTCATGACTTGCAGTAGAGCCCTTGGTGGTGCCATTGATAAAGCCTAGCAAGTCATAGCCAATTAGGAAGGCATTCAATTGAACCTTCCATGTAGGGTAATTAAATCATTGAGTTTTATTGACGTCTATGTGTTGATAACAATCATAGATTGTGTATAATTGAGGTGGATTGTGTGAGCAGAAGACGTGATGAATGAATGGATAAAGGCGTTAAGCAAATACTGTTGATACCATGTAAAGAGTGAATGAGTTTGAATTTATTTATGTAAATTTCTGAGCATTGTTGCCCATTATATACACAAAAGGTGCATGAATTACAGCATCTTTATTTCGTAATATATTAGAGAGAATAATGGTAAATCAAATATTAAATTATAAGAGACGTGTATACTGAAATTGATTCTAATTGCAACTATCATGCACTAATAGTAATCAAGCTACTTCCAAGTAGAGAAAGCTAGACTAGGCAGATGTAGAGGAGACATACGATTGAAAAATATAATTTAACCAAAGTTGTGTGAACATAATTCGACTAAAGTTGTATGAACCAGAAGGGGTCTGCAACGCTTGAAACAGAGTAGGACAATGTAAGATCAAAATGGTCTTGTTCATAGCAGAACAACCATAAGACAACAAAAGTTTAGCTTAACTACAATTTCTACTCTAAATTTTATAAAATTTAGATATGTACCTTTGTATTTTAAAAATATGACATTATACTTTAGATAAAAAAATTCTTGAATTGATGTCCTTCCATCAAATATTAAACGTTAACTATGAAGGATTAAAAGTAGACCACTATGTGTCATCTCACAAAGAGTCATCAATTCTGAATTATTTTTTTTAATATAGAGGCACAATGTCATGTTTCAAAAATATGGGAGCACAATGTTATGTTTTCAAAATATAATAGCACAATGTCAATTTTTCAAAATATGTTTGTATATAAATTATTTTTGCATAAAAAACTAATTTTATTTTCTTAAGAAAATCTTATTTATTTGTTAAAAATAACTTTTAAAAACACTTTTCTACTGGATAGAAACAAAATATTTTTTATTTAACATTTGGGGGTACCAATTAACAACATTTAACGAAAAGACATCAATTAATATCGGATTTTTTTAAAATTTTTAGGCACGTCACATTTTTTAAATATAGGGATACAGTGTCTAAATTTTATAAAATTTGGGAATTCCAACTATAGTTAAGCTTAAAAGTTTGTCGATACAAACTTGGGTAGAACTCAAGTGGAGAAGCTAAGTAAGATTGAAGTACGAAGTAGTTACTTGGATCAACTTCAAGCAAAGAAATTAACTTGAAAGCCAATAGATCATAAAAGCAATGTGTTCCTTATCAATCCATTAGAGTACCAAGTTGGTCCATATAACTCTACAATAAACCTTTATAATTCTTCTTAATCCAATCAATGATAGATTTCTCAAAAGTCTCTTTGAAAAAACCCAACAAATACTTCTCCCTAGCGGTTTTAAATCCTTTATACCAACGATATCCAACAATGTGGGGCTAGGAGGACCACAAGGCAACTCGAAGCATTAATCTTATATATAATTCCATTGACTCACTACAGAAAAAATAATACTTGGGCAAAGGAAACTGTGATCCAAACAACTTAGTTGGATTACATTGAATATCTGCATCTTTTTTTGGTGATCACCAAAAGTCTATTCAATTCTATCAACCTAACTAATGTACAAGTTTCTCATTAGAACTAAAGGGGAGGCTCGAAAGATCTTCCTCTCATCAAAGAAATCTAGATGAATCTCTTTGTCACCCACTATTAGAGTCTCGTCTTGCAGACTCATGAAATGCTCAAAAGACTCTGCAGCAGGAGAAGTTCAAATAAGACCTAAAAACCCTAAAAGTCTATCAGCAATAAAGAAAGGGATTAGTACTTGAGTCTCTAGGAGCTTCTTCGCTACTCTTGAAGCAACAATTGTGCAAACTTGACATCATTAACCTCTACCAATATAGTAGTAGAGTCAACAACTTTCATGTGAGTTTTCTTGGATGAGCTTGATGAACCTGTCATTCTTTTGGGCGATGTGGAGCAATAACAAATGGAACGAAGGGGAAAATTGCAAGGATTGATGGAAAATTTATCTTAACAGAATACCAAGTTTCAGAGGGCAATGTTAGTAATTGAAGGGAAAAGATGAATATCACTCTAAGATGTTTTAGAGGTAAAGGGGAGAATGTGTGTGTAAGAAGGAAAATGGTGAATTGGAAAATGGTGAATTCCGATCTTTAGCACTTTCTTCAATTCATACCCTTATCGCACAATCGCATCAGAGACATCAAATTGATTCAAAAATTAGCCTTCTATGGAGATCTCCATTATGTGAGAAGGAAGAAAAAGATTGAGAGAAGACATGCAAGAGAAAACAAATTCAAATTTGAATTCAAAATTAAAAAGTAATAGAAGTTGTTATGAGTTTGTTATAAGAGGCTTTTATAATGTCTCCTAAACTTCTTAAGGAAGCTAACTAAATATCTAACTAAAAGTCCAACTAAATTGGCTTAAGGCCCAAAAGAAATTTCCTAAAAGAGATAAAGAAAATTAAACTAAAAAATACAATTAAAAAAATTGAAAAAATACGAAAATCCTAGCCCAATCAAAGTTCACTCCAATGAGGTTCGCTAATCTATAAAATTAAAGGGAAAAATATGAAAAGGCTCAATCGCTATGAAAATGAATTAAAATAAAAAATTAAGGATCAAAGTTAGAAAAACTAAAAAGGATATAAAACATGGAAAATGAAATACTTTATTAATTGACATGTATGTTCTACTCATATTTTAATGCAATTTACTCTCTTTACCCTTTCAATTCTTTAAGTCTTTTTTGCATTTTAATTTTTTATCTAGATTTATTTTCTAAAAGCTTGTAAATTCACTTTTATTATTTTTATGCACAAGTACATCTCATTTGAGATTCTTTTAATTGTTTTTCACTACACAAAGAAAACATTATTTCTTTTGCCAAAATCTAAGTGAAAAACAAACTATCATTCATCATCTTAAATTGAAAGTATAGTCACTGCTAATTTTAAAAAAAAAAATACATTTTTGCAATTCTAGAATTTCTCAAATAGAATAAGTTATTGGTTTTAGAATTAGGGTGAAAATTAAATTTACTTTATAATTGTTGCAATACATTTCTTTTTTGTAATGCATGTTGAGTTGAGCCTTATTTCCTTTTTTCTAAACTATATTAGTTTCACAAACTTACACCTGCATTATTATTCATAGAATATTGATAATTTAAAGCTGGATTAAATTAAAAAGAAGAATTGTGACGTGAAAAAGATTTATTTTTAGTTAAACTAAATAAAAACAATTCATGTTTGGTTAAATATGCTGATTAGGTTATCGTTGATTAGCTTCATAACATTTTTTAAATTATATTTGTTTATAAAATTAAAAATTAATAAAACAAACAAGATAATAAAACAGATTGACGAATGAACCCAACCTAATTTATAAACAATCCAATCCATTTGTCAATGTTGTAGAGAGTAATATGTACAGCTTGAGATACGTTTGGAAATGTAAAAGCAGTATAGATTCCAATTTGAATGAACATGAACTAAATTCCTACACTTTAATGTTATTTTTGAAAAGCCCACACTTGAAAAATGGGCATTAAATACTCCAACCTGAAGGTCTCCATTGAAATTAATTATATCGGTTGGTGAAAGAGTAATCAGGAGAGAAAGAAATGTTTCCTTATTGCGGGGATTTATATGCAAATGGAATTGAATTCATAAGGCACGTAGAATAGACGGATGGAAAAGTAAACCCTCGTATGGCACTATAGAACAAAATAACTAATTAATTGCATAGGCAGTGATAGGGACATTTTTTTATTAATGAGCACCAGAGTATTAAAGCTATCTTCTTTTTTGGATAAATTTGCTTTCACATATATTGTTACTGAGCTGATACATGACAGCAATCATCGCTTTAGAAAATTACTTTGGTAGCGACGTATTGGGTGAAATGAAGGGTAAAAATGTGACCTCATAGCTGATACTTGTAAGGTTTATTAGTACACACAGCTATCCCATAATTAAGAGAGAAATGCTAATAACAAATTGTTGTGTCTTACTCGTCATCAAAGTAGTGCGTTAAAAAATGTATTTCCTAGTGCTACTCAAATTAAGATGATATTTATAGAACCTGGTACCAAAAACTATTGTCTAGCTTGAAGCTAGCTACTGCACCAACAAACTTTCAGATTCTGTAAGAATGTTAGGAGAGAAGCGTAGGAAGTTGGAAGTGGTGCAAGACTAATACTGTTGCGGATTCCAAACTCTTCAATTATATGTTGCAGATTAATTTTGACCTTGTTGGCCATAGATAGAACTAGAAGACAAGACTGAGTACTCCCAATGTGGTGCGAACACTAGCAACTGTTGTGGTTTAAATTTGAATCATATATAACGCTTTAATTAACCAGAAGCAGAAATATTTTTCTTGAAAATGATTCTCCGTCCCAAATGTAACAGGCTTTGCTTAATTAGTTTTGAACTAATAAACATTATCTTATTTTTGCCAACATATTCACATTCTGAAGAGAGCATATATTTTCACGTCCTGGAGCTGAATGAATGGACTCATCATTGTTTCTAAAAGCTATCAGAGCTGCATAATCCCATGCACATATGAATATTTTTCTTCTAAATGCCGTTATTTAAAGCAACTTTTGGTGTAGTGAGTGACAGTGACACATCAAAGGGGAGCAAAAGTAATCGGTACACGGAAACTGTAGTAAAGAATCCTACATTTTCAAACAATAGATTGTACTATCTGGTTGGAATAATGTTATTGATGATTTTGGAGAAACAAAAGGATTCGTACGTGAGTTCAAAACCCAAATGGAGAGGGAAAAAGAAAAAGAGAGAAGAAAAACCTGGATTTATATATACATCTAGCTAGCTAGATGCTTAGTTAGGCATTCCATATATAGATGGCATATATTATCTATAACAGCCCCTAAGTAAGTACTTGACCTTTTTCATCTCACCATCAATCATTTTCAAGTCCAAGAAAGGAAGCCATCTTCTTAAGCTCCACATCCAAAAGGGTTTCAAGAGGATCAAATTTCTCAGGTAAAAGATGGTGACATTGATCAGAAGGTGATGATGAACTAGGACTGTTGGTTAAGCCTATCTTCTTGTTGCTCTCTTCTTCCATTTGTGGAACTTTTGAGTTGGAATCGTCAGCAATCAACAATTGATTTTGATCAATATCGATGAGGAAATCACTAAAAGAAGCTTCTTCACTGCTACCCTCTACTTTATTTGAGGGACTTTGAGTAGTACTACTACGCCTATTACCACACCCACCATTCTCCAATATTTTACTGTACTCAACTGCATTAACTCTCCTAGGCCGTGGAGCTTCGGGTGCTACGTGCACTTGTTTGGCCTCCTCTCTTTCGTGACGTTTGTGTTGAGGTGAAGAAACACATGATCTAGATTGTTTTTGTAACTTCTTTGACAGATTAGTGTTCCAATAGTTCTTGATTTCGTTGTCTGTTCGTCCAGGTAGCCTCTTTGCTATCAATGCCCATCTATATAATATATAAAGATCAATTGTTGATCTCATAATTAACATATATATATATATATATATATACACTATGGTTTATATACATATATGAGAAGTATTGAACTAATGTTACTTCCACTAAAAATTTCTAACACAATTGTTTTATATTTTATCTCACACCTATTTCTTTTGTCTTCTTCTCTCTCACCTGTAGAAATTGTTAGAGTTTTAAATCTATGTTTGATTAATAGTCAAGAAATCATTTGAATTATGAGAATTGTGTTGAGTTGAGTATGTGTGTGTTAATTAATTAAAAGGCTAAAGAAAAAAAATTTACCTGTTACCAAGAAGACGATGAAGTCTTATAATCATATCCTCTTCATCCACAGAGATGTCGCCTCTTTTTATACCAGGCTTGAGATAATTCAACCATCTTTGTCTGCAACTTTTTCCACAACGTTTTAAACCTAGAGACATATATTATATTATATTATACTATATATCCTATGAAAGCAAAGAGGCAAAGTCTGTATGATTAAGAAAGGAAAAAAAAAGTTTAGAGGAGAAAGAAAAGAGCAGTGACTAAATAGTAGAGGGTAGATTAAAGAAGTGTGTATAGAGAAAATGAATAATAATGTTAATGTGGATAGGATACCTGCATTTTGGGCAACCTTCTGCCATTTTCCTTCTCCATGGATGGCAACATATTTAGAGAGTATATCATCTTCTTCTCGAGACCAAGCACCTTTGTTGATCTCTTTAGGGCAGCAGGGTCGTCTACCCATATTCTACTTTACTGATGGATGCTCCTTCTCACTGCACTCTACTTTGATATTGCACTGCACTGCACCCACCTCACTGCCACGCATCAAATATGCCTCTTTAGTCTTTATTATTACAATTTACAAATATCATATTTCAATTTTATTTTATAGTCGCCTTTTCTTTTCAAAATTATTTATATACTTTTATCTTTTTCAACATCTCTTTATTTAACAATAATTTATCTCATATTTTATTATATTCATCACTTTAAAAATATTTTCTCGTCTGAATTTTTTTGTCACCTGGGAGTATTAAGAAACTAAAGTATAAATTACACCGTCAAGAAAAAGAAAGTATTGATTATTTTATTTTTATAATATTATTATTAAGAAATAAATGCACTACTAAATATAGTTGTAATATGTACATAGTCGTTTATAGAATGAGACTGTTTTCGTTAAATAAGATTATTTTATGACAACTAATTTTCTTTTTTAATAATATATGCAAGGCAGAATATATATTAAATAAACAAATTTATTATAAATATCATATTCATTAAATTAAATTTTTTAATTCATAAAATTTATAAATGGTAGTATATTCTCTTATAAATGTTTCAAATATTTGAAAAACAATTTAAAAATCAATAAAATAAGAAACTTAAAAAATGATACGATTTATTTTTATTTTTTTTGTTGCAATGGTACGATTTAATATTCTCTTTACGATTTAATATTCTCTTTAGCTTTTTTTTTTGTTACAATAATATTTTTTTATTGAATAAGAGAATTAATTAACCTTATGAAAAACTAGTCAAAACACACAAATGCATTCACATTTTTATTATACTAAATAAAAATATTCAGCATACTAAAATGCAAAAAAAAAAAAAACACTTTAGATAATTATTATAATCCACCAACTAAGTATAGAAAATTATTCTTTAAAAGCTTCTATAGCTTGCATGAGAAAAGAAAAGAGTAAAAGGGTAGTGTGTAAAATAAGCAATCAACAGGAAAATGGTAAATATTTGTAAAGTGGAACACAGGAAGGAAACTTAGATAAAGTGTATGTAAAAATTAAAAATTAAGGACATTATTGATATCTAAAAATGTGAATACCAAATATAATCATTGCCTTTATTAAAGGTATATATACGTAAGAAAATGTATAATATATTTTATTAAAAGGTTTATATGATTATTCTTAATGTTAGTCTTTGTTTGTTAATATAAAAAAGAAGAAGAAAACCGTGGAAAGTTAAAAATGTTAGTGTGAATTTCACATTTGAATGGGTGGACTGAAATTGAAATGTGTGTAATGAATTTCACTCTTTTTCAATTGATTTGAGTGTGCATAAATATAGAAGTAGAGTAGAAGAGGGGTGCAGTTAGTTGGAAAAGAAAAATGGAAAGAAAGAGCATTTGGGTGAGAGTAGAGAGCATTATGTGGCCTAATCCAAAAGGGCAAGGGCCAGGGGGACCAGCCAACAACTGAGAACTGAGATCGACCATTACCAACCTCATCAAAAAATCCAGGAAAACCAATATTCTGTATTTTATAATTATAATATATTAAATTTAATTAACATATATGATGAGTGTAATATGTTTTATCTTGATATTTAATTATAATTCTTATTAATTTTATTAATTAATAATTTATCTGGTCAATAAGTCAATAAATCTATCTGGTAATTGAAAATGTCTGTGTACCAATTAAACTTATTAATTAAACTCTAATATATTTTTGTACGATGTAAAATAAATTGCTGAGCACACTATTGTGCGCCTTGGATTTGTACTTGATTAATTGCATCCCACAAATCAAGCTACACGCATATGTATTTATTGCCACACACCGCACTCCACGCTACAACCACTGTTTAGCCACACTCAGTAGACAAACTTCTCCTGCTATTTATCCCTGTTTCAAATTTTATTTCTAAATTATAATTGTAATTTAATTACTTAATAGTTAACACCGATGAACAAATTAAATTAATTATTTATTATTTATTCTGTTATCACTTATGTCATATTCGTTTAAATTAATAGTATAATATTTTAACTTAATTCAAAGTTTCAAGATCAAATAATTATATTAGATACATTACTTGCCACTCATGGTGCTGCCTAATTCAAATCATAGTTTAAATTTTAATATTTCTAATATATTTAAATAAAGTCTTTTCAGGATGCTTCATTGTTTGAGCGGAAATGTATTTTAAAAGATAAAATATTATTAAGAATCATTGATTTAAATTTTATAATTTATGTATTTGACTGTTTGTCACATTTTATTCTCTAAATACACATCCACAATTTAAAAAATCCAAATCCATACCTATCAAATGGTCAACCTGACAAAAATGCCCATGATCACGTTAAATTTTCATACTTGAAATGTAAACACGTTTTTTCAACATAAATTTTATTAGATAAATAACTATCCCAAAATATTTAATAAGACTTTCATCCAATACTATAAAACAGAAATAAGATTAAGCACTAATTATAAAAAGTTTTATAATAACATAATTATAAATTAATTAAATGAAATTAGTTTTTCAGTTTCACACCTACCCTGTTAACATTGAAAGATATAAATCTGTTAAGATGAGAAACCAATTTACCTAATTTCAAAATTGATCATGAAAACCAATGAAAATATTTTCGAAGGACTAAATCCCAAAAATATCTTTAAAGGAACTAAATATATTTAGCCCAATTACAAATCCAGTCTCGGCCACCCAAAAAACAAGAAAGCAAAGTAGAGGAAGTTTATCACTGTCTACAACACTACCAAAACAGACGCTATATTTTCAGCATCTACTCTTTCGCTTCTTTTGTAATTCCGCTACATTAAAAATTCAATGACCTGACTTGATTGTCGCTTTACACTCGATGTAAAAGTGAAAAAACTTTACACCGGTTTTTCCTAGTTAATCAGAAACAGAGAGCAAGTAACCCAGAAAGTATGTTTAGATTACAAATGAACTCGAGACAGGCACAAATGTACATTAAAAATCCATAACTAGGCTCGAACAGTGAAACCAAATTACTACTAAGGGTAGGGGCAAATAACAAGAGGTAATCAATTACGGATCCTTTAACAACTATCATTTATGTCTAAATCGTAAATACTAAGTAATTACAGTTTCCTTGTACGCTAATCAGTTCCAGCAAGCAAAGATTTTCCAGACCTGAGACAAAAAAATATGACAACTTAGTAACTGAAATTAAAGACTAAGTACATTCAGAATTTTGATTATTCACTGTATTAGTGTATGGCACGCAAAATATCCTAACATGTAGTGACATTGTTAATCAATTTAGTGACAGAAATCATATCCATTGTATACAGGTTTCATTAAGAAGTTTTCGTACTGTGTAGTAATTTCCTTTTAGTAAAATCAGGCATGACAAAAGCCAACAGAACTTTTTTAAAAAAATCAAAATTCAAATTTTTATTAAAAAAAAAAATTATTTTCTAATACAGACTCAAACCAATTAAAAACAACATACTAAATCAATCCAAAACTTATCCTAAATAAGTCTAAAATAACATCAAAATATATTTATAATTATATATATATATATTAATTTAATATACATTTTAAAACAACATAACTTTCATTTGTTTTGTTAAAAATATTATTAAATAACATTAAAAGTACTTTTATATTATATTATATATATATATATATATATATATTAAAAATATATATAAATTAACTTCACATCAAACATACATTTATGATATATTTTTATTTAATATATTTTCTAACAACATATTATATATTATTAATATGCATTTTAAATTTTATATTATTTATATTCCAACAAAAATATATTTATTAATATGTATTTTTAAATTTTATATTATTTATATACGGACCAAGTCTATTTATTATTTATTTAGTCAGACCAAGTGGACAAGTAAAATGTTTTATTTAATATATTATTTAAATTATATATTATTTTATTTAATATATTGTCTTATTTTATATTATTTATCTTTTTTTAATATATAAAATTTTTATATTATTTATTTAATATATTTTTGTACGTTGTAAAATAAATTGCTGAGCACTCTAATATATTTTTATAATATATTTATATATTATTAATATGTATTTTTAAATTTTATATTATTTATATTCGGACCAAGTCTATTTACTTAGTAAAACCAAATGGACGGAACCAAAATCTTTTATTTGGATTTTCTTTTTTAAAGTCTATCTAACCCATTTTTCCAGCTTTAGCAAGGAAATTTGAATTGTCACTACTAAAATTTAAAATGACATAAAACGACAGATATATCCTTATTAAAATAGAAAAAACAGAGACCTTTCTCCAGATAAGCAAAAATTGGTTATGCGGAAAAGCATCTCCAAAAAAACAATTTATAACAAAATATCACTAAATGGCTTAGATAAAAATAGATGGACAAAGAGGGAGTGGGAGAGACAAACACTAGAAGTGGAGGTGTGGGGGCGAGGTAAGCTACATCGGAATAATATTGAGGGAGGGAGACACATGTTGAAGGCTGAAGTTACGAGAGAAAGGAAAAGAGGAGGGGGGCTGAAGTGATAAGGGGAGGGAAAATTAGGATTAGAGATATGAATAACAAAAATATTTTTAAAAAAGAATGTGGGATTTGAAAATGCAGTAAGTGGGATTTCAAAATCCCCTCTGACAAAAGGTATGTGCTGGGTTGTCATTTATTAGACCTGGTCTAATAATAGAGTAAAAAAGAACAGTAGTAGTCTTAGAGGGGTCTAAATATATGTGCTAGGGAGAAAACGGGAAACGATGAATTCTGGTCATAATAATTAGGCATAATGAACTTTATGGTCCCTAGAAAATAATGTCTTTTTTGTTTTGGTCCTTTAAGGATTTTTTTTAATCTGGTCCTTTAAATTATTATTTTTTTGTTTGGTTTTAATCCTAACTTTCAAAAAACAAAGAGAAACAAGGTTAAATGATTCGTAACAGTAACATTAGCAGTCCGATTCTAATGACATATTAAAATCATATAAGACCATTCCTTGAGACTCTAAGACGATGTGTTAAGTCATTGGACTACCAAAATCACTTGATTAACATTGTTACTTGAAATTAAGGAATAAAAACAAAATTGTTGTTTGATAATAGAGAATAACAAACAAAAATACAATATTCAAATGATCAAATTCAAAAAAAAAATTAAAGAATCAAAACCAAAAAGACACTATTTTACGGGGATCAAAATGTTATTTAGGCCTAATAATTATAAATTTCAGACTAGATTGACTTGTAGTAGTAAGGAAAATAAATAGATCGCAACTTCAAAAGAGGAGAGGGGTACGTGTTAAGCACCCCAAAAAAACAGTACGAATCGTGAACCAGAAGGCATCTTACCTGCATAACCGCAGTCAAACCTAGCAGCTCAAAGAACAAAATCAGATGTTCATTAAAACCTTGTCATCTGCTGTAGCATTTGAGAGCCAGCTGAATGAGAAACCAACTGCTCTGAACTCAAGGGTCTTACTAGATGGTGGGCTCCCACAGGGGTAGGATTAGAAATGCCCTGTCTACTCATATCTTTAGAACTGTTGATGCTCGACTCAGAGGGAGAGGATTCCATAATTGTGCGAACCTGATCATTGAAAGATTAGCAACCAAGACAAAAACATATCAATTATATTATTGTCCAACGGAAGTACATAAATCAATCGTATGCACGAATCCTTTAAACTCACCATATCTAGGCGCCTCTTGTGAAGGTCATTTATTTGCTGCAAGTTTGAAGCATAGCATGTAAAAATCCAATTATTATAAGATTGATTTCATATTCGGGGATAGGGGACAAAAGGGGAAGAGAAAGAGAGAGAGAGAGAGAATCGCTTTATTGCTTACAGGTTTGCTCTGATACTTCTTCTCTTCACTTGAATATCCAGGAATTGTTAAATCCCAATTTTTCTCTGCTTAGTAACACAGCAAACAGATATCAACAAAGCAGTGGTTTCAGTTCTTTTATCAAATAATAATAATACATTATCAATCCAAGCTCATTCTATCAGGGAAATCCACCGTCTAGATCATACAACCTCCAAATTTGTCCACTAGACTATGTTAAAAATAAAATTTTAAAGCTGGACTTAGTAATATTCAACATAATGCACGACTTATCTGATACCAAAATAAGCTTGTAAGGTGAGCACTACCCAAATTTTATAAAAGCTTGATATAAGCCTTATCTCTAGTCGATATAGTAATTAACCAACACCCTTGAGGCTGCAATTAAGGCAGCATCCAAAGAGGAAACTATTAAGGCAGGCTAGATGTCACTGCAAATAAGGCAGCTTTCTAACAGACAGCATGTAAGGTAACTCCCCCCACGAGTCAACAATATTCAGATGAACAGAGCATATTCAGCCACTTGGGACAAAAACCACAAGTGGCTCAACTCTACACCACTTGAAAGCAATAAGATTCATATAATGTAATATTTTCCTTTTTTAGCCAATTATTAAACAGCCAATAATACTCCAGCGGTAAAATTTGTGAAACAAGTAACAATATTTAGTCTAAACCATTTTGAAATATGCAACAGTTATTTCTTATTTTGGATGGGCGGATGAAAATAAAATCTGACCAAACAACATACCTAGGTGTAGCAATAAATCCTTGGACTCCAAAGTTGATGATTTTCTATGTTTTGCCAAAATGCAACCATGAGTAGTTGCCTGCAAATAAGAAAAAGTGAGTATATTTTCTGAAAAACAAAACATTAGCTAAAACACAAAATAATCAACAGTAGATTTTAGCATGAAAACAAAGAAAATATAGAATAAACGACATTTGCATAACGGTTATTGCCTTGGGGGGGGGGGGGGGGGGAATCATGCATGACCATGACAAGCACAAGAAGTTCTGAAGTAGTTAAATTGCTTAGGCACTTATTTTATCTCAGAGGGTCATGTACAAGGACTAAAAGAAAGTAGTAAATTTTCAGCCATTAAAAAATAAAGCTAGAAAATTGTCAATAAGATTATCATATCAAAAAATCAAGCAACCAAAAAGTTAAATGTGAGAGGCAGGAATGAATTTTACAGATCATATAACATTCACAATATCAAGAACCTAGAGTTAAGAAATTATTAATCTTTAATAGTAATCAACATGCATGCTGATAAGACTAATTATAATAAAATCAACCCACACAACAACTTCACTACTCACTAATAATAAATTCCTTCTTGTTGGGCAAGCCTTCTTTCACTGGGCGCCAGCCCTGATATTTAAAGTAGGAGGGTTCATTGAGTTGAGCGACCTGAAGACTCAATCCAACCGAAACATATTGGGTTGGGTTTTTCTTGAAATTGGGTAAAAACCAGCCCAACCCAATCCACTACAGGTTAGGTGATGGATTCAGTAAGTTGAACCTAAGACCTAACTCAACCATAATATTAAATTATTATTTATTATTATTATTTGAAATCATGTGTTTTGCTATTATATGTTTCTCTTGATTTTATATATTTAGTTGTTAGTTTGGACAAATTGTTTAGTTTGTGTTTATTTGTATGACTTGCTTAGCTTGGACAAGTTGTGTACTTGTGTTTACTTTTATTTTAGACAAATATTTTTTTAGTTATTATTGTTTGACAATTTAGTTATATGTTAGTTTTAAATTGGTTTAGGTTTGATATGTAATTTATAACTATAATTTATTGTTTATTTTTATGTTATAACAATGATATAATCTATTTTTAAAAAAATCTCTTAAAAAAGATAACAAAAATGTTCTAAACATTCAATTTTTAAAAAAAAAAATTTGACCCAATTAATCCAACTCAATCCACCTCATTCAAGGCGGGTTGAGTTTAATGGGGGGAAAAAAACAAAAACTTAATCCAACCCAACCCGATGTGTTATGATTGGGTTGAGTCTTGGGTTCGCTTAAACCTAACCCAAACCAACCCGTATTCGCCCCTAATTTAAAGTCAAGGGTCTGCTGTTGGGTAAGGGGTTAGATCTTGGCCACATGACATTCCCAATTCCCCTTTTGACCCCAATAGGGATTCCCCAGTTACCAAAAGACATTAAAAAATCCTTTATGATATGAATTTCAGAGTGAAAAATTGAATAAATAATAAAGCAGAATCATTGTATGTGGTATATGTTAAAAAAGATGTGAGGCATATTATCAATTGTTTGGCATGCACTATATATATACATTTATCATGAAGTTGAGAAAAAGATAAACATGTTAGAATGCTTACAGAATCAATGAAATCATCAGCGAGCTCTAAAAGAAGATCTATAACTTCAGGGTCCAGCCTACCTTGTGGATCCACCTGCAGGATAGAAGATTATGATTCAAAATATAACCAATAAACAAAAAAATTGTAAAATAAAAAAAGACAAAAGTTCAAAGAAAACCTGTGCAACTAAATCTTGTATCTTTCTCTTCCCAAGGACTTGGTTTGTTGCTTCAGTTCCTTGGCTAGAACTACCACCTGGTGTTGTTGCACCAGATGCAGTAGCATCTGGCTGTGATCCTGTTAGACTAAGTGACTTTTGGCCTGCAGGTCCTGGCATCCTAGGAGACTGTTGCTGTTGCTGTTGATGGACAGAAGCTTGTAGATGAGATTGTTGTTGTGGTTGCTGTTGTATAAGCTGTTGTTGCAGCTGTTGAGATGGCTGCTGTTGTTGCTGCTGATGCAGCTGAGGCTGCCCCATCGATTTTTGTTGCTGCATCAACTGGGACAATTGCTGTGGATTCAGAGTCATAGAGTTTTGTGGCAATTGAGTAGAAGAAGCCAGCTGCTGCTGCCTCTGCTGTTGAAGACGTAATGGTGAGGCAGGGCCAGACATTGGCATTTGCTTAAGCCACTGTTGCTGTGTTAAAGAGTTATGAATCATTGCAGGTTGTCCATTCTGAGACAACCCAGACAACTGAGAATTCATAAAAGCAAGGGATGATGACCTTGGTAAACCTTGAACCTGTAATCAACAGCATTGTCAATGTTCTTGTACACCTCAATTCATTTTGAAATGTTCTATACATAATACATATTTACAAAGACACACAAACTGAAGTAATTCTAGGCATTGCTCCACATAACAAGCTCCATTTACTGTTTAAATAAATCAAACTTCTTTGTAGTCTTTAGCACTTGCCTAAAAATATTTTGGTCAAATCCTTTATCCCTGACAATATTCACTAGTGAAAAACTAGTTTTCATGGAAGTTAAGTGACACAACAGTACACCACACATTTAACTACATCATGAATGAACATACTTTGTTTTCTTGTCTTCATCCACGATCAATATATTTGGAAAATACAATTTTTTTTTTCACGATCAATGTTTCTTAACAAATTCAAGTTGTCCTTCTAATTTCAAAAGAATTGACATTGAAAAGAAAATAAAGTGCATATTTTACATATTATAATTATTTTAAAAGTCATATTGTACATATTATAAACATTTTAAAAGTAATATTTCCATTATAAATATAACTATTCTAATACAGCTGGCCCATTTGTAACAAAAAAATTTACTTGGCCCATTCCAAAAACACTTGGCAATTCAAGAAGAGATGCAAGAAAATATAAAAAGAAAAGGTTTAGTTTATAAACCAGAGGAGAGAAACAAATCAGACAAGCATGGGTGGTGATGCAACTTTAGTTTTCAAACTAAGGCACAAGGGAATGTGATTGGGATGCCGAGTGGCAAAGATTGGCGGTAGCGATGCGGCTTTGATGTCCAGTGGTTGCAACAGTACAAGAGTAACAAATGGGTGAGGAAATAGATTCATGGTTTATTTTGTCCCTGTGAAGATCATTTGGGGGGGGGGGGGGAACCAACAAACGAAGCACTTAAAGATCCCATACTACTCAATATGGGACTAAGGCATCCCATAATACTCAAGTCCCTGTCATAGTAGCACCCTTAAGAGCTGATGTCTAAAAGGCTGACATATATGACACTTCATTTGATAACAGTTCACTCAACTTTCTCATGTAACACTTCACTCAAGTCCCTATACCAGTTTATGCTAACTCACCAATCCAACCACTAATCCACTAACCCAGCAATGTTTCCTACTCACCAATTCTGTTCTGATAACATTGACCACACCCTCCTGGTCCACAGGCCCCACTGGCAACCACTTTAATAGTTCAGACCTCACAAGTCACATCTGCAGTTTCTCATGGACATTCAGGAAATGGAGGACAAGCTGTGCAAACTGGAGGCAGAGAACATCCTCCCCTTGATCTTCGAAGCTGTGAATTCAGATTTGTGGTTTCTCTGTGGTGCCTTTGTACTGTTTGCTTCCAGATTTGTGGTGCAGTAAGAAAAACAAAATGTAATGCCCTTTCCAGAAATTGTTTCAAGAAGCGGCACATGGTGATGGTTGTCTTTGGTGAAGGAGAGGGGAAAAATAAACAAGAGGAAGAGAGCGAAAAAGAAAGAAGCAAAAGAACTAATTCAGGAAAAGGAGAAAATTAAAAAAAAAAAAAAAAAGATAAATATCCAGCCATTGATTTAAAGTTGAACAAATCTAACTATCTAAGGGTTTATATTTGTTTCCATGGTGGGAGACATGCTTCTGTCTCCACCCTAGCCTAGTAGCCTTCACCACATTTAAAATCTAAAGCATGTAAGAATATGATAAATTGGTCATACAGAGATACAAGAACATTGGAAAGCATTTACTTCCTAGTTCACTAAAATTATATATAAATATATATAGCATAGATTATACCTGTGCAGTGTTAAGCGAACTCTGCTGTGATAGTTGCTGCCTGATTTGACCCTGACTCATACGCAGCTGCTGTGCATAAGCCATGGCTCCATTGGCTCGAAGGTGTGACGTGAGATTTGATGACCCCATCATACCCATTGCTTGCATTCCTTGCAGTGATTGTCCAGCAGAATTACCCGAAGAGAATTGAGACGGCTGGACTAACCCACCTTTCTGCCTCGGCTATACCAAATTGAAAAATATTTCAGAAGGAAATAGTTTTGGACCCAGAAGACATGAAATGCAGTAATATTTCAATAATTAAAGTAATAGACAAATTCAAGTATGTCAAACCAATTCATGTCATGAATTGCCAGGCTAATTTTTTAATCATAAAGCATATGATTTATAATTACAACTTACAAATAAAATGATACAAAAGATGTACAGTTCTCAATGTAACAACCTTAAACTAGAAAATTATTGAGTCTCACAAAACCAATTATTACACCACAATGTCAAACCAATTATTATGAGTCTCATAAGCCACCATAACTGAGTGAATGAAGTTGTTGTTTCAGAAGAGTAAAAACAATGCAACAGAACAACTAATAAGAATAAGTCTTATCCCACTAGATGAAATTGCTACATGAATTGCATTTACATAAAGTTATTAGGCGAGGTTAAAGACTTTTAACAATGAAATCCCGTTTAATCCAATGCCCTTCTTGGTCTCCCTTGATCCCCTTTCACGAGATTAAAAGTCAGCCGATCTACCCACTTCACCATTGCTTCCAATGGAAAATTATAAAAGAAAAGTATAAGGTAAAAGATAAAGAATAGGTGGATTGTATGATTTGCATCAGCAATAAGGAATTGTACTGATTATCTGATTCATCCATGTATTACAGATTCAAAGTTATATGAAACTACACAAATACCTAACAGCAAACCATGGTCGTAGAAAGAAACAAGCATAATTGAAAAGATAAATATGTTACATAACTTGGTCCTTCCAGTCAATTCTTAACCCTCTCTAGTTCACCAAAAAAAAAAAAGGATCGACACAAGTTGTATCAAGTAACCGTCCCAATGTAAAATTTGTGCCATTCTCTTTTTAACATGAGGATTGCCTGTTTGGAGGAACTTCTCCATAAACATTCACACACAAAAGAAAATAAAAAATCTGAAGGTAAAATGAATTGAGTTGTTGACATCTTTTAAAATGAATTGACACGCCTAAGCTAAAGAGAATTAAGGTGAGAAATGGTGTACAAAAATTGAGTGCATAATTTAAATTGAAGTGACAGGAAAAGTTGAATTGATTGTACCTTATTATTATTTTTACTTATGATTTTCAAAATTCTTATGGAAAGAGGAGCTTTATCGAATCGGGTAAGGAGAAGTTTATCGAAACAGGAGGAATATAGGAATTGCAACAGCAGAATGAGGGTGAAACGAGATGGCATTGAAAAAAGAAGCAGAAACATACGGAAGAGAGTAAGTTAAACTGCGTTCCAGCCCCAGCCAACATGGGGAAGTGGCCGGACTGGCCTATGAGGGCGGAGCGCGACAAATTGGAGGCGGTCAATTGCTGCTGCTGCTGCTGCTGCTGCTGCTGCTGGTGGTGGTGGTGGTGGTGGTGATGCTGGTGGTGCTGGTGCTGGTGCTGGTGCTGGGTGGGTCCGGCGGCGGCGGCGGGGGAGGCGGAGGCGGCGAAGGTCATCTGACCAGCGTACAAGCCGGCCTGCTGGCGCATAACCCCGAATTGCTGATGCTGTGGGGGCTGCTGAGTCTGAATCTGATTGAGGCGAGAGATGGAAGGAGATCGCTGCATGGATTGCTGGAGCTGGAAATTGGAGATAGGGTTGACGCCTTGCGATGACACGAGACTCTGTTGTTGTTGAGAGGGACTTAGCTGTTGGTCTTGGGGGAGGGGTGGGAGCGAGGGTGACCCTATGTTGTGCGAGGGTGAAGGGTTCGATGTTGCTCCCGCTTCCATCCCTGAGGGTTTCGGAGAGGCCGATGCTGTTTCCGCCATTGATTTTTATTTTATTCCCTTCAATCTTTATCATTCCACACCAGTTTTAATTTTCTCCATTCAACCCTCCTTCAAAAACCCCTTTATCCATTATCATTTACCAATGCCCAATTACTACTTTATCTTTTCTTTAACATTATTCATTACACTATTAAAGTCACATAAGTTTGATCCTGTAAATTTTAAATAATAAAATTTAATAAATCTATAAATACTTACTCATATATATATATATATATTAATATGAATAATTTAAAATAAAAGATAAGGCGAATCCATTGTGAAAAATAATAAAATATGATAATGTATTTTTTTGTTTAATTATAAATTTAAAATACATAAAATGATAAAGAAGTAAAAGGATTGAAAACATAAAAAGAGAAAATATAAATTACATATTGACACATGACACAAAAGAATATATAATTTACCGTACGTAATAAATCAATTTCACAATGGCATATGGCAGAAGCTTGATTAAGTCATATATGTTATAGATATGCTATTCTTGTTATTTGTATTTGCTTAAACAAAGTTACCTAATTTATTTATAGGATTAATTAAGCAGATCTGATTTATATATTTTAAACGACTCATAGTTTATTAAAAATAAATAGATTTTTTTAAGAGTTTAATATTAAAATACTTTAATGTTCTAGTATAATTTCCCTCAAAGTTATTTGTATTTAGACCGGTAATACAATATTCTAGTTGCATAAATTATTTATAGATAAAAAAAAATTGCAATAATCCCTAACCTAAAGCCAATATTTTTGCACACCTCTTACCAAAATCTATGTCTCCTATCAAATATTTGTCTTACAAAGTTGGGATTCTCTAAATCTTATGTAAGTCAAATAGTCCACAAAATAGTCAACAAAATTATATACATAATATTAACAAAATTATACACATGATATTCTTATCTTTATTTCCTCTAGCATGTTTAAGATGTTGCCACAAGTGAAAAGTACAATTTGACGATAGGACCATGATAGGACCTTCAAATATCTCAATCAGCGATAACAATTCATCTAAACCTGATAGATTAGCTTATAAGAAAATAATAAATGTGATGCATATGTTGGTTCAACGTGGCAATCCGAGCAAATATCATCATCTATAGTATGAATATTTCTCTTTGGAAATTCCACTTAAGTTAGAATCTAAATATGAGCAACTCTTCAAACAAAGGTAAGTACCTTTTATTGCATTATTGCTTTCCAAATCACCTTAAAGAAAGGAGATTTTTGTACCCCGAAGTTGCTATGAGATGCATGATAAAATATTTTATCATACACAATTTATATTCTTTTTAGTATTTCTAACTCCGTAATTGTTTCTTAATTTTTTTTTTAGTTCATTTTCATATCTGGGCCGCATTTGGGCATTTTTTCATATATTTTCTCTTTTTTGCAGGTTAGTAGACTTTCTTGGATTAGACTTTGCATTGGGCTAGTTGCTTTTGTATTTTCGTATTTTTTGTATATTGTATTTGTGTAATTTTTCTTTAATTGTAATTTTTAGTTTTATTTTTTAGTAGTCTTTATTGTTTTTTTTAGAATAATTTTTGCCTGGGCCAAAGTCCAAATTAATTCAAAACTTCTTATGGACCAATTTAATGATAGAATATAAATACTCTCATAACCACTTGTAATAACTTTTGCTTATTTTTTAAGTTTGTTTCAAATTTATGCTTTAGCTTCCTCCACAAGTTTCATTTCTCCCCTCCATCTTCTTCTTTCTCGTGCAAGCTTCCATGGATATCTCCATGCAAAGCTAATTTATGAACTTATTTGAGTCTTTGATGCGATTGTGCGGTAAAAGTATGAATTTTGATCTCTTGCGTGTTCTCTTTCTTGCGAATTTTTGGTTTATTGTTTTTTCTCCTCTCAAATTCGTGTAGAATTCCAATTGAATTTTAATACAGATTGGTTAGGGATTGATTCATATTGATCGATTTGAATTTAAGAGGCTAGGTAATCAATTGAGAACCTAATGCAACTGAATAGATTTCTGAAAATTAATGAGAATATTGAGATTGCAATCGTGATTCAGTTCAATTGAATTACTTGTCAGTGTTGATGCAATTTTCCATGAATTGTGATTACTCGAGCGTATTACTAGAACCTCAAATCAATGTTTTCTTTCTCTCTTCCTTTTTTACGAATCAATTTCATATTCTGCAAGTTTTGTTTCAATTCTGTGTTTAAAACCCTCATATTCTCTAACTTCTTGATAGAATATAAACTATGGATGACAAAACAGGTCACGACACTAAAGATAGTGTACGACCTACACGAATGTCTGAACAGAGAGGGTATCAACTTTATTTTTGTGATATCAATGGGGGTGACATGGTCCTATTGAAGCTTATGCAAGGGGAGGAATTAAAAGCTTTCTTTAAGGAAACAGAGCCTATCATGTCCAACTATTTCTATCAATTATCCATATGGGAACCGTTAGTAGTGGCAGAGGAAAGGTTTGTGTGGATCAAGATTCAAGGTGTCCCAATTCATGCGTGGTCGGATGAATTCTTTGAATTCCTCTTGAGTTCGGTAGGGAAGTTCATCACGGTTGATGAAGCCACGACAAAATAACAACATTTCAATGTTGCCAAAGCCTTGATATTTGTGTCGTCTCTAACACTCGTTGTCCTGACCAAAAAGGTGTGTATCAATAGAATAGTGTTTGCACTGAACTTAGTGGAAGAGACCACACTCCACTTGATTTTGTTATTAGCTACCCTCAGTATCTAAGTGACTCGGCTCAGACATGGATCAAGACTCAAGATGGTCGTAGCGACAATGGTCAGAGGATTTATTTTCAAAATCAAATTTTGAATCTTGGAGTGAAAATGAGGAGTTAATTTCACTTGATTCGGTTCGGGATTCTACGGCAAGATGTATCGAGAATATCGGCATCAAAATCAATTACTAATGACTCCCCAAATATTGGTTATTCAGCGGAAAACCAATTTGGCAAGTTGCCACGTGGAATGGCAGGTGTTTCATCTGGTGAGGTGATCTCGATGAAAGGTAATTGTGGAAGTTCTCCTAGGGTAAGGGACCACGAAGACACATATGTGCAGTTGTTTGTTGAGGCAGTTGTTTGGTGAAGAGTACGTGCAAAAAGTGCAGCCTACATTGGTTTAAAATATGGCGTATTGCATGCCCCTCGCGCAGGGTGTGTCGCACAGTAAGCACAGAGTAAGCATAAATCGTTTAAAGAGGCGAATGATGTTTAAAAGGACTATGCAAATCAGGGGGAAAAGCTTAGAGGCAACCCCTTTTATGCAGTTGGGTTGCGACCTGGTATGAGCCCATAGATGCAAGTCTCATGCCTATGAAAGAGATGTGTGTGACATTATTGATGGAAGAGATGTTAGGTGTGTCTATGAAAGAATAGTAAGGCACATGCGGGCAGCGTAAAGGATCATCTCATGCATCATTGGCCCACATGCAACATGCATTGAGTATGGGAAAACTTAGGAGTGCAAGAACTCATAAGGACCAAGAGCATGCGAGTTTGCACGAAGCAAATCATGCAGTTGAGGCAAGCCTAGTTTACATATTGGTGGAGTTGGAGAAGGGGACCCCAAAGGTGAGAAGGGGGCATCCTAAGGATGGGGGTATCAAGGTGGAGGGGGTGCCTTAAGAGTAGCGAAGAGGGGAAAGATGGGTAAGAGAGGAAAGGTGAGCATTAAAGGGATAAAAGGGAGCAAGGGCAGGGGGATTGCGGTCAATAGAAATAGTATGGAGGGACAAGGCGAAAAAATCTAGGGAGTTAGAGGAGGAGGCAATAGAGGTATGGACTATTGGAAGGAGTCTGGGTGTGGGCACTGATAATGAGGAGCTTATTTTGTAGAAGTTGAAGTCAGTGGAAGAGAAAGAATGCTGGAGGTAAAAGTAAGGGCAAAAAGTGTTGTGGAAATATGAAGATCATATCTCTAAATATTAGTGGTTTGGGGGGAGGGTGAAGAAGTGGGAAGTTCAACGATAAATTAGCGCTCACAAACTAGGAATGGTGTGCATTCAAGAGACTAAGATAGCGGAAATTAAGGATGATGTGTAAGTACATATGGAGGAGTGAGGAGGTTGGGTGGGTGAGTAAGCAGTCATATGGGAACTCAGGAAGGCTATTAATCCTATAGGATGTACGAGGTTTTCCCTTTAAGATAGTTTTGTGGAAGACTCATTCATTGGTGTTATGGGAATATAGGAAGTAGCGAGGTGTCTTATGAAGTGGATAAATGTATATGTGCCTTGTGACTCAGAGGGTAAAAGAAAGTGTTGGTAGGATTTAATCAAATGTAAATGTGAAAGAGGCAGGATAAAGTGATGTCTCGTGGGGGACTTTAATGTAGTGAAGAGTGAGGAGGAAAAGATGGGGGTAAAAAATCACCATAAAGTGGAAGAGATGGATCAATTCAATAATTTTACTAAGGAATGAGGTTTCATCAACTTGCCAATAGGTGGTAAAAAGTTTACTTAGTATTGGAATGGATTTCGCTCTATGAGCCATTTAGATAGATTCTTAGTAATTGGAAAAATCTTGGACTAATAAGGTAGTCTCCAATAGTGGGGTATGTAAAGAAATGTATTGGATCCTGTCTAGTGCTGTTAACTGACAAGGATAACTGTGGCTCAAAACCATTCCGGTTCTTAAATTGTTGGTTTGAAGATAAAAGGTTTTGACCTTTTGTGGAGAAAGAATGGCAGGAGTTGCGTGTAGAAGGGCAGAAGGCCTTTGTGTTAAAGGAAAATTAAAGAAGTTGAAAGGGAATATGGAAGTATTTGAAATATTGAGAAACAATTGCACAAAAATAAAGAATGTATTCAAAAGCTAGATATGAAGGCAGAGGTTGGGGACCTAAATGAAGAAGAGAAGCGAATGAGATGAGAGCATATGGCAAACTATAAGGGGTGGGCTAGGAGAAAATGCTCCATGTTAAGGCAAAAGTCAAGGGAAAAATGGTTGAAACAGGGTGATGCGAACTCAAAATATTTCCATAGAGTGTTAGAAATGAGATACTCAGTCTTTACTTTGAAAGGGAACATGTGGATAACCTAAAAGCAAAGGTGGAGAATAATTTCATGAATAATTTTGGGGAACAAGAATGAGTAGGCCAAATATGGATAATATTTTTTTTAACTTCCCAGGCTCAACAAAAGAAGAATTAGAAAGGCCGTTCTCGGAAGAAGAAGTTAAGGTGACAGTTTGGGATTGCGATAGTAGCAAAAGCCTAGGGTTGGATGGCTTGAATTTCCTTTTTTCTCAAAGAATTTTGGGGTAGAATCAACAGTGACCTTTTTGCTTTCTTCAATGAATTCCACTATTCCGAAAAGCTTGTCAAAGGGTCAAATAGCTTGTTCATTACACTAGTTCCAAAGAAACCAAGCCCATGTGTGATAGAAGATTACAGGCCTATTTCCCTCATAAGTTGTATGTATAAAGTCCTAGCTAAAGTGCTATAAAAAAGGCTGAGCTGGATCATGCAAGTGCTTATTTTAGAGACTCAAAGGCTTTCTTTGTAGGTAGGCAAATTATGGATGGTGTACTAATAGTCAATGAATTGATGGAAGAGGCCAAAAAGAAGAAACAAGAGTTAGTATGTTTCGAGGTGGATTTCGAAAAGGCATACGACTCGATGAGGTAGCAGTTTCTTTGGTATATGCTGGAGCGGATGAGTTTTGGCAAAAAATGGATACAATGGATGAAGGAATGTGTGACAACAGCCAGAATTTCAGTACTAGTGAACGGAAGTCCCACTAAGGAGTTTAATGTAAGGCGAGGATTGCGGTAAGGGGACTCTCTATCACCATTCCTGTTTTTCATTGTTATGGAAGGTTTAAGCAAAATCATAAAGGTAGCACTGAAGAAAGGTTTGTGGAAAGGGTATGAGTTTGGATCAGGGGGCTTACATATTTCTCACCTTCAATTTGTGGATAATACTTTTTTTTTTCGGAGATGGACCGGAACTTTTTGGAGAAGGTTAAAGCGGTATTTTAGATGTTTGAATTGGTTTCAGGGCTCAAGGTGAAATTCCATAAAAGCCTTCTACATGGCATTAACATCCCTGTTCGGAGCATTACTCGAGCAATAGCCCTCCTAAACTGCAAGGTGGACAGTCTCTCAATTAAGTACCTAGGTCTGCCTGTTGGAGACAATTCGGCAAAATTAGCTTTATGGAAGCCTCTGATGGATGTAGTGAGGAAGAGGTTGTCATCTTGGGAGAATAAATTTGTCTTAATAGCTAGAAGAATTGCGCTCCTTAAATTAGTGTTATCAGCATTACCTACATACTATCTCTCCTTCTTTAAAGCACCTAAAGGTATTATTACTAAATTCCACTCCTTGCTCTCAAATTTTCTTTGTGGCAGAAAGGAGGATAAAAGGAAAGTTGATTGGGTATCCTGGGACATGGTGTGTTGGGGGAAAGAGCATGGAAGCTTAGGGTTGAGATATATGCGTAAATTTAATTTGGCGCTGCTAAGCAAGTGGAAATGGAGATTGCAAGTGGATAATGATAGTTTATGGGCTAAAGTGTTGAAAGCAAAGTATATGCAGATAAATCGTATCTAGAAGGTGAAAAAAAGGTAGGTGTTCCCAATGGTGGTATGATTTACATTCCATTGAGGGTGTGAGTGTGAGTCAAGGAGAATGGTGATCTATGAATATTCGTCGAATTTTGGGGGATGGTAGGGATGTGGCGTTTTGCCAGGATCAGTGGTTAAGAGAATGTAGTCTTAAAGAGGAATACAGTTGTTTATATGGACTAGTGAAGGATAAAACTTTATTAGTAAAAGAGAAAAGTGGTGGAGGTTTGTGTTGGGACTGAAATTGGAGAAAAAGACTATTTGTTTAGGAGGAATATTGCTTAATAGAGCTAGAAAATTGTCTAGAGTCAATCCAGTTATCTGACGAGACTCAGGACACGTGGCTGTGGGCCCAGGATTTGTCAGGAATGTACATAGTAGCATCAACATATAATTTGCTAGCCTCGAAGCAAGGTCAAGGGCAAGAAAATTCCCATGGAATGACTTGGGTGAAAGGTATTCCTTCAACGGTTCAGGTCCTAGCTTGACAATTAATGGAAAATAGGTTGTCTACTCGACTCAACTTGCTCCATCAAAAGATCATACAGCTAAGAGAAGAGGGTTGTGGCTTATGTGATAAGGAGGTAGAACAAATTGTCACTTATTTTTTATTTTCCCAATCACTTATTTAGTATGGCAAAAGATATGTCTTTGATGGAGGATATTAACAACCTTACCAAATGAAGTCAAGGAGCACTGCTATTAATTTAAGGGCCTAATAGGGGGGAGTTAGAAAAGGAGAGAGTCGTGGAGCAATGTTTAGTTTGTGGGGCTTTGGCAGATATGGAAAGCTAGAAATGTCACTATCTTTCATGCAAAACCCCCAAATATTCAAGCAATCATCCGCGACACAAGTGGCATCCGGGGAGTGGTGTCACATATCTAAAGTTGTATCTTATTTATTTACAGAATGCATCATGAGTTCTGTCATATGTAAGGAAGGAAGAAAACTCCACAGAGATGTTATGTTTAGCTTATGGTTTTGTTATTATTGAATAGGTCCTTTACCCGTGATCACATATAAATTGGGAGAAAGACATATTTAGTACTTCTGTCAATCATCTATTCATTAATAAAAATCTTTAACTTATATAAAAGAAAACAACTTTAAAATTTTTGTTGAACTCTTCTTTGAATTCAACAAATTGCATTATTCAACTTAGTCTCTTGTAACATTGTCATCATTAGTTTCTTCCCTTATGTTATGCCAAAGTCTAACAAAATAGAAAATCCATCAGCTTTTTTTAAAAATTTGCAAGTATACCATCATGCGCAACGATTATTAAAAAGAAATGGAACATTAACAAAGGAAAGTTAAAAGTTAATTTGAGTGAAAAACATTTTAACTTTATTTGATTTAAATTATTTAAATCTTAATACATGTGTGACAAAATGAAGGTGGTTCAAAATAAATGCATGTTAAAAATTATCTCTCTCAATAATTAGTAGTCAAATTTTGTATACAAAGTATATTGAACTAATCCCAAAAAAAATTGAAATGAAGTATGTCCCCCTTGCCATGTAGGGTTTGGATTAATGAAAAGTAACGAAATGGAAATAAATAGTATGTAATAAATTTAAGAACCATTTATTGGATTAAAAGATAAATGATAAATCTTATTTTATTTAATTACATAATTTTTTACCAATTCTCTTACCATCCAAAATCGAAATGTATGAACATGTCATTTTCATTTAAATATATTTAAACAACAAAATAAAAGTCTGGTTTTATTATGTTTTATTGCACTACATCCCTTTTTTTTCTATTAATTCAAACATAGCCTAGAGATAAAATCAAGTTTATCATAGCAAAACTTCTCTTGGATTTCAAAATTGGCAAGGGTGAACAATGCGGCATTTAGCTTTCCAACTATCCTAATTTTTCTTCTCTAGTAATCTTTCCTGCTATATTTTTAAACACACGAAACAAAACAAAACCATATTTTTGGGGACAAGGTATGAAATAAAAAAAAAGAAAAAAGAAAAGAAGGTCCATTTGAGGGAGAAAAGAAAGTAAAGAGAAAGCAAAATTAGCAAAATAAAAAAGTACAACATTATTCAAACACTGACATGTGGTGACGACAGAAAAATTTAAAAGATTAAGTTGTAGAATATACTTAATACTAGCAAAATGATTCATGTTTTACTGCCTAAGTTTTAAATGATTTGTTATTCAAAGTTAAATGATAAAATTTAATAATTATATATATGTATAAATATTGATAATTTAGAGTAAAAAATAGTTTAAATTAATAATTTTAGCACATCTTCTTATCTAATAAAATTTTAATAAATTTTTTATCGAGTATTTATTTGTTGCATTTAAATTATTTAGAATAATAATGATATGATTGATTTTTATCTAAGATTAAAAAATTAATTATTTAATAAAACAGACATAATTTTATTCTTAATTATTATAATTGAGATGGTTATTTGTTGGATTTTGAAATTTAGATACAAATATTTAAAATAATCATAACATAATTTAGAGAAAATGAAATACATTATTCCACTTAGTGATAACATATAAAATAATGTATAAAATATTTTTCAATTGAGATGAGATGTGATTATGACTAAATAATTTTTGTGATACCTTTCACAATTAGAATAAAGATAAAATATTACAAGATTTTCTCAAACATAAAATCTCATGTAAGTATAATTTAATATTATAAATAAATGTAGTTTTATGTGTTTTAATAAAATATGTTTCAATTTTTTATCTGGTGTATTAAGAACTGATTAGTATTTTCTATAAATAATGGAGTAATATAAAATACGAAAAAATAATATCCGATAAAAAATAACATGCAAGATAAATTTATTAAATTTTATATTTAATATCTTAAAAATCATATAAATTGTTATTTGACATTTTGTAAAAGTGCATCACCATTCAATTTAAGAAACGTTTATTATGTTGGCAATTTTTATCTTTTAATTCTTTAAGTTACATACTTTTTTAAAATGTAGTTAATCATTGCAGTGGGCATGGCAGGCAGCATGAATTGAATTGAAGTGTAATTGTTCGATTACAAAGTTTAAGGACATTTTTTAACATCCACAATTACTGTTCATACTCTTAAGGAGTTAATATATTTTTTTAACTTTCAAAACAATCTTATTACTTTTGAACCTAATATTTTATAACTTTAACTCATACTTTAGCGGTAATTTTTTTCCTTCCTTTCTATCATCTCTTCTCTTTCTAGCATATTCATTATCATTGTAGAATCTTTATAAAATTTCTCTCTACGGTGGTACAGTTTTTTGGTCATATTCAAACACTATTTATAATTTCCATTATTTGACACATAGCAAGAATGTCTCAGATGGATGTTTTTTTCTTCTTTTAAGTTTGTTATTATGAATTAGCTTATACAAATTTGATTACGTGGACTTTAATATCAGTTGATTTGGAATTAACTTTGAAAATTATTTTTATATATGTATCGAATCAACCTATCGAAAACTAAATATTAATTATTTTTCTAGATTCATTGATCTATAACACATAAATTTCATATGAATTGATTTGAAAAAAATGATTAATACTCAATTTTTGGTCATTGATATAGAATTTACCCTATTATGGGTTTCAGATCAATAAATATGAAATATGAAAATATTTTGGATGTTCTTTATTTTTGGTATGTGTAGTAATTATGGGGTGCTGAAAAAAGGGAATTTGATTAAGCACTTATCCAATTTGAAGTAACACTTGCTACTTTAAAAGTTTTTTTCCTAAATTCCTTTTTTATCATTCTCTTTCTCCTCTCCCCCTTACATCATTATCCACTCACACTCTCTCTCATCTCTCTTCACCTTATTTTTGTCTCATCCTCTCTTTCCCCTCTCCGCACCTCTTTTGTATACATGTAGTATAGTTATTTAATATTTTATTTTTTTAATACAGTAATTTAATTTCTTATTTTTTTAGTATAGTAATTTAATTAATTTTTAGTATACTTAATTTATTATTTTTAATATAGTTTAATTTATTATTTTTTCATTATAAAAAATATATGTTTATAATATTAATTTACTTAATGAATTACATGTACTTAATTATTATTTTTAATATGTTTATTTCATTTATTATTTTTTTATAATAATTACATGTTTATTATATTAATTTACTTAATGAATTCCGTATTTAGTATAGTTATTTAATTAAATATTTGGTTAGTGTAGTATAGTATAATTATTTAATTTCTTATTTTTAGTAGAGGAATTTAATTTCTTATTTTTTAGTATAATTTTTAAATAACTTTAGCTATAGAATTTAAAACAATAATTAAAATAATATTTGTTACAAATTTAAAATAATAATTAAAACAATGTTTATTTCAATTTTCAAATTTCAAAATTTAAAATAAATTTCACACGTAAACAAAAAAATATTAAATATATTTATATATTAATTTTTTCAAGGAAATATTGAATATATTTATATATAATAAATTATAAAGATAAAAAAATTATTAACTACTAATTAAATTTTTCTTTAAACTTATATTTTTTAGGACTTATAATAGCATTTATTTGAAACAATAATGTATTTAGAACTCAATCTCAAAATTAATAATCAAACTAAGACAGCTCCATATTAACAGAATCATGTTTAGAACTCAATCACCTATTCACACTGCTAAGAGAATTCCTTTCAGAATTAATAATCAAACACTGTGAATGTAAAACTGAATCTCAAAATTAATAATCAAATGGAGACAATTTCACAATAATGAAACATTTTTTAATTTTTCTTTTAAATAAACAATAAAAGACATATTTCACTAATTGAACACTAATTTTTAATTGAACACTAATTTTCCTTTCAAATCTCATAATTTTTAATTAAGTACTAATTGAACTTTTTTTTTACTCTCCAGCGATGCATTACTGGAGAGTAAAATCATTGATGGTATATTGGTATTTTACCCACCAATGGTGGGAATTGAAAATTTAGTAGGTGTCAATTCAAATTCCTTAATAGTGTACTTGGATGGAGAATTTTAAGAGAGTAATTCATTTTATTTTGAAATTTCAAATGTTTTGTGATTAAATACCTTGTTTTGATGATGAATTTTAAAATAATTTGATATTCTAGACATTTTAGAAAATATTTTGGTGAATTAAAATTGTAGAATTTGAAATTCCTTCAAAAAAATAAGAATTTGAAATTCTTAAAACATAATTTTCTTTTACTAAGATCAACTGAAATTATTTTTTACTTTATATCGGTTAGGGGTGGTAAAACGGGGTGGGTCAAGCAGACTGCCCACCAAGTGACCCTCATTTTTGTGGGCCAAATTAGTATATTTACTCGCTTTTCCATTTTGCTCTATCCTGCCTAACTTGCTAATTTAACGGGCCAAAGGCGGGGTGAGCTCATCTGCCAACCATATTATATTTATATTTTTTAAATTATAATATTTATATAAATTAATAAAATAATTATAATAATTAAAATATAAAATAAATTATTAAGTAGAATTTATAAAATGAATTTTCTAAGAAAATAAAATAATTTTTTTCATAAATTTATTTGTCATTTATTTATGTAAAATCATAATATTGTCATAAAAATAAAATCAATTATACAAGATTTACTTTTGTACTTTTTCTATTTATTTATTGTAAAAGCATTACTTTTTTTAGAAACTACAAATTTATTTTTAAATAAATTTTTATATTATTTTTTAAAAAGAACAACTTTTTTCCAAAATATTGTTTAGTAAAATAAATTTTTATTTTTAGTAGGAATTGAAATACTCTATGCAAACAAGAAAATTAAAATTCAATAATTTGAATTACCTTATCCAAACAAAACATTTGAAAGATGAAGTATTTGAATTGAAAAAATTTCAAATTCAATATATTTTAAATTTCTTCCATTTGTAAAATTCTTTATCCAAACATAATATAAAAAAATTGCCAAATTTACGTGTCCTTTATTAGGCCCAACTTTTCATCACCCTATTCTTTTCACGAAGTTTTTTCTTCTTACACCTCCCAATTTTCTCCCTACACCTTCATATATTTTGAAAAAAGAAAAAATTATCTTAGAAAAAAAATTCCCTGTAACCTTAGGTAATCTAGATGTTAATTTTGAAAAAAAAATGGGAATCCAAATTTATTAAAAAACCTTTAGATTACAGATTTAGAAAAAAAAATCTTAATGAGTCTAGATTAGTTAATTTGAACTTGTTAAAAAAAGTTTTACATTACCTAATTCAGACATTGAAAATTTGTAACTCTGAATTAGAAGAAAACAAACTCCATGTTTCCTGTTTTTTATTAACTTTTGATTGCCTGTTCTAGACTGAATCCAAATTTTTTATTCCAAACTGGGTCTAGATTGCCTGTTATGGATTCAGTGTAGACTAGTTCAATAAGGAATTTAGATTACCTAATTCAAACTCATTCCTTACACATGATTTTCATTCATTTGGATTTACCTATTCAAATTACTAAACCACATAAATAAGAAACGCATAATCCGAAGCAAGAAGCATCACTATGAAATATTGAATTCGGATTGACATCTCCACCTATTCAAATTGCAATTTTGCAGTGAACACGACAGAAAGGGATAAACATGTGTGATATTTCCAAGCTTGAATTTAGAAACGCGAGATAGAGATGAAAACATGCAAGATTTATACAGATTTTAACCTAACGACATTGTTGTCTTTAAAAAAAATATATGAAAGTGCAAGTGTAGGGAGAAAATTAAGAGGCATGGGAGAAAAACTCCTTTTAAGTTGTTTTTTTTGCTTTATTATTTATGCTTTAAAACTTTCCTTTTTTAATAACTCTTAAGCTAAATCCCCTAAAAGTAATCATGTGAAACGACCTACTAATGCTTTATAAATTTTGTTGTGTGGTGAGGATGAATAAACAAATTGATTACAAAATTAATTTCCCATTCTTACATTTTATTAAAAAAATTATTCCATCAATCATTAAGTTAAAAATGGATCATAAGGTTGGTTTAATGATAAAGTCCACGTGTGAAAATAATAGGAGAAAAATGTCATGTGTTCAAATTTCTTTACTAATAAAAAATAATACATTAACAACTAATATCTGACCTATAATAAACTTATAAATTAAGGAGTATCTTATCATTTATCATATATTATTTTACATGTTACAACCTCTATTTTAAATTAAAGATACAATAATTGTATCAATGAGTTTAAATATTTGTATTTAAAATAAAAAATTCTACAAATAATTATTAAAATCGGATTGAACTGACTAGTTGAACCAAGAATCGAATGAGTCACCGGTTCAGTTTACTTAACAAATCAGTCATGCAGTTAGACCAAATCAAATTAAATTGAATTAGTCATTTTGTTAAAAATAAGAAATTGTTTAAAAAATTATGTGGTTGAATTATTACTTATGAACTTTGTTTTTAAACATTAGTATACTTGTTATTTTATATATTGATACCTTTATATTTATGATATTGTTAACTTTAATTTTAAATATAAGATTATGTTAAATATATAATTATATTTTTTTAATATATACCAATTCAATCAATTCAACAGTAATAATTTCATTCAACAACTCAACTATCAAATCACTCTCCATTGTCCAATTTGACAACCGTTTGATTTTAATAACACAATTATTAGTTTAATAATGACCGGTTTTTTAATTATGTCTTTCTGAAAATTTTCACTTTCATATATTGTGATACGTAGGAATACTATTATTGTTGAATAAATTTGTTTTCTAAAAAAATATTAGTTTAAAAAATTATCAATTAATTATAAAATATTTAAAAATTTTAGACATATAAGCCACTAGTTACTTTAATAGTTTTTTAAAAGATAGAAACACGAAGTACCAATTTTTTCTTACAGAAGTAGTTGTTGTTATGTTTATAATTATATGAGAGTAAATACTAAACAGGTTCAACTGGATTTTCTTATCATTATGTATAAGAAAAGGCACCAATTCATAAAATTGTAATTTAATATCAGTTGTCAGTGCGAAAAATAAAATAAAAAAACAGAAATTAAAGAATGAACATATGTTAATTTTTAAGATAGTCATGAATTAGCTAGTGAATAAAAATATATAAAATAATAGTTTTTGATAAAATTTTCACCGAAAAACTTTGGCATGCAAATTAGCATTACCCATATAATTAAATTGTTTTCACTATGCCGTAAATATGTCAGCTATGAACTAATTGTTATTTTTTTGCCGGCCATAGACTACTAATTGCTCGTAGAATTTCACTCTCAATTGAGAAGGAATTTGATTGTTAAAATAATAAAAGTGAAAGAACTGGGTACATTGTTTGTATATATTTCATAGGATGATGTGAATCTAAATCTATATTGTTTCTACTTTCTATATGGTGCTTTACATTGGGTAATGTCAGTTCATGCTATTAGCACAACAATTTACATGCCATGTTTTAATCATTAAATAATCAACATGCATGATTTCAACGGAGACAATTATTACTGGATTATACATATTGATATTTGAGCTGAACTTCGCCTAGTTACATATCCTTTACCGTTATTGAAATTTTGTAGTGGAGAAAGAAAAAATATGGTGTATAGAATTCACTTACACAAGTGAGGCTTGTGTACCTTATCAATTTTTTTCTCTTATATCTTATCACTACTTATTATTATTATGATTATTTAACCAATCACCATTTATTGGATGAAAATCCTGTTACATATTCGTGTTTCATTATCTATTTTAACCTATCATTAAATTTAATGTTATTTAATAATATTTTTATATTTTATATAACTCATTAAAAAATATAATATTTATTGATCGGGTAAGAAAGATAATGAAACACAAATTTTGATCTAAGAATTTTCATCTGTATTTCACCTATAGTAAAATTACTTTTCAATTTTGATAATACTATATAAATTAAAATTATTTAAACAATTATACTTTTTAAATTATAGAAATTAGTATCTATTGTTAATTTTAGTATAATTTGTTTTTTAGATTGAGCAATCGTGGCTAAGAGATCGATAAGAAAAGTAATTTCATGCCATTATTGGACGAATTCTGTAGAGCATATATAATGAATAAACCTCTTAAAAGATTTTTATTAAATCTTCATAAATAATTAACAGTATTAATATATCATCTGTTTATGAATAAAAATTAACATATGTGAGTCACTGTATAGTGTATAATTATTTATCTGGAACTATATATGCATCTTAATAAATACAATAAATTATTAAATGATTATATACCATCATATCTTCTATAGTTCGATTAATAATATTTTATCATTTATAATTTGATTTAAATATAATTTATATATTTTAAAATATAAAATGATTATTTTTAAATTTAATTAAATTAATTACTCACGTTAATAACATATTGCATGATATAGAGACCTAATAGTAACTTAGTTGATTTATGGCAAACATTGAGACAAACTTTTAAAAAATTAACAATAATATTTTATGGCTTAAACTAGCTGCTTAATTAAATACCTGAGTTTATAATTTATATTTTTCTATCATGGTTTTTTAATTTATTTATCTATCATATTTTAATTTTACAAAAATATATCTCAATAAATATAATTTTTAATGAACATTAATTATTTACTATCCATTAAAAATGCACAACTAATAGTTTTAAGGATGACAAAGTGGATCACGTCCGCCACAATATTGGTAGGCAGAGTATGTATTTTGGTCTGTTAACGAATTAATGTGTGTGTATATACACACACATATATATATATATATATATATATATATATATATATATTACAAAAAAATCATAAAAGTACAATTAACATGGTATTGTCGACAATACTTTTATCATACATGTTACTTTAATATTACAAGCTAAATTTCACTACTAACTAACTAAACATATACATTCAAAAAGGTATGATTCTACCTTTCTTATCTATAATACAAATAAAAAAGGAAAAAGTCTCCAACAAAGCAGATATATGCATTCAATATTTTTTCTACTATGATCTCACAGACAAATCACTCCTTGTGACATTGTTATCAACCTCATAATCATTATCTCCAAATCTTCCATGTGCTTCAAAAGGTCCAGTTACAAATTCAAGTGTCTAACTAATAATAAAGAAACCATAATGAGTACTAAGTGAATATAATGGTACAATATAACTAGGGAATACACTATAGTAGGCATCGATGACTCAAAGTACTCATCCACAAATGGTAGCAGTACATCAGCCAATCAACCATAGCATCATCAAAAGGGGTGAAGGGGTGGAGACATCCACACATAGCTAGGAGTAGCAGAAGTAGTCAATATCACATGTAAATCTAAAGAGGAAGGTGAAACCATACTAGTAGGATCCACAAACATAAAGTAAATAGTAACTATTTTTGTGAAAGTATTTAAATCAGAGTCAATATCATGAGTCTAAAATCCTTCAATACTGTAATACATGGACACTTTCATATAGTTGCAAACCTCAGGAGAGAAATTTACCACTGATCATACAAAATTTTTATCATATGAATAAAATAAAACAGAATAAAAGAGTGAGACATTTATGATTTTTAACATTTGTAATTACAAAGTGTAGCGTCAAAGTTTCATACAAACAAACAATCCTTATTTAAGATCACCTATATGATGAAATGAAATGAAGTAAAATTTATGATTATTTTTTACTAATCTCATATATTAGGAGAGATAATTGAAAGCTTATCACATTATCTCATGATATCATTCTCTATATTTTAACTAAGAGCCTTATGCTTTATGAGCTGCTCACAAGATAATGATTAGCTAATTTATCAATTTGAAATAATCCACATACTAATAATCTCATGATAATAAATATTCATAAATGTAATATAAATATATATTTATAAGTTGCACATGATGCATGTATCTAAAAAAATAGTTTTAATATAAGTTTTTATTTTATTTTATTTTTTAAGAATACAATAATTTTTTTATACATACCTTTCTCCTAAGAGTACAAGATTTATCGTAACAAAACTTATTCACCATTCACATCATAATATAATTTCATTATCATCCATGTGGGTATTCATAATTTCCTTACATCATCATCATTATTATTATTATTATTATTATTTATCAACGAATTTGACACTTTAAACTAATTAAGCTTTCCTAATATAAACTATATTCATAATATTTACTAACATAAAAAAATTATTTTTTAATTTATTAATTTATCATATATAATTAATTATTTATTTTTTATAATTATTTTAATAAATTAAAATAATTTACTTTTATAAAAAAATTTAAAACAAATTCCCATGTAAGAAAAAATAATTATCATGTTAAAATCAAATACCCTTTAATTAAGATCTCGATTATAAAAAATAAATAATTAATTATACATATTTTTATTATCAATTATAAAAAAATAAAATCAATCTCCTCTTACTTGAAATCTACAAAGGAAAAAGAAGATTAAGTGTTTGTTTGGCAATAGATAAAATTGTTTTCAGTATTTTAGTTTTTAAAAACTAAAAAATTTGTTTGGGTAGTGTTTTGTGAAACAATTTTCGAAAACAATTATGGTTTTTTAGTTTTTAAAAACTAAAAAACAGAAACAACTAAAAGTAGTTTTGCTCTTCAGTTTTCTATTTTTGTTTTGAAAACTCAAAATATAATCAGAATATGTTGTTTTTTGATTCTCATTAATGAAATTCTAATAAAAATGAACAAGTTTTTCCATTTCTACATCTTCAAAACAGTTTTCAAATAAAACTTGCAAAATAAGTTTTTCTTTTCTTTTCTTTCCGAAAACAGTTTTTAATTTTTTTTTTAAAAACTAAAAAGCAAAATAAAACCAATCAAGCCCTAAAGGTCTTGGTCTCTAATTCCTTCACTCCATAATAAGTAAAAGATTCATGATGAGTGAATTGAAAATTGGGAAAAAAACACATGAGGTAGTAATGAGTATTTAATAAAGTAAGAGAATAGTGTGAGATGAGATAAAAAATTAAATATAAGTGAGAAGAGAGGAGTAATGTGTTTATGTAGGTCTACAAGTGAAAGAATATTGTGTGAAAGAAATAATGAGATGAAAGAGAATAATTTTATGTTGTTTTTTTTTCTGAGTAACTATTCCTATCTCTAACAAATGATGACTTAAGTTTGTGCTCTCTCACTTTTTTCTCCAGTTTCATGATGTTTGTTGTTTATTTAATTATTTATATATTTTAAAAAAAACTTATCCTTATGTTATTTCTTCTCTCTCATTATTATTTTTTCTAATCTTATCCTCTAAACTTCTTTTCTCTCTTTTTTTATTTTGTTTTTTTAACATATAGTTTTCATCATTGATTATTTGCACTAATTATTTTCATTATATTAATTTTATGGATTTTTTTTAAAAATATTTAATATGTATATACTGGTTTTAATTCTATTTTATTACATTTTTTTAAAAAAAAAATTGAAAGTATTGCAACTCTTAAAAAACATATATTTTTGGGTTCCAATAAAAATATCAATTTCTAAATTTATGTAAATTTAAATTCAAATAATATATAAATTTGAGGATGTTACACCACTATTAGGCCAAGGGCTGATCAGCCCGTCACTTAAAATAATATAAATAATTTAATTTATTGATAATAATTTCTATATTAATTATATTATAAATATAAAATATAATTAACAATTAAAAGTAAAAATTATGATAATTTAGAATTACTAATTTAAGTTTACTACTTTAGTAATTTATTATATAATTTTATAAATGCAATAATTTATCATATTATTTGAAATTTAATTAAATTAAAAATAAAAACTTAACATAAGACTATAGTAACTCTAACTATGTTAGATGCTAGAATTTTCTTTCCTTCACGATATAATTAAAAAAACAATGTTTCAAGTTTCAACAGTTTCATTATTTGATTATTTTACATTTTCACAATTCTATGTTCACTCAAAAGTTAGTCATTAGAAAATAGAAATAAACTTAATTAAGTGTGCATTGTGCAAGTCACCGCTGCAAGACACTCGTAATGCAAGTGTTAGTCATTAGAAAATAGAAATTAACGTAATTAAGAGTTAGTCATTTTGTACTAGTTTGATTAAACATTTTGTGATTTTGATATTTAGAACTTTGATATTATATCTTTCTATGTTTTGTGTTAATTATACTATCTAATTTACTAGTTTGACTTTTAGACTAGTTTTAGTAAGATATTTTTATTTTTATATTTAGACTAGACAAAAATAATTTTGGGTTTAAAAAAAAATTAAAAATAAAATCTAAAAAGGTGGGCAAAATCGGTTGGTCAATCCGTCAAACTGCCTATAAATAAGGTGGGCTTGACAGTTTGACCCGCCCTTGGTATGACAGGTCAGCTTATCCCGCCCCATTTTTGGTCGACCTAAATGGATTAGACTGACTCGTTTTGTCATTCCTACAAATAGTGACCACATAATTTGGTTTTTATTTTTAAGCTAAGGGATTTTTTTTTATCAATTTTTGCTGATATTAAAACTGAACCAACCTAATTATTATTGATTCAGTTTGTTGCAGACCAAGAAAAAAATTTTAGTAACCTAAATCAACCCAAACCAATTAAAACTAATTGTTTTGAATTTTTTCTTCTCTAAAATCAAACAATAAAGTGAGTTATTTTTTCATTAACTTTAGTTGAGTTCAATTCATCTCAAAATTTTATCCAAACAGCCATTGAGGATCTATGAAAATTGTTCAAGTATATTGCCAAAAGGTGAACTAAACTAAGTAGCACAAACATGGATACCGGTACAGATATGCTGACACGACTAGTGTCTAAAACATAGGATATAGGGATACGACTTTTATACATATAAATATTGAGATTGAGATTCTGATGAAATAAACTACAAGTAACATAATGAATTGACCAAATTTGTGGTATACTCACCTATTTAAACAATTTTTCCATGATAACAAAACTAAAAAATAGGTAAACATTATTCTTTTTAATAGTATTAGTGTGTGTATTTATGTTGAAATGTCGATTTAAATATCTAATTAATATATAAATGTAGGTTTAAGTTTCTAAGCAAAATATAATAATTTTTTAATTGAACATCTAATTGGGAGTGTATATCCGAGACATGTCCAACACAGATACATTTAAAAAATAATTAAAAGTGTTGATAACTCGGAAGGTGCAAAATATTATTTTTTTCATCTCAAATCAATGTTTGATTGAAAACTTTTAAGAAGGACAGTAAAACTGCTTTAAGGATTTTTTTAGTATTGAATGAATTTAAATAAAAGTTTCTCCTACACCCTGTTAGTGATCAAGATGGGAAAACAAGCCAGTTCAGTGATCCATACAGGCTTATTCATGATGAATGATTCTCCAATTTTCCTTTGTAATAAATAAATATCAATAACCTAGAGCAAGAAAACAAAGACTTTGCTATATGCCTTTTCAAACCTTAATAATTTACTAGTGCAATGTCATGGAAGCTCTGGACACCCATTACTATATAATAAGGGAGTTACAATGTGTTAGCAGTTACTTTGTGTTGGAAAGTTAGGTTTATTTAGACACATTTATTCTATAAATTATGTTATTTTAGATTTTTTTTTTCCTGTAAAAGACAAATTTTATTAACGTTCCAACAAACCACATATCACAAGAAATGACAGTGAGCTAATAAGAGTTTTAACAAATTAACCAAATACAAATCGACAACCAATACACGAAATTTTTAACCCCACCACCATCTCCTAGCCCAAAACTTCCACTTTAGTCCTAAAACCATAAGAATATACTGATAAAAGAACTGACAATAAACCCTACAAGTTTAAATTGCACCCCACCCTAAACTATCACATGATTCACGCAAAAAATTGGGTGGAAAGTCCATTTAGCAAACGAAACTACTGAAACTTTACAGCAGCCTTTGATCCATTATTAGTACTTTTGCAGGGCCATCTGTCATAATTTTTCTCCATTCAAAGGTTTTATTTTAAAAATTACATCATTCTTTGTCAGTCAAATAACCCAGAGCATTGGCATCCAAACAATGTCTAAAATATAATTAACTTTCTGTCTAGCTGGACTGCATATTCTCCTTAATTGTCAGAAGCTTATTTTACAGTCCACTGCTAACACAAATTTATATTCAAGCTACCCATAGGACTGTATCCAAATAGAATAACTACACAAGCAGGAAAAAAGTGAATGACTTACTATTTCTGACTTCACACCATACAAGGGGTAAAATATCTTAATCACTGGCAGGATAGACTACCTTGCCAACTCCACTTTGATAGATATTTTGTCAAGACTCACCTTCCAAGGAAAGATCACGAGTATTTTATTTCATGTTATTCATTTTTCATTATATGACGAAATTTCCTACAGTAAGTGATCACCTATTAACTATTTACCAATTTCGCCATTTAGTTCTAAAAAAACTATTCTTTCCCAGACTTATATGCACATATTTTTTATGAATTGAGATTATAATTAATGTTTTAAAACTAGATTTGAACTAGGAATGACAATCATGCTCACTTTTGCTGGTACCACCCTGAAAGGAAAAACCCATGTTGGTGGTCTCCATTTCCTCCTACCCCGCTTCTATGTTAAATAAAAATTTATACATATATTTTTAATGTCACATGTGTATACAAATTTACACCCCTGTAAACGATTAAAACTAAAATATAATTAATAACTTAACATATAATTTATTAAATTAATAATAAATTAAATATAATCAATAGCTTAAAATATAATTTAAATAAGTTATAAGCAAATTTAAATTATAAAAAAATACAATTGGATACTTGCGGACATACCCGAGCTCGAAAGTATCTGACGGGATGAGAATTAAAATTTCATATCCGTCCTCACTCCGTACTTTATAAGGAGGGGATGGGGAGAGCCAAATCTGCCTCTGCCTCGTTGTCATCCTTAACTTGAGTCGACTAATTTAACCAATTTGATTGGGAATCGATCATATAATTAGTTTGAGTTGCCTTTTGGATTGAAAATGCATTAGAATTGGACTAACCTAGAGTGACTAGGTCAGACTTTGTTGAGAATCGACGACTTGGCGACTCGAGGGGTCATGGTTTTTTTTAATGGGTAAAGCAACATCATTTTGAATGGGGAAAATCCCCTAATAGTTTTTTTTACGTTCACTTTTTCACTCTCTACACCTTACTATGTTTGCATCTCGCTCCCAAATTTAGTGTTGACACTATCTTTTTTAATTTGTATTCTTGATTTTTTGCATAACTTAATTGTTTTATGATTTTCTTTATAATATAAATTATAAAGGTTATAAAATATTTATATTTTTTTAATGTAATACGAGTTTTGCAGGTCAATCATAGAGCCAGGTTTATAACTAACCTCATGAATCCTTATATTAGTTGAGTCAAAGATAAACTTAATCTAATAACATTAGTTATAATTATTCACACAACAAAGTCATAATTATATTTACATAACTATAGTGAGAAATATGTTTACATATTTAATTTATTTACCATAAATGTTGGTGGTAAAAATAAGTACTTGTTTTTTGAAATGTACACACATTTTGTTTAAAAAAATGTTTTCTTTTTTATTTTCTATTTTTATTTTTTGAAAACTATTTCTATTTTCAATTTTTTAATATTTAAAAATTATGTTTGTTTTTACTTTATATTTTCTATTTTTAAAATAAATTTAAACTTGATATTTTCTATTTTTAAAATAAATTTAGTCAATTTTAACAAAATTATTATAAATTATTTATATATAAAGTTTAAGATACATTTATATATTATAATATTATTATTAAGTTTTCATAGTATTAACTTTTGAAAATATTTAATTTTTTTTTGTTTTCTGTTCTAATTGTTTTTTTAAACGTTTTTAGTGAAAATATTTTCTAAATTGTAACAAAAAATATTTTTATTACTATTTTTTGTTTTTTCCAAAAATAAAAATAAAAAATGCTAAAATCAAATGCCATCTAAACTATTGGTAAATATTTTTCTAGTCATTTGATTTTAGAGTAAATTAATTTATATCCAAATTTTTAAAATTGTCCTTTCTATTATTTGTAATTTGAAAAAACTAATCTTTTTTCAAAATACTATTAGTTAGAGACTATTAGTTAGAAGCTTATAGTATTTTGAAAAAAGACTAATCTTTTTTGAAAATAGTATAAGCTTCTTTCAAATTACTTATAGAAAAGGAAAATACAAAGAAAAGGACAAAAAAATTAAAAAATAAATTCTAAAATTGTGAGATATTTTATAAATAATTTATAAAAATATTCATGTCTTTTAAAAAATTTATATGAGAAAAAATTATGTATTAACTTATAATATGATAATTTTAGAAGTTTTTTTGACTAATTTTTATTTTCTATTCTACAAACTTATCTAAACATATCATAAGAAATTACAAATTATTTACATGATGACTTATTTTATTTGGGTAAAGGGACTACTAAAAAATATTTTTAAATTAAAAATATTAAAATATTAATTTTAAATTAAAAGATAAAAAACTATAGTTTTAAAATGGAGGAATAACATTGTATTCTTTTTAATATTTGATATCTTCTATTAATTAATAATAACTTATTTTATTCCGATAATATAACAAGATGTAAAGTTATGTAAGATGTGTGAGAGAGGAACCAATATAATACCTATTTGTAAAGTGCACAATGTTCAGGTTATGGGAAAAGTTACACTCCTACTAAGAGATATATACAATATTACAAAACAAGTCACAAGACATGAAGATAAAATGTATAATTTTTTTTGTTTAATTCACGAGATTGTAACATATTTAAAAGGTAAGAAACTCAACAATATTCAAAAACTTTTTTAATTACATAACTTAGCTCATAGTAATGATATTGGGCAACAAAATTAACAACATATTTTTACACACAATAAATTATAACTCATTTTTTTATGAATAATAATTTTTTAGTTAGAAAATACTGATATAAATCTCATATGAATTATTTTTCTTATAAGACTTATCTTATATCACCATACATACCTTTTGCTTTTTTTTTTATGGTTCTTAGTAAAATTATTTTAGCTTATAAAAACTACATTAACATTAAGAATTAAACTTATTTGAAGTACAAAATACAATTTTTTGTATTTATTTTTAAATAACAAAAGTTAATAGTTGAATTTATTTTCATGCATTAATTAAGGTACAAAGATTTCTCATAACATTTAATTACACAATACTTTACATGGTATTTGTTTTTTGAGTTTTACAATGATTATATTTAAGATAATTTTTTATGAGTTAACGCTATAAAAAAGATTTAAATAAAAGAAAATATAGAAGTCTTTCCAAGGATGATAACTAAATTCTCAATAGTTTATTTTATTATACAAATAGGTTTCTTACTTTAGTATCCATTTTTAGCTGATATTTTCGGAATTTTGTTAAATTATTGATTACTCATTTAAAGCATGTAATTTTAATGTAAACTGTAAAAGCATGAATTTATATAAATTTAATATTAATATAATGATTTTTCAGGAATTTATTATTAATTTAAAGGTTTAAAGTAAACATAATTAATTAATTGATTTATACTTTTTGTTACATTTAACCGTTTTAAATTTTAAATTTAAATAAGTTTTTAATTTTCATTTTTCAAGTAAGTTTCTTTATCATCATATTTTTTTAAAACTTTATTTGTTTTATAAATTTAAGATTATATATATATATATATGTCAATTTTACTCTTATCTATATGTATTCATAGTTTTTGTAAACTTTCCAAAACGATCTTTAATTCTTATAAATTTTTTCTTTTTATAAATACATAAGTTAATAACTAATCACCACTAACAATGATCCCTTACTTCCAACAATATAGTGACAGATGCCCTTTGTAAGTAAAAAGGGCAATGGTCCCACAGAGATATTTTTTTTTAAAATATACTAAATAAATATATTTTTCAAAAATAAGGCTTGTTCCCATAAATTAAATTAGTTTTTTTTTAAAAAATGAAAGTAAAAATTTGTAAAGATAAAAAATAAAATAAAATAAATAATTTTACTCAGCTTGATTTAATAAAATTATGTATTTTATGAAAATTTATAATAATTTTTATCATATAAATTTTATAGATTAAAAAAAATAGTTTAACATATTTTATAAAATATATTTAATAAGTTAATTTCAATATATTGATAAAATATGTTACAAATAAAAAGAATAAAAAAGAGAAATTAAAAGTTTCAAATAAAAAGTGAGAATGTCAAAAAAAGTTTACAAAAGACCAATATATTCCTGAAAATAAAGATTTTAATTAATGGTTATATTAATTAATATTTTTTAACAACTGAACATAAATTGTGCCACTGAAAATAAAGATTTTCTTAACAACTGGAGTACAATTTTGGAGGGAGGAGTAACATTGATCAACATAATTTGTGCCACTGTACATAGTTATCTGAATCTCATTGATTGATACAATTGAGAAAGGAAATCTATCAAGAGAAATCTTAGTATAACATTTAATTTTGTAAAGAGAATAAAACATATTACTTTGGAGATAATATACTATTATTGAGATAGAAATGTTTAAATGACTTTAATTTAAGGAAAATTAACGAAAAAGAGATACGAAAGGATCAGAATGAATACATACGAAGGAGTTCACCCGAAAAAGTACATACCTTTTCGAGCCAGAAATTACAATTCATATTTATTATAAATATAAGTTAATGAAGGGAGCACAATTCCTGACGCGCTTAGGTTCGCGTGGTTCCACTCGCCGCCGTCAGAGGCGTGGCAGCAGATTTTGTATTCCGTTTGGTTGGATCACGCTTAGGTGTATCTATGTTCTCTACTCACTAACTTAATGCAATGACTAAAGTGCCCTTTTGTATTTTTATGCTTCTTCTTGCCCAATCAATGAAGTTACCGGACTGCCCCTGGAGGCAGGAAGTTTACAAGTTCACCCCAGCATTAAATAAAATTGAAAATGGCAAAAAAGCCCTTGGACGGAAATCACTTAACGGTGGCCGGTGGAAACTCCGGGCGGCGAGATGGTATCCTTGTTTTCCTATAAAAACCCGTCACCACACCCTCTCTTTCTCTCATCGAATTGCATTCTCTCCACACTTTCTCTCTCTAACTTGCACCTATAGAGCGACCCTATTCTTTCTTTCTCTCTCTACTCCGTCTCCTTTTCTCTTTCTCTCTCTAAATCGCCCCCTTCTGTGCGGAGTGAGAAGAGGTAAATTCTCTCTCTCCAGGACTAATTAATTTAATTTTCGATGATTTTTAATTTTTAATTAAATTATATTTTTGAGAGATGGAATGGGTTGTTGATAATTTCAGTGGTCGAAATCTGGGACGGTGTAGAATCAGTGAATGATTGTGATAGTGAATGAGGAAATCAGGGTTGACTGTTTATTTAGATTTGTGCATTATTTGGTGTGATGGTTTGTGATTGGGAGAATGGAGGACAACTGGTTTGATCTCTGAACGTGGGTGGGTGTCTTTGAGAATAAGATCTTGGTGAGGGGTGTATGTAGGAATTTGGAATCTTCGATGATTGGGCGTTGGTACAGGGAGTGACTTGGTTTTGGTTGTTGAAACCCTAGATATGATGGTTTGCTCACTGGGTTGGTGGAGTTTTGTGGTTCCATGTTCAGTGTTTTGATTTCGGCTTTGAGAGGATAAGTTAGTGGTTATTTGATCTGGGTTGATGTGAGTTCAGGACTGTTTTTTGTGCTTGTGTGCTGTGCTGTGCTGTGTCTCATTTGTCTTTCTGCGATTGTATTCTGTGTCTTCTCATCTGATTCATGAAAGGAGTTCTTTTGCTTGGTGGATTGGTGTTGATGAGCATTGGATGGTTGCTTCACGATTGGCTTTGCAGTTCTTAGTGTTGGTTTTGTTTTTGAGTTGCTTCTTCTGTTAGATTTTGATTTACTATTTGGGTTTTCTATCTCTCTATCTGGTTGTGTTTTGTTTTCTTTTGCTTGTTTAATTTTGATCAGCAATTATAGACGCTGTGGACAGCCTGTGCTTCCAAGCGGGTTCTCGGGTATCTGTACAGATTCGTAATTGTGGATGTTCTTCTGTTTGTTTGTATAATTGTGTGTTTGGCTTTGGGGTAGTTGGGAGATGCAAATTCTTCTCGTTGTTAAGTGTTATATTGCCTCCAAAATTATGTCTCTGAAATCATTCTGTAAATTCATATATTGCTGTGTATTACCTGACATGTTGAGATAGTATAATTCATACCTCATGTGTACTTGCAGGTCCCTTGTCATTCCTCATTGTGGGCATGTCATGGATATTGTCTCTTGAAAAGAATAGAAGCAACATTTCTGTACAACAATTTATTCAGAATTTAGTCTGTATCCTTATGCATTTGAGATGGGTTCTCGAGGAAGGCCATTATTTGATCTCAATGAACCACCTGCTGAGGATAATGATGAAAGGGAGGGTATTGTCTGTTTCCAGCCCCAAAAGACACACCCATCAACAAATCCACACACATCTGACTTATTTGCAGCATCATCTGCTGCCCAAGGAATAGTAAATAATCATGCATTTTCACATGCCTCATCTGTCTCTGGATTTCAACCTTTTGTTCGACCTAAATCCACTGGTGTCCCTGAATTGGATATTGAAACAAAGAGAGTAGGAGTTCTGGATGCAAAGGTTTCCTCTAAATCGAGTAAAGATGAAGAAGTGAAAGTTATTGATTCACGGATATCAAGCTCCGCAAATGCTCAATCTACAGAAAGGGAAGAAGGGGAATGGTCTGATGAGGAGGGCTTTGCCAATGCAAATGGAGGTAATAATGCTAATGCAAATGGAGGTAATAATGCTAATGCAAATGGAAGTAATAATATGCCACAACGAAGTCAAGCTTCAGAAGAGCAACCAACATCTGGAATGGTGGATGGGGGTGTTACAGTGGCTTCTGACTGTAAGTCTAGAAATATTAAGAGTTCTGATAGTATAAATGATGAAAAGAGTGGCCATGCTTCTATAGGTCTAGAGTCAAATTCTAGTGAACAGAAAAGCAATAGTATTCCAAATTCAGAAAGCAATATAAAAAGTGAAGCTTCTATTGATGCACACGAGGAACCCCCTTTAATTCCCAAGCCAAAAGAAGTGAAAGGTATTGAAGCAAGTCATGCACTTAGGTGTGCAAATAATCCTGGGAAGAGGAAGATTGACCAACGAAAAGAGGAAATGTTGGGAAAGAAACGAAATAGACAGACCATGTTTCTTAACTTGGAAGATGTCAAGCAAGCTGGTCCTATTAAAACCTCGACCCCTAGAAGACAAACTTTTTCATCACCTGTCATAAGTCGTACTATAAAGGAAGTCCGCACAGTTCCTGCACAACTTGAGCGTACTGGAACAGCTAAGGATCAGAAGCTCATCGAGACATCTTCTGGTGACGGTGGCAACCATGTTGAAGCACATGAACCAAAATCCGATTGTAATGGTGATACTTCTGGACCACTTGTTAGATCTAGGAGGCTAAACAGTGAGACAGAACCTCCTACAGAAACCAATTTACCAGTCATTCCAAGACAGGGTTCATGGAAGCAACTGACAGATTTGAGGCAGCAGAAGAATGCACTCCATTCTAATAGGAAGTCCGGACTGAGTGGTCAAAGCTCCAATGATGTCAAATTAGGGAACAAGAAACATCTTTCTATCAAGAAGCAGACTCCCAATAGCAGCCCGTCCCAAGACACATCTGTTGAACGCCTTATACGAGAGGTGACAAGTGAAAAGTTTTGGCATCATCCAGGTATCAACTAATTATTATTATCATTAGTGTAGATTTATAATGTTATTGATAAGCTTTATGGTCTTTTTGAATATGATTTTTTTATTCTTTGCCCTTGAGTTTCTGATTTCTCGTCTTGTTGCTCCCTTCCTCACAGTTATCACACTGTGAGAGTCATAACACTGGAGGGACATGCAAAGGTGATGATAGTTGTTTTTAGAATGAATTTGATATTGATTTGATAGCTTCCCCTGGTTTACATGAATTCTTTGTGTAATCCAGTCGCCATCATATGCCTCTTTTGTGTTATGGTTCTCAAGTTGGCTTGTTTCTTGAGAAAGAATGAGGGATAATAGATGGAAGGGCAACCTGGAGTTTTGCTTCGATTCAGTATATTAACTATTATTATCTGCCTCTTTCCCCATGTTCTCTATGCAAATTTCTGTTTTTATTCAATATTAGCTATTGACTGTTAGTGCTATCCTGCAAATATACTGCACAATTACTGAAGAGAAGCACTCCTCATATGTTCTTTATTAGAAAAGGCTTTGGCTCCACTCAAATTCAGGTTATTAATTAGGTCATTTCATGGCTATTAGAGTCTTTGGCTATTGTGGCTAACAATATGACTGTAGTTTAAATAAGAGTTTTGTAAAGATGGCCTTACCTTTCTGAAGATTTATGCACAAGAGGTGGGGTTTAAACATATTTGAGTAGACAAATGCAAAAACCTTGTCTAAGAGCTTGAAGAAAATAAAATAGGTTCCTGGGAATATCATGGGAAGAAGTGATGACTAAGTACATAATTATAATTATAAACAGAGGTGAAGTGTGTAGCTGTTGGATGGGATTGAATGGTTAAATCTGAAAAGAATCCATTGGAAAAATCTAATATGTATTAATTACGATTTCATTTAGATGTTTCCTAATATTTGTTGTTTAAGGTGTTATGTTGTAGTATGTACCAGAAGATGTTAGCTTAAATACATCTGCTTCTAGTTAATGAATCAATGATTACTTATTTGGTCATATCATATGTCCCTCTAAATACCTTGTCAGTAGAAATATATTGTTTAGTTCCTTTTGAAAGTTTATTTGTTATTATTCTTATTTTTAACTAACTGAAGATCCTGTGATTCAGAGGAGACCGAGCTACAGTGTGTTCCTGGACGATTTGAATCGGTGGAAGAGTATGTTAGAGTATTTGAGCCTTTGCTTTTTGAGGAATGCCGTGCTCAACTTTACAGTACCTGGGAAGAATCAACAGAAACAGTGTCAAGGGATACTCATATTATGGTGCGAGTGAAGGCAAATGAGTCAAGAGAAAGAGGTACTTGTACCTTTCAGTGCTTAGTTTGTCTTAGATATATATTTAATTTCTTCTGCTCAACAATTTGATTGTGCCCTGGACTACTAATTGCATTAAGTTAAACACTTCATCTGATAATTGAAACTTTGCCTCTCATGTTCATGGAATTTAATTTTCTCTTGTGATTGTAGTTTTGTTTGTATTGACCCTTACTTTAAAAAACTGTTTTGTGCTTTGTCCCTGCAACTTCAACAAACATGATCCCTTACTTTGTTGCTTATTCCTTTTATTTTTGTTAATTTATGGATTTATTTCTGAGTCTCTTTTTAGGTTGGTATGATGTTAAAGTTCTTCCAGTGCACGAGTTCAAATGGTCATTTAAGGAGGGTGATGTGGCAATCCTTTCATCCCCTAGGCCTGGATCAGGTTTGTTGTCTAATATCTAGTGCAAGATTATTTGTTCAAATAATTTGTTTGGTAGTTCATTTCGGTTGATAGTTTCATCATGCAAGCAGTTAGATCCAAGCAGAACAGTTCATCTTTATCTCAGGAAGATGGGGAATCAGAAGTCACTGGACGTGTGGTAGGTACAGTTAGACGTCACATACCTATTGACACCCGCGATCCTCCTGGTGCAATTCTACATTACTATGTTGGAGACTCTTATGACCCTAGCAGGCAAGTGTTCATTCGAATTTTCTCATTAAAGGTCCCTTTTAATGGTTGTGTTGATGTGTACTTTCTGGGTTCCAATCTTATAACTAGGATAAGTTTTGTATTTCCTGTAGGGTTGATGATGATCATATCATAAGAAAACTTCAAACTGGAAGCATCTGGTATCTCACAGTGCTTGGTTCTCTTGCCACCACACAGAGGGAATATATTGCGCTGCATGCATTTCGTCGCTTAAATGTGCAGGTATATATATGCAGAGACTTATTCTGATACAAGGTATTGTCATGTGATTTTGATTCTTAGTTTCTTACTAATTTTTTACTTTTCAGATGCAAACTGCAATTCTACAGCCTAGTCCTGAGCACTTCCCCAAATATGAGCAACAGACCCCTGCCATGCCTGAATGCTTCACACAAAACTTTGTTGAGTATCTGCGTAGGACTTTCAATGAACCTCAGTTGGCAGCAATCCAATGGGCAGCTACGCATACAGCAGCTGGTACAAGTAGTGGAACAACAAAGAGGCAAGAACCTTGGCCATTTACCCTTGTTCAAGGACCTCCTGGAACAGGAAAAACGCATACAGTTTGGGGAATGTTGAATGTCATTCACCTTGTGCAATATCAGCACTATTACACCTCTCTACTTAAGCATGTAGCCCCTGAGAGCTACAAGCAAGTTAACGAGATCAATTCAGATCATGCCCCTACTGGATCTATTGATGAAGTTCTTCAAAACATGGACCAGAATCTCTTGCGAACTTTACCTAAACTGGTCCCAAAACCTAGAATGTTAGTTTGTGCTCCATCTAATGCTGCCACCGATGAGCTTCTTGCCCGTGTCCTTGATCGTGGATTTATTGATGGAGAGATGAAAGTATATCGACCTGATGTAGCTCGAGTTGGGGTTGATTCTCAGACACGTGCTGCCCAAGCGGTTTCTGTTGAGCGTAGAACTGAACAGCTTCTTGTTAAGAGCCGGGAAGAAGTTATGGGATGGATGCACCAGTTAAAGAATCGTGAGGCGCAGCTGACTCAGCAGTTACATTGTCTTCATCGAGAACTAAATGCAGCAGCAGCTGCTGTTCGTTCCCAAGGATCTGTTGGTGTTGATCCTGATCTTCTCATGGCCCGAGATCAGAATCGAGATGCTTTGCTACAGAACCTTGCTGCTTTGGTTGAAAACAGGGACAAGGTTCTGGTTGAGATGTCTCGCCTTGCCCTTTTGGAAAGTAGGTTCCGTCCTGGTAGTGGTTTTAATTTAGAAGAGGCCCGTGCCAGTTTGGAGGCCAGTTTTGCAAATGAAGCAGAGATTGTTTTCACTACAGTTTCTAGCAGTGGCCGCAAGTTGTTTTCTCGTCTTTCCCATGGTTTTGATATGGTGGTCATTGATGAGGCAGCCCAAGCCAGTGAGGTTGCAGTTCTGCCTCCCCTATCTCTTGGTGCTGCACGATGTGTTCTTGTGGGAGATCCTCAGCAACTTCCTGCTACAGTTATAAGCAAGGCTGCTGGAACATTGATGTATAGTAGGAGTCTTTTTGAAAGATTCCAACAAGCAGGATGCCCAACAATGTTGTTGTCTGTGCAGTATAGAATGCATCCTCAAATTCGAGATTTCCCATCTAGGTACTTCTATCAGGGTCGCCTTACTGATAGTGAAAGTGTTGCTAAATTGCCTGATGAGCCATACTACAAGGACCCCCTACTTAGGCCTTATTTATTCTATGATATCAGACATGGGCGGGAGTCTCACAGAGGTGGATCAGTTTCTTATCAAAACATACATGAAGCACAGTTCTGTCTCCGATTGTATGAGCATGTTCAGAAAACATTGAAGTCTTTGGGTGTAGGAAAGATTACTGTTGGCATAATTACTCCTTATAAGTTGCAGTTGAAATGCCTCCAGCGTGAGTTTGAGGAAGTCTTAAATTCAGAAGAAGGGAAGGATCTATATATCAATACAGTAGATGCTTTCCAAGGTCAAGAACGAGATGTCATTATAATGTCTTGTGTGCGTGCATCAAGTCACGGTGTTGGCTTTGTTGCAGATATACGGCGAATGAATGTTGCCCTTACACGTGCAAGAAGGGCCCTTTGGGTATGGATAACTCTTGCAATTTTTTTAGTGACAACTTTTTGTGTTCATTAAATGGTCAAAAAACATTCTTGTTTGATATTGATAGTATGTTATTGTTGACAGGTCATGGGAAATGCAAATGCTTTGGTGCAATCTGAAGATTGGGCGGCATTGATCAATGATGCAAAATCTCGAAATTGCTACATGGACATGGACTCTCTTCCTAAGGACTTTCTGGTATCTAAGGCACCTGCTTACACATCATTGCCTAGTAAACCATCAAATATGAGGGGCATGAGATCAGGTGGACCAAGATATAGATCAATGGACATGCATATGGAGTCCAGGTTGGGAACACCATCTGAAGATGATGAGAATATGGGAGCTCCAGTTAACCCCAGAAATGGGAACCATCGTCAATCTAGGTATTCAATGGAGAATTCCTTGGATGATTTTGATCACTCTGGTGACAAATCCAGAGATGCCTGGCAGTATGGAATACAGAAGAAGCAGAACTCATCTGGAACCATGGGAAAGAGAGACGTATAACCATTCCTTATTTGCAGACCCTTCTTCTGCACCAGGGGGAGATTTGTGGACTGTTTGATTTCCTTATACTGTGATCTCCCACTGTGCAAAGTGCTTTAGCCATGATATTGGGGCTTTCAGCAAAGCTGTATGAGCCACGGGATTCTCAGTTTTGGAAGTGGGGGGAGGAGCATGCAATGGGGATATAAGCCTACTTTCTTATGATGGACAGATGCTTGTGTTGGTGGTTCTTACAAATTTGGACACAGCTGGATGGATGTGTTGGGTGAAGACTGCAGAGGTTTGCCAGCTCTATTTATATGGAGTGAATGGATTGGAAACAACCTGCTGGAAAGCGGGGTAATATATTCAATTTTGTATCAGAATGAAAGGAAACTACATGATAATGATTTTAGGGATCTAAGGAGGCAGTTTGCCGTCAACTACTGACTTTGTACATACATGGGTTCACAACATTGTTTTAGCAAATTGTTTGTGTTTCATCATTTCATCACAAGCTGAAGTGTTTCACTTCCAAAGGAGAAGAAAGGAAATATAGGGGTTACCCATTTTCTTATGTTACTTCCAATACACCGAAATGTGCTTGTATGAAAACCTCTATCATTTATTTATTAATTTATTTATTTTGTTGAAGTCTGGTGTCTTTGAGAAAGTTACTTAAGATACAGTCGAACCAACATCAATATTTGTTTACTGTTTTTATGCTGAGATGAGTTTAAGTTAGGTACTCCTAACCATCTGATAATGCCTTAATTTTTCGTTAACTTTCTTGTCAAAAAATTAAAGGTTATGTTTTTCTTTTATGAAATAAGAGGTGTCTAAGACGCAAAAAGAAAAATGCTAATAATAGTACATCGAGGAGTAGAGGCCAGCAAGACACCAACAAAGCAGCATTTGAGACAACTCAGAAGGCTATATGACTCATGACTCGTAAACAATTGATGCAATTTAGTTGTTGTTGAGAAAAATCAATGCAATAGAATTCCAGTTGATGTGGCATAAATGATAAATCATCTATATCACATGTTCAGTATTTGTTAGGCATGAGATTGAGTAGGTTCATCCAGGTTGACTTGACTGAATTTGGAATTGGAGTAGGTCTGGTAAATACAAGAAATAGGGAGTAAATGAAATGCTAACACACTCCCCTGTTTCCGAATAGATACATAGCAATGTATACTATGAAGTAGTGACAAGGGGCAATGTACTTGACACAGACAAATGGTGGCACAGTATACAAGACTAGGGCACGTGTTTGGAATGACCTTATCAGTCAACATTACCTTATTTTTGTTAAATTATTAAATATTAAGAGGTAGTGGCACGTGGCTCGGCGCGTGCACCATGTTGAAAGAAATTTGATTGGCGGCTTCAATGTCATTCTATATATACTTTTGAACTTGAACGTTTGATTGTGGTATCAATAATAATAATGCCCTTGTTTCTTTCTCACTCAGTAGGTTGGCTATATAATAATATACACTAGTTTTGGTTGGTATGGTAGACTCTAAACATAAATTAATTTAATGATCTTCTACACGTACAATGATTTCATTAGGGCCTTTGAATTCTTAACAATTAAGACAAATTAAGGTTTCCATTTTAACGGCCTGATTGATGCTCCTAGTAAATCAAAACTACTGAACACAGTTCTACATCTTAGGAAAGGAATTCTTCAAGAAAAGCATAAAGAAATTAACGGTGAGCGAATATTCTTTTACCTAATATATCATATTTTCTATAATAAAGTTATTCATTCGTTTCATGTTTTTCATTTTCTTGAGGGGTCTAATTAAATTATTTTTATTCAGTATAACCTCAGGTTGACTACTTCCATTTTTGTTTTGGTGTTGTATCCAATGAAAACGTCTCCGTTGTTTTCTCGTCGATATTATATCGTTCATCAACACTATTTACTATTTAACTGCCTCAACCTGTAAGTGTGACAGGGTCAGCCTGTGTTAATTAAAACTTATTAGATATAAAAAAGACAAATTGAATTTGTTTTAAGTTCATAAATCACAACTAAAATGTCACATTTATCTAAGCATGAAACCAAACTTTCAACTATTACTAATGGACTAACCGTTGCCGATTGACTGTTTTTAATACTTAAATAAGTAAAAAACATATTTAAATACATAATATTTGTGCTAGACCTGACTTGCTAACTTAGTCAACTAAACCCTTTTTTTTTTTTAAAAAAAATGGTTTTGCTATTTCCACTCTCTTTAATTTTATTTTTCTCTCAAAAGTACCCACAACAATACACTCCTCTTTATACCTATCCACGTAATCTTCATAAATTACTCCAGTTTTCATTTTAGAGTTGTCATTAACTGCAATGGTATTTAATATTTAATCATGTCTCTCTCATATACAATTTCAAAGAGTATTTTAAATTTAATATTTAAATGAATGATATAGTGATTTTGTTTGCTCTAAATTTGTCAGTGTTGTCCCCTTTGTGATTGATATTCGCTTCAATGCTAATTTTTTTTTTCAGTATAAAAAGATGCTACTCATCTTTTGATTCTTTATTTTCTTAGAACCGAATAAGGGCTAAGATTAGAAGAATATATTTTATTGGATAGTTTAGGAAAAACAAATTTAAAGAGAAATGCACTAACAAGAGAAAGTGGAAATAACATTAGCCTTTATCATTCTCTCTAAAAAAAGATAGATATTTTAATATCTTAAGAATTTTAAATTATATTATATTATCCATACTATTAATATTTTAATTTGAATATTATATACACAAAATTTTAAAAGGAATTAAATTTAGCAATTTTCTTCACAATTTTTCTTTATCAAATAATATATTGGCATGGATTTCCCAATTTTTCAAGAAAAACATTGATACGGCTGAAGGAGCAGAAAGGAAATTTTTAGTTAATGCATATTAAGATTATACATCAAGAAATTTAGCAAGTGCATCTGAACCGGGCCTATTTAATAAGCTAAATATTGTTTGATTTTGGGACATCATCGCATTTTATTATTGGCACCTCCAAAACACTCCCTTCCGTCGTCTCACCTCCGTGCGCCGCCCCGGAAACATATCTAACAACCAACAACTCATTTAAAGCTTTGAAGCAAAGGACTCAGTTAGTGTCTCTACTCTCAAGCCTTAATAAAGACTTCTTCATATTTGTGTTTTCACATAAAAACCAATACCATTCTTTCCTTTCTTCCATTCCAAAATACAATCATTTCTTTTTTATTTTAAGTTCTAGATGAAAATCCAAAACATTCAGCCAATGTGTTTTTTATCAAATTATCTGAAATAGCAATGGTTTCGGATCACTTTTTTATGTAAATATAATATTCCATATCAAATAGTGAAATGAGTTTCAAATGAATTTTTATATCAGATCAACTTATATGGATTACAAACGTTAACGTATTCGACGTCAAAATGTCCGAATTAGTAAGCATGGGATCTAAAATAGCAAAAGAGTAAACTTGAAAATTCAATATTACAGAAGGTACCAACATTTGATACCAAAAAGCAAAAGTTCCTAAAACTTCCAAGCCGAAAGCCCAAAGGGTGGTAATCTAGGTATTTTTTCTGCAATCAAGTGGTATCTTAAAAATCACTATAGTATAAGTTTAAGCTTAATAGGGATTGTTTTTTTTTTTTTTTATTTGCGTATTAATATAATTTTTGTCTTTTGAAATTGAGATACTATTATACAATAGTTTTAATGGTTTGAGATAGTTAGTCCTGTCAAGATCGATTTTTGATTATATATATATATATATATATATATATATATATATATATATATATATATATCATATTTTGCTTTATCTTTAAAAAAAATATCCTACAGGTAGTTTCTTTAAGAAATATCAACTAAATGATTTATATAATAATTAAAAATTACAAAAACAATTCGATTTAATCATTAATGTCATATAATTGTATTAAAATGACAGTTGAGTGAGAAAAAAACTTAAGAAATGATCTACACATTTATTTAATGAACTTAAAATTTTTTAATAAATAAATAGATTTTAAAAGTTATAATAGTATTATATTATCATTTAATAATTTAGAAAAAATTTAATATAAAATTTAACATACTTATCATATTAATAAGTATGTAATTAAATAATTTACTATCAATGCGTAATTTTTTAAAAATAAACAGTATACATGACAATGTAGTTTTTTAAATATATTATTATTCAATTACAAATAAAAATGCATGATAAATTTTGTTAATTTTTATCATGACTATTTTAAAAATTATTTTTTTATTTATTAATCGTGTAAACTCATTTAGATTTTCCTTATTAAAACTCTTAAAAGATCTAATTGTAAGTACATTGATGTTTGACAATAAATACCCATTGAATTTTTTAAAAAAATCTCATTTTGTGTTTACTTTATAAAACTTGATTTATTTAATCCTTTTTAATGTAAAGGAATCATGAAAATAAAATATAAAAATAAAAATAAATGACCTACAAAAAACTTAGCCGTCGATGCTTAACTGTGATTTTACTCCTACGATGCACGTCAATTAAACTAAAAATTGAAATGAATGTTGTTAAATAATTTTAGAAATTAAATTAATATTTTGATATTTTAAAAGTAATTTAATCAACATTCGTAGTCTAAACTTGAAGTCTTTATATAATGCTTGGATAATTTTAATAACAAAAGATCATATTGTTTTATGCCATCATTTAATTATAGCATGATAAATTTGGTTTTTTATAAGTTAAAAAATTAATTAAAAATAAAGAGTTAATAGCACAAAGATGTCTACTTAGTAGAAACCAATACCATCAAAGCTAAATACATAAAAACAGAATGTCTAGGGTGCATAACTAATTAATGTTGAATCAGAAACATCAATACATCTAGTTTTTTTTAATCTACTGACATGACCATAAATTAATAGAAATGGATTCAAATTTGTTCTCTAAAGAATATGATAATTTTGTTTATTTGACTTTATCAATAAATGTATTAAAAATCACATAAATAATAATTGTAATTAAATAATAATATAAAATTATAACATTGTTTTACATTAATGTGTCATATTTAATTTCTAATTTTAATCAATTAAACAAATTCTGACTATGAATTTGTTTCATTAAACATTGAGAATAAAATTATGATTCCAAAAAATTTTCTCAGCCAAGATTATCAATAAAAAAAAAGGGGATGCTATGTTAACACGGGTGAGAAAATATTTTATTGAAAATAAAAAAATTAAATTTATTTATAATTTTAAGTTGTGTAATTTTTATTATTTTTTTATAAGTCTTCAACCAATACTTCATCTATTAATTTTTATTTTTATGTGACGTGTAAAATTTGTGTACACGAAATCAAGAAAAAATAATAATTCTCTTGAATTTATTAGGCATTTTTCAACTGTATCTTTATTATATTTCATTTTCCTCAATTAAAATGAAATAACTCACAATAATTTATTTTCTTTATCAGTAATAATAAAGTATACATTTTTTGTCTTTGCATAAAACAAATTTGTTTGTGAAGCATATGAAAAATTTTTCTTCATTCAATAAAAATAATTATATTGATTAACGAGAAGTTAGAAGGAGTGGAAAATAAAAAATTTTTACTGGTCATAATGAAAATTGCTAATTCCCTTACAATAGGAAATTTGATTTTGAAATATTGAATGTAGTCTTAACTTTTTAAATATTTATTATCCAATTTTAAGTAATAGTAAAAACATAATTGATAAAATACAAATAATGTTTAAAATTAAAAAGAAAAAGGGAAAGTTGAAAAAATGGGAGAGGATAGAAGAAAAAGAAAAGAAAAGAAATGTTAGATTACATGTGTGGAGTTGGCATTGAGGTTGAGGGTGGGGCAAGTTGCAAGACCAAACATGTCTGTCCCTGTTAAGTGCTGCGCTGTTTTGTTTGTGCCCACAACACACGCTGTGTGTGCTCGTTGATGTAAACGAGGTTTTAACGCTATCATATCTTCTATCATCTCTTCTCCTTGTTTTCTTTCTCCATCATTTCAGGGCCTTTCTCTTTTCCCCTCTAAATATCTCTTTTTTCCTCTCAACCCCCCACAAAATTCCAAATTTTTCCCTCTCCTTCTCCTCCACTTGCAACAACTGGGATGCTCCACTTTCTTCAGGTATTACACATTTCTGGGTTCTTCTATAAGTTTCAATCTTTTTGTTCTGGTTCTGATGGGTTTGTCCTTTTCATTCTTCAATTATGGTTGATTTAATTTAAATTGCAGAATTGAATCAAAGTTTTTTTTTTTTTTTTTTTAATTATATGGGTTTGTGTTATTTTATTTGAAGGGAAGACTTATTGTGGTATTGACTTGGCTTTTGAGATTCCTGCTACTGGGGTGGTTAGGAGCTTATTTGTGTTGAACTGTGTGTGTCACTATGTCCTGCTCTGTACCATCTTGATTTCGTTGGTAACAGTAAAAGGAAAAGGTTCTTTCTTGTGGAAAAGGGTCTCTTGCTTTAGGACAGTGAGAGAGAAAAGTATTGCTTCCTGATGATATCTTTTGATTGGTCTCTGGAATCTTATGCAAACCCTTCCGTCCCTTTTGCTTGCTTGCTTAGGAGATAGAGGAAAGAATGGGTAAAAGTATGTGTTGTTGATCATTGTGTTTCCCAAAATTCCTGTTCCAACTGAGTCAACTTTTTCAATTGCTTTTCTCATCTCCAATCAGGTAGATTATAAGCATCCTATTCCTATTTATATTTAAATTTCGTAAGAATTGTCACACTTTTGTCTCTTTTTCTTCGTATTGATAATAGTTTTAAGTTTTAGCTTTTCATTCACTTGTTATTGTTTGTTATTATTGTTGTTTTTTGCAGGATTATTTGTTAACTGAATCCTAAGTGTGATTGAGATGGACGGTGATATATTTGGAGAATTAGGCAATTCAACTCAAGTAGATAGCAGGCTTTTACAGGTATTTCAGAAGAGTTTATTTCAAGCTCAAGATATTTTGAATCAGAACCGGTTGCTGATCAATGAGATAAACCAAAACCATGAGTCCAAGATGCCTGATAATTTGAGTAGAAATGTGGGTTTGATTAGAGAGCTAAATAGCAATATCAGAAGGGTTGTTGATCTCTATGCTGATCTTTCTAATTCCTTTACCAAGTCCAGAGAGGCTTCTTCTGAAGGGGACTCCAGTGGGACTTTGAAGTCTGATGGAAAAGTTAACCAGAAGAGAATTAGATCCAGCTAATTGAATTTGAGCTTTCATGCAATCAACAAGTTTATTCTGATTCTGGAACGAATTTGTTTGGTGAGACTGTTCGTAACTTCCTACAAAATTATTTTTGTGCCAGGTTTTCCATATTGATTTTATCTTTAAGAGGGCCAGAGATTTAGCTAATCATCTGATCTATAAAATTAGCATCAATTTGAGGACTATACAATTGTGATTGTGTAACTTTGTTAACTTCATCAAATGGAGCATGTTCATGGACCATGTAGTCAAATTTCCAAGCTTGATCTTCTGTGACTCGATTAGTATTTAGTGTTAATTTCTGGATAGTTATTCATTTGTTATGCATGTTGATCATTTGGTTGGTTGGTTGTTAGTTACTTTCCCTTTGATTTCTGTATTGAATATTCGAAGCTTGAGATCCAATAACTAATTTACTGTTAAATAAATGTCATCCGATATTGATGATTGTGGTGTTCAACTAACACTTTCAGCAAGGATTAAAATCTGGAGACTTTATATGCTGGTCTTTTATCACTTCAAAATGATTTGCTTATTTCTTTACCCCAGATTCATGTCTGGGGAGGGGGAAGCAGGAACATGTCAATAATATTAATGAATACCAACTTTTTGAGATATTGTTCTTCATTATTTGTTTTGCGAGACGTTTGGTGGTGTGCGAAGATCCTGGTCATCAAACACGATTAGGACTAGTCTTTGTTCCTAATCACATGAAATATTATTGGAATTCTTTGATATGAACACTTTTTTTAGCTTTTGGTTGGGTTGGGATAATAATTAATTGACATAATGGTTAGATAGAGAATACTAAAAATAAAATAAGGAAAGATGGCATTCTGCCGAACCATAGAAAAAGTAGCAATAATTGACTTGAAAGTCTTTATTTGGAAGCTCATCCGATGCTGGGAGCCTAGGATCCATCCACACACACTTTTTTTTTTTTTAAGATAAGAAAGAAAAACAAACAACTTCAATGCTTTAATATAATACTTTCAAATAAGATATTAATTCTCTTTATTTTGACATATTTAGGTTTTGGTATACAGTCTTTTGTGTCGTTAACATTTATAATTTCCTTGGTTTAAGAATTTTTTATTATTATTGACTAAAATACAAACAATAGTTATAGCGCATCCTTGGTTAAAGGAAGGCTTGGGTCATGTTTGATTTCCTTATCAAATGTTTTAAAAATTATTTTCTAAAATAAATGACACTATTTGGTAATTTGAAAATGTTTGTAACACAAGTGTTCTGAAAACCAAAAAATAAAAGCAGTTAGTGGATTTTAATTTTCTTATTCTACTTGAAGTGTTCTGTTCAAGTCTTAATGTGCAAGGGGCATACTCAAAGCTTATGATTAGCGACTAATACAGCATCAGTGTTAATGATTAGTGATTATTACTAGCATACATGGCTAGTGGAGCTTCTATATGGCCATTTTAATAGTAACACTAGCATTTACGGCCAAGGACATCTCAATGCCCATGATTAGTAGCTAATACAACAATTGACCCTTTATTTCATTGAGATGAAATGCAAGGAAGAAAGAATGAAAGATCACTTTATTAAATGTCGTTCTTTTGTACGAGCAAGTGAAACATTTTTAAAAATGATAAGATTTATTTATTTTAATAAAACATTTAATTTAATTTATTTTTTTACATATTTTTGTTGTTCTTTGTTTATTTTTATTTATTTATTTAGATGTGTTATTGTATGTCTTGGATGATCACACAATGTTTTGTTTATAATGTGTAATTAGATCGAATATGATTATTTGATTATAGATGATTACTCTAATAATGATGGTGAGTGTAGTAATGCATTTTTTTAAAAAAAATAGTAATAAAGGAAATTATTGATTACTATTTAATATGTAATTTTTAATAGTTTATTTTTTTTTTCACTCTATCAAATGATTTTTGAGACTTGTGCTTTTTCTAATGTGTGTCTTGAGACACATGTTATCTATTATTAAAATCCAATTTCTAATGTAACTTTTGATGTATTTATTATACGAGAGAGTGTAAATAGTTAAAAAGCATTAAATATGTTTTTAATATTAATTTGCTTTTAATTTTAACCTTATTTTTTTACTTTAATCTTCATTTAATTTTTATTTTTACATACTTTTATATGAGTTTAATTGGTGTACACTGTCAGTGTAAATATTTTTACACCGACAGTTAATCATGACCCTTAATTTATGGTAAATTTATTGACTTTACTAGTTACTATTTTAAAAGTCTCATAAATGAAAAGTCATAATTGATTGTCAGTGTAAAAATCTTTTACACTGACAGTGTATACCAATTAAACTCTTTTTATATTATTACTTTTGAATCTTTTTATATTATTTTTTTAAAATAAACTCAATGTAATGCATATTTATTATACTAATAACATTGTCTTCTTAATTTTATTTTTTTGTATTATTATTTGTTTTTTATAATATTATGATTAGTTTCAACGACAAATAAAATATATTACTGCAAAATGGATAAAATAGTGGTAAAATGATAAAATAGTTTCAATTTAAAATCGTTAATATTGTCGTTTAGATTTAACACAATACCTAATTAAAAAATATAATAGTGATGAGTACTAATGCACTATTATATTTTAAATGGATATACGTTTCGTTAAGTTTATTCTTTTTTTTTTAGAAAAAATAAAAATATATAAGTAATAATATAAAAAAATATAAAAGTAAAAATTAAAGTAGAAGTAAAAAGATAAAGTTAAAATTAAAAATAAATTAGTATTAAAAAATATATTTAATGCTCTTTAATTATCTTTACCTAATAAATATATAGAAAGTTATGTTGAAAATTGAATTTTAATAATGATTAGACACCTATTAAAAAAGTGTTAACACATATCCCTTTTTATCCATAACAAATTAGCAATTGTTGTGTAATAAAAACAGTTTTAAAATAATTGTTATTGTAATTTTCAATTTAATATCAATTATTTTTTATTTATATCTCTAATAATATTAATGATGGAAAACAAAAATTAAAAATAAATCAATGATGATAAAATTATTTTTGTAAAATTGCGAATTTTATTTATTATTTATTAGTTTTTATTTGTTTTGTATAAAAAATTGGATAGACAATTATTGTGAGATAGAAGAAAACAATGTAGTGGTTGGCATAAAACTGAGATTATAAAAAATATATTTAAAAAAAAAAATCAGTTTGCCGCCACTTCTATCATTGAAAGGAGAAAGTTAGTAGTACATCCACTTTTTTCTTTTCTGTTTGTCCACTTTAAAATAAACTGTGCGAATTTAGAATAATTAATATTAACAATTGATGTAAAATATTTAAAATTAAATAAAAATAAATAATGATAAAAATGAACTTTGTGTTGAATTTTGAAATACATAATAATGATAGAGAAAACTTATTCTGAGTGCATAGATAAAAAGAAATGAAATAACATAATAGATTGTGAAGACAAAGTTTAGTGTTAATTAAAAGAATAGTAGCAGGGGAAGTGGAAGTGCGACATGTGCAAGCTCGATGCTATTGCTACCGAACTATACGAACCATAATAATATTAATCATCAATACGAATTCCATCACATTTGTTTCATCATTTCTTGCTCCCTCCGACCCTCTTTTTAATCTCATTTCTGATAGTGATGGAACTAAGTAGTTTTTTTCTTTTTAAAAAATAATTATCTAAATGTATCTGTTTTAAAATAATTTATGAAAGTGAGTCTGTTTTAGGTTTTATTTGGTTAAACTCCAATTCTCACATACAATTTTAGTGCAATGTCAGCTGTATGACCATATGGTGCTTGAGTTCACATCAATCAACTGGTCAAACTGTTATCACGAATTACAGTTTAATAGTAGTCAAAGATAACTTTCTTAAGATCACACGAGTTGCAGAACCCCCCTAAAACCGCAAACCACATTTGCGGTTTATGTGATCATTATACAACCCTTTGCTACTAGCTAAGGGATACTAACAAGCGCAAATAACGATGCATTTAAATCCTCTTAAAACCACAAACCACAACTACAGTTTAGGTTAGGATTACGAGTTTTCCTATTATGATCGTTGCCAATTTTTGTTTTTTTGTTTATTTCACATCATTCCTTTTCCTATGTCCTTAAGCTACAAAACTTCATTGATTGTTGCTGATCATGTCAAAATTATTAAACGCCATATTTTTAATGAAATTTACTGAGTATTGAAATAAAACTTTGTACATGTTGAATTAAACGTCTTTTTGCAATTTTAAAGTTTAAATTTATCTCTAAGATCACACCTTGGAATCTATAGAAAAGCTGGTTTAAGTCCATTTTTTCCTATTGAAAATCGAATAATCTATTAATCTTCAATTGTGAAGAACTGTTCCTTGTTTGCATGAACAATTTGGATAAAAACCACATAAATCGTAACTACGATTTGTGATTTTAGGGGAGTTTAAATGCACCGTTATTTGTGCATTTAAAAGCTTATGATGGTGGTTTTTTAATTACATGTTTTGTAGGCGGGGGTTTGGATGTAGGTGGAGAATGTGGATTAAAAGCTTAATTACAAACTCTCACGTATCTAGTATCTATTATAGTAAATGGAAGTCTATTAGTAAAATGTAAACTGGGTAGAGGAATTAAATAGAGGGATCCAATATCTCTTTTTTTGTTCTTGGTGGTGGCAGAAAGATTAGCAGGATTGTATAGATCAACAATACAAAGAGGAGGTTATAAAGAAATCAAGATAGGGGAAGAAGCAAAATTCTCATTGTTGACAATGGAATTTTGATGGGGGAAGCAGACTTTCAGTCAGTTTGGATGTTGAAAGTAATTTTAAGAGGCTTTGAATTGATGTCTGGATTGAAAGTGAATTTTTATAAAAGTAAATTCTATGGAATCAATGTTGATCCCCTTTTTTCACATGCGGTTGGATGTCTATTGAATTGCAATATATCTTCACCACCATTCGAATTCTTGGGGGTTTTGGTCGAGTGAATCCTAGGAGGGTAGCTGCTTGAGAACCAGTAGCTCAAAATTTTAAGAGTAGGTTGAGAGGGTGGAAGGAAAAGAACATCTCATTTGAGGGCTGATTGGTTATGTTAAATTCAGTGTTAATAATTTTGCCATTGTATTTTTTCTCCTTTTAGAAGGCTCTGAAGAAAGTGCTGAAAACTCTAATCAGTTTGCAAAGGAACTTCTTGTGGGAGGTGTTGCGGAAGAAAGGAAAATAGCTTGGATGAGATGGGAAAGAGTATGTTTATTGAAATCACAAGGAGGTTTGGGAGTGAAGTGTTTGTCTAAATTTAATCTAACTTTGTTAGCCAAATGGAGATGGAGATTTTTAACTGATAGAAAGGTTGTATGGTGCTCCTTGTTAAAAAGTAGATACTAATCTCTCTTAGATTCTCCATATCAAAGCTACACGGTGGTCCAATTGCTCGATTTGGTGGAGGGATGTTTGGGCTTTAGATAATCCAAATAAGTTAGGATGATTCTCACATAATATAAGAAGGAAGATTGGGGACGAGAGAGAAACATTATTTTGGTTGCGTATTTGGTTAGGAGAAGGACCACTTAATCATAAATTCTCCAAATTATTTTCACTGGCTCAAGTGAAGAATGTAGCAGTTCAAGAAATGGGACTAAGTGTAGTAGAGGTTCCTAGGTGGAAGTGGTCTTGACACAGGGAGCTATTCATGTGGGAGGTGGAAGTTTTAGTGTCATTGGAAGGATTACTACAGAAAGTTCATTGTGATCACCAAACTCATGATGAGTGGAAGCGGATTTTAGGTGTTATTGGCCAATTTTCTGTAGTAGATGCTTATAGGATTATTTGAAATGTTCACAGACAATAAAACTTAGATCCATGTTTCTTTAAAAAGCTTTAGAAGGACAAACTTCTTTCCAAAGTAATTGCTTTTTCGTGGAAGTTGCTTCTTAGCAGGTTATCAACTGTGGATAATTTGCGAAAGAGAGGTATGTTCTTCGAGCCTAATATGCAGAAATGTGTCTTGTGTAGAGATCAAATTGACGAAAATAAGCATATTTTCCTTTCATTTAATTATTCTCAGGTTCTCTGGTATAGGTGATGAACTGGATTGGTATATTTTCTCCTTTATTGATGATTTAGTACTATTGTTTAATATGGTGGGTAGTTTCAAATGTAAATTTAAATATTTGTTTTGGTATGCAATCTGATGGAGTATTTAGATATCCAGAAGCTCTATTGTTTTGAAAAATAAAACATTGAAGTCTTTAATTTAGATTTTATCCTAGAAGTGGTTATTGTAAGGTTTAAGAGGGGTTGTACTCATTCAGATTGGTGTTGTAACCCTTTTTTATGCCTTAAGTATAAGTAGTCTCAGGTGGTGTAAGCTTGGTTTTTTGGATCTTGAGAGGGTTGAATTTGGAAGCTATAGATGTATTGGAACTGGAATGGTGAGGTAATGTTTGTTGTTTTTGATGTACAACTCATGAAACATTTTGTTTCATGTTATATATATATATATATATTACAAATTGCTTTTAAGAAAAATATACAATGTCTTACACATATAACCAAACATTGACTTAATATTGTTTATTAATATTTATTCTTAGGTCTTCAATATTTAGGATGGAGAAATTAGAAGACAATGAATTTGCTTTTATAGGTAAATGTTAATTGTTTGTATATTAGTTTTGTCAGTGAGTGAATTCGAATGTAGGATCTCTCTCCCTCTTCTCTTCTCTCCCCTCTTTTTCCTCTTATGTGAACTTTTCATTACACCAATCTTATAACTCTAAGTGATAAGTGATGTTGAAAGTTGAGGATTGAGTTAATACTCCACAACTATGTTCATTTGAATTGATTATTCACTTACCAATCTTTTATGTTCAAAACACAAAGGCCGATAGAGTCTTTACCGTTCTTTCATATCACATTTATTTAAGAAAATTTTAGTAATATATTTTCAAACGCCATTAAACACACTAATTATTAGCTGAAATTTATTATAAAACATTTTGTGAAACTCACTTTATATTAACGATATTTTCTTTTTGATTTTGTAATTTTTATAAATCCTAACCAATAGTAAAATGTATTGCTAAAACTTATTCATTAAATATGACTATTGCCCTGGTGCATAATTATTAATGGACGCCTTTAAAAAAGTTATTCATAAAATATATTAGGTTTCGCTCTTAGTGAACTTTGATTTTGAGTCAGTTAAATTATTTTTAACCGCTAAATGTAATTAACATACATGCTTAAATCAATCTGAATCTTATATTTATGTTAAAATATGTATTTTCATGAAAAAACATAAAAGTAATTTTCTAACTCAAAGCAGAGACTTAATGCTCCTAGACGTTGCTAATAATTCAAACTAGAAAATGATTTGATCTCAAGAAAATTTGTATTGCTCATAATGCAGGTGTGACTGTTCAATAATCTAATGTGAGGCCTCGTAACAAAAGATTAGAGTCAAAGTTGCAGTGGCTGGCGCACACAAGGCTGTAAATATCTTTTCTTTGTGGAAAGTATTTGGTATTAAGGTCGGTGATAATTAATTCATCCATAGAAAAACATGAATCATGTTTTTTTGCTGGTTGAATTCATTTTCGCCAAGCTGCTTCAAAATTGCCTTGGTTCGAAGGTTGAATTACCATTTAACAACACTCCTACGATTGTGGTCTCTTTCTTGGCTAGGTTATCAAATGCATCTAACTTTCCCAATTAACCAATTTCTAGATGTAGATATTAAAATTAATCTTGGGTCAAGAGCTTTTGGCTCAACTATATTCAAGTTTTGCCAAGGGAGCAAATCCATTTTTCAACTTCAATTGGTCAAAGTACACAAAATTTTCAGTATGCAGTGCTCATTTCCTTTACTTTCTGCTTCTCTTCAGGTCATCGGCGCACACTTAATAATTGATAAAAACTATTATTTAAGAGGGGTGTTACAACACTTGGATGACAAAAACATAGGTGCGGCACTCAAAGTGGTCAAGAGGAACATTCAATCGCATGTTGCAAGAGCAATAAGACCAGATCTTTGCTTTTGAATGTATCATCATCACCTTTAGTCATTTTTCCCATCCGCCAGGCAGATCAATGAAATCACTGGCAGTGTAAAATAATTATTGCTTCAGAGGTGCCTTCTTCTCTCTGTCAGATATCCGAGCAGGAGCTGTGGAATGTGATTTAAACCGTCCCCTTCCTCCCTCTTCCTTTTCCTGAAGGATACATATATTTTTATATCATGTTCAATCTCTCAATATCACAAATATAAATTCAGCCCACAGCAATTATAATAATGATGTAACAGATAACAAGATGAATGCTGGCTTTCCTGACCTTTTTCTTGACAATCTGAACGACATCCTCATCGCGAAGATTGTGGCTAAGACCACAGTGTTGTGGGTAGTGCCTTGCACTAGTACCCCAGACCAGAACATACTTCACATCCTTCACTAAACTCCTGTGTATATGGTTGCAAAAATCTTCCACAGTGCAGCCTCCTCTATCCTGTAACAATTTTTGCCAGAGAAAGTGATATCTCTACAGGGATTAGAGGAATAAAAGGAAAGGATCTAAATGTTTTCAAAATAGTTAAACTTAAATAGGATAAGGGACACAGGTTCATATTAATTAAGCATAAAATGTAACATACAGCAGAAAGAACAACAGGATCAGAGAAATCAGGCTGCTGGCCTTGTGGTTTTGTGTAAATTCTAACCAGACCCATTTCATCCCACATTCTTGCAAGCAGTCTGTCTAAGTTCAGCTGTGTAAAGAAAGACAACATTTTAGTAGTGTTAGCAACATGCAAAAAAAAGGGTGAAAAAGGAAAAATCTATATCTTTTTCAGGCAGTGAAAATATTAACCCACCTTCAAATTGCAGCTAATGACAACAGAATTTGGTTGGCGGGCTAGTCTGTCAACATCATCAATACCAATAACATCTATTTTGTTGTAGACATATACACACTTCATGTATTTTCGGTTTCCTTCAATGACATCTATGAGATCATCTACTGTGGCATCCTCACGGAAAAGGACCTGTAAGTAAAATTATCAGCTAACTCCCTTGACATAGGTTGGTAACACAAAACAATGATCAGTTATACTATAGTCAATGCAGTAATGGAAATTACAAAGTTTATCATGATGGTGTGGTTCCTTTGCTGATAAAAGCTCGTTAGATCATGACTAGCTTAGACAGTCTAGCTCTGCTCTTCATAATCATAATTTTCATTATTATGAAACTTCACTTCTACTTGGATTCTTGGAAAGATGGTAATTTAAAATTTTAAATGAACAAGTGATATCATGGATTAAACTTAGCAATATAGATTTACTCAGTTAAATAGTTTGAATCAGGAAAAAACCAGACCAAATACGGGTAACAGAGAAGCCTCAAATAAAGTATGTCAATAGAAGAATCAAGAAAATATAAACAAATTACAGAAGAAAATGAAACCACATATAATGAATTCATTAAATATTTTCAGGCAGCAAACAAAAAGTAGGTTTTTGTTTATACCACATTTGCTAAAAGTTTTTCATTCTTCAAACATCATTAAGAATGGAAAATAGTGCATATTTCTACTTTTATTCATGGACAAATATTTCCTCCTCATTCCAGAAAGAAAACAGTGGCTGATTGAATGATGACTATAGAAAATAAAAAAATATTTATGAATACTACACTAATTGTTAGAGCTATAAAATCATTCTCTGCTCTTCCCCTAAGAGTTTTGGTTTTTAAAACATTAGTCTTGATCTTGTATTAAAGCCTCTATGATGAAGCAATTAGGAGTATCAGAGTCTGATCCTCGTTGCTCCTGTTCTTTTAGTCTATAATCGAACTATATTTCAACACAAGTGAGCCTACAGATTTGTGCATACTCCACCATGACCAAAAGGCTGTGTGAAGGTACAAGTTAGAGATATAAATTCATTTTTGGATTACTAGCAAACAGTTTAAGGTTTTGGGAGAGTTTACCTTTAACTGTTGTCATATAATATGTAAAACCATACTACCATAGTATATGGAAAACAAAATGCATGCTTACTTCACCAATCATCCAAGCATCCCAATTTACTACACTTGCTCCATGCTACATTTAAACAAACTATGACAGTACCCCAGCAGTAAAAACGCAAATTTAACATTTATTTGTGACTACAACTCAACGATTATAATATTCCTTAATAACAACTTACCAAGTCCCCGGAAAAGAACTGCAACTGACATTACTTTACAGTTTGATATATACCTCTGCATTGTGAATCTTGTACTCGTGCAAAATCTGATAACAAAGCTTCTCATCCACATGAGTCAAAGGTAAAGTGCTGTTGAATGAAATGCCCCCTGTCTTTTTCTTTTTAAAATATATCTGCCAAGCAATGTAAAGCTCCAAATTAATGAACAAATGATGACAGAAATATATAAATATAACTCAGACCTGTATGTTATGCATAAAATATATGCTTCATGCCTCATATCCCAAAATAATGGGGCAGTGGAGCACAATCTTACCTGAGGTGGTCTCTTGTTTAACCGCAAGCCCACAGCTTCCAGTTCTCTTGTCAATATTTGCCTATGACCCTCACTCTAACAAAAAAAAAAAGGTCATGACATGAAAATTGTGAGTTTTGCAACGCACATTCAAATAAATACTATAATTAATTTATCTAAACAGTGTAACTGGAGCAATTTCATGTGCAACATTGATTTAGAAAATGGACCACAAAATAGTGAACAAGCACACAAGCATTGTGGTCGGCTAGCATATTCTTTGCATGATAGGATGCCTGTTAAAGGAATGAAAAGAACAGGAGAAAAGGAAAATATGCAGAATTCATGTTTATTATTTACTAAGTGGAACACAAAATAAGAGACATTATGCATTAATATAATTATCTTATGCAATGGGGGCAAAAGAATTATGCAAGTGAATTTATATTAACAAAGAAAAATTGAAAGTGGCAGTGCCAGTGAGTAAAATTGCAAAATGAAAAGGCAACTAGTTTAGTTCTTGGGCCTATTTGAAGGGTGTCTCTTTAATGATACCGATTAATGGATCAACACGATCTTAGCAACTTGTTATCCCTAGTTATATTAGTAATTTACTGCAACAACCAACATAGCATTTTATCAACTAGCAATACTGACAAAAAGAAAGTGAAATACTGCATTAGAAACATAAAACTGCACTTACTTTGGAAGCATCAAGGACCATCAATACTATGTCTGAAGATTTAGCAACAGCAATAACCTGAGGAAACATTCAGAAAACAAAAATCTTGCACTGTTAATCATAAGGAAGCCATGCTTTCCAAACAATGAGTAAAGAACAGAGCATCATCTTAGAATTTGAGCTTAGGGCCTGATTCAATTCAACATAACAAAACCAGCTTGTTGTGAGGTAAGGGCTACCCAAAACCCATAAGGACTACTTAGGCCATATCTCTAATGGATGTACTGATGTAGGATCTCAACCACCCACAAACCAACAACCTAGTGGCTGCTGCAATATATGATTACTTCACTCAACTTTTCTAGTCAGCCCCTCCTAGTAGCTTGTTTGAGACATCGACCCAGTTCTACTAAGCCACAATTAAGGCGAGATACTGGCAAGTAGGGCAGCCTTTCTACACACCCCTCACATCCAAGGGATAGGCCCGGAGCATGGCAATGCAGGTACCTAACAATGGATTTAAGATAGGAATGATTGTCATATTAAAAACTGGGCTTTGGGCATAACTTAATCACACAAAACTGCATTGTAAGAGGAGGATTTCCCAAGCCTTATAAGCACTACTTTAACCATATCTCTAATCAATATGGGATGTCAACCCCCTAAGAGCTAAGTTCTCAAGGCTGCACTACATGACACTTCACTCAGTCTTTCTAGTCAGCCCTTTCCAAGACTAAACTACACCAACCCCAACCCGCCCCTGTGTTTGCTGTATTAGGAAATATAACCGATGTACTAACTACAAGTTGATTATCTATTAAAAGAAAAAATAAATACAACACTACCCTTGGCATGATAGAAATAAGCAATTTTAGTTTTACCTGTCTTCCACGTCCCTTGCCTTCAGAAGCACCTTCAATAATTCCCGGAAGATCAAGTAACTGAATTTTAGTATCATTATAGTGTATAATCCCAGGAATACAGGTCAAAGTTGTAAACTCATAAGATGCAGCTTCAGAATGTGTGCCCGTTAACATTGTCAAAAGAGTAGACTTCCCCACACTGGAACATGAAAAGACAAAATATGCAAACAGATAACAGTTTAACTAATGCAAATAAAATTTAAGCAGATACCAAAAACATGTACACACACACACACACACCATATTTATAAGCATTCAAGGCAATATAGCACCACACAACTGTAATCAATTTACATAATGGTACTAAATAAAATACATCCATTATCAAAATTAATGAGAAGGAGTTATTTTTTAAACCAGACCTTGGAAATCCAATCAGTGCGACACGTCCATGGCCAAATTTTGTAACTTCAAATCCTTCTCCACCTCCACTAGAACCCTATTATAGAACTTGATACCAAGTTAGTATACCACACCTTAAAAAATATGTACAGAAGAATTGCAAGCTGTAACTGTGAAACATAGGTATGCTGAAATAAATAAAGAATACTGTTCACTAACCAGATTCCAAGTACAATAGTACAAAGAGGATTACAACACAAGAATAAAAGGTCCTCCTAAAGCAACGAAAAAGAGGAAAAAACAGAAGGAAACAAAAAAGAGACAGACCAATTGCTTACTAAATTGATAAGAAAATTTCCACTACAATTGGATGTGCTAATATACCACGTAGATGGAAATCAAGAAGGCAGTTGTACTTGTACCACTCAGAAAATAAAGGGAAGGAGTTTTAGTTAAAAGATTCCAGCATCTCACCCCATCTATAAACACCATATTCCATAACCCAACAAAAACAGTGAAGCACTATAAAATTTTGTTCTTGTACTTCCTACTAATGCCTTCAAATGATCCATAAATTAAAAGAATTCTAAGACCAAAGACAGAGGAAAGCCACCAATGGCCTCAAGCTAGGCATTTGTTATTGTTCTCGCTTATATGCATGTATGATATGAATATGAAGCAAGTGACAGGAGTAAAAACTCTTCAGTAGCTTAAAAAACTGTCCAGGTAAAGCAATAAAAGTTTAGGGTCTGAGTATCAATAAAGCAAAGGCCGAGACACTATTGTTGCACAAAATTTAACAAGTTATATTCCCTACTTTCCTAGTCTACAAATCCAAAGACGTCAAACTCCACCGAAAAGTCAAATATCTAATACTAAAATGCATGAAATCATTGTCATATAGTCTTGGATCGTGAACCACATCATGTGAAGAGCCATAATATCATGGTTGCAGAGATGGCAGCAAACCGCAATAGGCTGTGATTACGGACAACCAAGGCTCAACTCCAACACAATTTTAAACTATTCCTAGTACATACAATCAGGTTTCTCATTTCTTACAAAAACATAATAAGAATCATTGAATCATATATCCAACTTGCAGATGAACTTGTGCAAAAACAGACCAACTTAAAAAGACAAGTGCCATTCAACAATCCATTTAATATAATATAGACATATAACATTGCATCAATCATCACAAGAGAACGCAAAATAGAGAACTTAGAGTAAACAAGAAACGCTGTGATATAAAGAGTAGCTATATGAAATCGTACTTTTGGAGGCTCCAACAATTGTGTCCTTAGTTTTGCTATCTTAGCCTTGAGCTGCCCAAGATGATACTCTGCACAATACAGAAATTAAAATGCACTCATAATCACGAAAATATGAAACACAAAAAGACATAGAAGATAAACATGAACCAAACAGTAGAGCACAAAGCTAAATATTTTTTTTTTAAATAAATCAAACACCTAACAAAAAAAGCTCCTTTTTATGTGAATTCCATGGCTGATAGAATAAAATCAGAGGGAGTGAATAAGCACCTGTGGCTTTGTTCTTCTGGGTCCGAGCCATCTCGGCTTCAATTTCTTTTATCTTCTCAATGATACCCATTTTGATTCTCCGCTGCAACCATCAAAAGGGTAATCAGCTAAGCTAAAAATAATGAAACAAGAGACAAAAACTAGCTACGATCTTAACTCACCGGAAAACACAACAGAGTAACACGATGTCGAAAACACAGAGAGAGAGAGAGAGAGAGTAGGTTTGAGAAGAGGAGATTGGAGAATTATTGCAGGCCCAGTTTTTACATCCTTTTCTTATTGGGCCAACTTATTCAATATAGGCCCGTTGTTTCCTACACTTATCTTTTTCTCATACATCTCACATAATTTTCAAAATATTTAAAGAGTTTAATTGGTGTAAAGATTTTTACACTATATTTAATCACAACCTTGTAAATTTGTTTACTTTACTCATTAATAATTTAAAATTTACATAAATAAAAATCATGATTGAAGGTTAGTGAAAAGCTTTACTCATTATTTTCAAACACTGACAATATATATCAGTTAAACTCATATAAATTATTTTTATTGAATTATTTCAGATAAGATGCATCCTATCAAAATGAGCTTTGTTTAAGTTAGGGTTCATCATGATTTATTATATAAATCAACTTTATCTTATAAATTTAACTAGAAAGTTATTCCACTTAATGTTTTAATTGTTTTAGCAACCAAAACTCAATTTCTATTACAAATTTAACTACACGTTTTTAATTTTTTTGGAAACTAAAAAGCAATTAAAAAAGTTTAAATTTTACGAATGGATGTTTCCTCAAATTACATAACTGGTGATTTTATACAGTAATGATTTCATGTTTTTAAATCTTTTTAATTAGAATTTACTTTAAAAATTATCACAGTTAGATTTACTTTTCTTGCGTTCGTTATTGGTAACAACTACATCCCTCCTTTCTAAAAATTTTAAGTATTATATATGTTTAAAATTTAATTCTTTTAAAAAAATTCTAGCAACATAAATAAATACACAGGGAAGGAATCATTTATTAAAAATTCCGGTAACATTTAACTTGAATGAAATACTATTCAATTAATTATTATTAAAATTAATATAGATATTTTGTTATTATCATGTGACTTAACTAACTTATTCAAAACACTATTTTACATAACATACGAACACATAGGAATTTTAAAAAGTTTGATACTGATAATAATTTATTATAGAATTTGACGTTATCTTACAAATTTAAGTAAAAAGTCCATCCATCAACTAATTGATTTTTTTGTTCAATTCAAAAGAATTTATTAGTTAACGATTTGTGATTTTCTTTGTGGATTCGTCATTCGTCTTCCTCTTTTTGTCGGAGAATTGAATTATAAGTTAATGATTTGCAAGAGAAAGTGATATATATGATGACGAAGAGTAATTTATTTTGTGGTTGATGAGTATGAGTCTAGAGCCTCCTCAAGGTGTGCAATTTACTAATTTTGTTTTTTATGTGAATGAAAGAGCAAGTATAATGGATAGACCTAACACAACACAAAAATATTTGAATAATTAATTATGGGAAGAATGCTTTTAAAACACAAAATCCCACTTCCTCCAGGAGGCTTTTTGAGATTTAACATACGTACTCTTGTTAGTGTTATCCACAAACCTAAAGGGTAACATTAGTCAAATGCTGCATTAGAACAGAAAGCATTGAACCAGCACATTAAGGTATATTACTATGACCAAAATTTACAACCATCAAAACAGCTATATAACCAAAAACTGACACCATTCTATTCATCGTTTCAGTACATAAAACATCTAATCAATCTCTCAGCTGTCTACAAGATTGCATCTACTCTCTATGCATCCAAGAAAGGATTGGTCTAACAAAGTGCAGAAATTAGTTGTTTTTTTTTTTTTTTTTTGCCTGATAAGGAATTTGGTATTTTATTTACAAGTAGCCTGATGTATCTCCTCCATGCGCCCTCCCTGCTTCAGCTGCTAACTTGCTTGAGCCAGAATTTGAAGGCACTTGGGAATTCATCTCAGCAAGTTCTCTTACACGGAGTAAAATTTTCTCAGGAATGGGAGCCGTACCATGCTTCCGCAAATTTATCTATAATACCAAAATAAAATACAGGTGAGTACAATAATTCCCACTTCTATAAAGTAACTTGTAAACAAAACCGCATGAATATCCAGCCCACAAAAGCATGCAAACTGAAGAACATTGCACAAAGATGACATTCGTATAATAGTTAACTTTATTAAGGGATAAGACATAAGTGGCTTCTCAAGTCTCAAAAGAATGCATGCTAAACACAAGTTCATGCATGCATTGGCAGACGACATGAGGCTGAAGAAACCTAACTTAACTCACCTCTACAAGATCAAAACTAAATTAGTATCATAAACTCTTACCCCCTCATCTGCAGGTGCAGGTGTCAGTGCAAAGCTAGCTTTCAGCAAATTCCTCCACTTGTCCTGCAAAGCAAAATGTGTGCATGCAAAAAGATCATAATCTAGCCCTTCAGGTACTGCCAGCTTTAACAAGATCAGAAGTGCACATGACATGGCTTATTACTGGACTTCAATATGGTTACCTTAAGATCAACAGAGGTACGATACGAGTATGATGCAAAGGAGAGACGTTTGATTTCAGACCACCTCCCTGCTCCGCATCGTGACACACCTTCCACCAATTTGATCACCTCAACAAGAGTCCAAGCACGGTGATGCTTCCTCCTCATTCCTCCTTTAGCAGTGGGAACGGTAACTATATTGTCATCTGAAGTATGGCTGGGTGGCTCTGGCCGTTTTGGCCTTGATTCCTGCTGTAGCTCAATTGTCCCTATTGCTGGACAGTGTTTCTCTTTCACAGGTTCAGAAGAAGGCTATTTCAAACACATCCACCAACAAACAGAAATAACAAAATAAATCAAGTTATATGCTTCATAAAACAGTAAAGCTATGTCATCAAAGTAGTCAGTCATCTCTTTTTAAAGGTCCTAAAGGTGAAAACTTGCAGCAATTAAAAAATCTAGTTCATAAAGGTAATGCTTCAATTACATGTCAAGTCACTTTCTCTCCCACATCAAAGAAGCCCAAGCAAGTACTAGACAAACTAAACTCTTGAAAACAGGAAGAGAAAAGTAGAGAGCCGTTCTAGTATTTGGCCATTAAACAACAGCAATTTCTTAGAAAGGCTACATGATTTTTATTTTTTACAGAAATTTGTGCCAGCTATAAGTATTTGAACAAATGAACCCTAGACCAGAGAAAGTTATCAATCAATATCAATGTGTGACCACAATAAGGAGTAAGAACTACAACTGAGATGTGAGAAGGATGGTGCAAATAGGAAACTGTATACATGCTAATGCTATATTGCTATTTGATTGGGCTACTTAAAATAGTACCTGTCCAACAACTTACAGATTATACATTCAGAGTAGAAATAATTAGAATAGCAATTGCAATTTGCCACCATATTGAGTTCAAGCATTCAAGAAATGAAATATAAAAAAAGCAAAGACAAGAAGCCAAAAACATTTTAAAAATAAAAAATTGAATGTTGACAAAATCAACACGTCAGCATTTGTACAGGAGCTATAATTTCCAAAATCCCTTTGCTGGTTAATGAAATTCTTCTTACTAATAAAATTCATCTAACTTGTCTTAATGAATTCCTTCTTGTGTGTGTGTGTCTCTTCCAACAAATAAAATGAAAAAACTACACTTTCTACCATTAGCAGAGGCTAAGTTGGTCTTACTGGCTGATGAAGTTTGGCAGGCATTCTTGATTTCAAAGCTTTGTCTGGAATCTCACTATCAGCATCAGAACTATGATCAAGGAGCTTATTACTCAATTTTGCAGTCTTACACATGCCAGTTGGATGGATTTTCTGAAACAAGCATAACATTTTCTGATTGTAAGAAAGTACAAGCACTTTCCGAAACTATCATAACAAAATGATTTCTCGTTCTATCAAGAAGAAACTTCTACTGGAAAACAAGAGTAGAGAGGTCCCATGGGAAAATCATGCAATGAAAGAGACATTTCCTATGCATGCTATCATACACAGCAAGACCTGAAGACAACATTGATAAGAAGCATTTGCTTTGACATTAAAAAATGAAGATGGCAGAAAATATAATGTATCTAACTCAAACAAAAAGATCCTTTAACTTGCTAACTGAGTTACTTTCTTTATCTTATAAAAGAATAATTTGTTTGGTATTAAAATATCTAGAAAATATTCAATATTATTGTTGAATCTTAGAATAATTTTGAACATCAATCTCATAGGAAAGCTTTCCATATTACATTATTTGTTTCCTAATCTGATTGAGGAGGAGTCTACAGCTAGTATAATGGCCCAGCTTTTTTGGACTTCTTAAATGCAGAAGTTACTCCAATTAGCTTCACTAGAAGCAGTATTTTTAAAATTTTTGTTCACTATAAAAAGGTGTCCGAGTTTACAAGTTTTTCTAAATTATGTTTGTCCTGATTTGTCTTTTTATGAAGTTGAATCAGATGCCACCTAAATAATATTTTAACCCGTTAGAGACATAATATACCACACATCAATATTATTTTCTATTATAAAGTGTTTGTTCCTTCTTTTCCACATTCTCTACTTAAATTCCTATAATTTCAACACTTGACATCAAGTAACAATAAGACAGTGGAAACAGAAAACAAGGAATCACGCTTTACTATGGCTTGTACAGTTAACATTTAAAACAAAGTGTTTCATTAATATATTTAAGCAATGAACAGATTCACATACCAAAAGAGACGCAATATCTTTTCTTGGATGACTCCTGCGAATCCGAGACACACAAGGAATTTGGACATCAGAACCTCCAAGAGTGTCAAACCTGGTGCCATATGTTCTCACCTCCGAAAAAACATTTCTAGCAGCCCTGACATATGAAGTTGGAGAAACATGTCCAAGTCCCATATTTTTATTAGAAATTGACAATTTAGGATTGTGCTCTCTAGATTCATTTTCAGAAAGCTCTTCAATATATCTCTTTGTAGGTCTCCGGATTCTTTTTGCAGCTCTTTGTTCTGACTGATGATTCTCATCTTCCAATCCATTTTCTGGTCTTGTTTCAGAAACAACTTGGTTATCATCAAGTCCACAAGCATTTGCAGCAGATAAATCCTTGAAGTTGACATCCTCTTCTTCAGTCATATTTTCTGAAGAGATTAAAGATCCAGTATTCATATTTCCAGAACTTTCTTCTTCAAATTTTCTAACTATTTTGTTATCTTTAATAATGAAAGTTGTTGCTGAAACATCACATGAGTTGGTTAAACTCATGGCAATCCTCCTTTTCAGCCACTGTTTGTCTTTCACAGTAGTTTCCCGACCAAAAGTTACCTTAAACAGTTCATGAAGTTCTCTGATTGATAGCTTGTCCAAGCATATTTCTCCATCTGACATAAAAAAATCAGGCTTCAAATTGGAATAGACAGCAGAAGCAGATGATCCGCTCTCTATTCCACCTTCTGAAGGTCTGGAACACTGATCAATACTCCCAGATTGATTACTATGAGTATAATTTAAACTTGATGCTATGGAAGGAATTTCCTGGTTGGGAGTTTCAGATTGAACCTTGCCATCCATGACAGGAAATTTATCAGCTGAACACTGGCTATCTATATTTACAAGAGAATGAACAGGTGATCCACATGATATGCGTTGCTTCTCCTCTTCTTTGACCTTTTGCAAAATCTGCTCAATGTACTACAAGAGATTTTAGAGGTCAAGAAGGACCTTAGGAAACAAAATACTAAATACCAGGATATGCAGACATGCAGGAAAACTCCCCCAAATCTATTTGATAATGTCCCAAGAGGAAAACCACAACAAGTTATTAAGAAAATATGTGGTGATTAATCACTTTCCAAATAAAAACCACATACAATATCATAATGGATAAAAAATTATAGGTTAAAAGACTCACAAGGAAAGTTAAATCCAAATAAGAACATAGATTTACACTCACGATCATGATAAACTGATCCTCCAAGGACACCTATTTTAACATTCTTGTGTCCAAGATGAAATATAGCAAACTTGCAATATACATATGTAAATCCAAACATAAATAGTTTCCCTTGTTCAGCCAAACTAAAGTATCATCAATATTCGAAACTACAATTCTTAATTGGATAACCTTATGTCAAATTGTCAATCTTCAGCATATGTAAAACTTACTATTTAAGCTATCTCAGATTCTAAGTATCTCTTACTACATTACACATACAAGGTAAACTTATCATTTTCCTTTTTTTTCAGATTAAAGCAGAAATTTTATTAGTCAATAATGAGGAAAAAAACAACAGGAGAAAGGCAGTGCAGAGTTGACAAATAGGAAAGATAGGAACTAATCTTCCTTGAATCAGAATACACATATGACATACATGCCTTGACAACAAATATATAATAGGATCTCCTGGGAATACATCTCAGGCCCACATCTCTACTCTAAAGAAAGGGCAGATGTAATTATACCAAGAAAAAGTTTGCCATAATGACTACATAAATATTTAAAACTTAATTAAGTAATTAATATGGCCATCATTTGCTCTACCAGGAAAAAGCCTGCCATGGTGAGTACAGAGATGTTTAAAACTCAAGTCATTAATATGGACATGACTTGCTATAAATTTCACTATTTAACAAGGGATCTGAAGCAGGTAACTTCTTTATTAGTATGCTCTAACAGAAGAAAATATTAAGTTTGTCACACCAAACAGAATCACAAAAGACCAAAGCATAGGCTGAAAGTTAATTTTTTTTCTCTCAAGTTGAAATCATTAGAGAGTAAAGGTGTGAGAAAAAACAAAAGAGATCCAATTACCTGTAACTTTGCATTTAGTTTCCCCAAATCTGCATCTGCAGTTCCTAATTGTGAAACATCATCAGTATTAGTTGAAAGAAAATATAAAAAAAGCTTGAAAGGGAAAAGGGAATTAGTTAACTGTTGAAAATCAGAATATAATATTCTGATCAAGTAACAAAACTAGTAATGGTGGTTTATAGGCACATTATCTTTTTTTTAGAGGATACAAAATATACTCCATTCATTTACTATCAATGTCATTAACCTGGATAAACATGTTTCCGCTGCGTATACCGGCACACTATTTCATTCTATTATTCCTCTCAATTTCTCCGATTTTAACATTAACCAACATAGCATTTGCCTAAACTTAAAGAAAATTTATGACCATATAACTAATGAGAGCATCACGAGTTCATCAAAATTTTAAATTAGTAAGCATTATACCCTTTAAAGTTACAAACAAGCTAATAATTTCAGGAAAGAATAACAAGATTCCATTTAGTGACCACACCATTGTAAAAATGGATGCTGTTTATAGCATTAAAAAAATGAAGACACCAACACAAATTTTAGTCTTGAGAACAACTAAAAGAAGACATAGACAACTCAAATCTGAACTTGGCAGAAATAAAGCTGCTGTGAAACAGTCAAGAAATTTCAGGATGTAGTCTGACGTGATCACTACCACAAATGCTTTGACATCACATTGAGCATGTTGAGAAGCAATTATAACACTAAAAGATTGAGCATGCACCTTCCGAGCACTCCAATCGAAGCTTCCCAGAAGATGATCTTTCAATTGATATGCACTCCAAATTCTGTCCCGTGTTTGCAACAACATGCATTTCACTGTTTTCATACTCAAGAAAATCCCCCACCTCCATTACTTCATCGTCTGTCGCAGGCACTAACCTCCCATCACCTTCAACCTAAAGATCATATCAGACAGAAAACTCATAGAATTATGAATATAGCCCAAACAGAAGTATAAACCACTAAAGGAAATGTAGAACCAAATAGTGAAATATTTATTTTCAAATAGACTTCCCCTTTTCTTCGATTAAATTAAACTATTAAACTAAATCTTAACACAGTCACATTCCATTTTAAAATTTATACATTTTCGTTTCAGCCATCACAGAAGATTAGGGAAAGTGAGTTAATTTACTTAAATAAAAAAAATACAGTGACCAAAGATAGTAACTTGTAGAACAACAAATATGCTACAAAGGAAGATGGGAAACCGTTGGGAACTTTGTTAATTCGTAGTTGAGATCGCTGGCCATTTCTGGAAAAAAGGGTATCCAGGTATTATGAATGCTATAACAAATAATAGGCAAATAAAAAAAGTAATGCAGTTAGAACATCAAACAATCATGCTGATTAAAATGTGTGCATATTAAAATATTTATTTGGAATTAATAATTATTAGATTAGATTAGGGTTGGAATGCATATTTCCGTCTTCAAACAAAGAAAAACAAAACAGTCGAACACTTCAGGGATAATGTTTAGGGTCTTAATCTAATAAACAGGTGCATTATAAGGCTAAAAGGGTACTGGTATAGATTCCATAATAACTCATTTCATCTTTATTTGTTGTCATTAAAGTATAAAAAACCTTAAAAACATGCCTACCCAAATTAGAAACTGAAAATTCAATGAACAATTAAATATGTATTGTACCCGAACAAGCTTGTATACAATTGGGTTGGAAATCTGTTTTGGTGAAGACAAAGCAGAACTGCTTCTATCAACCCCACTGTCTTCAAACTTCCCATCATCATTATCCTCAATTCCAACCACAGTTTCCATGGAGTATCAACCACATGCACCTCAAGTACACAAACTGCAAAACCCAAAATCACAAAGTAAACAAGTTAGCACACAAAAAACCCCTTATTTTAACAAAATCAACTCAACCAAATAACATAAACTGAGAATTGATACCATCAACACCTTAGACTTTCAAACATCAAGGCTTTCAGACAAATTTATCATGCCCCAGAAGCCTAAACCACCAATTAAACACACACCACAAAACCAAAACCCCAATTCACAAATGGCACAAAAAGTTGCTCAGACAACGTAATGCACAATTGGGGTCAATGAAAAACTAAATTAAAAACAACCCACATGAAAAAATTGAAAATTGGACTGACCATAGAGTAAAGAGCGATTCGACTCAGCAGCTGAAGCAGTAAAACCCCACTCAGTGAACGAGTTGAAAATGGTTTGAATTCTGTTCGGGGGACGAGGAATCCGTTTATGAGAAACTTCTTGGATACGTAAAAGGAAAACGAAATTGAACGACAGTAGATTGGTTTTCTTTTCTTTTTTTTTTAATGGGAAATTTATTGAATTTAATTTAATTTAGCAATTAATTTTGTGTGTGTAGGTGTTGGGAGAGAGTGGAGAGTGGTGTGTTTAGGTTTGCTTTTTGATTACGCTGTGGTGAGTTAGTGAATAGTGAGTGAGTTGGGTTTCGGATTCCAAATACTTTGTGAAGTCAATTGAGTTTTTGCGTGGATTCCGGATTTTTTTTCCCCTTTGGACTCTCTCTGTCTGTAAGTCTGTCTCTGCACACAGCTTTCAAAAAAACATCTCAGGAAAGTTGATTTAGTTTTTTGGATGCCAAAAGGGTTTATTTCACTCCTTATCCATCATTTTTCCATGCATTCAATTCCAGAAACAAAAAATGAGCTGTTGTGCTAATGATTAAATTTGTTCTTAATCTTTTCCGTTAATTTGAATTTTTATAGATTTTGAAATTTACTTAATTGTTGAGTTAATAGTCATCAATATTGTTGAAATATTTGTTAAGTGGTGCGTTTCACTCATACCACTCTAATTTTGAGTAAATTTCTAACCCAATGAAAATAAGTGATAATAAATTTAGGCCCATTGGCAGTGGTTTTTAAAAACAAAAATTAGTTTAGTTTTAAGTTTTTAAAATTTTAAAAATAACATTCTTTTTGTTTTCAAATTGAAAAACATTATTTTTAAATCTTAACTATAAGACTACTTGTAGGCATTGGATGATTAGCAATAGAAGGTTGGTGACTGACGATCGAAGGTGGTTGGTGACGGTTAATGACCGTTGGTTAAAGATAATAGTCAATGATCGCCGGTCAAAGGTAATGGTTGATGACCGTCATTCAAATGTGACAGCCGATGATCGTTGATTGAAAGTGGCGATCAGTCGGCGTCGGAGGTAGCGATCGGTCAAAGGTGGTGACCAGTGACTTTTGATTGAAGGTGGGGTTGGTGATTGCCAGTAGGAACTAGCTGTCGTGACTGTCGAATGAAGGTGGTGCTCGATGACTAGTCAGAGGCGGTGACCCCGACGACAGTTGGTCAGAGGTGATAGTGGCGGAACAATGTTTTTTGCTTTTCATTAATGATTTTTTAATAAAAATGAATAAGTTTTTTCATTTTTACATATTTACAATAATTTTCAAATAACACTTACCAAACAATTTTTTTTTCTTTCCTTCTCAAAAAATAGTTTTTGAAAATTATTCTTGAAAACTCTTTTCAAAAACTAAAAAACAAAAGCAAATCAATCATGCCATTTTATTGTTTTTAACATTGAGTGAAAACTGTTTAAAAAAAAAAACCAAAAAGTCAGAGTCACCACAAACGAGACCTTATTTTGTGTACTTACTGTTGCGAATTTTTTACATTAAATTTATGTTTTGTTTATATTTATATATTAACAAAAATATAGTATTTTATAATAATATTTGGAACATTTTAATTTACTTTTCTTGTTTGAAATGTTTTGATTTTGGAGTCTTTTGTTTTTTATATTAATGTTATTCGTTTATAAGTTTCAATGTATTTTTGGCTATGCTTGATATAAAATTGAAGATTGATAAAGTTAGGATTAAGGATGAAAGTGATTTACAAGTACAAAAACGTACTTTCTGTTACTAATTTTTTAACAGCGTTAACTAGAGAAGAAAAACTAAAAGTGAATCAGAGACTAAACAATTATTTTTTAATTTTAAGGACTAAAAATATTTTTTTTGTGAAACTTTATGGACAAAAAATTTATTTAAGCCAACTTTTTTATAAACTAACAAATATTATTAATGATGCAAAAGACCATGCCTAACTTTGGATTTGTTGACTAGTTCTACATTTGATAATAATGACTGTGACATTGGTTATGGAGAATAGAATCGTCAAACCCTCCCTCCCCCACCAAAAACAAAGTTTGTACCACACCAAAGTAATTAGTGGACAATTAAAAAATTCGTGGTGTTTACAATGCTACTTCACATGAAGCACAATTAGTTCCTTCCTCTCCAAGTATCTGACACATGTTCAAATTATCCCTAGTTGTTAACTAAGATACATCTAACCTTTAGACTAAACATTAAACCTTGGAAAGAACCCTATTAACCCAACACAAGTCAAAAAGATTATTCTTTGAAATCACCGAGACAAAAGATAAAAACCTTATTGAGAGAACAAAACATACCTCCCTAACCCATCTAAGTCCATACCAACTCATCCTTATCCCTCCTTTTAAAAGTTACCCCTTCCAGAGTAGCAATTAACTTTGCTAACAATTGCTCCTCCTATGCAAATAACCTCTTTTTCTATCTCCACCCCCACTCCAACCCCTCCTTCTTCAACTCCTTTATTATGATATTTTTGTCAGCTACCAACTAAACAATCTACTCTGCATATCACTTAGGCACTGATCCCCTAACCATTTATCATGCCAAAATATATCGTGATCTTTATCCCCAACTTTCTTTTAACATAATGAAACTATCATCCTTGTTAATTATAACCCAATGGAGTGTAGATCTACCTACCATTTTGAGCATTGCTTCCCTGTACTACCCATTGTCCAACTGGCTTCTCGTATTTAGATTTAACAATTGAACCCACAATCCATAATTTTACACCTTTAATCTCCACTTTCATTTACTCAACAATATAAATATTAAATTTAAAATTTATAAATGGTTAATGTATCAAATCTAGTGACAATCCCCAACAGGTGTGAAAACTTCAACAAATGAACAAAACAAAAAATAAAAAAATATCAATAAAGATAAGTGAATCTTTTCATATATATATATATATATATATATATATATATATATTATCTTTGTCGATAAACAAAAACATAATAGTGAAGCACAATTCGTTAAATTTCACTTCCATAATAAGAAGTGCATAAGAAAAAAAACCCTTAACCAACTTTAATTGAAAATCAAATGGAAATTTCAAATTCTAGAATTTAATTAAATGATTTTACATATGTCTGGATTTCAAATTTTTTTAAAATTTATTATTCAAAAAATATATTTTATCACCGAATATTTGAAAATTTCAATTGAGATTCTCTTAAATTTCTCCATCCAACTCAAACATAGTAAAAGATTAATGTTGGGACGATAAAGTTAAATAGAAAAAATAGAATTTTAAATTAATTATAATCTTTATCATGATTGTCGAATTATTATTATAAAATTCATTCTTCTCATTTTAAAATAGCCAAAAGATTGGGTTTGCTTAACGAAGTATACCCTAAGAGAAGGAAATGCTTGCGCAGAATATTGATCAGCAAAGCTACGTTCTACATAAGCCAGAAATTTGTTTAATTCACATAGGCTCCTTGGAAGTTAACTCTCTTGCTAAAGGCGGATACCATGCATACTGTTTTTATTCGCTTTTAATTCCTCTTTGTCTTTTGTTATCTCTTGTAAAAAAATAGAGCCAAATCTCATGTGACAGACAGCCTCAGAGGTTCCTTTGTTGCTTAAAATATTTAGTATAGTGTATATTATATTTTTACATCAGGCATTCATAGGCATAAATCCTTTCATAAAATAATAAATTTATACGATAAAATCTCTAACGAAAGAAAAAGAAAAAATAATAAATCTTCCGTTCCAAACATTATCTTTGGTAGCTGGAAGTAGTTGTTCATCATCAAAGGAAGATATGTGACTTCATTGTAAATATCAAATGTTTATTGTCATCCATCACAAAATGCCAGTTCTGTACATTTATCCATAAAAATGCTTGTTTTATTAATTTCAAATTAAGAAGCTGTGTCTTTTATGTGCTCCAGCATTGTTGAGACCGAAATAGTTGTTGTAGTCATAGTTATCGTCAACCACGGCTATACTCCAATGCAACAACATACCCATATATTTCACCATTTCTGCTATGCCATAAGACGAAATGGAACTCTACTCTTGGATTCTGATATTTGGATCACTGTTAATTTCTTTCACATTTTTCACTGTCACCATGCTTGGATGGTGCATTAATACCAATGACATACCATCCTCCTTTCCTACAACAGCCTTAAAGTTCTCTCCGTGCTTGAGTTTAGAGTCTCAGTCAATTACCTTCCATTACAAGACTGCAGAAGCCACAAACCAAACTGAATGTGTTATCTGCTTGGCAAGTTTTGAAGAAGAGGAAAGTGTCCGAAAGCTTCACACATGCAACCACATCTTTCATACCTCTTGCATTGACCAATGGCTTGCCTCTCATTCTGGCTGTCCACTGTGCCGCACTCAGGTTGACAATGTCAATTCCCCAAATAATAGTTTGCCTTTGCAACAAATCATCACATGATCATGGTCATTGTTAACTCCTGAATTCAAAATTACCTCTTTTATCTTCTGCTATTTATTTCTTCTAGGATTAGTTTGTTACCCCATTAGAAATGGGATGAAGTGGTAAACAATACTCAGGTTTTGCAATTTTCATTTTCCTTTCTTATTATGTGATTAGTTTAACCTCATTTTTTTGAGTGGTAAATCCTTTATTCTTAATTATAAACCTTATGGGAGTAAAATTCACAAACATTAGACATAGAAAATTCACATGGGTGTATCAGTATCCTTATCCCCAGTCTCAAGAACTATATGGTTATTGAATTGGAATAATTCAAATCTCAATTGCTAGATTTAGATTACCAAATAAATTTTAAATGGGTGAGTGATGGAAAAACATTAAATCTAAATTCAATTACTAAACAAACATAGAATTTACAAGGAATTCAATTACTATACATTTAGATCAGGTCATCAACAATTAATCTTCAAGATTGTTGTCATTTAATTTGTTGCATATTCAATGGTAGAATGGGAAAGATTGATCTCTTCCTCGCTTCCGGCCCTCCAAGAAGTGTACAATGAAATTCCTTTTTCATAAAGAACTAAATAGTAATATGATAATTAATCAATTGCAACTGAAGAAGCTAACAGGAGAATGATCGCATTTTGAGTGGTCATCTTTATTTGATCCCTAAAGATTGCGGCTCTACACTTTAGTTGGTCCCTTTATGTCATGGAGAAATGACATTGAAATTGATGTGGCATTGAAACACTGACCATAGAGAAATTGAGATGTATGAATGAAATGAGCTAAAGCCTAAAACATTTAGAAATAAACAAGATCTTTAAATAATTTACGCAACTCATTTTCAGTCCCGGAAAAGCTCGCTATAGGTCACACCGGTTGGTTAGCATGAGAGTGATGATGAAAGTATAGAGTAGGTTTTGAATTATACTGTACTAGACACAAATTATAGTATGCCAATTATTTATATTGAATTGATAGAATGAGAATGAATGTGTACCTGAATTGACATTCATGTCCATGAGCACTATTGAACAGAACTCTAGGAGGTTCTTCTGGCTACCTTCTGAGGGGTTATTGTAGAGAATAATTCTGATGTGTAAATTTCTTTAATGGGATGACAAATTTATAACCCCCAGGGTAGTCAGGGACCTCTCTTAATTGGGCTTTTTATCTGATTGACCTAACCCATCACAGAGTCAATCTCACTGTAATCCAGTTAAAATAACCATATTGATATTGATATTTTAAGATATTATCGGTTAAAGATAAATACCATATTGATATTATGATTATATCTTATATTGTCAGTTAATGATAATTAGATATTGAGTGATACTAATCCACAATATTTTCTAACATTCTCCTCAGAATCAATGTTTTCAATCCGAGTGTGAAAACTTTGAATTTGCTCTCTAACAAATTGATACTTGATTTCAAAATGCTTTGAACGAGTAGAGCTTTTGTTGTTTCGAGAGAAACTCACAGCAGTAGTATTGTCACAGTAAATCACAAGTGGCCTGGAAATGCTTTCAACTATGTGAAAGTCAGATATCAATTTCTTAAGCCACATGGCTTGGCGAGTGGCCTCAAAACAAGCAACATACTCTGCTTCCATGGTAGAGGTAGCTGTAAGAGACTGTTTAACGCTCTTCCAAGAGATAACTCCTCCTGCCATCATAAAAATAAAGGCAGAAGTAGATCTACGATTATCAGGGCAACCTGCAAAATCAGAATCAGAATAGCCAGTGACTTGAAGTTGATCAGACTTCATAAAAGTCAACATATGATCCTTGGTTCCCTGTAAATATAGCATGACCCTTTTAACGGCTTTCCAATGACCCAAACCTGGGTCGCTCAAGTATCTGCCTAAGGCATTGACGATGAAAGCAATGTCAGGACGAGTACAGACTTGAGCATACATCAAAATGCCAACAGCAGAAGCGTATAGAATTTTCTTCGTAGCATCCACTTATTATCATTATGAGGACATTGTTTGTTAGATAATTTGTCACCATGTTGCACAGGTGCAACACATGGGGAGCAAGCATTCATGTTGAACTTCTTGAGAATCTTCTCGATATATCCCTTTTGAGACAATCCAACTATGCCACGTGACTTATCACAAAGAATTTGGACGCCTAGAACAACGGAAGCTTCACCAAGGTCTTTCATATCAAAATGTCTGCACAACATTGATTTTGTCTCAACTAATAGGTTCATACAACTATTAGCAAGGAGAATGTCATCGACATATAATACGAGAATGATGAAATTACTCCCACTAATCTTCAAGTAAATGCACTGGTCTGCAACATTTTCCTTGAAATTGTAAGTAGTGACAACCTGATCGAATTTTAAATACCATTGCCTAGATGCTTGTTTCAGTCCATAAATGGACCTTTTAAGTTTACACACCAAATGCTCATTGCCTGCTTCAACAAAACTATCAGGCTGAATCATGTAGACATCTTCAGCAAGATCTCCATTCAGAAAAGCTGTCTTTACATCCATCTGGTGTAGATCTAGGTCAAAATGAGCAACTAAAGTCATGACAACTCGGAGTGCGTCCTTCGTTGAGACTGGTGAAAAAGTTTCTTTGTAGTCAACGCCTTCCCGTTGACTATAACCTTTAGCCACCAATAGAGCCTTATACCTATCAACCTTTCCATCTGGAGTACGTTTTGTCTTAAAGACCCATTTAGATCCAACAGGCTTACAACCTGCTGGTAAGTCCACAAGATCCCAAATATTATTATGAGACATGGAAGATAATTCATCATGCATAGCTTTTAGCCAATCAGAAACATGAGAACTAGAAAGTGCTTCCTGAAATGCGATGGGATCGTCATCATCATGTGGATCATATTCGTGCTCCTGAAGGTATACAACATAGTCATTTGGTATAGAAGGTCGGCGTATTCTCTTAGATCATCTTGATGAGGCCACATCAACATCATCAAGTTGTTGATCATTGAGTTGTGGTTCATCAACTTGTGGCTCTGTCATTTGTTCATCTTGCCTCTCAACAATTTGTTCATCTGTGTGAACCATTGGGATTGAGATGTCTGTAGGAAGAGAATAAGATGGTAATGGAATCATGGTTCGATCTTCTCTGAAGGTCATCATTCGAGGTGTGTAACTCCCACTGTCCAAATCATCCTCAAAGAAAACTGCTCGGTCAGATTCAATAACTCGTGTAGAGTGAGAAGGACAATAAAATCTACATCCTCTAGAACCGATGCAGTAGCCAATGAAATAACCGCTAATAGTTTTGAGATCAAGTTTCTTTTGTTTAGGATTATAAGGTCTTACTTCTACCTTACAACCCCATACATGGAAATGTCTCAAACTCGGCTTTCGACCAGTTATTAGCTCAAAAGGAGTTTTGGGCACAGATTTTCTAGGTACCTGATTAAGAATGTACATAGCAGTTCGCAAGGCATCTCCCCAAAGAAATTCTGGCAGAGATGAATGTGATAACATACATCTCACCATGTCCATGAGTGTTCGATTTCGTCTCTCAGCAACGCCATTTTGTTCAGGAGTTCCAGGCATGGTGTATTGAGCTTCAATTCCGTATTCATCAAGGAATCGAGCAAATGGTCCTAGATTTCTTCCTGTCTCATCATAACGACCATAATATTCTCCTCCTCTATCAGACCTTACACACTTAATTTTCTTTTCTGTTTTCAGCTCAACAAAAGCTTTAAAGGTTTTGAAGGCTTCAAGAAAGCTTGCTTTATCCTGAAGAAGATATACTCATCCATGTCTGGAGAAGTCATCTATGAAGGTAATAAAATACCTATATCCACCCATAGCAGTAGGAGTAATAGGTCCACATATGTCTGTGTGAATTAATTGTAGCACATCGTCACATCTGTTTGAACTTTTATTCCTGGTTTTGGCAGTGAACTTCCCCTTGATGCAATCGACACAAGTGTCATAATCTGAGAAGTCAAGATCATGCAGAATCCCTTCTTTTATGAGTCTTTCAATTCGAGGCCTAGAAATATGCCCCAAACGTCTATGCCATAGCATAGAGGAAGACTCATCAATCCTGTTACGTTTACTCCCACTAATGGAGTTAACTGACATATCACTTACGTTTAACATGTAAAGTTTTTCATGCAAAACTCCTGAACCAACAACAGTTGAATTATAATAAATCACCAATTTTCCATCACCAAAATAAAAGTTGTATCCACATTTGTCTAAAACAGAAATTGATATCAAATTCCTTCTCATGGAAGGGACATAAACAGCATCATGTAATAATAAATTATGTCTAGAGGATAAACATAAAGCGACGACTCCAATGTCTGCAACGGGTACTCCAGCTCCATCTCCCATAACAATCTTCGTCTCAACATCACTTGGTTTCCTCAGGCTTGTGAACCCCTGTAAAGAATTCACAACATGAATAGTAGCCCCTGAGTCTAACCACCAGGAATTTGGAGAAACATCAACCATATTAGATTCAAAGCAAGTTAGTGCTAGCAGATTACCTCGCTTCTCCTATTTCTTTTTCAGGATAAAGCAATCTTCCACCTTGTGACCACGTTTCTTACAATACTTGCAAGAACCTTTAAAGAATTTCTTCTTGGGTTCTAAATGTCGTTCTGCTTTCTCTGTACCCTTTTTCTTCTTTCCTTTATATCTGTTAGCACCTTTAGCACCTGAACTAGAAGCAACGAACTAAATGCTATTAGGCTTATTTTTCTTCATTGACTCCTCCTCTTGGGTGATTATTGCAATCAATTCATCCACTCCATAGTCATGCTTTTGAATGTTATATGAAGTCTTCATGATGTCAAACTGAGAAGGCAGAGACTCCAAGATGCGATAAATTAAAGTGTCTTCACCAACCTCAACCTTGAGAGACTTCAACTTATTATAGAAATGTACTAACTTCATAATGTGTTCACGTACACCGCTGACACATCATATTTGGTCTTTTCAAATAAGGAAAGGTATTGGCTTTTCTGTGCTTTATCAAAAGTTGTAAATTTTTCACCAATTGCTTTCAGAAAGGCACTAGCATCATCAAGATCTGGAATGCTCTGTTTGATAGATTTCTCCATGGTGAATTTAATCACCTTCAGGCACACTCTGTTAGAGTGTTCCCATTTCTCATGAGAAATTCGCTGAGCTTCAGAAGACTCATCTGTAAGAGGCGCAGGCCTCGTCATCCTCAATGCTAAATCCAGATTGTCAATGGTCAGGTAGAGATCTAATGATTCTTTCGAGTCCTCATTATTTGTTCCGTTTAGAGTTTTGACGGAATTAGGGAAGAAAACTGAACATCACAATAAAGGAAAAAAATGATTTAAAAGTTCAGCTTAAAATAAATCCCTAAGCAAATTACAATACATTATAACTTAAATTAATAAATCCTATCACCGATCGGGTACCAAAAAACATTAACATAAGTCAAAAGAAATGCATTGTACAACAACAAATTATACTAATAATAATACATCGATAGGGTATAATTATCACTAATATAATGAATTCATAAATTTACACAGATGCATCCACGATAGGTGAAATTACAATTATGTAAATTAATAGCATAAATCATGTTTATTTAATCATCTTAAAATATGACAAACAAAACTCACATCATCATGCCCATGATAGGCAGGTCATCACAATGCAATTTAATAGAAAAATCATATTGTAAGTGATAATTCAATATTCAAAATTTGAGAGTAATATGCCAAAAAAAAAATTATTATGAAATTTATAACCTCAGGCAAATTTTATTACAAAATAATAAAATTTTGAAATTTTAATATTATGCCACATATCTTAAATATTATGAAATTTCAAAGAAAAATCATTTATTTAATAATTTTAAAAACATTTTGGCATATTTTGGAGAACCACCGCGATGCGATCTGAAAAGGAAAGAGGAGAGAAACGGTTTTGCGTTTCCATTTACGAAACGGTTCTGCCCAAAAACAGAGGCGAAGAACCAGCACCGGCGGTGGAGATCTTCTCGTCTTCCCTTCTGGAGCGCCGGCGGACTAGCGCCGACGGGATCTAGGCAAGGCGAAGCGCGCGGGACGGCGGTGGAGCAGGCGGCCCTGGAGGCGCCGAAACACCAAGATCCGACGGGATCTGGGACGATTTGAAGCGCGGCGGTGGAACCGCTCGAGGGCGACGGGGAGCCGCTGGAACAGTCAGTGCTGAAGGCGCCGAAGGCCCCAAGATCGGTCGGGATCTGGGTGGTCGAAACGTGGCGGTGGAGCGCCGAAACTCCAAGATCCGACGGGATCTGGGCGGTCGAAGCGATCTCCGCCGCGACGTGATCTGGGCCGATCTCCGATCTCCGCCCTTCTCTGCTTCAGATCGGAACGCGGCGGTCGAAGCGATCTCCGCCGCGACGCGATCTGGGCGGTCGGTGCGCGGGGAAGAGCCGCTGGAGCGGGCGGAACGCGGCGAAGAGGGCGAGGTTCGAAGCCAGGCGGTGGAGCGCCGAAACGCGATCTCCGCCTCTCTTTTTGATCTGCGCCCTTCATCCCGGTGGAACAGTGCCGAAGGCGGCGGCACGGCAGGGCCGGGACCAGCGGCAGACCACCGGTAGAGCCGTTGGCCTTGGCAGGCGACTCGGTTGTGACTGCCGACGGATGAATCAACTGCCGCCGCGCAGATGCTCAGGTATCATTCGATCTCTCCCTCTTTCAATATGCGTGTTTAATATTAAAATAGGGTTTGTTCAATTGACAACCATAAAATGTATCTAGTTTGCTTTGATATCAATTGATGAAAGTATAAAGTAGGTTTTGAATTATACTGTACTAGACACAAATTATAGTATGTCAATTATTGATATTGAATTGATAGAATGAGAATGAATGTGTACCTGAATTGACATTCATGTCCATGAGCACTATTGAACAGAACTCTAGGAGGTTCTTCTGGCTACCTTCTGAGGGGTTATTGTAGAGAATAATTCTGATGTGTAAATTTGCTTAATGGGATGACAAATTTATAACCCCCCAGGGTAGTGAGGGACCTCTCTTAATTGGGCTTTTTATCTGATTGACCTAACCCATCACAGAGTCAATCTCATTGTAACCCCAGTTAAAATAACCATATTGATATTTTAAGATATTGTCGGTTAAAGATAAATAACCATATTGATATTATGATCATATCTTATATTTTCGGTTAATGATAATTAGATATTGAGTGATACTAATCCACAATATTTTCTAACAAGTGAGACTATTAATGAAGCAAGTGCTACCTTTTCCTTTTGCTGTCAATTAATTCATATGTCCATTTCGAATGTTATCTCAATCAGCCACGTTTCATTGAGTTAATTTTAATGAATAAATGGGAGCTCCATGGTTGCTTTTATAATCAAAATTCAACTTGTGTGTGCTCAGTATAACACATCATACTTATTGATTGATAACGGGCAACTTAATTGCCACTATTAACTTTTCAGAACAAAAAATTCAACAGCTAAAATTAATTTCACTTCAATTTGGAGTATAGGACAACCCATTTATTAATTTACAGAGAAAATGAGAATTTTTTGCAACTGCTAGTTTGAAGGACACAATATCTTAAAGGCATGGAAAACAATTATCATCTTTTCACGATTGCTTTCCTGTACGTTTAATACAAACGCATACATATATATTGTATTCATAAGGTCAAAATTATTTTCAATCGAATTTTAAATTGATATATATATATATATATATATATATATATATATATATATATTGCCAATTAAAACTGTTATATTTTATAATGGTTAGAAATTCATATTAAAACAACTTCTAATAAATTACATAAGAAAACTTCTAACTAATTAATAGAGTAAAAATTTTATATTAAGAGCATATGGAAAGTAAACTCTATTTATATGAAGCTTGTTTTCCATTCTTCCCATGTCAAGGAGGGATAAAATAAAAATATCATATATTTTTTCGCATCAGCAAGTTGTAATGGTGGTCTTCATCAAAATAATTTTATGTGTCCAACCATGGTAAAGATCCTAGGATCAGTTGTAAAGCTGGACTTTTAAGTAAGTAATAAATGTCGGGTTAAAAGTTAATGATCCAGTTATTTTAGAATTCTATTAACTTAATTTTAGCAATAAATTTTGTTGAATATTAGTTGATTCATTTTCTCAATATCTGAATAAATTGATTGCTGACAATTATTCAGTTTAAAAGGTTATGTATTATTATTTTTTCGTGCCTAATACTTTGGGTTATCCTTTCCACTCATTGGGCCGTCTTACGTTTTAGACTAAATTTTTCATTCTATACCCTATTTTACTATTCATACTCCCAACATCGTAATCTCTCCATTTTGTCCCTCCACGCATGGTCCCACCAGCCCAAACCCCCAACCCACGCACGTTATAACACAAAAACTTGCACATGATATGTGCCTAAATCCGCAACGAAAAAAATTACACTAAAAAATACGTAATTGATGGAAATATAATTACATAATTACGAATTATCTATTCCACAGTATACCATATTGAAGATTTCATGATCCATAATATATTTAAATTATGAGATCACATGATCCATAACTGCGGAGTCTGTAATTTGCAATGTGTTTTACATTATTGCGGATTACATAATTTATAATATATTTTTATGTAATTTTTCACCGTTGAGGATTGATACATTTGTAATTTAAAATTAATTTTGCATATATATAAGAAAATCCTAATGCATGTACATATCATAATATCTTCAATACATATGCATATTCAATAATGTGTTTTTGTTGATCTACAATATTGCATATGTATATTGCAAACCTTTTGATTCACAACCTTAAACAATATTAGCTTAAAATGGTTGAGTGCAATATTAAAAATTCAAAATTAAAATAGAAAAAGCCTTTAGACTGATGGACCACTACAAGTTATGCCTTGGTCCAAACTAATTTCGAACGAATAAAGAATGTTGTTCTCAACATCTATCTTTTTTTATTCATACATTTAAATTAAATAATTTAGAAAGCATATGTGATAATATAGATTACATAATTTGAATGAGATATTCCTTTCTGAATGAACTTTCATATTAAATAATTCAAAAAGTATGATATACTGATAATTTAGATTAGACAATTTGAAAAGCATATGTATTGATCTGGGTTATATAATCCAGATGACGTACACACTTTGAGAATAAACCTCCTTTTAATTAATTCGAAAAACATATATTGATCTTTCGACCGGACTAGCTAGTTTGGAAAACATATATTTATCTGGATTGTCTAATCTAAAAAAAATGTTAAAATATAAAAATGAAGGACATTTTGGAAAAATCACCTTCATGTGATGGGCATTATTTTTTCATTAGTTTGCACACATTTTTTCAACTTTTCTAATATTTATGCAGTCTCTCTTATATTATAGTAATATTTTTTAAAAATAATTAAAGGAGTAAGTGTAGAGATAAAAAAGAAATTGTGCAATTGTGTAATTTCATATAAAACCATATAGATATCATTATCGGTGTATATAATTTAGTGAAAGAAAAGTTGCCAGTTGCCATGAGGTTAAAGAGCATGAAATATGTATATACTCTTGTATGGTAAACTTATATAGTACTCCATATTACATATGTAGATATTATCGAGTAGAAATAATTAAGAAACTGCTTAGAAAATATCAGTAGCTTTTCATACGGTAACAGTTTCTGCCACTATTCACATATTCAACTTTTTTATGGATGTGAATGTACATGTTTAGCTAATAGCCTAGTACTGATGGGATGGTTATGAGGAGGTGGGGTGACAGTGCGATATTATATTATATGTCAAAGTACGCTAATGGCCTAGTTTTGGGCTAAGGTGGGGGAGAAAAAACAGTTTTGAATTGTACAATTAGTGCATATAGTAGTTTTTAATTCTAACATATCAAAGTCAATTACTAATTTGATTATCGATTTTTTCTGAAGAAAATCAAATTAAACTATATCGATCGTACACTGTAAATTTCTCCCAAAATTCCTTATTAAGGAAGAGAAATTGGGTCTTCAAGTGATACTGATTTGATGAGAAGCACTGTTTAGTTCAAAGTTTTGGTGCAGAAATTGTTATCAATTTAGGCAGATGACTATTTCAGTCGTTAAGGAATAATCATACAGAAAACAGAAACCTCATTCACACATTTAGTTTGATCCCATAAACTGCGTACCGCCCAGAAATGTGGTACTGATACCCTAAAAAGAATTTCAAAAAGACATCTTACTCGTAATTTTCTATACACGTACATGCTTTCTTATATTCCATGCAATAGTAATCACACCGAATATAAATGAATCTATACCAGTACCTTGGGGATGGGGAATAAAGATTAAAAACAAATCGTTGAAAGTGCATACTCTCGTGATAACAACCCCACATTCATTTAACCTCTCACAATTTTCATTTCAAATAATTCCTTTTTTCTTTTCTCATTAGGGCTTTTCAGTTGTCATAGTCAACCTTGATACACAAGCAACTAATCTATTCCAATTAAGATCATTCCTTCTTTTAGACCGAAAGATAATCTTATAGCTAGTAGGTACATCGTAGACTTGTGAGCTAGTTAAAATAGTAGCAGCCATTTGCTGGCATTTGACATTAATTTGGGGGACTTCAACAACCTGTCTTTGTCACACTATTTACCATCATGTTAGCCTACGTCGAATATATTTTTGGCCATTTCAATTTCAACCTCTAAAACTCTTATCCCTTAGTTAGGTCTTCCTAGATCCGGGTCACATATATAGTAGAACAAAAACATTAAAATTATTAGAACTTCATTTCCATGCTATTTCACCCTATAGCTGGTGTCACAGCACATGTAATTTAATTTAACAATCAATTCTCCTAGCACATAATTAAGGTTTTGCACTCTCGAACTCGATTGAGGTGTCGCTCTCAAATGTATGCATGTAAGAAAATCAATGATTAAATATTGTTCATTTAATTTTTTGCGTCTCTCTTTCTGCCCAAACAAACAATATTAAGGGGGTAGGGAGGATGGGAGTGGTTGCCAACAAATTAAGCACTTTCACTGTGTGAGAGTAATATCTATTCTATGTGTGCAGGGAATGGAGTTTGACTCTTTGAACCGCTTTCAAATGATTTCAACAAACCAAAATCAATGATTATAGAATGGCCCACTTTTAGGAATCTACTGCACTGAAGAACAGGAATATAATTTAACTACTTTGCTTACGGAGGTCAGGTGCATGTGATTGATCTGCTGCATGCAAAACCAAATTGTACTAATACTTACCCGTTTGTCAAATTAAGGTGTTAATAATAATTTCAGTATGTGTTGTGTGTGTGTGTGTTTGGTAAGTTTTGACCCCTCCTCTGCCCCTGTTTAATTGGTTTACAATTCAGCTCAATCACCTTATTATGATAATTCTTTTCTTTTTTGTTTTAACTTTGGTGCAGATCATGAAGGTCAATTAATCAATTCATGTGAACAAATATTAATTATTCCACCAACGGAATATTTATACCCAGAATCTATTAAAATCTAAAATTTTATAATATACAAGGAAAAAGGGAAACCACTTATTTCGCTGCAAGCTTTTATTATATTATTCTTTTTCAAATTAACTCTTTTGCAACTGGAAAATGACGTTAAGAAAGGATATTCTCTAAATAAGATAGCTTAAACATAATTCACTTATATGATAGTATTTAAGGATGAGTCCTTTATTATTAAAGAAGTTTGACAAATATTTTTACAAAGGTTTGTTTTAAGGGATTTAAAGTTTTGTCTGTATTTTTTTTTTAGTGGTCTTTTTAACGGATATTATGTATTAATAGGATGAAGTTATGAAATGTTTAGTTTTTTTAATTGAGTGGAACAGAAAGAGAAGTACAAATGTGGTGGTGGTGATGATTTAAATTCAAAATTAAAATTCTAAAAATGTGTAGGATATAATTTAGTATTCACCAATTAATAGGATTTTATTTAATAGAATGAAAGAGTGATGCCTATATGCACATCAACTATCAATAATAAGGTTGATAATAAGTGGGGTTTAGTATTCCCATATGCACATCAACTACCAATAGTTGGAATGATAATAATGGTAGAATATAAGTAAGGTATTATACTATTGGTCTTAACATTTAAAAATGTACTTGTATTTCGTTCAATAAGTAGATAATAACTTTGATATATACTTATAGATGTATTTGCAACTCACATTTCATTTATATATAGAGATAATAAATTAATATCTTTTATACATAAATAAGCATAAGTCAACGTACTATTAAATAAAGCAAATTATAACAATTTAACATTGTCTAAAGTTTTGTACTTTATGATTACACATGCAACTTTTCTTTTTTAGCAATAACATTAAATTTATTCTAAGTTTATTAAAAATTACATTATAAATAACTTAATTTTTTTTAAATTATATTTTTATCCTATTAAATTTGCATAAAATATAATTTGTCTATTTTTATTTTTATAATTATGTTAATTATTATAAATTATAAAGTAAATAATATTTTTAATAATATTTTCAGTCAAAGTTATAATTATTTAGTATTATATAAAGGGTAGGTAGGTTGGTATAATACACACATCTATCCCATACAGTATATTTTTACGTGTTCAAGCTCATCTCATATTCAAATTAACTTATTTGTGTGTGAACTATTACCAGTCTTGTATGAAGGTATTTTTGTGAGCATCTGACTTTGTAATTTTGCCATTCATAATCAATCAACTACATGTAGAGTGTAAAATAAGTACAAAAGATAGTTATTTTGCGACGAGTGTGCATAATTATAAGAAGTTAAGGTAGAAGAGAAATGGTATTTAATTAATTAAATGTTGTAAGGTAGCATGCCTGTTTCAGTATGGAGAAATAATGTTCCCCGGCCCTTTTCCATAGATGGGGCTTATATATGTTTGGACAAGCTTCATCAAACTTACGTTTCACAGATTCTTTCAAGGACAGAAGATATACGTAGCTAGACACATATTGTGTGGTTGGTATTGGTTAGGCAAGCTAATGGTAATAGGCTAATAGGAGGCATTGGTGGATTGTCCATCCTCAGTCCATAGCTATTATAACATGTCACCATCATCCAATGACTTAATCTTATGACAGGTTTCTTGCTTACCTTTCTTTGGAAATTCTAGCACAAAAGTTTTTTGAATTTCTTTTCCAAGTTATCTTGCTATATATGTGCTCAAAGGTGATTAAAAAAATCATATATATTTTAGGTAAGGATTTAACAGCTGTGAAAAAGAAATCAAGTGTCTTATATATACTTCATGTTACTTCTAAATTGACAATATGCATCATGCGTGATGAGTTGTGCAGCCGTGAAGGCAAGTTGATGTTTCACGAAATTATAAAATAAAGAGTTGCCAGATGCAGGAAGAGAACGAAACGCTTCAGAAATTGAAGATTGTCTTTTAAAGGAATAATACTAAGTACTAGTTTTGAAATGGTATAGAGTAGAAGTGCACGATGTAAAGAAGTTATTTAAAGAATATATTTATATTTCTTAGCTTTGTTGAAACAAACATAAAAATTATACTGTTTTTGTATTTTTAATTAACTTTCTTTTAATGTTCACCAAACACTTTCCTCCTCTTCACTCAATCTTGAATCGTTTGCTTTTTCCATTTCCCAAATTTAGCTAGCTACATCTATTAATGTAATTAATATTAACAGTACACACATGCATACTTATGACATATCTAAAATTGTGTTGCTGCATAAAAAAAATTCAAAGATTTCATGCATAAATAATTATACTGTACTTCAGTCATTTCTATGAGAAACAGAGAAATTATGATTCATATATAATACATATAATATATATATACTATCATTTATTTCTTATAATAAAAATAGAATACTAGACTAAGAAGAATCGAACTCTCTATAATGCTGGTCATAAAAGTTTGAATACTGTATCACAAACATATCTATATTCAAGAGATTAAAAATATTTTTATATTGCATTTTAACATCATGAACAATGTAGCATCCCACTTTAACCACACAAGATCTAGAAACAACTAAAACTATTTTTTGAAAAAAGAAAATAAAAGAAAAAGAAGTCAATGCATTAGACAAATTAAATGCAAGCTTTTGGTGACCATATTTTGATAATTAGTTTCGTGTGTCTATATATATAGAGTAAAAATATTTTCATACCGTTATTTAATTAGAATTTAAATATAAATTTATTAAATTTTAGAATATTATTGTAAATATATATTAACAATAATTTATAGTATTATATGTTTATTAATTATTAAACTTTTACTTTATTTATTAATTTTAGTTTGAAATTTGCAACATCTTTTCCCGTAATAATACTCTCAACATATTAATTATAAACCCGAATAACAAAGAAACTCTTTTAAGAATTATAAGCTATGTTGACTTGGTAATGAAAAAGAAAAAGGAAATTGAAGGGTTTGATGGGGAAAAAAAAAGAAGAGAAAGAGAGGTGATAAATTTAAATTTCTCTCACTAATATTTTAACAATTCAATATTAACATTAATGTTAATAAAAAAAAGGTTATTAAACATCACACGTTAATGAGCCCAATCTCAATAATTTTAGATCAGTAACAGCTGATATGCTTCATAGATCAAATATTTTACAGGGCTTAAGGTACAAATTGATACATAGTCTGTCTTGCATGTCCTTTCCTTTTTGTTTTCTCTTTTACTTTTGCCAAATTTTACTGATGGAGAAAGAGCAAGCAGAAAGAACAAAAGAAAGAGGTAAAAAACTGATGAATTAAGATTGCAAATAATGATAATTCTCTATGATTATAACATACCACATGTTGTTGAACCGTAATTAACTAATGTACGATATTACATTATCATTTTACATGTTCTCATGAATTAACAAAATCTGTTTTGTCTTTAATATAAAAGATAAAATGGTACTAACATGAAAGGCACAGTTCATATCTCAAATGAAACTTAACTTTCACATCCTCAGAGGTGAAAAGTGACAGCTCAATTTTTACACTTACATGGAAAAATAATTAATATTTCTTCAATGGTTGGACGAGGAACACGTTCGATGGTCTCTCTGATAGAATTTATCTAAAGATGTGAACTGCATGCAATGCAATTCTATGCCCAAGGAAATATTATTGCTTTTTCGACCTCTGCTAGAAGAACAAACACTGCAGATTCTAGTTTTCAACAATTTTCAAGATTTTGATGTCTGAAGTATACTGGACAACTGCACAATAATCACCATGTTATTGTCGATTGAGAAAGATGCCTTGTCTTATTGAAGTTAACTGCTTCGTTAGTTGTGCCATCCTTATCATCAGGAACTGCATACATTAATTGCATAGCTGATTCAATTAATTTACATTTCCCTTCTAATTATCTCCACACAACTACCTTATGTATAGTGCGGTTCTAAAAATTATTTAGTGACAGTATCAAACTTCTTTTGATAAAAAAAAAACTAGCCATAGTTAAAAAAATAAATACATATTATCAACAAATAACAAGTTAATAACATGAAAAAGAACCTAATGAGATTTCAAAAACAAAAGGAGAACTATATAAAATTAAGCTCGTATAAATATTATTTTCTAGAAATGGTAACAAAGCACAGAAGTGCTAGATATAAAGTAGTATAAACAACCTTGGTTTTGCGATAATCAATATAAAATCTCCATGCTGTTCTATGCATAGTATGGGACACCAAATGATTGAGCATTAAGTAATGTATGATCTAGAGATTCTAAATCCAAACTTTATTGGACTGCAGTAAGGCCTGATGTATAAGAATAGAATAAGCTCAATTCCCAACACATATTACCATATTTTCTGATTTAAAAATGAAATATATATTTCATTAGTAAAAGAGACTATGAAAAATGAAATACATATAACATTGGTTTGGTAAACCGAATAAATAATAAAAGAAAAAATAATACAAAAACAATGTTATTCATGCATATAGGATTATACGTACATTAAGTTAGCCCCGTTCGAGAAGATTTTTGTTTTCTAAATTTAAAATTTATAAAAATAAAAATTAGTTTTTCTTTTAAGTTTTCAAAATTTTAAAAACATTATTTTTGTTTTTAAATTTAAAACATTATTTTCAAATCTTAACGAAAATACTGGTTGGAGGTAGGCTTGAGACAGTCATTAAAGGTGGCTGCCGGTGATTGACGATTAAAGGTGGTGGTCGGTGATTAGTGATCGATGATCGGAGATGATGATTGGTAATTGATGGTTAGATATAGTGGTCGGTGACTAGTGATCGGAGGTGGCGGTCGTCGGTCCAAGGTGGTGGCCAATGACCGCTGATTGTAGGTGGTAATTAGTGATTGTGGGTCAAAGGTGACAGTCAGTGATTGTGGGTCAGAGGTGGCAGTCAGTGATTGTGGGTTAGAGGTGGCGATCGGTGACCGCCATTTGAAGGTGACGATCGATTGACTGCAGGTAGGAGGTAGCAGCTGATGACCGTCGATCAGAAATGACGATCAGTGATTGTTGGTCAGAGGTGGGGTGGTGACTCTCAGTCGGAAGTGGCGGCCGATGACTATTGGACAAAGGTGGCAGGCAGTGATTGTTGGTCAGAGGTGGCAGCCGGTGACCACCGGTCAGAGATAATGGTCAACAGTGATAAGTGACGTTAACGAACTTAAATAAAAACAGAAACAAAAATCTAAAAATCAAATTTTATTATTTTTAAAATTGAGTAAAAACTGTTTAAAAAATGAATAAAAAACCAAAATAGAATCATTCTTGTCGAACACGTTTCTGTTTTTAAAATAAATTTCAAAACTAAAAACCAGAAACCAGAAACTTAAAACCATCCCAAAGAGGCATTGTATTTATATAATTTCCCCCTATATTTTAATATTCAATAACACCATATAGGTTTATTTATAAATATATTAGAATTTGGGAAGCTAATTAGTACCACGAGCATATTTATTAAAATTAATTTTCAATATAATTAATTTTAAGTGTAACTTTTATAAATTTAATTTTGAAACAATGTGATTTGTGTTTAAATATTTTTATCAACATGAAATTAAAATTAAAATTGATTATAAAATATTTTATCTAATACAAATTATTTCAACGCAAAATCAATTCTAGATATATAATTATTTTAATTCTTTTAACGTAAAATTAAATTTATCAAATCAGTTATAAACTTGCAATGAAACATGAACTTAAAAGAGGTATGTGATAATTATTTTTGAAACCTAGATAATTGAATAAGCAAGGAGAATCTGCCATACTCCTAGACCCTCTCCCACACCAGTCTCTGTCTCTCCAAAGAAAAAAAATAAAGCTGCTAAGAATTAAGTATTTCAAGCAATCTTATTGGGATCACCAAAATTTTGTTCACTTTTTCTTTTTTTTCTATTTTCCGTATAGACAAACACAGTGACACACACATCCAAATCCACGATCCCATTGTATTTGCGCTTTTGCTTTCTTTTACTAAAGCTGCTACACTTCATTCACTCACCTCTTCAAAAACCAAAACCCTAACGCTTTCACTTTACTACTACTAATACAGTTCCAAATTTCGAAAGAACCAAAACCCCACACACCCTTCCTCCTCCACACCAACCTTTCAAAGTCAAATAAGGCACTTGCGGCACCAAACATGGTGATGGTGCCACACGTGAGAATCTCACACATGTGTCAGCACCTGAGTGGTGTTCCTTGCTAGGCTGTAGGGGAGCAACACTAATCAAAGGGGAAGGTCCCCTACACTCTACCCTTTCACCCTTTAAATCAATTAATGTTAACGTATACCAATCTATGATTCAAAATCAATGTGGTTCATACAGGTGGTGTTACTCTTCAAATCCTTCGTTATTTTTATTAACTTATAATATAATAATAATTTCTAATATCATACTATGTGACAATTATAATCCTTAATCACTTATATGTTGAAAGATATACATACAATGATAAACATGAGAATCATGAATTATGGAAGTGGGCGTGTGTGGATGAGAATGAGTGACGAATATATATATTCTGTGTGTGTGCTTTACTTTGCTGGGAGAGAGAGAGAGAGAAAGGATCTCAAGGGGATCAGTGAAGGTGAGAGCACACGTGTGCATGCGCGACAGTTCTGGGACATGTGGGGCCAAATCGTCACGTGTGGGTGCAAAGGGAAGAAAAAGCAAAAAAGAAGCTCAAGTGTACAATGTCTATGTGATGTGGTCTAAAGCTGGCTTTCAACTTCTGAATCCAATTTGTATGTGACTCATTTTTTCGTACACCCTATACTTAAATATTAACCGTTAAAGGTGTACGTGTGAATATAATCTACTAAATATGTGTGAAATTATGAATGTTATAGTCGGATTTATACACTTTCAATGGATATTATTTACTTGGATTAAGAAATTGAAGTTTATCATCCTCAAATAAATATAAATATATATATATATATATATATATATAAAATAAAAAGGTCGCATAAATGAACATACGGAGAACTTGATTGGCAAAAACCCGCAATTCACAAAACCTATAATCTGTGGAATTGAGTCGTAAAACTTGCATTATAAATGAATTTATTATAATTGAGCATGTATGCGACCCGCAAAACCTGTGAACCAACTTGTATAAAAATACAAAAAAAAAATAAATTTGTAATAATAATTAAATAACATAAAAGTATTTATTATTTAATAGTTAAATCTTAAATATAATTTTAATTCTCAAATATAAAATTAAATAGTTTAAATTTAAAATATACATAACTAAAATATAAATATACATAAAAATAAAATCTCAAATATTAAATGTTATTATAAGAGTATTGATTTTTTTTCTTTTTTACTTACGATGTTCTATTTTTTATAAGTAATATAATTTTTTTATTAGACAAATAATTATACAAAGACTTGCAGAGGTCTCATAGTTAATCTGTTAAAATTGCAAGTTACGCGTATCAAACCTAAAAAGTCTACTTATTTAAATCAGTTCAAAATTTTTAAATTCACGTTGAAGACTTTAAAGGTAGTTTGCAAGCTTCAACTGAACTCTAATGGTAAGTGCCTTTACACAACTTTGAATAGTAAATCACATTCAACCTATATATTTTAAATATCTTTACCCTGGGTGCGCCCTAGTTCCACGGACTGTGCTTCATTTATTTCCTACACACTGATATTGGACAAGCACAAGCCAAGAATTATCACCATTCAAGAAGAAAAAGAGCAAAAAGAAGAAAAAAAAAACATTATTAGAGAGACAAAAATAAAGGTTAGAGTTCGTTTACTAAAAAAGGTTACTTCAATATGCTTGTTATATATATATATATATATATATATATATATTAATAACTAACTTTCAGCATTTACTACTTGTTATTTTCAGTATTTACTCTTCTTTCTCTCTCATATTTTAATAATTGAGATTTTTTGAATGTTTTCTCTCTTATTTTTCAATGAATGATATTTTCTCATCTTACTCTTATATATATTTGAGTTTCTCACACTCTCTCTATCTCTCTATATATATAATTAGTAGTTACTTTTAATAATTCTTGCTTTATTATTAATATATTTTATTTTCTTTAATTACATTCTTTATTTTGTCTTCTCATTTTACTAATGAACCTTGAATTCTAACAATGCTTAACCTTTCGAAAGATTAAACGAATGTAAAAATAAAATATTAATTATGGGTTTTTTTTTGGAGAAATTAGGTATGACAACGGGGCAGGACGAGACAGGGTGGAGACGGGTATGACATTCCCATCTCTATCCTTGTTTCTGAAATTCATTCTCGTCCCCGTTCCCATCTCCGGCGGGTATGAGATTTATGTCTCCATCCCCATCCCTGTCGGGTATCAGGTATACCCGTACCTGTCCCATACTGGCAAAATAAAATTATAATAATATTTTAGTACAAAATAATTTATTTAAATAAAATTATATTAATTCAAAAGTTATCTAATAAATGCAAAGTTTATAATTTATTAATTAAATATCAAATATTTCTTCTTCTTTTTTTAAGATAAATAAATATTTTAGTCATTAAAATAAGAGCGGGGTGAGGCGGGTATGGGTACGAGGTGGGTATGTATATCCACATCCCCGACTTAATAAATCGAATATTCCCCATACTTGTACTCAATCAAACCATGAATTTCCCGTCAACTTCGGAGCGAATTCAGAAATTACTCATAGGTACGAATTTATTTGTCATCTCTATAAAAAATATGATTCATTATCTTAAATTAAGTTAATGTATTAGACCCATCATTTTAAAACTCAATATTCAAATCATAAAAGCATACTTTGAAAACTTATTTGATCATTGACATCTATGTTGCTAAATTATTAGAGTTTATTGACCATTTACTAAATGGGTACTCAACCTTAAAAAATAGTCTTTAGGCATGGGTGATTGACTTTGTTTGAGGTCAAACATTCCTTATGATATTTAGTTATTCATAACACTTAACACATTAAAACATGACAACGTAAAATACTCTTTTGAGTATTTGGACAAGTTTATTATCAAGTAATCTCTTAAGTATTCAACCAAATACACTTTTAAGTACTCCTATAAGAAGTTCAACCAAGTATTTCATTAAATAAGAAGTTTGATCAACTACATACTTCTTGAGTATTTGACCAAGTTTATCACCATTGATTACTCTTAAAAGTATTTGGTTACTTATGATACCAAACACCCTTGTAAGTATTAAACCTAAAGTTTAGTTAAACAATCTAGCATGACTTATCGCGTAGTTATAATTAACATTGATTAAGAAATAGTTAAATGTATAATTCATGTTAACCACAATTACCTAATTGTTAATCGCCTAATTGTTAATCATTAGATAAAGTCCATATAGTTAAAGACCCAATAAACAAGTATAAATAAAAGAATGAATCTCCTGATATAAATTTGTTATCATAATTTTTATTATATTTATTTTTGTTCTATATACCCACTTTCCATTTTATTTGAGCATTAAAGTGTCTTTTACAAGTATTTTATCCTTTTATTGTAAAAAAGATGTTTGACATTTTGGAATATTCAAAGAAGTGATTGTAGAGGACTTAGAGATACTCTTCTACCTATAAAAAAGTATAAAGATTTCATTTACATATCTTATCTTTATCTCTACATAGATATGTATGTATGCAGATATGGTTTGTGTTGGTAACATATTCTTAATATATTACACTGCATGCATATACCTTACACATATATACATGCATGCAAAGATGAGTGCATCCGGGAAACTTCGCTTCTCATTATGGTTCCATGAAATATATTCTTATTAGCAAAGAAAAGTTGTAAAGATGCTTAGCTTCTCATAATTTTAGTAGTGGAATAATAATAATAAAAAGAATACTTTTTGTTTTTAATCAATAAAAAGTGGGAAGATTTGATTTGTGAATCTGATCGATCCAACTTTGCTTGTCATCTCATACCGTTGAATAGCCCGCACCTTTGGACAAGAGAGCATTATTACTTGAATGGAAAAAATAAACAAGAGAGCATTAATTTGTTGGCGAATTAAATATATGGAATGAAAAAATATAAATAAATGAGTATTATTTTTTGTTCAATTTCGATGAAGAAAATATATATTTGGCATTTATTGGTTTGACAAATAATTTGTTTAAATATGATAATGAAAGCAACATGTAACTGTAATTTATTGGTTTTTGAAAAAATAATTTGTGCTTGTTGCAAAAGTAGAAGACCAATATAAAGCAGGTCATGGTTGATTAGAAATAATATGGTAGTAGGGAAAAGGCAGCGTGCATAAAAACAAAGTTGACAGCCAAAACAAATTAATGAGTAAGGTCGTCACAAGCAGTTATTTACAATATTATTATTATTTATTTATTTTGAATTGATGAGTAACTGCTAATTATTGAGATTTGAGAAGATGATCTTAGAGTTAGAGGTGAGGAATTGGTTAGTGTAGTATGATCTAAAAGACAATGGGACAAAGCGAAGCTAATTTATTTGTGCCCCTTTGTTTGGACATGGGGAAAACATATACAGTGATGAATTAGGCCACTTGCATGCATGGTATGAGTATAAAACCATGGTTGGTAGTTGCTTTAATAGGTGAAGTCTTATCTTAGCAGTGCATAAGTGGTTTATATATGCATGGTGGGTAAGTGGCATACACATGGCACGGTAGTACCTACACTATGCTGAATTACCATTCTTTACCACCAATCTCTTGGATTATGTGCTTAGCTTAGAGGGACAAATGCGCTAGCTCGGTTTTTTTTTTTTTGTTTTCTTCAAGTACAAAATAAAGTATTATATATATATATATATATATATATATATATATATATATATATATATATATAATCTTGATAAAACAAAAAGTTTCAATCTTTATATCAAACAATAGTTATGTCTACAGTTTAAGTTTTATCTAACAACTAGAATTTATTAGAAATTCTTATTTTACATTTAATATAGATAATCTAGGGTTTTCATATGAGTAAGAGATAATACAACTCCTATAAAATTCTGCCACTAGTCTATAAAAAATTATTGAGTTTCTAGAAATCTAGATATTCCAACAACCAGTAAGGCAGAACACATATCTACATTTTTTTTCCCGCTTACTTGCCACCCATGTAGTGGATGAGAGAAAAAGCTAGAGCAAATCCTCGAGTAGTAGCTCTTGTATTCCCAACCAGGTAATAACTTTATACCACATCATTTACACATGTGAACACGTACAAAATATCTCGGATAATAAATCCAATTTTCTACCTGCTTTTTAATTATAAATTTATTACTGTCCAAATAATTAACAATACAATATTAATCTCAAAATTGAGTATATTATAAAAGTATTTAAAAACATTTAACAAATTAAGCCAATCTTTGATTCCACATTAACAAGGTTTTGTTTAGAGAAATTATTATACGCTCTCCCACGTACATATACATATATGATTTAATTATTAACAAGGGATTTGTTTAGAGAAATTATTGTAAGCTCTCCCAAATACATACATATATTATTTAATTATGAAATTGATAGATAAATTGATTAATTATTTTAAATATAATTAAATTAATTAATCATCTACTTCTTACACTATTATTTATCAAAATCATAAATGATGTAATGATTTAAGATATGTAATAATTTCTTTTTGGTATGGTGATTGAACACTAATTAAAGTCTCCTATGATAGTTCAAAAAATTATCTATTAAAAGCTTATCTACCTATAGAAAGGAAATTCTTGTCCCCAATTCATATCTCGTATTCTTTCTTGTAAATAAAAAATCTTTTAAAAAAAATTAATTAAGTGCATCTCATTAAATGACATAACAAATTTTTATTGGAGGGATACAATGGGAGACATGAATTGGAGAAGAAAATTCTCATCCCTACAAGATATGCTTAATTAATTTTTTCACTAAAAATAAATTATTGAATTAATGATTTTATTTTAAACATAATTAATTAAAAATAAAAAAATAAAATCAGAGTTTCTTAACTTTGTTAATTGTTAGACTAAAACTTTGTATTAATATCCCAAGGTTGACATGATATTATAGGAATTTAAGATATAATTAAGAATAATAATTAATATTATGGTAAATTTTGAAATGATAGATAACAAAATAAGTATTATTAAAATCTAATAATTAAAGGAATGGACATAGTATTATATAATTGCTTAGATGGTCAATTCCAACCCTTAACAATTATTTTTTTTTCGCGTCATTTTTCTCTTTATAAACCTGCTTATTTTCTAATATAATTAGGTAGTAGGATTCTACTTATAATATTTATATTTTATACCCAAATAAAAAATGGTGTTCCTTTTTTTAAACTATTTAACCATAAAGGAATTCAGTTTGTTTCCTCCAACTTTTTTAGTTATCTAATTATATTCTTTGGCCCATTCCTATTCCATCTCCTTTATCTTCATTAATTATATTCTTTAATTTTAAATTTAGTTATCAATCTCAATTATTACTAACAATTTTTTTCAGTAAATAATACTTGACAATGTAATTCTCATGATTTCTTATTTGTTGGATTTTATAGAAAATAAAATGTTAACATTTATTTATTCTAAAATTAATAATTTCATAGAAAATTTTATAAATTATAAAATAAAATAAAAAATATAGAAAATAAAAAAGTGAAAATGAAATATATAGAAATAACGATTCTGTTCTTTAAAAATCTTTTTCTTTTCCCCCTCCCCTCCCAAATAACCTAAATAATACTCTTTTAATTTGTTTCCATATTGTTTTAGGCTTTTATCTTTTGGATATGGTTTTGAGGATTTCCTTTGCTTTTCTCTCTTGCGCGTGCTAAACTATCATTAAATGATTAAATTTTACATATGTTTTTGTTTTGTCTTCACCGTTTTGTATTAAGCTTCAACAACACTAAAAATAATATTGTTTTAAGTTTTGCTACGGCTTCTGACCTACAAAGCTTTTTGTTTTGTTCCTTTTATTGGTGAAAGAGTTAATTTCACCATAACCATGTTGATTGTTGATGTGCATCATGGCAAAATCCAACAGTCTTGTCCTTAACCCCTAAATATTGAACATGATCATAAGTTCTTAAAGTAATGCAATGAAAGAACTAGACATAAGATATACGATATACGAGATCAAAGAAGCTAAGATAAAATATTATGGATTTAATCATTTTGACAGATCCTGTTTATTACACTAATCTTTAAGTAGAAAAGAAAGAAAGAATCTAACCATCATGTCCACTTACGTACAGCTTTCATGAGCTTCGACCCACCACACATTAGACAAATATATAGTCCTTCATACAATGTTTGGTGATCGTTTTATTATTTGTAATTAATTAATTTAGTTTATTATTTTTTTCATGTGCACAATCGATCTTAACAAAGTTTAAACTTGGAAACTATCTAACCATCAAGTCCACTTTCTATATTGATATAGTTGAATGAATGAAGGAGGAAGAGGTAAAAACTAACAATGTTCTACTTGATCTTATTGATTTACACATAAATAGCATTAGTTTAATTTGAAAAATAATCAACATTGTTACGTTGTCTTCCAATTATAAATTGAAATATATATTAATACCTATCATGATTTTTTATTAATTGATGGTGTAAGAAAAATACACTATACGAGTGCATACAAATTAAAGTAATTTAATTTACCTGAATCACAATAGCATACAATAATATTCTACAAAAAAAAAAAAAAGGAAAAAGAAAACCTTGCCACTTGCATTCACTTTACCTAGTTTGAACAAAATCACATGTACGTACGACTTTTACATGATAAAACTCCCGAAATTAAAGGGTAATTTTAATTCCATGCAAAGAAAAAAAGTTGATTAAATTTAAGAAGAAGATTGGTGTGGATGAGATTTGAAATGGAAGGAATGGGGATGAGTAGGTGTAGGTGGTTTCACAAATCACACCCACTATATTATGATTGCTGTACTCCCCCACTTCACCAACCATATGAAAACAGTAACAGTTATGGTGTTTAAATTTGAAACAAATTATTTTTATTAGATTAGAATGTGATTTTTGAAGCCAATAATTACACAGTTGCATGCCTTCACTAATCAATTTGTTAATGTTTTGTCAATTACGGTTAGGGCATCACAGGTCCACGACAACGCCACGCCCTACAAAGCCATTCTTCGCCTATAACACTTTAAAGCATAGCATAGCTTAGCCTTTTCTTTTCCTACAGTCCAAGATAGCTAGCTAGCTTTCAAAGTCTAGATCTTTTCCCCCTTAAAAATTTGTTAGTTATGGCCATTCAACTTAATTAGCATATCACACTGTTATGATTTAGTGGTCCTCCTCCAATCTTTATGTTCTTAATTCTTTTCATTAACGCAATTTCTAAATTGATCTAATGGACGGTGCTTTTCAAGCTAATTTAATTTGAAGAATAAAGGATGGGATAAATTAATTTTTATATGGGACAAAGAGAAAGAATGTTTGATTGCAGAAGAACAAGGTTAGAGGAAAATTAACAAAAAGAAAAGTAAATGAGAATTTTGGACTCCGAATCTGAACATTCTTGTTTGTTTGTTATTCTCGGTTTCCCTTATTTAAGATAATGTGAGAATCCCCATAAAGCGGGTTTTTATTTTCTTTTTCCACCTCATAGTATGCATTTTGTGTAGTCTTTTGACATAGAAACTATAGAATGTTTGTTTATGATGAACATGGAACATTTAAAGGGGGGAAAAGATTAAATTTGGCTTAAGATCTATTCCATTGATGAGGACGAGACAAAAAATTAGAAAAAGCAGAAGTGAAACATGTATGAAACAAAAGAAGAAGATAGAGAAAGGAGTTTGAGATATTGGAGTGATTTGGGGTTGAAGGTAAGAGATCATTAGCAATATTTAGCGGTTTGCATTAACCTTTCAAATAATTCAGAGACAAGCTCTTGGCTTAGAAGCCAACCAATTTGACATCAAGGTTTTAGAGAATCCAAGAAGAGATCTTTTGTCCACGTCTTTGGAGACCATGCCTTATATCTCTACCCCTTTTTTCCCATTAAACCCATCATTTCACCCCTTTTTTGCTGCCTCTAAAATTAACAATGCTTCCATTGAAATTTTCCACCGAGTAATTTTACCCACCCCCCCACCCCCCCCCAGAAAATTCGTTTGAGGTTGTTAAGTTGAATATATTTCGAAAAATAATTAAAGAATCCATATTCCCATTCCCATTAGATTAGCATAGCCACTTTTTGACTATAGCTCCCACGCATATGAGATGCATGAAGATAGTGTTATTTTCAAGCAAAAGGGGCCCCCACACGTTAGAGAGAAAGCAAAAGCCCCCTTTCTCTTGTCATGAATAAGTGTAGAAATTCTGCCTTTGCTTTCAACTTCATCTTCTTCCCCTTCTTTAATTGCTTTTTCACCCCTTTTCCCCATTTCTCGTGCAAACATCCTCATCAAATGTTACCCTCTCTTGCTAAATAATATTGCATGAAGTACACATTTTAACCATAAAATCTGACACAACACAGCCATGAACAATACTAAAATAACAAGAAATTAAGAAAAGAGAATTAGATTGAAGAACCGATAAAACAAAAAAAAAAAAAGGAGAAATCTTATTATCTGATGTAAATCCCCACAACATTAAATTCTAATTAAAAAGTAACCCCACTTTGTTTCCCCCACAAAATTACAGAATGAAGCCATTGGCAATGGCTCTATTGGTATTGAAATGGGTAGTTTCATACACAGGCAACTCTTCCCTATACCTCTCAATCCCAATTGCCGATAGATTATCCAACTCAAAGAGATCAGAGCTGGAACAACTAGCCACATCATCATCATCGTCTTCTTCTTCTTCATCTTCATAATGCATAACATCATCAAATTCTACTTGACTCTTTTTCTGATAATTCTTCAACAAGTCTCTTGCTAACTCCTCCACCCTGCGACTCTCCTGCATGACATGCAGCCTAAGTTCCTCACTTGTGCTCTTTCCATTGGAAGGCACCAAAGTTTCTTCAGCCTCATGAAGATTCTTGTGCCCACAGGGCCTACAATCTTCATCCACTATCACACTCACAGGGCAAAACCTCACAGACCTTTTTGCACCCGATCTTGAAGAAGGGGTTTTGCTCAAACAAGACCTTGAAAAAGAAGATGCTGATGAACAAGTAGAACCAGGTTGTTGTGCTGCTGATTTACTATCAACAACACGATTTGTCGCAACTGGAATCAGGACAGGATGACAATTAGCTGCTGTTGAAACCTTTGCTTTTTTCGCATTTCCACTTGAAGTGAAGAGCGAGTTGAGAAAGCTAGCAAGTCTTGCACCTGGTGAAATGGGTTGCTTTGCTTTCTTCAACTCACCGTAAAAGATTTTCAAGGCTTTGGACTTGGTTTTGCCAGAACCATTTTCATGCTTTGGCTTTTGCGATTGGGAAGAGTGGCTCCTGAAGTTGTGATTGTTAACTGAAGTATCAAAGTTGGTTTTAGTTTTCTCATAAACACTGGTTTTAATTGGCTTTGGCCTTTGCACTCCGTAGAAAGACTCTGACTCTGAAGAAGAGAACCCCCCAACAGAGCTCGACTCAGAGGAGGTTGAGCTTGAATACATGGAGAGTGTGTTTGAAATTGAATTGCTTCGCGTTCTTCTTTCAAATTCGGTTAATGAGTTTCTCCCCATTAGAACTTTCTCGCAGGTTCTCTTCTCCATCCAATTCTCCACCTTCCTCGCCCTGCGAGAGTTTGCTTTCTCAGCTTCAGAGTTGTTCTGTTTCTGCTTCCTCATGGTTTCTCTATAGAAGATGAGTTGCTCTTCTTCCTTCTCCTCTGTTGGATCTTGGTCTATAGAGCGGTAGATAACGTCTAGGAGAGTGGAAGAGAAAGAAGGGTTTTCTCTGTGGTGCTGTTTTCTTGATGGTTTATTGTCCCATTTGTCCATTCTGTTTTTTATAGAGAACAGAGAAGAGAACAGAGAGGGGGCGAAACAGTAAACTTTGGATGGTATCAATTACTTGGGCTTTGTTGTCTGCTTCAAATAGTGGCACTATGAAAAGCTCTAGTGGAGGAGAAAGAAATGATTGTGAGAAAGGACAAGGCCATGGCTATATTTCCAAAACAAAGACTGTAGGAGTGGTGTGTTTGAAAATCACTGTGAGAGGACATAAGAGGAAAGAGGAAGAAAGAAAGGAAACATGAGTATTGATGAGTGCTTGATGGTTTAGAGAGAGACAGTAATGAAAGCCAAATTCCACGCCTCAGAGGAGAAGAGAGAACAAAGGATGATTGAGAGAGAGAGAGTTTTGGAGAGTGGTTTCTTTTGGATGCTCTTATAAGGGTTGGGGGTGGAGTATAGCTGCCCAGGCTGTCAATAATGATGTGGAATTTCACTTATTCTAAATTAATGATTTTTATTATTCAATTCACCTTCTCCTTCTTTCTCTCTTGTAGGTTTTTGTTTTTTTAATTTTTTTCCCTTCATCCCATGAATTGACATTAGATCCTTACTTTTTCTTTATATAAGAAAAGAAAGGAAATGTATAGTTTTGTAGGACCATGCAAAGCAGATATTGATCCTGCAAAGAAGATTCCACTCTTGCTAGATAAATTTATTGATATCTGTCTTAATTTGGATGTGGTAGGCAGTTTCTCCTTTCAATGTACAAACAAATGTGATTAAGTGGAGCTTAACTTGGTGTAAAATCTTGATTATTACCATCTTAATTGGTGCCTTTTATGATTAAAAGGGTAGTGTTTATGGTCTTGATTAGGGATGGAAAATGAGAGCTATGAACATGTGTGGAGCACTTTCAACATAGGGTATTATACTGTATTATGAGGCATTGCCATTATACTCCTGTTTGCACAGTCAACTAATGCGGCGACTGAACTAAACTTTGGCCTTTTAAGTGTTCATTTATTTTTCTGAATTCTACTAATGCCAGTCACTTCTTCAAATTAAAGCTGTTCTCCTTTTGCCTATTTTAATCAACTGCACTCAGGTTAAACTTACATCTTTGTAAAGAGAATATTGGACATTTTCCCTCTCAAATACACATTTTTAACCCTTTCAATTTTTTTAAATAGAGCATAAGTTGAAGGAACAAAAATTAAGAGCATTTTTCATTCACTTCTTATTTATTTTAAAATATTTTTTCATTATTTAATATGATTTTTTCTTCTAAATCTATTAAGTTTTAAAATTATTACCAAAACAAGTGTTTTAAACAAGAGTTTAATGATTATGTGTGGTTAGTATAAATACTTGTATACTGTTAATTAATTAATTGGTTCTGACTTTTAGATTAATTATTGAAAGATTAATAAATTTATTACAAATAAGATAGATTTTTTTTTCTTTTAGTAAATAATAAAAAAATATTTTTAAATTCTACTTTTTTATTTTCTTTTTAACAAAGCAAAAAATATAGATTGTTCATCGTATTTGTTTTCTTGTTTTTTTCCCTTTTTACCAAACATATTAAAATTTCTTTAGGATATGAAATTGATTCATTTTAAACATTTAAAAAAAAATGTTTAATAAAATGCTGATATTAATAGAAATTCTTTATTATAAACTTGTCTCTTATTTTATGTTATGTTATTTAATTAATTTTTTTTATAATTTTTTATATCTTATATAAAAGACACGAAGTTTATTGAGTAATTATAATAGAAAACGAGATACTAATTTTGTATATAGGAAGGGAAAATATCTAGCATATATAGAAATGGGGTGGCTAGAAATAAATCAATAATGCATGGGTGATGTATAGAGGTGGTATACGCATTTTGAATGTATAGTGGCATGCCTAAATTATAAAAGCAAGATCAATAGCAATCTATAGTTGGCCCTGTCATTTGTGGAAGGTGAGTTGATTGACAATGCAAAAGAAATATAAATACAAAAAATGGTCGCTAAGTCCTTTCAATTGTCAAACTTTGCTCACCTACGTGTCTACACTTGCGAGAGGGTTGTTTTGTAGGGGTGCAAGTGCAACAAGGGAAGAGAGAGATAGTTAGTGGGAGCATTGTGTGCTTATTGGCACAATCATTGCTCTCGTGGCTCCTAAACTTTATGAAGAGAAAGGGTTTTGAAACCAAGAATTAAGAAATTCACAAGAGATTTTATTAATTAACACTAGAAAAGGGTGGGATGAAAAGTGGGATTTTAATTAAGGCACCAAAAGAAATAAAACGACGTGTGTGTTGAGAATTGAGATGTGCTTCTTCTACTATTCTTTTTTGGCCTCATCGCTCTTTCTCTTTCCTTCTGCCTTCCCTTCGGTTTCAAGAAAATATTTCATAATGAAACGTACCAGCTAGGCTGATAATATAATAACACATCCACCAAGTGTCTTCTATAATTATACACAACCCATATAACAATCATGGGGTGTTATGATGATACACGAGTCTCAACTCTCACGTTTCATGTGTAACAAATTAATAATTTAGTACGTATCCAGTACTTGGCTTGTTACAAAAATGATTTTCAAATTACACATTTTTTATCATGTAAAACAAATTCAAGATTCCATTATCATGTCACTCCTACAATTATCCATTTATGAGAAATTGATGAGTAATCAGTCCAAAATTCCATTCTTAAGAACCAAGGAAGTTTTAAATCAAGTAAGAAGGAATCGGTCGAATTAATCATATCTTTTTTGAGTGAAACAATAGTTCATACAAGGTAAAACTTGACTTTTTTCACACATTTAACACTTTTCCAACTAATTGCTCACAAAAAAAATTATTTGTTGCATGCTTTGAGCCAATTTTGCCACATGATAAACAATTTATTATTTTATTATTTTTTTCACAGTTAGTTTCATCTCTGGATCGAACAAGCGAAACACCCAAAAAAAAATAATTAAAAAAAGAGGTTAATAAAGTAAAAGTGTTTTAATTATGAAGCAAATTTAGCTTCTTATTCATATGTGAAACTTACTCTCGACATGTACATAACATGCATTACGCCTATGTCTTATGCAAAAGCAACAAAAGAAGAAAAAATGACTCAAAAAATAGTGTAATCCACCACAAGCATATTCTTCCATGTTAGATATATGCCAACATATATAGGCCTCTAATTGTCACCTAACAATAATTATACGGTATGTGGTAAAGGTACGTTGTAGAACATTAATGAACATGTGGTACAGGAGAGATTCTAGTGTTCTTCCATTGTCTCCATTTATGTAAATGACTCACGTATGTAAGGGACAAACTTCTTTAGTATATTTAATACACTTGTTATAGTTCCTGTGCTTTTAATTTTTAGTACTTTCGCAGCAAAATATATACATTTATTAAAAACAAATTAAGTAATCTGTCATACCACAAAAACTAGTAAATAATTTGGAAAAATGTCTTAAATTCATTAGAAAAACAGTATAACTTATATATTTGTTCACTTTTTGAAGGGCTTAAATTAAAATGGGAGACAAAAAACACTGAGAACTTCTTTTCTCCTCTTAATGCATGATCAAGTTGAGAGTAAAATGGCATTCATTATTATTTCCAATAAGAATATCCGTTGACCTTGCAGGGTGCAATAAGCTTGTTGAGTAAAACCTATTATTTTCACTCATACTTTCATCATATAGCTGACCACTTCAACTTGGCGTTTCTTATTCATTCCTTAACAGAATTTAGCTCCTAACGTGCTCCACTTATTACTTCTGCAATATACATCTCAAAATTTAAATATAAATATTTTACAACGAAAAGCTCTTTTTCTAGCTATCTTTCTATTTCGCCGTCCAAAGTATCCTTCTCATTCATTAGATGAGCAATTCCTCTCTTCAGTGCTGTCAGATACTAAATCAAGAAATTTTCTGAAAAATATTTCACCAATTTTTTCAACATTATCATACTTAATATTATTTTATTTAACATATTTTAAAATTTTAAATATGTTATTTAAATATTTATACATTTTTAAATATTATATTATATCTTAAAATTACGTAATATGCTGAATTATTAAACAATTTTAAAATTATATAAAACTTAATATGATTAATTAAAATATAAAATTTTACATCACTTAAAGTTCCTTCACGTCTGAACAAAATAGTTTAGTTATGATTTTTACTTATTTATTGATATATAAGTATATCAACCTGAAAATTAACCAAAAGCTCGATCAATTAAGTAATAAAAGCGTAAATTATATATACTGACACAAAAATTTTCGTATTATATTAACACTCCAAAATTTTTAAAAGATGCTACTAACACACTTTTTTAACACTATTTTGAATATTTCTGATTATTTGAAATTCATAAAAAGAGAAAACAAGTTTATAAGGATATCACTGCATTGTCATTAATTAAACGTAACTATCTTCTAATTTGTAGGTTACAATAACTTCAACCAATGATAGTGTATGTTAGGAGAAATATGTCTAATTAAAATGTGTTGCTAGCATGTTTTATAAATCCTACACAAATCTGTCATTTGTTATATTACACTAACACCATTTTTTATATTACACATACACCTCCTTAAATTTTAGGCTTAAATGCAATTTCAATTTTTTATTTTTTTTCTATTTTTATTTCCTTCATCGATCATTTGCGATATTTTTACCTTCCATGAGTATGTATGAATTTCACGGTTTGAATGAGATTGAAAAATGTATTTGAATAAAAAAATTATAAGAACATTCTCAATAATGTTTATTGGTAAAAATAAAGTAAAATTCATTGATCATCTTTGACATCTTTCGTTAATGCAAGCAATTTGGTTTAGGTTATCAAAGTGATTGGTAACTTAAAACCAATTGATAATTTAGTGGAGTCAAATTTCAATATTAGTTTTACATTTGTGTTAAACTTGTTTTTATTTTCAAGCTTATATGTCATTGTTTTGTTATTGCTCTTTGTTGTTATTAGTTAAATTTCATACTCTTTGTTAAACAATTAAAAATGTATTAAAATTTCTCAAGTACTGGTCAAGTTTCTAAAGCTACGAGCTTTGTATTTATTAAAAATATTACACAATTTGATACGTTTTTTAAATCTTTATGGATACAACCTTTGTACTTATAAAAAATATTACATGATTTGGTACTCTAATTGACTAACAAACTTATACTATTTACAACTCCAAATAGTGATTAATTTACATTTCTCATTTTTATTTTAAATATTTTATAAAATACCATAAAGATATATCTTATATTTAGTACACATGCTTCCAAGATCAACTGCTTAAATCATTCTAAATCTCACAATTTATCTCCTTGTAACTATGTTAAAAAATACATCACTCAGAAAAATATTTTCTAGAATATGTATTTATATTTTTGAAAATTACTTTTTGGAAGAGTCAAGCTCTCTTATAGAAAGTGTTTTCTAGAACTATGTTTGAAAAGAAAAGGTACCAAAAAATACTTTCTAAAATGTGCATTTCAACTTCTAAAAAAGTATTTTTTGAAAGAATCTTTTACTTCTAAATAGGATTAAAAAGTATTTATCAAAAACAACAAGATTTCTAATTCTCACTTTTAACCAAGAAAAATAATAAAAAAACAGAATATATATATATATATATATATATATATATATCAAAGAATAAAACACAATTATTTATAATAAAAAAATAAAACGAACAAACGGTGTATTTACATAAATAAAATTTTGGAGATAAAATCCAAAAATAATCACCCATATATCTATAAAATATCATCAGCACTTTTAATTTAATTTCATCATGATATTTTCAGGACCATTTTTAAATGCAATGCCAAGACAAATATAAAGCCTTCCATCTATATATATCACTGATTTTCTCATATGAATTAGACGGTTCTTTATATATGTACTTCTAACCATAAATATATTTTAATTACTAATGGAAGTGTATCACTTAGTATACCAAATGTAATTATGAAATACTAGATATTGTTAAAATATGATTTTTTAGTAAAACTAGAATCAAAATGACAGAAAAATATAGACTAATCAAAATTAAAATTGACCAACTTTTTAAGAAGAATAAAATATTTTAATCTCTAACAAGTATGTATGAATTTCATAATTATATATAACATAATAATTAAGATTAATTATTAATCTTAAATATTACTTTCAGAATAAATCAATATTAATCTGACTAAGGATATGGATGATACTTCTTTTTGAAAGCATAATTGGTTAAGTGGAAAAACTTTAATTTTGATCATACTTAGATTATATGATTTGACTATGGATAAGGATGTATCAGTAAAAGAGTTGGGGGACCTGATGTCGAGAGTTGCGAGATGGAAGTGGGAATGGAGAAGAAGGTTGTTTGTGTGGGAGGAGGAGATGATTATTTCATTAGAGGAAATGTTGTGGTCTTTGGCCAACAAGAAAGAGATAGTTGGATATTGATCGCAGGTGGAAGTGGCTAGTTTTCAGTAGTAGAAACATACCAGTTTATTAATGGTGATCCAAATCATGATACAAGTTCAACATCGGATTCTCAACTGTTTAAGAGATTATGAAAAAATAAATTGCCTTAAAAAGTTTTAGCCTTTTCTTGAAAGTTACTCCTTAATAGGCTATCTACCATGGACAATTTAATAAAAAGAGGTGTGACATTCCAACCATATTTTTATACAAGTGTCTTGTGCAGGGAGCATAATGAGGATAGTAACCATCTTTTTCTGTTATGTCCTATATCTCAGGTGTTGTGATATAAGGTTCTGAAGTCGTTAGGTATGGAATCACCACTTCGTGATAATCTACCTCAATTATTTCTTATGTCTACTTCCTGGGTAGTTGGCAAACATAAAAGTAAGTGTAGGTATCTATTTTGTCATGTCGTGTGCTAATGTATGTGGATACCCAGAAATTCCGTTTGTTCTTAATGGCAAAACAATGGAGTCTATGATATCATATCATCTATTTAGATAATTTCTTAGAAATGGCTTCTGTATAGTTTTGGCTTTAATAGGGTTGTTTTTTCTCATATTGGTGTAACAACCACCGATTATGTTTTTTGAATATGAAGTAGGTAACTCTAGAAAGATATCTTTTTTAGAGGTTTTCTTTGGGATCATACACTTATTTGAGTTATAATGTCACTGTTACTTTTTGTACATGTTTAAGACTTTAAAATTGTTTGTTTCATCCCTCTGTTATCAAATCATCTCTGATGTTGCCTTTAAAAAATCAATATTAATCTTATTTAAAATGTATTTAGTTTTTGCTAATTTCGCTTATAGAGAATATAAAGTAATTGGGAAAATGAAAGTGATATTGTGAGGGTTAAGATTCCATTTAGATCATTGGCAATGACGAATATGGGGACCCAAAGCCACATTGGCATGGCCTATATAGCCCCCAATTAAGAAAAAGTGACTTGCATTGTGCCCCATTTTTCCATTCTCATCATCCTTCCTACCAATGTATTAAAGTTTATTCCTTAATCCTTATCGATGTACGCTTCAGTCTCCACCAATATAATATATCATCCCTTTCCAATACACACACCACTACTATAGGGCATGCTACAGCATTGACCGTTAAAATGTTAATTATGCTAGCTGGAACATGATGCTATATACTATCTATACTTTTAATAATTAATTCGTTAATTAAATTTAATATTGCGTATAAACTATTTCATATAAAATTCACGTAGAGAATTAAGGACTAATAATTCATTAGTTACATCTTTTTATGTCACGTATCATTTTTTTACTATGCTTACACGATATCAATATGAAAGCAGTCATTTCACATAATGCGTTTGTTTTTTGCCTTTCCGAAACTTTTGTTTTTAGCACATTGTGGAAATAGTCATTGTCCTAAAACATCTTAGTTTTTAAGCAACAAATAGTCCCACGTTAAGCACACTTTGTCTCAGAAAGAGAAATAATAGATAATATCAAAGTTTACTCATTGATATATATATATATATATATATATATATATATATATATATATATATATATGATATAATATAACCTGCTCAGAAATCTAATTCTAGTTATCTTTCTTTATTCCAATTATATTTTTTACGCATTTGATATATATTGAATTGGAATTCTGTTATTTTTATAAATAATATCTATAAATAATATCTCTTAATATAATTATCGTATAAATATAAGTTAAATAAAAATTTTTGAAGATTTTTGTAATACCTTCTAAAAAATCATTGTAAAAAATATACTTATTAATTTATTAATTATTTAATAGGATGACAAATTAAAGAAATCTCTTATTAAATAGACTTTTTATAAGTTACGGAGTCCATATATATTAACAGATTAAGCTCTCTCTATATGTATTTAATTAATGCGGTTCTTGGTCCATGCATTCAGTAGTTGTCTGTTACTACTCCAAAGGATAGATATTCACACGATTATCATCCTTTTAAAATGTGAAATCAGTCAAATCCAAAGGTCAATTTTTTTGTTTAATATGAGCCATTAATTTGTGTTCTAGAGAGGTGAATACTTGTGGGTGTATTAATATATATAAAAGAACATGGTTGAATATAGCCTGCAATAACAAAGTGAAATATAAAAAGCTCATTTAATTGGTCTCAAGTTTGAATAGATTAATTGCATTTGTAGGATGGATAGGCATGGGTGAAAATTAAGATATATAGCTAGCAGAAGAAATACGCAGGCATGGGAGAACATGATTGACCATGTATACTAATGATGCTATACGATGTTAGACCACCTTGTCTACCACATAGAGTGAATTGAAGCATGGTGGTTTCCACGAGATTGAGATGGAGATGTGAAATGAAATTGGTATATATATATATATATATATATATGATTATTTTCCCTTTTAGAAAAAGAAAGAGAGATGCATGGATCAGCCTCTAATATGTGACACCTCTCCACACTACAAACACACTTTGCAAAGTTGGTTGGTAGCCATTTTGCAAAGGCAGGCCATGCCTCCATCATTTCCTCTCTAACTTGGTTTCAAACCGTGGGTCACCCCACAACCATATATTGCTATGCCCCATTTTCATCGTTTCCTTAATACAACCATTTATCATATTAATAAATCAACCATCACTGCTCCTTCATGCCTATCAGTTTAACTATTGCTCCACCATTTTCATGTTAAATCATTCTATTTTCCATGGTTCCTCTATACTTATCTATTAACCCACTAAAGAGTTCTATACATATATATATATCAACATTTTTTAATTAGATTTTGGTATATATACAAGAGTTTCAACTACAAATCTTCACAATCATGCTTTGCTTGTGTTTAGGGTCTAATATACATTAAAGCTTTGACTAATTCATCTAACTCAAACAAAATAAGTTGTATTATTATGAGACAAAACACTCATTAGTTGCTGATTATTAGGAAGCAAAAGCAAATATGAACAAAAAAGAGGTTCTATGATGACACTAGGGTTCCCACTCTATTCTGTGGGTGCTCAGTTTGATTGGAAGGTGAGATATATTGTCAATTTTGACCTGATAAAACTCACCATTTTACGCACGTAGGTCCGGTCAAAAACTATATTATTTGGTAATAAATAAGCCATAAACTATGTTATATCACTGCATATATAAATATTAATATGCGAGATGACATATGCAGTATAAGATAATATTCGCTGAAATAATTTTTATTTCTTGAATAAATCTATTTACGTACTCCACTTGCTACTTCATTCATCACTGTACTATTTAGTTATTGGATCTTGCAAAGGGTTATGATCCTACAAATAATTTTGGTGCGCTAGCTGTAGTTTTGTACAAGTAGGAGACAATATTTATAGTGCTACTCACTAGCCATCAAATCCTATTGTTATAAAAGATAAGGATTAATTTAGTGTTTTTTTTAAAGCTTGGGTCAAATAATAAATTAAACATTAAGATAATTTTATTCTTTAAACAGATTTATTCTTCTTACTTTGAATTAATAGGAGAGTAATTGATAAGAGTCCTGAATTCTCACCAGATAAATTAAAGCTTGATATTATAAAGCAACAATATATTGACTATATTATGAGAAAAAGACTTGGAAAATCTCAATTTAAAAATAAGTTTAAAATTTATTTTTAATCACAACTCCTAGTTAATAGTAAGTTTATTAAATTTTTTTAAAGTTATATAAATTATTCAACGTTAGTGTAAAACTTTTTTACACTTTTAATGTATAATAATTAAACTCACGTTATTGAGAAAAAAATTGTGTATTATCACTTAAAAAGTTGACTTTTTATTTTATTTTTTTTAAGTCAATAGATCTTTATAAAATGATAGGATAAGTACAAGAAATGTCTCTCCATAATAGAATACAATGTTAATCAAACAAGAGTGATAGATAATTCACCTATCTAAGCTTAACCATTTTTTATCAACAATCTTTATAGTAAGTTTTACACTTTCAATCACAACATTTCATTTATGATAATTTTGTTATTTTACTAATTAATAATTTAAAAATCATATAAATAAAAATTTATGATTAAAAATCAATATAAAACTTACACGGTTAATACATACTAATTAAACTCTAAGTTATTTGTCATTACCCTTATTCTCTTTTTTAAAAAAAAAAAAGTTATCCTGGTTAAAAAGATTGTGATATTTGACCAGATTAACACCTATGTAGGATTAGTAGCACTAGCAGTTAATCATAATATTTATTTATATTATTTTTAAAATATTAATAAGTAAAATTGACAGATTTATCATATAAAAGAATGTGATCAGCTGTCAGAATAAAACTTTTTATATAAATAGTTATTTGTTTTTTTCATATTCGACTGTAATTTTATAATTTTTCATTTCCCACGTGTCTATTAAGTGTGAAATGAAAAATCTTGATACGCAGACTTTGCTGAATTTTAAAGCTTCGATGTGGGTTGAGTTTTAAAGGAGGCTTGGGTTACTATGATATCTCATCCTGTAAAGTTAAACATGTGGTCAGGGGTCGATTTGTGCGTATAAAAAATCACCTGAAGAAAATTGTCAATCGATCTCTTGGATACATCTATATGTATTTTGAGGGATTAGTCGCCTAAAAATATTTGGGGGGAAAAAAGAAAAACAAGCTTGTAAAGTTTACACATCAAGAAGGTGAAATTTATATTTATTTTTTTTGCTGTCCTTTGAGTTGAAAGGTGACTCTATGTTGAAAATGATATTGTTCCATTCATTCCTCTTGCTTGGGAGTTGTTACAGGTTTTTGGTCATTGTGAAAATTTAAAACATAGTTTTGTTGTAATAATACACTTTATTTGAGAAATAAATTAGAAAAAAATTACATTTCTCAGATCACCTTCTCTCCTTTTTCTAAAAAAAAAAAGTGAAAAAGGAAAGGGAAAAAACGAAGCACAAAAATAAAATTTAAAAAAATGTTTAGTTAGATGAAAGAAAAGGGAGTGTTCTCTTTAGCAGATGTGACGATAGAAGCATAGCTTAGCTTAGCCGTGGCTTAGGCATCTGTAAATTTCCTCGGGATTGCTGTTAGCTTTTCTTTTTGTATTATCAAACACTTTTGTTCAAAGTCTGAGATCTCAGGGTCACTACAACTGTGTTCATAGGGACAACATACCCTTCTTTATAGACCCATCCCAAGGGTAGTAGGACCAGTGCATATTCACACACACACACAAACTCCCCAAACAACCAATCAAGTTTTCTGTTTTCCAAATCATTTTTTACCTTGCTAGCCCTTTTTCCTATTTGATTCCTCCAACAAACTCACTATAGAATTCATTATCATAAGCCCAATTAATTACAATTTTAAGGCATTAGGCATAGCACCATATCTGGCTTTGGAGATTTCACTTTTTGCACACTATTAATGTTGTACGGGATGTATTCCGTAGTCACACAACAAGGGAAATAGAGAAGGCATTACAGGTTTTCTTTTTAGTGCAGAGCTTAGTTGTGTGAGATTTGGCCCAGGACATGGTATGCGATCATAATATCTCACATATTAACTTGAATCACGCAAGGGAGGTTACAAGTAGAATATTTTTTTTCTCACAGGTGTCCTTATGCATATTGGTGTACGTATTAACAGAAATATCCTTATTATATTCAATGTTATTATATAAAGTTCTTTCCCATTTCAGTAGTTACACAATAAATTTAATTTATATTTTGTCCAAAACACAATTAAGATAAAAGTATCCTAACATACCTTATATATTACTAATAAGCTTGAGAAAATCCAGTTTCAAAAATCTTGTTCTAACTCAAATTTTAAACTCAACCCCAAATGCACACTGTTGACAAATAGTAAGCCTTGACATACTTCAGACTCCGTTATAACTAGCTCGCTCTACCATAGATGTTGGCAGTTTATACAAAAACTTAAAAACAATAATCAATTTCAAAATGTTACTCAATTCTACATGATAATTAACATTAACATAATTTCAAAAACATTGGTTAAAATTTATTAAAAATCACAAATTTTAACATTACTAACTTTTGATTCATTAGTGTGTCTCAAAAATTGTGGTAAATAACACTCTTCTCAATGAAGGATTAATCTTATTTATGAACTTAATGCCACTAATCAAAAAGTATTTTATAACAGTAAAATTGTATCCAAAGACTAGAAGATTAAAAAGTTATAACTTTACCTATACTTATGTTAATATGTTTTACTGCAATTGACATTAATTTTTGCATTCAACGGATACAACTTCAAATTCTTACACCTAAGCAACACCATACATTTTCATGGACATGGCTATCTGCTTTACACTCGTCACCAAGACTACAAAATGTAACTTCAATTTTCTTTTCATATTCACTCAAGATTCAAAATCGACAAATACACATTTTTCACCAATCAAATGTTTTATGTAGCATATTGTGTTAATTTTATATGACATGATAAGAAAAAGTAATGTGGGAGTTATTGTGGCCATAGAAATCAGTAAAAATACAGCATCTCCTATCAGGAAATGCTTTTCAGCATTACCTAAAAGGATTTCAGGAATGACTGAGATTTCAACTTTTGAAGCCAAAACTCAATAATTCCAACGCCTACGGCAAACAAAGGAGACTGAAAATTTAATGCCTCATTGCATTAGTAAAAAAAAAAAAAAAAAGGAATAAGTCATTCATTTCACAATGAAAACTGGCACTTTTCTTCTATATCTACTTTCATTCAGTCCCTTGTGACACATAGGGGTTAAAATTCACTTTCTTTTCTGTTATCCCAATTCAGAAATTTGTTGTCCAATTGATGTGGCCCAATTGGGGTTGCTGATATGCACCAACCTGTGCACCAGGAGCAGCTGCAGCCACCCCAACTCCAACATTGTTGCCAATAGCTGGTGGTCCTAAATGATGAGGACTAGGAATGGCTGTTGGCTGGGGAGGAGTGTGATACATGCCAGGGAACTGCATGTGAGAAGACTGAGCAGCAGCTGCATTGAAGGAAGCATGACCAGTGTGTGATGGCATGTAAGCTGCATGAGGTGTTTGCCCTGGTAAGTTATAGTATGGAGTAGATTGCATGCCAGGAAGATCCCTTGGATTCTGTAACCAGATTTCTGACGTCTCAGCCTGTGAATAAAAGGGAGCAAATAAGAAACTACGCTTTTTCCTAATATTATATTTCCTACTAGATTTCATATCTCACAAAACCCAAGTGTCAAAGTGGGCATTACATTCTTGCTTTCTTGCAATTTAAACTACTTTAAGCTGTTCACAGGTTAGAACCTTTTGGAACTTTCGTAAAAATGAAGCAAATAATTAGCTTTCCAAATAAATTAATTTGGAAAAACTACAATAACAGCCCCATTTCTAAACAACACTTTTATCTGTGAGGGAGAAAACAACCCTCAGTGATGACCGTATTTTGCTTATGAAAAAAAGTGATGACCCTATTAGGTTTAAATAAGGGAGGAAAGAGAAATAGGCAGTAATACTAGGTGCTTATTAGAATTAAATGATCAATTAGCTTGTAGCCAATAACCTTTTATGTTATTACTTCTTCAGCTGACATTCAAACAATATGTTCTTCAACACTTAAAAGCACGTTACCTGGGGATTAGGGACATAGAGATTATCTTTGTACTTGACTCGGGATGAATCTTCTAATGCAGTAGCACCCCCAACCACACCAGGGGTTATCATGGCATACCCAGTTGGATTAGCAAAATTTCCAAACCCTGTAGGACTTCCAGCAGGAACAGGCTTGAACTGTTGAACACCATATTTGAGGTTGTTGGCATTAAGATGGGAACCACCTCCTGGCATTAACAAGTAGCTGCTGCCATTTGTTGGGTGAGGATAGGGAGGATTACTAGAATATCCAGGCATGGCCATAGGTGGAACATAGACTGGGGACAGAAACTGACGATAGGGCATAAGATTAGCAAAGTGTGAAACATGAACTTGCGGATACATCTGCGGCACAGGAGGTTGCTGTTGTTGAACCATGGCAATTGTGGAAGCAGGAGTATTATTGGTTGCATGGGAGATCAAAGCCTGCATTCAGCAGAATATTGTGGCAAGAAAGTTAACTGATGAATGTAATAAAGGCGAAAAGGCCAAAAAATACAATGTCAATTAGTGTTAAATTTTAAATGGGAGAGAGAGCAAACAGTGTCCATCGAGTATGATGGACAAAGTATTCTATTGATCCACAAAAACTAAAGCAGAAGCATAAAAAATATTCTTGCAATTTGCAAATTATCTATACCAAACAGACCGTGGAAAGAAAAGGTTTCAAAGAATATCAAGTTGTTTTCTCAATCAAAATTAAAAGAGGTCAAACTGAATCAACTATTTTACTAGACTTGTAAATTTTAACAATCACCCTTGCATAATTAAACTACATCAATTGGCCAACAGGGCAGTGGATAAACATGAAATACTCATTAAGAACAACAAACCCCACTGCTCCCTATTGAAACTCATTGGATCAAGGGAAAAGGTGTCCTTGCATGAAGAAGTTGAAATACAATAAAGCAATTATATTAGCATGTTTATTTATTATACCTCCTGAGAAGCTGACAAACTCTGCCCACGTACAGTTTCTTCAATTGTAGGTCTGAAATAAGGAATGTCATAACCAGTTGGAGGATCATAGGCCTGTTTTAAAAATTTAGTTGTCGGAAAATTTAGTTGTCGGAAAGGAAAGGCAATTAGGCACAAAACAAATAGATATTTCATTTATATAACATTTAAGTAACAATGACTCTAACAAGGTTGATTGACTCATTCACACTTTAAAAAGTAGGTTAATTTAGTTAGTAACATTAAATTTGTTAACAAATTTTTTTTTTCCAAAATTACCCTTAAAATTCTTGGGACTAGTCATCTCACTCTTCCCACTGAATTACTTTCAACCTAATTATTAATTTGTTTTAGTCATATTTTCCAGTCTTCATAAGAGGGGGAATTTATCTTGTTATTTTTTATAGCGATTATTAAAGTAACTAAGGATATTGAGGTCAAAAAATAATTGATGCAAGAGTCAACTTGAAATATAAAAAGAAACAAGCAAAAATTTAAAATGTTTCTAACATTTAGGGATGGAAGTAGTATTATATAAGTAATAAACAAATGGTGTATACAGTTTTCCGGCACAGACCCATCAGCTTCCTGAGTTTTCTGACCAATATCCGGCAAGGTTTACACATCTCTCTTCTGTTTGGTTATTCATTATGAATTGTTTTAGGTATTTTTCTTTATTTGTCAGCATATATATACATAGTGTAATATAAATCTATTTAACTATTTGGGGTTCAAAATACAGCCATCACACTATGGTATTGTTTAGGGAAAGTACTCCATGCAGCTATCCAATATCAACTACTATGGAAAGACCTATCACACTTCAGCCATATTGCACCAGATCCAATACTTTCCAGTCACAACTGTTGTAGTTAGAATTGTATGTATCTAGAAATGATACATACAAATCGGAGGCCTGGCAATGCGAATCGGTAATTGTCTCATTTTTTGGGTATGAATTGGTGCCGAATCGCACGAATCATCAGAGGAGAATTGCTTGTATCGCAATTTCTGATTGAATCGCGCAATTCAAACCCAGTACAGGTCAAATACCAACCAGGTTGGGTCACAGAGCCCGGATATGGAAAAACCTTTTTACTTTTGCCCCTTTCTTAGATGAAAATGTGCATGGAAAGGGAGGGAAACTGCCGAAAAATCTCCCTCCCTAATACTCAACATGTTCCCTTGAGAGAATCACTTTCTCTGTGTCCTGTCTGGTTCGAACTCTCTTTCTCTATCTCTTTCTCTACAACAGAACTTGCATCTCTTGCTGTAACTCGTCTCCTTCTCCATGCAACTCCTGTCTTTGCAATGTTTGTTCTTTGTGGTTCCTGGTCTGCAATGTTTCTCTCCTTTGAACTCTCTTTCTCTGCAACCCAACAAATATTACATGGGAATACTATGAAAATATCCCCCCAAATAGGCTTCAAGTAAAATATTTTTTTGTTCTCATATTTAATCTTATATATTACTATATTAGTTGCTTGAATTCAAAGTTTCATTAGATATATGTATGTTTTCATTGTAAATATGTTTCTTGATGTTAAAAATTAAAATACTCCTAGAGTACTTTTATATGTCTTCTATATATATATATATATAGAAGACATATACATATATGTATCCCGATTCAACTACCATATTCACAACCAGCGCCTGACTGGTGAATATCTATAGTTTCAAAATTGTGCAGATTCTGCACAATTTATAATGATCAATGGCATATGCTAATTAAACCATACACACAACACCTAAGTAGCAGTTTTTTAAATTTTAAAGCAACCCCTGATTGCCTGCGCCATAATTCCGCGGAATACACAATTAAAGACCATCAATAACTTCACATAGATCATTTGATAAAGTTCAATGACACAGACTGCAGACTATGATGGTACAAGTGAAAGGAATCACTCACAGCAAAGCCTGGCATATCATGAGAATCTTGTTGCTGGGGTTCTGAAGGTGCATAGGATGGACTACTATCCCGAACTAATCTGATATTGGCATAATTGTCCAGATTCTGAGTGTTTGAAGAGTCTTTGTTATCAGGCAATGGTTGCTCAGAAGCAGCTCCAGATGCTGGAGAGTCAGACCCAGAACTTCTAATGTGGTCATCCCGCAAGTCCACCTGTTTGCTCCCAGAAACATCATCAGTGGGCAACTCGGGAGCAGGTACTGTCAGGCTGACATCAAATATTAAATCACATTAGATCTTGATTATGGGATAAGTGCACTAACTATCATATACTTATTAACTGTATGTGTACAGAACATATTGAACATACATTTGAAGAAAAAAATATGAAAACCATGAGAAAATATCACATAACCAAAACAGCATAAAAATTCATATAAATAACTCTGAATTTTGCAGCTATCAGCCTATCCCCCCCCCAAAAAAAAAAACAAAAAGGAACAAATGTTAACTCAATAAAAAAAAGCAAGACAAGGATGCCAACCTGGCAGTCAATTCCTCATTCGATTTTTCAGAAGATCCTATTATGGTATACGTAGATTGAAGCCTTGAAGAATCAATTTCAGTCCCAATGGTACCAAAGGTCAGCCGACAGCGATCAGTCTCTGGAACACGAATATGCTGTGCAATAATCACATTTTGGTTCTCAAATATATTTACTTGGGAAAGTTTATCTTGAAGCTCTGCTGTATCTGATTCGATATCTCCAGAATTTTCTGCTGGAGGTGAAGCTGAAGCAGCAGTCTTTTTGGGGGTTCCAATTACTCCAGGACTATTACTGTTTGGCTTTTGGCTTGATTTAGGCTTCCATTCTTTATTTGGCTGGGAAACTGAATCAAAACTTATCAAAATTCTAATCATGGATAAAAATGGCAAACAATAAAAAAAAATATACACAAAAATTATCCTATCTAATTGATTTGGAAATGAATATTTATATATCAATGCAACGAAAAAAAGCAAACAATACACTCTAACTTACTAGTTACTATATACATTTCAATAAGGTAAGATGTCTAAAAACAAGTAAAAAAACAGCTGAACCAGATGCACAATAAATTCTGACTCAAATGTTTTGGGTTGCGAACATAAACCTTTATTTTGACTGAAGTTCTCCCACTCAATTGTTTTCGATTTGCTACCATAGACCTTTGTTTTGTCCTAAGTAGCACAGATACGGATACATACACGACACATTGACATGGTTGATGTCTAAAATATACAACACATGGACACAATTTATAAGCATCAGTGTTGTTAAATGGCGGTTATGGCAACACTATCATAGTGCCATGACGTCATGGCATTTGCCGCCGCAATACGTGTTGAGCGTTTCAGTCCTTTGTGGCTGGGTTCCACCATTTCCAATATGGTGATTGCCATGACCATAACATCATGGTGGGTTACGGCGAGCAAGGCGGTCGTGGTGCTGATTTGGGCTTTTTTCTCTTTTGGACCAGGGTCTACCCGACCCAGTTGGATGCCAAACATAGAGTTTGGGCAACTAGTAGCCCTAGGTTCACACTTCTTACCTTCGACGAGCCTCTGCAAACAACGAACCAACCGCGGGCGTCCTCCTCTGACGAACCCATGGTGGGTTACGGCAAGCAAGGCGGTCGTGGTGCTGATTTGGGCTTTTTTCTCTTTTGGACCAGGGTCTACCCGACCCAGTTGGATGCCAAACATAGAGTTTGGGCAACTAGTAGCCCTAGGTTCACACTTCTTACCTTCGACGAGCCTCTGCAAACAACGAACAAACCGCGGGCGTCCTCCTCTGACGAAGCCAGCCACTACGCACCTCCTCGGGCAAGTTCTACCGGTGCCGACAACCTGCGACAACAAACCCAGCCACCGTGCAACGTCTTCTCCTCCCGCAACTATGTCTTCATCTTCTCTTCGTGCAACCTCTTCTTCTCATTCGCGCAACAACACTTCTCTCTTCTTCTCTTCATGCAGCACTTCTCTCTTCTTCCTTAAATGTTGGTTCTCTCATCTCTTTTTTTTTATATAAAAGAGATATTCTATTCATTATTTTTTTCTGATTTTTTTTATATAATCCATATTTTCCAAATTTTTCAGTTTAACAACAATATCAAGGACAGAAACAAGCAAAATAGTTTTTGGGACGAGCAACATCTCCCTATTGAAATTAATTATGCAAACATTGATGAGGATTAAACAAAATAGTTGTAGGACTTGTGATTGTGTTTACTGTTTTTTAACTTCACTTCTTTGTTTTAATGGTTATTTAATCCTTTTGTTTTGGTTAGAAACTTATGTCTTTTAATTATGACAATCACTAGATTATGAATGTCATCAATTTTAGATTGTTACATTGTTGGTTTTAATATATCTATTTGTTATTTTGCTATTTTGGCATTATATTATATATATTCTTGTCCACCATCCGCAGTATAACCTTCCTGACAACCTTGATATACAAACAAATATTGAGATTCTAAACAAATTAACAAAAATGGTGGTATACTCACCTATTTAAACAAATTTTCTATGATAACAAAGCTACAAGTAGGTCAATATTATTTTTTTAATAATATTAGTGTGTTCATCTATGTTAAGGTATTGGTTTAGATATATAAGTAGTATATAGATGTCAATTCAATTTCCTAAGCAAAAAATAATATTTTTTAATTGGACACACCTAATTTTAAGTGTATGAGACATGTCAGACAAGTGTCCAAAAGAAGGTCGATGTCTGAAACGTGTCCGACACAGGGACACCTCAAAAAATAGATAATTTTATACTATAGAAAATTGTTTAAAAACATAATATGCAGAGCCAATTCAAAGATATACCTCTTTGATGTCCCAAAACTTGCTGATGTGTCCTATTATTATACTGGTTGTTCAGAGACGGTCTGCTAATAGGCATACCAGATAATGGAGGTTCAGTTGCATTATTTTCACTAAATTGTGCAGTCTTCGAGACACCACCAGCTGATTGAAAAGAATCTGTGGATGTACCATCTTTTCCCACAACATAAGAGCTACTAGGAACAAATGATTGTTTTACTTTGTTGTCTGAAGCCTGTCGCCGAACACCAACAACCCCAACTTCACGCCTAATGGCTCCAACAACACCTGATGATCTAGAATCAGGGGAGGGCACATGAACAGGATCTGTTGAAGAGGAATATACCCCAACAGCAGAACTGGTTGATGTCACTGATGCAGAATTTTGATGGACATTGTTAGTTTTATTTGGTTGCACACGTCCTGCTGCATTTGAAATCAAGCCTTGCTTATCCTTATCTTCATATGCAATTTGTTTGTCAATGATATTTGGAACAGCATCTTTCGAGTATCTAGCATGTGAATCAGAAGGACCATTTGGTACCTGAGGTGAATTCCTAGAACCAGATGACCTACGATTGGTAGAAGTTGATGAGCTGAAACAAAGATAACACATTAGTATATATAGAAAATTCAATTATCCAATAACTAAGAATAAATCAAAACAGTGATCCCTGACAAATACTGTTTTCAAATTATTAAAGAATAGAAGATATCTGTCAAGTCTGACTTCAGAAGGTATTGATTCAAATTAAAAGAATGCTAATTGGTAGAATTGGTGAACTTTCATTCCTAGTGCTATCTATTATCAGACAAAACTCCTTGTGCTATAATAATGATGTTGCTATCCGATCCCCTTATAGAGTAGAAACACCATTTTCTATTTAATCAAGAAAGTAGAGCAACACTCTGTTTTTAATGTAGTATAATAGTTGAATACTTTCAAGTCTTTTAAAGCCTTTCCTTAGCAAGACAAGTGGTTTTCCATGCCTCTAACCTCAAAGTTATGGGCACCTCTTACATCTTTTACTACCCTTAGATAGAAATGCAATTAACTAATTTCAATTTACTTATTATCTTATCCAATGTTATTGATGGCGGATGGCAGACCATGCAATTTTGCCTAAAAAACCCATATGGCATTGCGGGAAACGGCAAACTAAAAAATAATATATATATATATATATATATATATATATATATATGCGTGTGTGTATATAATCACTAATAGATGCTAAATATAAATTAAAGAACTACATAAACATAGCATAAAACATGAAATATAATTAGAAAACAATAAAGCCAACACATACATGGCAAAAACAACAGATATAAAATTAAAACATAATGTTCTTCGTCTAGTTAACTAAAAGTTAATAAAACATAATCCAATTATTTAAATTAACTAAAATGATAAAACTTAAGACAAACAAAAAAAAAATCTCTAAGTACTAAAGTCTAATCAGTTTCATTAACATATAGCCAAGCAAAGCATAAAGAGCAACATAAAAAAATTATCAACAAAATAATATTTATAGAAACAAATAAAAAATTAGTAATTTTTACAGAATGCAAAAAATATTTCTTTTACATTTTGTAAAAATTATTAAAGAATTTTATACAGAATGTAAAAATTATTTTATACACCGAAAAGGGGGGGAAAAGAAGGAGGAGGGCGTCTTGTAATGGGTTTAGTGGATCTATGAGAAGAAAAAAAAATAAAGAAGGAAGTCTCGTAAGGTTTAGTGGAACTGGGAGAAAAAAAAAAGAAAGAAGCAGCAAGAGAGTGTCATCATAAGAAAGAAGCAGGAGTGTCTCCTAATGGATTTAGACATGGGGATCGGGAGAAGAAAAAAGGAAGAAGAAAAGGAGGCAACAACACATTCACCGAAAGGGAAGAACACTCACCGGAAGCTCACTGACAACCACCAATGTTGTCGAAATGGGTCACTGAGATGTCGGAGCTGGTTGCCAGAGTAGTTCGTCGTTGCCGAAATGGTTCAACTTCGTCACAAATGACAACCCAAGCTTCGTTGCTTGTTCATAGTTGAGTCGTGAGGGATGAGAAGCTACGAGGGAGGGAAGTGTTTTTATTAGGGCTAAAATACTAAAAATACCATGTGGGTCAGGTTGGCCCAAACTTTTTTTCCTATTTTTCTTTTTTGTCATTCAAAACTGATATGGAAGCCATGACAATGAACACCATGACAATGGTGGCCGCCATGGACCTCTATATGGAAGCCAAATCGACACCACCATATCGATGTGGTTTGTAAAAAATCTGCATTGTTATTCCACCATAATGGCACCATGGCCACCATTTAACAACATTGATCTTATCAATTATCAAGATAGTTTTTTACTATCTTACATCATTTGATTCATTTCTAACCCCTTCTATTAAAAATAATAAACTCTTACATCCTATTTGTGGCAACACACCTTGAATCATTTTACATGCATCTGACCTAGGTGCAATATAATTCATGTCACATTTATTAGTTAAGTAATCATGTACTAGAATTGTTTCACAGCTAACGTCCGAATGTTTGTTAATGATCTCTCACACAGAAGAAGACCTCAACAATACTAACATAGCCCAAGTTTGATTCAGACTAGAAAGCAAGGGATTTGCATATATGCGATAACTACTGACACTGGATGTGCAAAGTGTCAAAGGACAATCAACAAACCCGTCTAAATCCATAAAATTAAAATTCAGAGCATACCCCTTTTCAGATGTGTTTACATTTAACTGCTCATTGGCAGATGTTGAGTGCTGCTGCGGAAGAGGCTTTACTTCTTTATATATATGATTTACTCTGTTGTCCCTAACAACACGGAACTCTCTGCTGATGCCTGAATAGTAAGAAAGAATTTAAAAATCAATGCATAGGTTAATGACCATACAAGAAAAGAGAAGTTATCCATTTACTTAACTGAAAACATATACAAAATAGTTATCCATTTAGCTATTTTAAACCACATACAAATGAAGGTTTGAAAAAACAGTAAACAACAAAAAATTATTCATCGGAAGTAAATTTTTTAAATGGATAGATATGACTAAAATATCACTGACCAATTGGTTTTGTGTAATAATATTAATAATAGGAAGAAGAGGCACCCTCCCCTATGAACAAAAAGAGAAAGCTAGCACAAAAACAACACCCACCAAAGTGAAAAGGCAACTATTAAGTATTCAGTGAATTGGAAATGCAATGCAACATAATTTCAAAATTATCTTGGAGATCTTCTTTACAGCTATGCTTAATATTAGGTCATGACTCATGTCCTATCAGAACAATAAAAAAGCCTTATTATTCTATCACAATAACACTAAAAATATTGACAGAATCATTGGGAGTAGAAACGAATGCTCATTCTGAACAAGAAAATAATCAGCTCATCGCACTTTTAACCCTCAAACAGGTATATTACCGGGTAAAGTACTCCTAGAATAGTTTGTTCTTCGAACATTGCGTTCAAAAGGGGTGTGAAATTTCATTCCTTGACCACTATTATTCTCAGATGGCCTTCGTGAGTCAGCCGCAGGCTGAACCTTGTTCCCAACATTCTGGGTCTGCAATAACAGATACATGTTATTAAATTACTGATAAGAAATCCACTTCTATTTAACAAGTAACTGTGGATTTAATAAGTCATCCAGACGAAATACAAGAAGTTATACCTCCTTTCTTCGGTCCCTCCTTCTCTTCACCTCATGAAATGGATCTGAATAATAAAACCACAATGAACATTAGGAGAATTTCTTTTAAGTTTCTTTCAAATTAATACTTAATTTGGATATGGCCAAACCCAAATAGAGCTGAGCAAGCAAACAGAAATAAGAAAAACATGCATTAATTGCAAAACTAAATACATGGTTTGAAAGAACATTATCCAGAAACAACCTAATTTAGACACCTAAGTATTGTAATGCACATGAATGGGCCCTCACATAATGCAATAACTTTTAAGAACATCAATGAAATACATTATATTAAAATATTTACATCAGATGATGTAAGTTCAAGGTCTCTAGGCATAATTACGCTTAACATTCCTTTCCCAAAATTCAGATACTAAAAAACCCCACCGTTTGACATTATGACTCACAGTTATCAATTTCAATAGCAGCTAACTCTGATAGCCTATATCATGATAGCGCTGATAAAATCAGGTATATAATTTGGCCTCCTGGAATAGACACAAAACTTTATGGATTCTCCATGTGTAAACTGGTCTGAAGCTAATAAAATATCACCCAGCATGCATAACTGCTGCAGGCTTTCTGACCATTTCATTGAATTAACAACTATTTCCATTACTCCTCTCTGCTCCAGAAGGGAATGGAAATTAAATGATAACTAGGTAGGTAGAAACCAAACATACACATTGGAGGGGTGGTGCAAGTGGAACGAGTAGACAGACAGAAAACTGTATATAAAAATAATTCAACTTTATTCTTTCCCTCTAAATTCTCAGACAAGGTACAAAAAATGCAAGGGGAATTATGTTCAGCACACATTATAATAACTGCCCTAAAATTTCGCTTTGATGATAAAGTCACAAATTTGTTAGTATTGATCAGCTCAAAACATTATGAGAATGACAAACTCAAAACCACAATTTAAAGCCTTGCAATCATGCAGCAAAACAACAGGGGGGGAAAAAACACGCAGAGAAGCAAATAAAGATTGATTTTTCAGACCAAACTAAGCTCCACCACCAGACTAAGAGGCTCAACCTAGTCCACCACAAAAATCAAGCCCAGAAAACCATTCCAAACTCTTAGCACCCTTATTATCATTCAAGCAAATTAATCACCTAATGCAGTCCACACACGAATTACACTAACACAGCAACCAACCAAATGAAACATTTGCGCCAATCCAAAACCCCACAAGAGGGGATAAAGAAATGAGAACCATAAACCAAGAGCCCCATTAATCAACAACCAAAAGACAAAGAAACCAACAGGATTCAAAACGCAAAAATAAAAAAAAAAAATACTTGAGCGAAAACAAAAGAATGAAAACATGGCCGAAAAAACGCAGCCACCAACCTTGGTTGAGCAATTTCTGAGTGGTTTCGTTAGGATCCATGTTGGTTTCCTTAAGGGCGACATAGATATCAGCGTCAGAATGATTCCCAACGATTTCCTTTATGGATTGAATGGTTTTGCGCACTCTCGCAGAGAGCAAGTGGGTATTAGTGCCAACCTCCGTTCTTGAACCAGGGACCATTGCACCCAAAACTCGGAAGGGACGCGACCCAGAAGAGAAAACAGAACCACAACGGCGAAAAAATAAAACTTAAGGGTGACACTGTGGAGAACGAGAGATGGGTAGGGTTTTGTTGTTCCCAATCGAAACAGAGACGAAAGAAGAGAAAAGAAAAGGAAGCGGCTTGGAGCGACAGAGTGAGGGTTTTGAAAACGTTTGACAATGACTTTAGTTTTGGGGGAAAAAGAGAAAATAAAATACTTAAATCCCAGCATGTGTTGTGTGCCCTAGTATCCTCTTGTGTCAACTAAACTACGGTTGTGCCCTTTGCTTAAACCAAAAATTGCGAATCATTTCAGAGGAAAGGATTCACCAATTATATGAAAACCTACACGTGGTTTATTCATCATCATTATCCATTTCATTTTGTAAGAGTACAAATTAAATCAAATTAATCATTTCTAAAGTTATTTATAATATCATTTTCATTTCTGAAACTATTAAATATTAATTATTTTGTTTCTATCTTTTTAATATTACAGCATAAATGGATATTATTTTAAATATTTTTATAGTTTTATTTTAAATATTTTTATAGTTTTATCAACTAATTTAGCGTACTGGGTAATCTCAATCTATCAATCACTTCTTATATGTTATATGTCAATATAAATGAAACAAATATTACTCACTACTTGCTTTTTAAAATACATTTTTTACATGTAGGTTGTATTATATATAAAATTCAGATTAAATATTTTTCAATGTATAAATCTTTTATTGATAAAATATTTTAAAAATTATTAAAATAATAGTGATGAAACGGTAGATTGAAAGAATATGCGATTAGAAAAAAGACATATAAATAAAAATAAAAGTTTACAAAAAAAAAAGAGTTTTATTATATATTTTCTAATTTCAAAGACTATGATAATAGTGTCCCATAAAGTCAAGTACTAAAATGGAAGTTCAAAAAAATATTCTTAAATTACAATAGAAATATTTTTTATACATTTGTAAACAATTCATATCAATTCCAACTATAATAAATGACTTTAACTTATTGTTAACCATAAGAATCTCACTAAAGATATGGAACAAATATTTAGATTATTCATCTTTTAACGATTAACAATAAACCAATAAATAAAGAATTTTGTAAAACTTTTTGTGAATATGTCAATTAATTGTTGTTAAATAAGTGAATAAAGCAAATCAAGGTATGGAACTCTAGATCAAATGGTAGTGAGTTTAAAACAGTTATTCAAAGTTATATTAGTTGCCATTTTAATGAAAAATTATTGTTGTGTAAGACAATCATCAAAAGAACAATAATTCCAAATGTACAAAAGTGTGTTGAAACTATATAAACTGACCAAATAAGCATGCAATGAGATTTATAATCAAACTTTTGCAAAGGATCTTATAATAATTGGTTTTATTTTTATTTTTAAGTAATAAGAGATGCCAAATTTGCTCATCTAAAGAAAAGATGTCAAGGTAGACCTATGAATGATATGATAATCACCATAATTAAAAAATCAAACTTTTTAAATTAGTTAGAAAGAAAATGTCTCAACTTGAAATTTTTCAAGTAATTTAACATTTGATGTAGTATGGTGAGATAAGTATACCACAAATGAGCTTTGAACTAGCTCAGCTTATTAAGTACATATGTGATGTACAAGGTAGAAAAGATTACAGCAATCTTCTATATTAAAATACATTGGGTTGAAGATGTTTATATGTATCATTCACTTGAAACTAATATATAAAGGTGTTGAAGTAAACATTGAATCATTAAAGTGTGTATCATACAAAAAGCTCTAATGTGACTTTTGTTAGCAAATGTGAATTTCCTTATAATTATAGGTCAGCCAATAAAGAACTTAAGAATTAATCTTACCAGTTTATATCATTTGTCATCATATGTCATCACTATTGGTCACTACCCACCGTCGTCACCGCCAATTGGCAGCCACCGACCACCATCATCGGTTGATGGTCTCCCGTTATTATCACCAGTCATCGATCTCTAGCTATAGCTGCTTGTCTTTAGTTGTTGGCCATCGTGTTTGGTTTTGAGTAATCGTTGTTATTGTTCGTCCTTCGTCCTATCATTGTTTTTTATCTCAGACCACCATCTTTGTTGTCTTTGATCTACGATAAGTGTCATTGATCTTCTACCACCATCTATGCCTCCAGTAGAGATGACAATAATGCTCATTTCCATAGGTACTACCTTCAACCCACTTTGATGTTGATGAATATTACATCTTTAACTAAGTACAAATATTACTTAATTCTTAAAACCAAGTATAAGTATGAATATGTATCTATTATATCCACCTCATTATAATAATTATATAATAAATTTAAGATTATATGTTTAATTCCTAAACTTTTATTTATAATTTTGTGTTATTCGTTTATACAATTTTAAATTAAAATATAATTACAACTTAATATGTAATTTATTTAAAATTAATAAGTAAATTAAAATAGTAGAAAATAATATAACAAGTTACTCATGTATACCTAAATCCAAAAATACATAATGAGAACGAGGATGAGTATTAAAATTAAATACTAGTTTCCTTAGATTTTGTGAAGATGGGACGAGAATGAAGAGGGTCAAACTTCCTCCTACTCTATCTCACTCCAATACTTAGTTTTCAATGACATCAATAACCGACCACTATCACCAATTAGTGATCTTCGACCACCACTTTTGGTTTTATCTTAGTAGTCGGTCTTCAGATGTCATTGTTAGTTGTTGTTTAAAAAGTATTCTATAGAATTGAGATTTGACAACAATATTTAAAACCAAAAATCATCTTAAACAAAACCTTGAAAACTTAAAACAACTCGAAAGGACCTAAAGTTTCTAGCCTAGGAATCCTTAGAAACAAAAATATTAATGGCATAAACATACAACAATGGTCTTGGTCATGCTCCTTTGTATAAACTTGCGTTAGCCTTTAAGCTTATATTTTCTAAGCTTTAGAAACAAACAATGTACTTTGTTACCGACTTAGCATTGATTCCCTTTGTGCAGAATTTTCAATCTGCAGCACTATATTTTCGGTTTAAAAAACCATTTTGACAGAAGCAAACTTGTTATCGTTACAACAGTTTAAAATTCATACAATTTGGAAAACATCTGGCTGACATTTCAGGAACAAGTTTTAACTAAAACTAAGATATGACTATAATAGTTTAATATTTCCCAAGATCTACATTTCTCCACAGCTAAAGAGAACTAGAAAGTTGAAAGTTGCAGTTACATGCAAATTTATCCCCCGGTAAATTGATCTAGAGTGCACAACACTGTTGTAAAGCGCTTTCTAGCTGTACTGTGTTAGCCTGCTGAAGCAGTTGTTTTTGTAAAGGCTCTTCTATAGTCACGGTCATCACAAGTATTGTTCTTGTATCCTAGCACGGTTCTCTTCCCACCACAATCTGGCATGCATTTCTCCAAACCTTTCTCGGCTGCGTAAAAGAATGAAGTTTGAATTCAAATGAATGTGATTATTCATGATAAAACCAAACTTGATGACTAAGCAATCCAGCTGTTAAGACTTGAGAGTAAGACTTTGAAGGAATAAGTCAAAAACTTACTTAAGATACAAAAAAACTTAAAAGCATAATAAAAATAGATCTTGGAATCAAATGACTAAATGTAAGCTAAATTACCAAAATTTGTTAAAAAAAGTTTGATAAACATGCACTAGTAGTATGATCAACAAATAAGAAATTTATTTTTGCTATGACAGGTGAGAATTTGTGATTAGATGAGCATGGTAAAAGAAAGGAGGACGAGGAAAGTTTAGATGATTAGCAAGGAAGGGTTAAAAAGTAATAATTACCTGAAGCGGACACGTCTGAGTTCTCTAGTTCCACCTGAGAGTGCTCTGATAGTGATGTATACACCTGGTTCATCCTGTTCAACCCATTCAGTTTCCATATCACTGGCATTACTGATTGAAAACTGGGGAGAGTGATCTTCTGCTTCTGCAGATGAACTGGTCCTTACAGAAGCATCAGCATCAAGGGATGATCTTTGGGCCTTTGGTGCAGCAGCAATGTTGGGTGTTGATGGCATTTGGTGGTGATCCAGTGAATCTGATGAGGAGTAGCCCATTCCCATTGGGTGCTGAAAATGACGGAGTGCGCGCTCTTTGCTCAGTGGAGGAGTAACAGGACTGTTCCTAGTGGATTCAATCTTTGAGCTCTGAAAAATAATAACAAAACAACTACCAGTATGGGTTGGAAGGAATTTGTGACTGATTGCTAAGGATACTATGTAAGCCCAATGGATACAAAAGTTTAATCTTAACAACAACAAATTATAGAAACCTGTATGCTCACCTCATCTTCAGATCTAGGTGGGGTTGGAAGAGGAACTGCTTGCTGATTGAACCTCTGAACATTGTACAACTCCATCACCTTGTCATAATTCTCTGCCCACCACCTCTGAGCTTGCCATTTATTAAACATTTCACGACTGATCAAATTAAATAATTAGTATAATCATTAAAGGCCTGAAAAAGGAAACAAATCACATATCACACCAGTATATTTCCGTTATTAAAAAATTTATATTTTTTAGCTGACTGCCACAAAAATATAACAGGGATTCAAATTGCTGCTTTCGGACTAGACGATTGATATTCAAGGTCAGACCAAAAAGCTTGCAGGTACACAAAACATTCACCAATATAAGATGAGAATGTGGATGTTTTACACAGAATTATAATTACAATACAAATTTGGGATTACTATTTAAAAATTGAGTCCAATAGGCCTAAAGCAATTGCTTCAGGTCACTATGAAAAAAAAAAAAAAAGTTACTTTTAGAAAGGGAAAAGTTTTGTTCCCTCGGCATCCAAATTGTTCTACTTTGAATTTCCACAGGTCTTAACTTATCCAATATTTATGATCTTCTTGATTGTTTCCAATTTAATTCTGACTTCTGAGACTAGATTAAAAGAAACCTAAAATTTCATGAAAGACGGATGACCCTGAAATTATGAGTCTATTGACCAAATCCCAAAGGAAACTTACCCCGACAAAAAAGAACTCAGTTAAACTAATGAAACTATTCAATATCAATAAAGTAGAATTTCATGGTCATATTCTTAAGTTGTTAAATGATTGACTAGACCCTTTAATCCCTTTATATTGAAGTTCTTTTTGTCACCGGGGAGGGGGGGGGGGGGGGGGGGGGGGGGGGGGGGCGGTGACAAATTTGCATGTATTTCATAAAATGAGTATTACTCTAGCAGTGGCACAAAACCAAGCCTGGCCTTTTTCTTTGCATAAATCCCTTTCTTTTCTTTTTATGGGCTGAGAGGAGGGAGGGAATGCATTTGAATGATCAGGATAAAAGATAAAAATCCTTTTTGCTTTTGTACCAACCTACTATACCACCAGCCAAGCATGACTTACTGACAATGGAACAAAGCTGAGGTCCTCCAAAGAGGCACAATAGAAACAAGATAGATCCTGCCAATCTAGAATCTGGACAGCCTTTGAAAAGCATGTGATCACTTCCAAACAAACATGTACTTAGTTTGCCAGATCAAAGAATAAGAGAGAGTTTAAATCACAACAAAGGACAAAGTCACATTGGTTAAAAAGCGATTGCCTCTACCACATGACAAAGGCATGTGCTTACACTCCCCCCAAATGTGCAATCTCCAAACACACACAAGAGGGGTAGTAGTAGTACTAGTACCTGAACCGAATCCGCTTGAGATCATTCCCTCCCTGAGGCAGTGAAACAAAAGTAATAAGCACACCAGGCTCCACTTGTGCAATCCACTCCTTAGGCTCATCCTCCTCCATGAACACCACTGACTCAGTCCGTCCACTCACTGATGCTGGTGTTCCTTCCCCGCTGGAAAGCCCTTTCACCCTACTACCTTCCATTTCCTTTCCCCACATCCTTGGGGTTGAATTGGAGCTCCCAGTTCTGCGGTATGCCCAGTTGAACCTTGCTGAATCTGACCCCATATCCGAGTCTGCATACTTCCTATTCCTGTTACCATTTGAAGATCCTGAACATGGTCTGCAGCTCTTGTATGCCCCAGAAGCCTTCACTGCCATGTCCTTGATCTGAAAAACAAAACCACTCCTTTGTCACCATAGTTCCCTCATATGTAAAGCAAATCGTGGAAACACATCAAAACTGAATCCTTTCAGTTCTCTGAATGTTTTAAGATTTGGTATTTGGTGATGAGACGACACAAATCAAGTGTATAAAGGAAATGGTCAATTTACCTGAGCAGTGAGAGCCTTAATGGCTTGCTTGGTGCTAGGTGTGTGCACAGCTTCTTCCTCTTCCTCTTGGCGCAGAGATCCATTATTGAGTTGCTTGGTACACGCAATGCAAGTCAACATTTTTTAGTGACAAAAGATAACCAAGTTGAAGTCGCTAGCAAGTACCAACCCAAGATATTAATCAGAAGAAAGGATGACACTTTGCAACAACCAAACAAATTGAAGATCTAGAGTCAACTTGATCCACTCCCAAAAACTCAAAAACCAAAAGCTTCATTGAATGTGCTCCTCTCTGAACAATCACAACCAAGTCAAACAGAGAAAGTGAGAGAAGGAATGCCAAAATCATAACATGAGCTAGAACTTAAAGGTTAGAAAGAGAGATGTAAAGGGACATGTTTCAAGGCGATTTATGAGATGAAAACTAATTTAAAACCATATATTTTATTTTTTTATATAAAAGTTGGAGTGAATTTGGTTCTCTATATGTCTGAGAGTGAGAGGAGAGACTAACATAAGACACAGACATGAAAGACAAAGAGTGCAAGTTAAAAGAATGAGCACCCACCACCACCCTTTTTCAGTCTCTCTGAAGGGCCATTGACATTGAGATTTGAGCTCTCCCTATGTATGCAGCTCTACAACGTGTGAGGTTTGGTTTGGCTTGGAGGCTTATGTGTCTAACTATGCATCATATAACGTGTGACATTGCACACTGCACATATATATAGAGAGAGGGGTCATAACTCATAAGTGGGTTGGCTTTTGTGTCCAAATCCAAAGGTGTGTGCATGCGCCACCCTATTCTCTCCGATGAGAGAAAAGAAAAGGTGAAAATGGGAGTGTTGCGGCGTCAAGTTTCCAGTTGTGTTGTGTGCTTTGTCTAGCGAGCCACTAAATGGGACATTGTACCAGATAGATGCAGTTTACCCACTTTAACTTGCTTCTCCCACCCCACGTAATAATAAAAATCACTAATGCTATTATTCTCTACAAAAGTTGCCTCGGTTTGTTTTTTTTTCTTTATTTTTGCTTTTCTACAAAATCTATATTATTTTTTCATAATGAGTTCAGTGGCATCATGTTTTGTAACAAGAAATAACAGTATCAAGCCTCATAATTATCTGCCATTATAATATGTAAAAGTAACTTCCATTATATAATAATTTAATTGTATAAATTAAAATTATTTTACTATATTATTTTAATAATAATAATAAAATAATATAATATTTAGTTTAATTTAACTTTAAATATGAATATAATATTATAATTATAAGAATAATATTTTAAAGATAATAAATTTGTTAGAATTTAAAATAGAATAAGATTTATTTAAATTTAATGAAAATAGCATACTTATGATAACAGAAATATAATTTAATTTAAATTTAAAAACAATAAGAATTACTGTAACCTACATAAATGTGATTTCATTTAAATTTAATGTTAAAGATCATAATATATGATAATTACAATTTAAATTTAAACAATTTCAAATCTTAAAAATCTGTCTCATTTTTATAAGTTACTTGTAAAAATCACTACATAATGAAAAGAGAACTAATATAAAAAAAAGAATTAATTGATAAATGAGAAAAAACAAAAAATTCCCTCTAAAATTATCATTTTTCCGAGAGTTTAAGTGTTAATTTAAGTGAAGGATGAGACGCAAAAATTTATTGTTTTAAAGATTTGAATTTAATGTGATATAAAGCTTTTACTAATGTAGTATGCTCAACTTTTATAATCTTCTTATAAGTTGGATGATAATTTTTTTATCATAAGAATAAAAGATAATGTAAAAAAGTTAAATGATTTACATGCTGAAATAATTGAAAATACCCTCCATAAAAAAAACGATATGAATATTTGTCAATTTATTTAGAATGGATTAATTGAGATCTCAAATTTTTTTTACACATAATCATTTAGTGACTTGTTGAGAGTTGGCTTTTGATTTTCATATTTTGTTATTACTCTTGATCACCATTTCAATCTTCAACTTCTAATTTGGAATAATTAAAGGAGTTGTGAAAATAATATATAATTTCAATCTCCTAATTTTAAGAATGAAAAATAATATATAATTTCATTTACAGGTCATTCTTATTTCCTATCCAATTTAAGCAAGAGGCATTGGAGTTGCTTACTTGAATATGAGATCACTTTGACTATACACTGAGTGGCATATGACAGACTGGAATAGGATGTTACTTAATTACTTTGAATATACACTGAGTGGCACATGACAGACTGGAATTAGCTTATTAACAAAGACAAGAACAACTTATAGTTAGTGCATTGATCATTTCCTTTTGCTTGAAATGATGAGATACTGTGAACCCAATTGCTATGAAGTAAAACCAACAATGTTGAGCAACAAGTACTTTCCACTTTGGAGCTTTCTGTTATAAAGGGAACATAATTGGCAGTAGAATACGCAACATTTCTCCTGTTCCTATTGTACATGACAGATAACGTTTCAGTAGTTCTCACAACACTCTAGGATCACAATGTCAAACATATCAATTCTGCCACCACTTTGTATACACATAAAATTCCTATAAATTAATTACTTTTAACCATTAGAACGTTAACTTTGTCGATGACAATATTTATTAATTTGGTTTAATTTAAAACTTTGCAATTTTAAAAATTTAGTAAGTATTCCAACCTTATGATAACAGTGTTTTATGTGTACATTTTTTTATTGGTTTTAATATATCATAAGTTAAAAAATTAATTTAATATATCATAAAAGTGTTTCAAAAATTTTAATTTTCACATAGATTAGAATAATTGGCGATAAAAAAAAAAAGAAGAAATGATGTCAAAATATAGTATATAAAAACTCATTTTTTTAAGATTATATGAATATGTGTGCGATGTTGCGAAAAAAAATTAAATGTAACCCTCCTCCAAGTAGTTTTTGGGATTTTTATTAGGAAAAGGATTAGCGTACTACAATTAAAAGTAGAATAGTTGTTAGACACATGTCTACGTGGCATATTTAATGTATTTTATTTGAAAAAAAAAATAAAAACAAAAGCAAAAATTAAAAGGTAAAAACCTAAAATAGCATTTTGTAATTAGCTTTTTTTTATAAACTTTTGTTTCTTCTTAACTCTTTTGTTGAAATTCGCCTTTTTTGTCTTTTCTATAGCAAAAGTTTGTTTCTTCTTCCTCCTAACACTCTTTTGCTTTTTCTTCCTCTTAATACCATGAAAGTTTGTCTCTTCATTTTAAATAGGGTATCGAAGTTCGTCTCTTCTGCCTCCTCTACCACCGTAAAAGTTTTCTTATTCTTCCTCCTAACACCGTTTTGCTTCTTCTTCTTCCTAACACGCAAAAGTTTACCTCTTAATCTTAAACAAGGTATTGAAGTCTGCCTCGTCCTTCCTCTTCGTGAGAGCATTTTGTAACCCTACTGAGAAGTTTGTCTTCGTACACCGCAACAAATAGTTCGTTCTCTTCACTCTTTCTCCTTCGTTTGTTTACTCTCACTTTCTCTCTCTATTGTTTGATTTCGCATTCTCATTAACCCTAATAATTGCAATACATTGTCAAATAAATCCTCATTTTCTTGTTTTGTCATAGATATTATTTCTGATGATTGGAACTCCTTGTCTATAGCTTAAGGACCAAACTCAATTCACCGAAACAAGCCTCTGGTGGCCCCCGCATATCAGTTAATGACCTTGTAATCAAGGTATTTAATTTTCTCTAACCAGATCTTTGTTCTTGTATTTTGTAGATTGTCCTCCTTATATCTTGTGTTTTGGTTGTTAATTTGTTGCTTGATAAGTAGTGAAGGAGTCGAAGGACACCATATCTAATAAATATAGTCATGTGGAATGCTTTGACTGTTAAGACCATGTTTAAATTAATGACTTCATTTATTTTTTGTTAGCTAAATGAACTGTCAAAGTGTGGTGTACTGGGAAAAATTTTCCTTTAATAAACATTTGTTCTCTCTATTTGACCATATTATAGATCATAAAGTCTTTTAATTAGAACAACTAATGAAATTTGAGAAGTTCATAAATTTTTTGCTAATAATGATTCATATAGCATTACATTAGTATGTGTGTCCATTATTAACAAAAAATTTCCATTTTTATTCCTTAATTTTGGCAAAGATTCTCCATAGAAAAATTAACTGGCTGATTATGCACACTTAAAAGGTTAATGATGTGTTACGTTTTATTAATAAAATCCAAGAGACCAATTTGATTACATAGTTACACTTTCATGCTTGTAAAAGGTTAACACCCCTGATTGGATGATTTATTCACATAAACATGCAATTATTAAGGTGTTTGTGTTGGATGTCAGATTCCAATTACAAGGTTAACTAATGCAGGGATACGTGGTTAACTAAACTCTTTAGTGCGTGAATTCAAGTTTTCTGAATGTCACACCTAAACCCTAATTTGAATAAGTCTTTCATGATTGAAAAAAATTAACACACCTAATTAAATGTTTACTGCCATAAACATGCATTTCCTTAATGTGTATCGTTAACCTTATTTTATACCACTATAAATAGAAGTAGTAGGAAGTCATTCTTTTCATTCAAGTTCAACAACAGTCACAGAAAACATAAAACTTGATAAACATCACGGATAATGATGATTATTGGTTATTTTCCCATAGGTCAAGGGTCATTGGAACAAGATGCACACCATGTAAAATGATAGAATATTTAGGTTGAGTATGATCATTGGAGCGAGAAACCTTCCACAACAACTTATGTCCACAAGATCAATTTTCAACTTCAAATATGAATGAGTATCACATAGAATGGGAATATCGTGTCAATGAATCTACTAGGTTTAGAGATCGTTTATGACAACTTAACCTCAAAAGACCAAAACAATGATCTCTTGAAGTGGCTCATGACAATGATGAGTCATTAGAGTTGGTTGTTAACATTATATGACATGAAAACAACTAGATGCAGATACAACTTAATAGGTATAAAGTTGTATATGACGCATGTAATGCACAATATGCTAGACCGCGAACAATTCCTTCAAATGAGCAATTGTTGAATTTAGAGAACCTCTCTTAATATTCCACAGATGGAGACTTATCTAATGAGGAAGAATGATTTTATTATTTGAATAAGCATGCATATTTGGAACAAATTTCATTGTATGCAATCATATAATATGACATATTTAATTGTTCGTGATATTTACGAGTTTGCAACATTCTAAGCACTCAACTATACCTAGTTCACTTTAGAAACATGGTGTTTTAAATTATTTAGGTGAACAAGGACAAATTTTAGAGTCACTGATAAGTGTTTAACCCTAAGCAAAATAAGTTATTAAGTCTGAATAACATTTGGTTAACTACAATTTTTGAAACTTTTCTCCACACGTGGCAAAATCACTTTTCACCCACCTTGTTTACCACTCAACTATACTTAGTTCACTTTAGAAACATGGTGTTTTAAATTATTTGGGTGAACAAGGAAAATTTTCTTCAAAATTTCAGAGTCACTGTTAAGTGGTTAACCATGAACAAATAAGTGGCTAAGTTAAATAACATTTGGTTAACTAAAATTTTCTTAAAATTTTCTCCACGCGAGACAAAATCACTTTCCACTCAATTTTATTAGCACTGAAATATAATAAATTTAATTGAGAACATGGTATTTTAAATTATTTGGGTCAACAAGGATACATTTGCAGAAATTTTCAAAGTCAGTAAAGTGGTTAACCATGAAGAAATAAGTGGCTAAGTTTGAGTAACATTTGGTTAAATACAATTTTTTGAAATTGTTTCTTCCGTTGCATACAATTGAAAACATTTATTACCAAAACTTATTCTTCATTTACTACACCATTGTTCACCTAAAACCAAAACATATTCTTGCAATCATAGTTCAGTGGAAAGTCGTTTTGCCTTGTTTGGAAAAAAAATTCACAAAATTCAATTTAACAAGACATAACACACAATTAACTGTTTAATTGTTGAAGGTTAACCAATTAACACTGACTCAAAAAAATTGTGACGAAAGCATCCTCTTCACCCTAATATTAACCACTTAACCTAAATTCTCACAAAAAGCAATGTTAGGAACACATGATATTTACATGAACACAATTGAACATGCAACATCCTAAACCACACAAACACAACGGCAAAAAATTTAAATACTTCACTTTTGTTGAATAAACTAATTTATATAGAGGAATATATTGTTAATATTTATCATCCATAAAATAGTGATTAAAAAGATGATAATTCAATACCAAGTGTTTGCGCACGTTATGGAATTGAGTATACAATAAGCTCCTAGTATGATTATGATTGTTTTCACTCCATGGGGTAAGTAATATCCCTAAAGAGAAACACTTAATAAAAAGTAGAATACAACCTATAACAAAATGAAGTTCTACAACAGATTGAAGGACACAACTTTTTGAAAATAATTATTTACAAGTTTTTATGCCCATTGCATCTCCATCTACATTTTTGTCGCAAAGGACGTTGGTTTCTGAATTGCTCATAGACAAAGCTTGCAAAAAATTGAAAGCAACAAATATGGCGGCTCACTATTACTAATTATTTATATGGTATTTGACCAAAAAATTGATATCATTCAAAAGAAGCACATTTGATCACTAGAAAAATAAACATCTCTACAAATCAATATATTTATATACATATAAAATAAAAATGCTACAAACGTCTTTCTCTGCAAAAAGTTGAAACATTGAAATGAAATCATCATAAAGGATAACAACAACATAGATTTGGTTTATGAACTCTTAAAAATGAAATGTGAGGTTTTAGTCATATATGAATCACCAAAGGTAGAAAAATATAATTTTCAGTACATTAATAATTGAAATATTAATGTACTGAATTTTGCATGATAGTTTAATACCTAATCCTTTATACATACATTTTTATAATTTTACTTTAAAAATTTAATATCTTTGGAGCTAGCACTACAATTATGTGTGTTGCTTTGTTGACTTTTTAAACTTGAAATTACATTTAAATAACAATGGCAACATTGCATTAGTTCTTCTTGTGGGATTGTGTGTGAGTGTGGGATTAAAAGGTAACTAACTATTATAACTTGAAAGCAACAAACACGATGACTCACTACTACTAATTATTTATGTCATTAGCCTTTCATTTCTATAGAGGAATAAATGATGTACCTAAGTATTTCAACTTGAAAATAACAAACATGATGACTCACTATTACTAATTATTTGTCATTAGCTTTTTCATTTTTATAGAGAAATAGAGGAGGTAACTAATTATTCTAACTTGTCAGTAAAAAAAGGGGTCAATAGAAAATATTACAGAGAATACAATTAATAAATTGAAACAATACAATTGATGTGTTAAAAACCTTTCCCTGCTTAACTATTAACCACAACATATCATATACGTAAAAACTAAAAAGGAAATACACCAATAGTTTAACATTTAACAACAACAACCAATTATCTAAATTTAACCAATTATATTGAAAACACCAATACTTACATCTAAATTTTGTCCTTCACAAAATTGACTATGGTATATGTCTCTCCTATGAAGACTTCTACTATTTCCAATTAAAAGAGAAAGGGGCAAAAAATGAGTATAAATAACTGGTAAGCCAAGTCTCCAATTACTGTCAAAAGTGCAGATTCTAAATCTTTCTCCAGAATAGGAAATTTCTTGAGAAGAGCAACTACCTGTAGTAAAACTCTAAACCCAAATTAATATTTCAACCATTACCAAATTTCAATTCTCAAACTCAATGCAACATAGTCAATTAGTCGCAATTAATCATAACAAATAATTATAAATAAAAAATATCAAATAAAACTTAAACCCCAAAAATCAATAACATGAGATATGAACATTAGCCATTATGTTGTTAATCACTGAGTTAACTCCATTTTCTTTCCCTTGTGTCTTGTATCCAGGAGGAAAGTCATGTTTCCTATAACATACATCAACTGTATGGCCATTTCTGAGAGCGATTGAATATTGCTATATTGATCGTTCAATCTGCAAAGGAACTGCATGACCTGGTCTTCAAGTTTCCACTGAGCAATGCTACTCAGAATGTCACAAGAGCATTTCATCAAGCATTTACAATTCAATTTAGGTCTGTAATTGTCGAGTTCATCCCATACGATGCGAAGCTTGGAGAAGAATTCAATGACAGAGAGATCACCTTGCTTAATCAATGACATTTCTCGCTTTAACTCAGAAACGCAAAGAAGATCGCCTTAAGCGTATCACGACTTCAAATTGCACCATATGTCTTTAGCCTTGTGCATCCAAACAATACTCTAACGAATCGGAAGAGAAACGAAGTTCACGATCCAGGAAGCAACCATGTTATTACACGTTCTCCATGCTGCATAATACCGATCATCGGTCAGTTAAGGAGCACTTCCATAAATGAATTAGAGTTTGTTCTTCGTGCTAAGAGATATCTCCATTGACTTACTCTGTGTGTGATAATTATTTAGCTCGAGAACGAGAAAAACAAACAGAGTTATTGGATTCTCACTAGGATAGAGGTACAAGTAGTTTTTAACATTGGACAAATGTTCCACACTTTCGCTCATGATTAAAGACGAAGAAGACATAAGAGAAAAGACAAAAGTAAAGGGGCGCAACAAAGCTCATTGAAGAGCTTTAATATCATCATAAACATCAACCAATAGAGAAGAGAAAATAGTTGCAGGAAGAAATGCAAAGAAAGAAAAGATACAAGCATGAGAATAATCAGTTAGGACATTCTGATCTCATCTTATTGAAGAAGAGTGCAATATATACAAAGGAAAAGCAATGAAAAGAGAAGCGAGAAAACCCTTACAGCCAAAACAGAATTCAGAATACGATAACAGAAAACAAATCATCATAAAAATATCAATAAGAGAAAGAATTAAGTGACATGGGACTTGTACGTGTTGCGCGTGTCACTAATAGGCTAATTGTTGCTGGGATCAACATCAATATCATTTTTTCTTTATTCACTCAAATCACAATAACTGCTGCTGTGTCTGCCACATTTTTGTCATCTTCAAATTCAAACGTACCACAACCTTCATTTTCCCTTATTTCGTTTCATGTTACAGCTTTGACTCAATTCTGGTTCGCACAAATTTGGTAACCCTCTTAGGCCATTCAATGCCCATGTATGTAATGATTAAGGAATACAAAACTGTAAGAATGTCTTATATCAATAATAAAAGCCAGCTATGTAGGAATTTTCATGCAATCAATTTTTTACATGAACTAAAAGTATATCTAATCATTTTTATACTGTTTTAATTATTCTTCTATTATGCATTTGATATTTAATATAACTTCCGCACATAAAAAGCAACCTGGACTATTTTTAACAGAGAAAGAATTGAAAAGAAATTGATACCTTTTTGCTTTAAACTTTTTTATTAAAAAAATCAACAACAATGCTTCAAGTTACTACTAGTCCTTGATCTCCATTACTGAAATTATATTTGGGCCTTTGTTGGTGGGTCAAAATCACATTTCGGCCATCAATAAATCATAACATGATACCAAATGTAATTCCTTCTTGCAAACACGACATAATGTACATGCATTTATTTTACCAAAAAGACACTTATGGCGGTGGCAGATAAGAACCCTGGGACAACGGAGTAAAGGATTAATAAAAGTAAAAAAAAACAAAAAAACACATGAAAGAAACATGACAAATTTAGAAAGAAAATAAATTAGATTTTAAGTTAAATATTTAAATAATAATTATAAATATATAAATTAATTGATAAGTTAAAAATAATTAGTTCAATTATATCAAATTTAGAAGAAAAATATAAACTAATTAAGAATAAAGGATTTAAATATATAAACTTAAAGGTGCAAAATTTTTTATAAAAAAATTAATATATGATTTTACGTACAATTTTTGTCGTTTTTCAACTAAAATTAAATTTTTATTTTGTAAAATATTTTAATATAAATTTTTATTATATAAATTATTAAATAAACTTTTAATTTTAATCAGAAATAATATAAACTATGTCTAAAGTACTGTATTTAAGTTTTTCATTTAACATATGATTAACGGGTGAGAAAAATATTTATGCTTACACACACTTATAACTTAAAATTAATTCAAATTAACTATAAAATAAAAAAAATCAATTTTAATTTATACTTCCAAACATAAAAATAGTATACAAATATATTTTTATCACAAACATATCTTTTAAAAATTTATTTTTATTTTAACAAATATGGTATACAAATATATTTTTATTTTAATACATATATGTGTGCGAGTACTAGACAAATTTTAATTTGAGAAAGTGAGTAATGAAAGATTATAATTTGTATTTACATTGTTCGTTATCCCTAATAGATATAGTAATCAACATTTATTAACACTAATTAACATAAAGCGGTAGTATTGTGTCTTTTGATTCTAGATATAAAATGGAACATGTGTTGAGAGAAGGATATTATGTATACACATTTACAGTCCTTAATGGAAATTAGTCACTGCTTTAGATGTAGATACTTCATGACATTTATGAAAGAATTAGTTGATAATCATGATTAACCCTTACGATCAACAAGAAAGTGATAAAGTGAGAAAAGTGACGTACTTTAGTTGTACAAGGCCTAACACCATGTTTCTTAGTTGGAAAAAGTGAGGAGTGATTGGAATGAACTCTGTTTGCATCCAATACCATAGACAGCGAAAGGTAAATCTAACTATAATTGTAGTTTCTTTTAAGATCTAAAAAGAACCATTAGGGGCTACTATAATTCTATGTCAAATTTTGCCTCTGTGGCCTCTACCTAACATTAAAGAGCCACCATGCACTCATTAATTCTTTAAACCGAACAAATGCCAACTTAATTGCTATGCATTAAAATATGTTTGGCTTCAGCTTATAGCAAAAAATTATTTGGTTTAATTAAGTTTCTCTTCATCAGTTGATGTAAAGAAGGGAGGAATAAAGTGAAATACACGGCCTTTTTCTTGTATAGTCGAAGACTCCTTTTGTTTCTTTCCATAAGCAACATCACACGGTAAGATAGCAACTCTAGATTCCATGTTTGTTAAGCAAGAATTCTTACCCATTAAGGAATTCTAATACATGGAATTTTTATTTTGTTCTTATCTTAAAGTATTTTCGACTCTTGACGATTTAATCTCACTAGTGCAACATATACATTTTGGTAAGTCATAAATGATAAAACCCAAAAAACTTTAATCGCTTATTTATATCTTAAATAGTTTTACTCGGTTAGTCACAGGTATTTGAATACGTACTTACGTATATTTCCATGAAGCGAACTAATCACTGGTCAAAAAATATTTTAATATAACTTAAGAACAATGAAACCCAGACTGATTTTAAATGTTGTATGAATCCATACTGCACAGGATAGAACTCAATCAAGATTGAAGACTTCGGTCTCGACACTAAACCCGGACCTCAGTCACAGTCAAAGATCTCGGCTCAGGTCGAAGACCTCGGCCTTGGAACCAAAGACTACGGCCAACGATCAAGTCGGGTTTAGTCAGTACAAAACTCAATTACTAGTCGTTAACTTGATTAAGGTCACATTACTTAATTTCTGGGTACCTAAACAAGGTCCAATAGAAAGAGGCTCAGTCCATCCCTATAAATAGGTGAACAGTACCCAAGGTAAAACAGAGAGTTAAATATATATTCACTGTCTGGCACTTAAACTGAATACTCCTCTAACTTGAGCGTCAGAGTGTCTTTTGCAGGTACCCACCTGTTCGGTCACCGTAAAAGAAACTTAAATTCAAGGAACGACAAAGAAGATATCTGAAGAGTTCTACCCGAGAGTATCTGAAGAGTTCCAATCAGGAACATTTTGGCGCCCACCGTGGGGCCCAAAATAAAACATTAGACCCCACCAATAGTTACTGACTGACCATGGCAAGGACAAGAAGCAATGGAGCAGGGCCCAGGAATCAAGCTAACGAGGGAGCAGGAACTAGAACCACAGCAGGTAATCCCGAGGTGGTGAACGAGTCCAGTTTGGCAGAAGTCATCAGGCAGCTGAGAGAAGAAGTAGCGGAGCTACGTCGAGAAACAGCCGAGCTCAGAGAAAGATGACAGTTCGGACCAGTTAAGAGATGAATCACATGGGAGAAAATCGGCAGCGCCCATGAGAAGTCGACACCCTCACGGCTTGTCAGCGACCCCTGCCGAGTCCCAACCTCACCATGGGCGTAGGCCGATGGATGGTGCCCTGCCGAGGTCTTCGAGCCACATACCCCAGCAAGCAAAGCAAACATCTTCCATAGTCAGGCCTCACCACCCGTTCACACCTGAGATAATGAAAACTCCCCTGCCTGAAAGCTGGAAGCATGTTTCCCTTGAAAAATATGATGGGACCACGGACCCCGACAGCCACTTGGCGGCTTTCATGACCCAGGTGGGAATGTACACAAAGGATCAAACCGTCTTGTGCAAGATATTTCCAATGTCCCTCCAAGGACCAGCTCTGAATTGGTTTATTCAGCTTCCCTCGAGCTTGGTCGAGAGCTTTCAGACTCTAGCCGCCAAATTTGGAAATCAATTTGCCATATCTCGACCTCATTGGTTCCCTTCTCAAGCACTGACAACTGTCAGACAGGAGAGGGGAGAGCCACTCAGGTCGTTCATAGACCATTTTGGAAACACTGTCTTAAGCATTAAAAACTTACAACCAAAAGTCACCCTTCACACGTTCCTAATTAACCTGCAGCCAGGAGACTTCACCAAAAACATGATTCACATTCCTCTGAGGAGTATAGAGGAAATGAGGAGTTGAGTTGTATCCTTCATTGAGATTGAAGAACTACAAGCATTCCAAAAAAAGGAACATGAGCTTGCTCCCAGTGCACGGCTCAAGGAGGGGGATTGAGGAGACAAAGGCAAGAGAAAAGAACAATTTGGTGAGAAGCTGCCCAAGGGACCAAGACACCACCAATACACCCCCCTCAACACCTCGAGATCGAAAGTGCTGGAACAGGCGTTGTTGGTGGACCTTTTAGTCATGCCTAGAAAGGCCAACACTCCTCCGGGTGCTGAGCTTCTAAACATTGTCGATACCACCAAAACAAAGAACATTCCACCAAAGACTGTTCGACGTTAAGAGAAAAAATTGAAGACCTCATCCAGCAGGGCCACTTGAAAAACTATGTTTACCAGCCAAGCCACCGCCCCATTGTCCCTACCGCCAGAACCTACCAGAGGAGACAAGACCAGTAACGTCAAGAGGATCCACGCGAATACCATCGCCACAGGGGGTACGAAAGTAGAATCAAAGACCGAAGTGGATCTTGGGAAAGAAGGGTGGCATACCAACCAGGCCCCCGAAGAAAATGATCAATACCATTGCTGGAGGGTTCGCCGCGGGAGGGGCCACCTCATCTTTGAGGAAAAAGCACATGCGAACCTTGCGATCTGTTAACTCTGTAGCCTCTCACCTCAGACCCAGAATGCCGCCAATCACTTTTACTAATGAGGATTTTCTGTCTGTAGACCTGCACAAGATGACCCTATGGTCATTGGTATCGAAATATCCAATTGTATCGTCAAGAAAACATTGATAGACCAAGAGAGCTCAACCAATGTGATTTATTCGAAGACATTCTAAGAGTTCGGCCTATCGCCTGAACAGTTGATGCCCTTTGACGAACTGCTTATTGATTTCACTGGAGAAACGGTGACGACCAAAGGATGTGTTAATCTATATACCCGTTTCGGGGCCAAAAATAGGAAGAGTCGCACCATAAAAATCAGGTACATTGTCGTCAAAGTAAACACTTCCTACAATGTACTCTTCGGTAGACCCCTTCTTAACAAGTTGGGAGTCGTGGTGTCCACGCCTCACCTACCATGAAATTCCCTTCTGAAGGAGGAAAAATCATCACAGTCCATGATGACCAAAGGACGGCCAGAGCGTGTTACTTGGTCAGCCTCAAGATTCAACCCTGGGAAGAAACACAACAGAGGTGCGCCGTCAACATGCTGGCACATCACCACACTACGAGTCTAGACTTAGACCCCAGGTCTGACGAGACAAAGAAGGTTGAACCTATAGGGGAAATTAAACCCATCCAAATTGGAAAATCAAACACCCAAGTCACCTATCTCGGCTCATCCCTCCCCGAAAAAGACCGAAGGGAGATCACGATAGTAATACAGGAGAACGCTGACTTATTCGGCTGGACGCCCGCTGATATGCCCGGAATCAACCCCTACTTCTTATCCTATAAATTGGCAGTGTGCCCTCTAGCCAAGCCAGTGGCCCAAAGGAGATGGAAGATGGGGGACGAAAGATCGAAAGCTGTGAAGGAAGAGGTCAACAAGCTCAGGGCAACCGAATTCACAAGGGAGGTTAAGTACACCACATGACTGGCAAATGTGGTCATGGTGAAGAAGCATAATGGGAAATGGAGGATGTGCACTAACTACACGAATCTGAATAAAGCATGTCCTAAGGATATGTACCCTTTGCCTAACATTGACAAATTAGTAGATGGGGCTTCGGGACATGAAGCCCTTAGCTTCCTAGACGCTTTCTCTGGGTATAATCAAATTCGAATGCACCCTATAGACGAGGAGAAGACAACATTCATCACGGAGGAGGCTACGTACTGTTATAGGTCATGCCTGTCAGCCTAAAAAATGCTAGGGCCACTTATCAGAGGCTTATGGACAAAGTTTTTCACCGACGGATAGGAAGGAACATAGAAGTGTATGTTGATGATATGGTAGTTAAGTCCAAAAAGGTTGCAGGGCATGTGCAAGACTTGGAAGAAGTCTTCCAAACCCTAAGGAGGCACTCAATGAGGTTAAATCCCGAAAAATGTGCCTTCGGGGTGCAAGGAAGTAAATTTCTTAGATTCATGATCACGAGACGAGGGATAGAGGCCAATCCGAACAAATGCTCAACTGTGCTCGAGATGAGGAGCCCAGCCAACCAAAAAGAAGTACAGTGTCTAATGGGCAGGTTGACAGCCTTATCTCGTTTCTTACCTTGCATGGCCGAGAGATTAAGCCCATTATAATGTTACTTTGGAAGGTGCAGCCATTCGAATGGACTGAAGCATGTGAGGAAGCATTTTCTACCCTCAAAAGAACCTTAGCTTCCCCCCCGGTATTGGTCAAGCCAACTTAGGCAACATTGATAGTGTATCTCTCTGTCTCCTCCCCAGCTATAAGCGTCATTATAGTTCAGGAAGCTGAAAGGGTTCAATACCCTGTGTACTTTACCAGCCCCATACTACGGGATGCCGCAATCAGATACCAGGACATGGAGAAGACGAACTTGGCCCTGTTAAGCACAACAAGACGCTTAAGACCATACTTTCAAAGCCACTAAATCGTTGTTCGAACCGACTGTCCCATCGTGAAGGTCTTGAGAAAGCCAGAACTAGCAGGAAGGAGGGTAGTGTAGTCCACAGAACTGTTCAAATTTGACATCCTATACGAACCCAGAGGCCCCATAAAGTCCTAATTCTTAGCTAATTTTGTTAACGAACTTCATCCCCTGGTCGAGCCAGAGGATAACCTACCGACCTTATGGACCATACGTGTAGATGGGTCAACGGGAAGCAGTGGAAGTGGGGTAGGGGTAATCGTAGAGGATCGAATGGGCTTATTATCGAACAATCACTACGCTTCGGCTTCAGTGTAAGTTGGGAGCAAAGACAATAAGGTGTTTAACAGATTCCAAGATAGTGGCCGCGTAGGTCAATGATGCTTTTCAGGTCAATGAGCCCAGATTGCTGCAATACTACCATGCCTGCAAGCAAATGCTATCCAAATTTGATAAAGCCGAGGTGGCTCACATATCATGAGAACAAAATGAAAGGGCGAATCAGCTTGTCAGATTGGCCAGTACCAAGAAACTAGGACAGTTGAAAACAATCATTTAGTAAGAGCTTCCATCGCCGAGCATCGGAGTGCATGTTGTCTCAGTTGTTAAGGACTAGCGACAAGAAATTACAAGCTACATAACGCAAGGAAAGATACTTGCAGACCCCGCCGAAGCCAGGGCCATTAGGATGAAAGCAGCCTGATTTACCATGATAGCTGACGACCTATACAAAAGGGGATTCTCGACTCCTTTGCTAAAGTGCATCGCCACTGATGAGGTTGACTATGTTCTTAGAGAGATACATCTCGGCATTTGCGGTATGCACACCAGGGGAAGAACTTTAGCTGCCAAGGTACTAAGGGCCGGATACTATTGGCCCACTCTCCAGCAAGATTGTTCAGCTTTTGTCAAAAAATGTGTACAGTGCCAGAGGCATGACAACCTTATCCATCAACTAGCAGACGACCTCATACTAATAACGGCCCCATGGCCATTCTGCATGTGGGGCATGGACATTCTTGGACCTTTCCCTATGGCGAAAGGACAGGTGAAATTCTTACTAGTGGTCGTTGACTACTTCACAAAGTAGATCGAGGTCGAGCCTTTGGCCACTATCTCAGCTCACAATTTTCAGAATTTTTTATAAAAGAACATAATCACCAGATTCGGGATCCCCTAGGTCGTCGTCTCCGACAACGGGCTGCAGTTCACGGATAAAAAACTGAACTCCTTTCTAGAGGGCCTGCACATCAAACACAGGGTGACCTCGGTGGAGTATCCACAGTCGAATGGACAGGTCGAGGCTACCAACAAGTTAATCATGGGAGAGTTGAAGAAAAGGATGATGGGGGTAAAGGGAGAATGGGTCGAAATGATACCCTAAATCCTATGGCGTATCAGTGTACTCCCTAATCCTCTACAAAAGAAACTCCCTTCAGGCTGGTGTATGGAACGAATGTCATGATCCCCGTCAAGATAGGAGAGCAATCATTTCTAAGGACACACCTTGATGAACAAGGCAACCAAGAAGCCTTATTAGCCGCGTTGGATTGCGTTGACAAGGAACAGGACAGAGCAACCGTAGCTGTGGAAGCATGTAAGCAAAGGATGGCCCGAAGATTCAACAGCAAGGTAAGGGTACGAGAGTTCACGCAAGGTGACTTAGTGTGGAAGGCGATGGGGGATGCCCGGAGAGGCCAAAGAGAAGGAAAACTCGCTCCCAATTGGTACGGACCATTTCGGATCCACCAAAGCCTTGGCAATGGTGCTTACAAGCTAGAAGAATTATCTGAGAAGCTCATTCTGAGGACCTGAAACTCCACTCATCTAAAGAATTACTACAACTAGCATAATGTTCTGTAAGCACCCTTTTCCTCACCTGGTTCTTTATCCTTAAGGAGGGTTTTGGCTAGGGAGGTTTTTAACGAGGCTTGACTTCAATCAACAACATGATCATTCATTCCACTACTCTCATTATGTTTTTTGCCTAAGAACAACCTGATACAATTTTAAAGTGCCCTACCAACTCGACACAAAGTTCGGTCCAGGTAGTGCTTATGATTTAAAGTGCCCTACCAACTCGACACAGAGTTCGTTCCAGGCAGCGCTTACGATTTAAAGTTCCCTACCAACTCGACACAAAGTTCAGTCCAAGCAGCGCTTACGATTTAAAGTGCCCTACCAACTCGACACAGAGTTCAGTCTAGGCAGCACTTACGATTTAAAGTGCCCTACCAATTCGACATAGAGTTCGGTCCAAGTAGCGTTTACGATTTAAAGTGCCCTACCAACTCGACACAGAGTTCGGTCCAGGCAATGCTTACAATTTAAAATGCCCTACTGACTCGACATAGAGTTCGGTCTAGGCTGCACTCGCAGCCTAAAACGTTGCACCAATTCGGCATGAGGAGTGGTCAAGAAAAACAAAGACTAAAACGTTCTATCAACTATATGCAGACTACGGTAATTCTCCAAACATGCAACAAGATTAACTAGAAAACTTTGAAATGTTGACGTATACAAGAAGATAGCAAGGAAAAGGGAAAATTTTCATTAACTTAAAAAGTCTATTACAAAAGGGCTTGTAAGGGTAATACAAAAAGATCTCATTAAAAGAAAAAACAAAATCGGCAGACCTGTACCACAAAAAGACAGAAGGCCCACATCTCGGCCTATACAAAAAAATGCACAAGTCCCCCATACGAACCCCCCAGCCTAGGACTCAGCATTTCCCCCATCCACTTCCTCGGCATCCTTGGCGCCCTCGTCTTCTATATCAACCTGTTTAGTACAATCGGGTGCAACCGTCATGCAGGGGACATGGGTGTCTGGGGCAAACTTTCTGGCACCTCATCAAAGTGCTTGAACTCCCCATCGAAGAAGTCTTAGCCAGAGTCGAACTTGAAATTCTGAGGAAAGGAGCCAAATTGATAAGCCTGACGAACGGCATGGCGAAACCTGGCCTCGTGCTCCGCACAAATGTCCTTCATCGCCTATTTCTTATACTTAGAGAACCCAGTTTTGGCCGCCTTAAGATCACGGTTCAGCGACTCGCAAACCTTCTCATTTTCTTCACGAACGGCGTTGGCTTCCCTATACATGTCCAACGCCTCCTCGACCCTCGCGTCCTTTTCCTTCAAGGTTGCCTCATGCTCCTTAACCGAGACCATAGACTTGTTTTTCTCTTTCAGTTCAGTGACCTCGGCATTCAGAGAGTCTACGACCTTAGTGTTCGCTTCCAATGATTCCTCTGAACGCTGCAGCTGTTGCCGAAGCTTTGTGGTCTCGGTGGCAAAGAGATGGCGACCCAAGGCTTGCATTCGGACTGAGAGCTCGCAGTAATGAACTCAGTGAAGGGTGGGATTTGTGGTGGTCAAGTAATCTTGGCTCGCCTCAGACAAGCTCTTCCCAACCTGGCACATGACGGCAAAAGGATCAAAGTCTTCATGGAAGAACGATGAGAAGACCATGATGGCACGGACGACGAAGCTAGGGAAGGGATCTTCGGTCCTTGCTTTCTTGGATTTGTTGGAGGAGGACTTCGTCCCCTCCCTGCTTTTTCTCTCCCCCTTCTCCCTCTCCTCTTCGATGTCCTTGCCTTTCGGCTTAGACTTTCCCCTTAATCCTTCGGGGGCGGGAGGAAGAATGTTGGTAGAAGGGTCTTTCGGCTCTGGGTCGAGCTCGAATATCTCTTGGGGGACCTCTTCTTCTTTGTCCGAAAGAAGATCAGCCAAAACAACCGACTTTTTCGAAAATCCATCACGTTTCCACCGCCGTCCATAATTATACATGCATAAAACAGCACATCCATTAAACTGAAATAAACACAATAAGTAAGCAGACAACAAATTAACTTCGACTACTCACTCTCTAAGTCCTCGAGGGGTGTAGGAGACTGGAATAACTTTATCAATTTTCTGACGAGGACGTGCCGAGGAAGTGAATCCAGAAAGGCCGCTGCTGTCACTTCCTCGGCCGTGAGCAACTCCGCAGGATAGGAATCATACCTCCTCGACGCTCGCTGCCAGTAGAAAGGAAACAACCACCTCCCGTCTTGGTCACAAAAATGCTTCAAACCAATCTCGGGGTCAACCAAGAGTTTAAAAAAACCGGTTTTGAAATTTTTGTAAGAGGTGATATATAGTTGGAGAAGAGGATTTTTAGGGTTTTGGTATAAGGACACCCACTTACACTTCTCATGTGGACAAGTAGTGAAGTGACGCAAGAACAAACCGGGACTGACCTTGACATGTGTAAATAAACACAAGGCCTTGAACGCCTGGAGGTAGGCCCAGGAATTTAGATGCAGTTGTGTGGGAGCGGTATTGAAGAATACGGAGAACCCCCATAGTAAAGTCATCAAATGGAATTTGGACGCCGAGGTCTTGAAACATGCAATCATGGACATAGAAGAAATCGAACTATCGTCGACATTCTTATGGAAATATACAAAATCAGGCGTGTAAAAACTGCCATTTCGGCAGTGACGAATGAAGAAAGGGAAATCTAAAGCGTTTTCGAAAGGGCATAACTCCACGGTCCTTATGAAGGCTACTAAAACTTCCTTCTTATTATAACAGGAGTAATAAGCAGCAACTTCATTGTCGACCCAGTCGTACTCAGGGTCTATTACAGGGGGAAACTCCCTTTTAGGATTTCCCATGGCCTTGCGAGTAGGGACCTCCTCCTTTGGTGACCCTTTAGGAAAATTAATCCCAACCTCGACTTTAGTGGAGGCAGTAGGAACGGCAAGGGGACGGGTAGCAGAACAAATATTGCTACCCTCCCGGGAAGGGGTGACTTCGGTTGAGTCCAAGGCTTCACCCCAGGAAGAGGAAGAAGAAGAGGGAGTAGAACTAGTAAAGGAAGACGAAGACATTTTTTTCGGAACAGCGTACCTTGTCGGATTTCTTGGGCAAGATGAATTAACAAGTCGGGATTCGGAGATCTCAGCTCAGAGGATAAAAAATCTGGTGAAGACTGGACGAGGAACGCCCTCTATATATAATACCAAAAACCTAGGCGGGACGATGGATTGTGACCGTTCAGACCTCTCCATATCAACGGCTCTAATTTCGCGACCCTTCAAATTGTAACCTCCGCGATGACATCAACGTCCAGAATACGAAGCCTCTAATAATCAAGCAGAAATATTCGAAGAGTTCTACCCAAGAATATCCAAAGAGTTTCAATCAAGAGAACACATAACTAACAAAAAACCAAAGACAAAGTTCCTTGCTGAAGCTGAAGCAGAACATCCCGCGAGTCTGTGTCTCTAAAGGGTCAAGAACAAGTGATTATCATGCGCGTTCAATGGCTTAATTGCTGAGCTTTTTCTAAACCCACCCTCCTATTCCATATCAGCAATTCATATAATATATATCACCCACTATATATATATATATATATATATATATATATATATTAAACCTTTTATCTTCCCATCATTTTTATAAATAAAAATATTTGTAGGAATTCAATAATCTACTACCTGATCCATTTATAAACTTTGGTTAAATATATTTATTTCAAAACTTTTATTGTTTTAGAACATGTATATTTTTTATTCATAGTAATTGTAACATGGGTTTATAATAACTTATCTTTTATATATATACTATTACTAATAACGTATCGATTTTTACAAATATGCTTGTAATAGAAAGCATTATTGCTATTTTTGGTGAAAATAAGTATTGAAAATTGAATACAAAACTAAAGAAACAACCTAAGTCACACAACAATATTTTAGATTTGTTTAACAATATGAGTAGTAAATGAACAAAATTAAATTTTATCAATATATTATTTTTTTAAATTACTATATCACATCTATGTGGAGAGTGACAAATCATTGTAGACAAATTTCTTATACATTTTTCTCTCAAAGAGTATCTCTTATGCTTTTTTAGATTGTGACATATTTTTCTAAATTATTGTGGGAGGATCTCTAATGTATTTTCTTTTATAGCACTCCTTCCACACTTATGTAGATATGTTACACTGTTTTTGGATGAATTATGATTTAATTTCTCTTTCAATACACCTCTCATACCTCTTTAGACTATTTACACTAATGTGGGCAAACTCCTATCTTAAATAAGAGAAGAAGAAATTGTGATAACAAATAAAACAACATAGAAAGAAAGAAAAATAAAGAGCTGGAATGAAATGTGTGAAAAATAAAAAGATGACTTTATGATTTTGATGATGATTGCATGGAACAATATTTTATATCGTGTAATTAGTTAATAACAAAAAATTTTACTTTTTCTTGTTTTGAGAAACAAATCTTTTTATTAGATTCTTTCCCATGCGAATCAAATGGAGCTTTAGTATTAATGTCCCTAGGAAAAAATACATTATTCTACCAAAAAAGAAGTGATATGTATTAAAGTAATTTGTGATCTACCCGTACGTTAATACACTTTAACAAATTAAATATTCCATGATACATTGATAGTAGTATTTGTTGAGAATGGTTGAAAGAGTAGAGATATAAGGGTTAAAGGCGAGTAGTGACGGTGGATTGTGCGTATGATGAAGAGTGAGACCCACCCAGTTCCGTAGAGGGGACATTATCATATGAATGACATTAATATATGGGAGTTAATGTTGTTGCCATGATATCAGTGGACCATGACTCACATGCTTGCAAAGGCAAAAGATACCACGTCATTGCCTTCAGTACTATGTTTCAAGAATTTAGAGCATGTACACTTGTGTAAGTGTTCCACCTGATGCCAAAACAATCATGCCACTTTCCGCATCTACCTATTTTAATTGCTTTAAGAATCCAAATCAATGACAATAACACTACATGCATGCGAGTATAATTTTTTTCTAAACTATACTATTATAATCTCTTTTTTAGTTAAATGTGATGAAAATGATAGTGAAATGATAAATTTAGTAATGGTAATGATGAATGAAGACAAATGATAAAATAAAATAAAAAGGAGACATAAATTGCATGGTGTCAACTGAAAGAAAAGTATATGACAAATAAATTTAAGCTAATAAGTGACATTAGACAAATAAATGAGATGAATTTATCTTATTGTATTGACTTGCAAACTAATAAATTAAAATATTTTTTTATCTTATATATTTTCTTATTTACACCAATGAAGAAACTAACTTTTTTTCTTCACAACCAAAATGGAAAAGCTATATATATTAAAAGCCCTGGCCACACAAGGTGTGTAACACTTGGCACAAAAACAGCAAGTCAATTTATACTACAAAGAAGTAGCATCAGCAGCTGAAACTATAAAGAAAACAAAATCAAACAAGATCATGCATGATGGAAAAACACAAGACAAAGGCTAAACAATAAGTTATCTAAAGCATAGTAAAAGGTTCTTCGGCCATTTATACATGGAGAAGGCAATTTTATTATTCTTATTCACAATCCAACATTAGGATCTATAAATGAATAAGTGAATTACCTTCTGAAAATAACTGCTTCTTGCTTATAAATAATTTCACTACATTGTAACCATAGTGATTTATGCTTTGTAATATAAATAACAGTTTGTGTGCTATGTAATATATACAACATCTATATTATATGAGTAAAGCTTGTTATTTGTATAGTTGATAATTACTTTGCGATAATTATTTGTAGGATTTTATTTTTTACAACAATAAATAAGAGGATACAGTTTAGATTGTTTGGACAATGTGTGTGAGTTATAAACATCTATATTTAATCCCTGTAAAAATATAAAAAAAAAGAGGTAATCATAGATGCAACCTCTCACGTTGAATGTCATTATAGATGCACTTCTTTTTTGTTTCTTATTACCCAGACACTCCTTACTTTTTTGTACTCATTATAATTGTATCTCTTCTTTCTAAACAATGTTAAATCCATTAAGAAATTGACTCATGTGTTGGTTATGTAATTTTTAATTAAATTTAAAAAATAAAATTACCCTTCTCACTTTCATAAAGCAAAAATTTCTTTTTGTCTTCCCATTTGATAGTTTCATGTTGTTTTGCTGAAGAAAGGAGACTCCATTGAATGTGTATATAATATGTTAATCTCATTTATTTTTGCATTATTACATTTTTGTTTCATGTGAATGTGATATAAATTTTTTTAAGTTTCGTAATGGTACAACAATAGAGGTGAGAGAAGTGTTGACAATAATGTTTAAAAAATATAGGAGAGTACATGTATGATAAATTTATGAATGATATTATACATGTAATTCCTAAGTTTTGTACATCATTACACATATATCTCCTATGTTTTTCAAACTTTATAACCGACACTCTCTCTCACCTTCATTATCAGTCGTCACACGTTACGAAATTTAAAAAAAAAAATCTTATCATATCTCAAGAAATACAAATGTAATAATGCAAAAATAAATGACATTAACATGTCATATACACATTTAAGGAATGGAAGTCTCTCTTCCTCACTCAAACAACACAAAACTATCAAATAGGGAGACAAAGAGAAGTTTTTGTTTTATGAGAGTGAAAAGAATTTCTTTTTTAATTTAATTATGACCAACACGTCACAGGATCTGTTGACGGATTTAACACTGTTTGAAAAGAAGGATTACAACTATAACGAGTGGTAAGAGATGTATGTGGGAAATAATTCATCTCCAGTTCTGATTCAGGACTAGTAGGGGCAAACTAGAATCCCGTGATCTTTGACTCGTTCTATTTCTCATGAGTTATCTCTTCTTCTTATAACTTTCCAGATAGGTCACTAAAGGACTAATTTATCTTTTTATTTTAGTTCGTCACGTGTGAGACGTGCAAGATAAATGCTTTTGTTGCTTGAGTTCTTGTAGCTATTCCTGCTGAAAGTGCAAATTCATTTTTTTTCCTGTGTAACCGGGCCCGGAGATGTTAGAAAGACACAGCTCCCATGTGGGGTTCATTATGATGGTGGACTCCACATATGAGTTGTATCTTTCTCTCTCCTACTGGCCATCTCCAGTAATGAAGAGGAACTGGACTTGTGTATGTGTAGTTAAAAAAAAAAGAAGAAATATATATATAATTACGCTAAATTTGAAAAAGTGCATTCGCAATTATTTCTAAAAAAAATAAAATATAAATTTATGATCATTAATTCAAAATAAACTCATGCGTATATAAATATGTAATGAACCGTTATATCTTATACCTTGTTGTTAGAAATGTATATCCTTAGTTTTGTAGAAAGCACCGGTCTTTTCTGATGCTACGAAATGCATGCTCAAATTAATGTCCCATAAAAATAATGAAATTTTGTATATAATTTTCCTACAAGTGTGTTCCGTGGGTTAGAAAATCTCGTGTTACCAAAAAGGTGTGCTGAGTTTGTAATGTAAAGTGTAAACCATCTCTTGTGCATAGTAATAATGATTGTAAAGCAATATATAATAAAGAATACATGCAACTTTATAAAGGAAGAATAAAGACCTTATTCTGTTTTATTTTTGTATCATTTCATGAAAATGTCTTTGAGAGTTGTTTTTTTTTTCAGGTGAAACGTCATTTATCTGTACTTTATAAAGCATGCTTTTGTGATTTGAGTAGAAAAGATCATAAAGAAATTAAAGGTAGGAAAATGAGGCATAACATAATGAACTTTAACGTTGATATAATCAAACCTCGAATCACAATGGTTTCGTTGATAGTAAGCTATCTGAAAGCATTAGTGCTCTTTTTTGTTTATATTTTGAGGAGGGAAGACTACACATTTTATATCACTCCTTTTAACTAATATATACTTTATTATTCATTATTTTTAAAATATGCAAAATTAATAAAAATATTTATTAAGTAAAAAATTACATTCTCTACTAAATTTTAATTGATAATAAAAAATATTCATTAAAAGTATGTTAAAAAACGCAGTGCTAACATTGTTCTTCATATAATCCATCACTTTTCTTCTCTGAAAACATTAGCACTGCGACAGATGTTTTCTCAAAGTGGGCCGTGTCTGAAAGTTGCCTTGTTTCATTTTTAGTTGAAAATTGCTTGCTGTGTAACTATTTTACTATTTGCACTATTCTTTATCCATAACAATATAGAAGGAATTAGTAGATTTGGTGTCCATATTTCTATAGATATATTTATCTTTTAATATTTTTATTATTTTATTTAATTAATTAATAAGTTGTTGAAAAAAACCACTCCTCTTGAAAATGTAACCTCTCTTTAACTTTTAATTTTAAATATAATTTTTTTTCATTCTTCATATTAAATAACAATTTAATAAAACATAAAATTAATATAACAAAAATTAAAATATGTATACCGGATCACACCTGTATTTTTGTTAGTTTTTTATAATTTTCATTTATAAATCTTATGATTAAATAATATTTGAATATTTTTAATAAATTATGGATTTTTACTTTCTGAGCATATTTAAAACAATTTTTGGAAATATAATTTTAGAATATTTATAATTATTTGTAAAATTTAAATTTCAATATATATATATATATATATATATATATATATATATATTTAGAAACATTATAATATAATTTTTTTAAAAAAAAGTTTATAATTATTTTATTAAAAATGTAGATCATTTAAAAAATGAATTTTGAAATATTTTGTAAACCATTTTTGAAATTTCATTTTTAGCGTTAACAAATACTTTAGAATTAAATTTCTGCAACAATTTCAAAATTAAATTTTGGAAAGAGTGAACCCATCTAAGGGTGTTCATCGGTTTGGATCCATCCAACAAAACCGACAATCCGAACGAAACCAATTAATTTGATTCAATTTTTTTTACTTAATCCAGTTTGGACCCAATTCAAATCGAGCAAAATTGACCATGTTGAATTCGGTTTGCTATTTTAGTATTTTAAAACTCTGAGTTTGACTCAACCCGAACTAAACTAAAAGTATATATATTATTATATATTTATTTTATATTTTGCTTGTATTGAGTTACTTTAAATATAGAATTTACTGTGTATATTGTATTGAGTTGTTTTAATAGTTTAATTTGACTAATTTGATATATATAAAGTACTTGATATTTTGTTATAAAATTATGAATTTAGTAAATTAATGAATTTTTCTAGTTTGAGGTATAAAATTATTTTTTATGATTTAATAAAAATAAATTTGGTTTTTTCAATTTTTTTATCAATTTCCTACTAATTCAAATTAAACCAACTCTATTATCATTGGTTCCATTGTGTTCGGATCAAGAAAGAAAATTTAAATAATCCAAACCAACCTAAATCAATTAAAATTAATAAATTTGATTTTTTTTTCTCTCAAAATCGAAACAACCCAAAGAACACCCATTTATCCATCCTTTTTAGTTTAAATAAAAATTAGGGATAGTGTGATGAATAAAAAAACAAAGGTATTGCAAAATGCGACAATGTTATTGGTTGATTGACGGAGAAACACGACTTTTATAGTTTTATAAAAACTAAAAATATCTTTATTCCATTAAATAAAAGTAAAAAAAAAAAAACAAACTTCTATAACAAGAAAAATTGTTAGAGCTTAAAATTAAAAATAAAACATTAAAGATGTAAAATGAAATAGTACTTAATATGTTTCATGAGTGAAAGGTAAAAGATAGCAAGGACAAAAGTGGGCAAATAAATTGTGTCAAGATGATGGCAGAAAGCAAAACATTTAAGATATTTGGGTTTAAAAATTGCATAATATGAAACAACAATGTTACTTGGATGCAAAGTAGTGGCTTGCAGAATCTGCATAGTGATGTTAACTGTTAAAATATAAGCTGGAGAGTGAAAGGTAAAAGATAGCAAGGAGAAAAGTGGGCAAATAAATTGTGTCAAGATGATGGCAGAAAGCAGAACATTTAAGATATTTGGGTTTTAAAAATTGCATATTTTTGAAACAGCAATGTTAATTGGATGCAAAGTGGTGGCTTGCAGAATCTGCATAGTGATGTTAACGGTTAAAATATAAGCTGGAGAATGAAAGGTAAAAGATAGCAAGGAGAAAAGTGGGCAAAGAAATTGTGTCAAGGTGATGGCAGAAAGCATAACATTTAAGATATTTGGGTTTTAAAAATTACATATCTTTGAAACAACAATGTTAATTGGATGCAAAGTGGTGGCTTGCAGAATCTACATAGTGATGTTAACTGTTAAAATATAAGCTGGAGAGTGAAAGGTAAAAGATAGCAAGGAGAAAAGTGGGCAAATAAATTGTGTCAAGATGATGGCAGAAAGCAGAACATTTAAGATATTTGGGTTTTAAAAATTGCATATTTTTGAAACAGCAATGTTAATTGGATGCAAAGTGGTGGCTTGCAGAATCTGCATAGTGATGTTAACGGTTAAAATATAAGTTGGAGAGTGAAAGGTAAAAGATAGCAAGGAGAAAAGTGGGCAAAGAAATTGTGTCAAGGTGATGGTAGAAAGCAGAACATTTAAGATATTTAGGTTTTAAAAATTGCATATCTTTGAAACAGCAATGTTAATTGGATGCAAAGTGGTGGCATGTAGAATCTGCATAGTGATGTTAACAGTTAAAATATAAGCTGGAGAGTGAAAGGTAAAAGATAGCAAGGAGAAAAATGGGCAAATAAATTGTGTCAAGGTGATGGCAGAAAGCAGAACATTTAAGATATTTGGGTTTTAAAAATTGCATATCTTTGAAACAGCAATGTTAATTGGATGCAAAGTGGTGGCTTGCAGAATTTGCATAATGATGTTAACGGTTAAAATATAAGCTGGAGAGTGAAAGGTAAAAGATAGCAAGGAGAAAAGTGGACAAAGAAATCGTGTCAAGGTGATGACAGAAAGCAGAACATTTAAGATATTTGGGTTTTAAAAATTGCATATCTTTGAAACAGCAATGTTAATTGGATGCAAAGTGGTGGCTTGCAGAATCTGCATAGTGATGTTAACTGTTAAAATATAAGCTGAAGAGTGAAAGGTAAAAGATAGCAAGGAGAAAAGTGGGCACAGAAATTGTGTCAAGGTGATGGGCAAAAGCAACACATTTAATATATTTTGGTTTTAAAAATTACATATCTTTGAAACAGCAATCTTAATTGGATGCAAAGTGGTGGCTTGCAGAATCTGCATAGTGATGTTAACCGTTAAAATATAAGTTGGATAGTGAAAGGTAAAAGATAGCAAAGAGAAAAGTGGGAAAATAAATTGTGTCAAAATAATGGTAGAAAACAGAACATTTAAGATATTTGGGTTTTAAAAATTACATATCTTTAAAACAGCAATGTTAATTGGATATAAAGTGGTAGTTTGCAGAATCTGCGTGACATCATCAAGATAATCATTAATCCTCAGAAAGCGTAACTCTAACTTTTCTTTGCGGCTCCTGAACACAGCAAATCTTAATTTGGTTCCAACAAACAATTTCCTTTGCCGTCCCTTTGTTTGAAGCCGGTGATATTAATAAATAATAATTCATTCATTCCCCTTGGCAAGCATGGCAAGACAAATAGAATATAATCATAAGAATAATCTATGTGTTTTTTCAATAAGGCTTCAAAATAAGGGTCATCAATGTTAGTTGCTGCTATTATTAATTAATATGTTGCCCAGCTAATAGAAAACATAACAGCCATGCTTTTATTGATGCAAAACCGCAGAACAACGTCAGAGGACAGGAGAAAATGAGAGGGAAGAGCAGAGACAAAAAAAGAATAACAATTTTTATTGCTTTAGTTAACATTTATGTAAATTGATTCATTTTGAGTTTTAACAAAATAAGAAAAAAAATTTAAAATAAAACAACTTGAATTTAAATTCAACCATTGTATAATTGCTTAACAAGGTGGCAATACCAAATGAAAGGGAAAAATAAATCATAGTCGCACTATACAATTCTAATATTTATTTTAGTAGAGACAAAAAAATAAAATATATGGAAATATAAAAGATGAGCAGAAACATATTTAAAAAATAAAGAGGGTCAAATATACATATTTGCCACCAACTATAAATATAAAACAAGCATTGTTTGAATAAATATAAATAAAACAATTCTCTTAACTTATGTAGTTAAGTGAAAAGACTGAAAACTATATAAATTAAAAACAAACTTCAGAATTTATTTTTGTCTTGACATAATAATATTTTTTTTTGTGTGATATAAAAATAGGATTTAATTGGTATATATTGTCACTATAAAAAAATTTTAACATTTATGTTTATGTAGTAATAAATAAAATTAACAAATTTATCAAAGAATTATATCTTAATATCAATGTAAAAATTTTTGCAACTTAATGTCAATGTAAAAATTTTTGCACGTGCTTACCAGTTAAACTCATAAAAACAATTAACTTTTAAAAAACTAAAACCAAATAGAAAAGCTCGACCCACCCCCCACCACGAGAAGGAATTATTTTCTTTATGTAAATCCCACCTAAAAAATTCTTTTTTTTTCTTAAAACACTGAAAATTTAACATTTTCAATTTATCAGTCACAACTTTATTTTCCTCTCAAATTCTAGCTCTAGACATACAAACATATGCTAAGAGTAGTTCAAGTCGACAATACAAAGGTATCATCAAGTTCGACAAGAATCACACGAAAAGGAAAACAAAAAAAATTTAACAATGACTAGAAAATTAAAATTATGATATAGGTATATAAACATGAACGTCCAATATGTACATACAAGATACCAAGAAGAAATTAAGCACTTTAGATTGTTAGACTGCTGAATACCACATGCTCTAAAGGAAAGTCATCATTATTCAATTATGTTCAGTAAGTGGTATCCTTAGGTGTTCAGTGTTCAACAAATGTAAAGATTAAAAAGACTATACCTATTGTCAATTATATTGATGAGTGCATGACATGATGTTTGGATATACAACAATGGCATTTTCAGCTGGACCATTAATTTATCCCTGCTATACGTAGACCAATTTTTCTTTCTTGAATCTCTCTTTTGTACCATATATTAGCTATCTATGCAACAAAGATTATAGCAGATGGAGCAAAGAGATGTAGAAACACACTCATTTTGATTTAGATTCATAGCAATAGAGTCAACTTAAATCAGGCAGTGTTATAAAACCCATAGCAGTGCACATCCTGAAAAAAAGAAATATCAAATAAAGGACGATGAGACCCATTCCTAATATTCTGCTAGGATGCATGTTGTTGCGAGGCAACACAATAAGTGCCCATAGCAGTCCTGTGATCAGAAATCCCATGGTGTAGAATAGGCTATTGTCTTTTGGCACCTCGTACAAAGAGGGTTTCTTTGACCAGGCCCCAAGCAGTAATGAGATCCCCAAGCCAAGAAGTGTGTTGAACATAGGACCTGCATAGCATCCAGATAAAGCAATCTGAACTCCATCTTCTCCATCCAATGCCAATGCAACATTTGACATCAAATCTCCCATTGAATTTCCCCATGCTAACACAGTTAATCCCAAGATAGATGGATTAATTCCAAAAATTACACCAAATGCTACCAAAAGAGCCACAAGCTCATTTGCTATTATGTAGAACCACACTATGCTCATGACAAATCCTCCAAGTACCCAAGGAAGCAAAAACTGAGGTGGCGGACGGTCAGACACTGTGTACTTATATGCAAAAATACCAAATGTGCATCCAAGAGCAACACCAACACAATGAGAAAGTATAACACCTTTATTACTCACATTATCTTGGGTGCTAAACAAAATGGCTAGGAGAATAGGAGTCAATGAAGCACTGGCCACAGCATAAGGCTTTGACCATATTTTCTCATTGACCATTGGAATTGTTAGCCGCCTAGGAATTGCCAGTGGAATCTCCATCAGCAGAAAAAGATTTGAAACAGAGAATGTTGTCCTGGTGTGTTCTGTGGACTCGTCACTCCATCCCCAAGGAGGCCTTTCATCATCCAACAAACTAATTTTACTTGCCTGGTTTGAATATATTGCAACATTAGAAGACCACATCCATTGTGGCAACGATGGAGGGAGGCGAGGAGGATCACTCTCAGTGTCTTCAAGCAAAGAGCTATATATTGAAGTATCCTCTTCTGAACCTAGAGAGAACACACTTCCCTGGACAGGAAGCAATGGTGTGACAACATCCAATTTCAACCTCTGAGCATGTTTCCTCAATATCTCATTGGCAGCAACAATGAATGCATATACAGCATATATTGATACAAAAGCAATGGCCCCCCCAACACTCACCTTGCCGACAACCAGAATCAAAAGCAGTGAAACGAGCGTGAGAAGAAAGAAACTGACATCCCTTATGAAGCATCTTCGATCAATTCCAATCTCCTTGTCCGCAATACACAACGAAACAATTCCAACAACAATAGTGGTAACAAAAAGAGCACCACCCAACACACTGTTAAGGCCTACATCACCACTTTCAGCACCTACAAAGGCAGCTATGCTAGCAAAAACATCAGGTGCTCCATTCCCAAGTGGAAGCAGTACAACCCCCGCCACTGTTGGAGGCAATTTCAAGAGCATTGATAAGTGCTCAAGAGAGGGGCAAAAGTAATCTGCAGCAGTGTTTCCCAAGAGATAAAACAAAGCAGCAAGCCACACCATCAACACTAGATAACCAAGCACTCTAAAATTCTGACATGTACAATAGAAAAACTTTAGGTAATCAAGATACCCATCAGAAGAACACTGAGGATTGACCTTTAAGAATTCACATGGGCTAACATAACCATCATGATGAACCAACCCACTACATACTCTAGAAAGACTTAGACCTAAATTGTTGTCACCTGAAGTGTTGGCGCTAATTTCAACCATTCGACGATGAACCGACGAAGACCGATCTGTCAAAATCGCATTTTGAGGTAACCCATGATTCGCAAAATATGAGGATTGTCTAAGAATGGGGTTACGAATGATGTCTTGACAATTGTAAAAGAAGAAAAACACAACCATGGCACACAAAGCATTGAAAACCCCATGAAAATATCTGCGCTTTGCACCAAACAAAGCATTTGCACCCCCAACCTCACCAGGGGTTATCATGGCATACCCAGTTGGATTAGCCAAATTTCCAAACCTTGTAGGACTTCTAGTGAGAACAGGCTTGAACTGTTGAACACCATATTTGAGGTTGTTGGCATTAAGATGGGAACCACCTCCTGGCATTAACAAGTAGCTGCTGCCATTTGTTGGGTGAGGATAGGGAGGATTACTAGAATATCCAGGCATGGCCATAGGTGGAACATAGACTGGGGACAGAAACTGACGATACGGCATAAGATTAGCAAAGTGTGAAACATGAACTTGTGGATACATCTGCAGCACAGGAGGTTGCTGTTGTTGAACCATGGCAACTGTGGAAGCAGGAGTATTATTGGTTCCATGGGAGATCAAAGCCTGCATTCAGCAGAATATTGTGGCAAGAAAGTTAACTGATCAATTTAATAAAGGGGGAAAGACCAAAAAATACAATGCCAATTAGTGTTACATTTAAATGGGGGAGAGAGCAAACAGTGTCCATCAGGTATGATGGACAAGTATTATATTCATCCACAAAAACTAAAGCAGAAGCATAAAGAAATATTCTTGCAATTTGCAAATGATCATTAAAAAACAGACCATGGAAAGGAAAGGAAAGGTTTCAAAGGATATCAAGTGGTTTTCTCAATCAAAATTAAAAGAGGTCAAACTGAGTCAACTATTTTACTAGACTCGTAAATTTTAACAATCACCCTTGCATAATTAAACTATATCAATAGGCAAACAGGGCAGTGGAAAACATGAAATACTCATTAAGATTCAACTACACACTCCACTGCTCACTATTGAATTTATTGGATCAAGGGAAAAGGTGTCCTTGCATGCAGAAGTTGAAGTACGATAAAGCAATTGAATGACTTAGCATGTATATTTATTATCCCTCCTGAGGAGCTGACAAACCCTGCCCACGTACATTTTCATCAATTGTAGGTCTGAAATAAGGAATGTCATAACCAGTTGAAGGATCGTAGGCCTGTTTTAAAAATTTAGTCGGAAAGGAAAGGCAATTAGGCACAAAACAAATCGGTATTTTATTTATATAACATTAAGTAACAATGACACTGACAAAGTTGATTGACTCATTCACACTTTAAAAAGTAGGTTAATTTAGTTAGTAGCATTAAATTTGTCAGCAAATTATATATGTTTTCAAGAATTACCCTTAAAATTCTTGAGACTAGTCATCTCACTCTTTTCTACCTAATTATTAATGTGCTTTAGTCATATTTTCCAGTCTTCATAAGAGGGGAATTTATCTTGTTATTTTTTATAGCATTTATTAAAGTAAATAAGGATATTTAGGTCAAAAAACAATTAATGCAAGAGTCAACTTGAAATGTTTCTTGTATTTAGGGATGGAAGTAGTATTATATAAGTAATAAATAAATGGTGTATACAGTTTTCCAGCAAAGACCCATCAGCTTCCTGTGAGTTTTCTGGTCAATATCAAGCAAGGTTTAAAGACACATCTCTCTTCTGTTTGGTTCTTCATTATGAATTCTTTTAGGTATTTTTCTTTATTTGTCAGCATATTTATATAGTGTAATATAAATCTATTTAACTATTTGGGATTCAAAATACGGCCATCACACTACGGTGTTTTTTAGGGCACCTACTCCATGTCCAACCATATTGCACCAGATCCGATACTTCCCGGTCACAAACCAGTGCCTGACTGGTGAATATTTATAGTTTCAAAATTGTGCAGATTCTGCAAAACTTATAATGATCAATGGCATATGCTAATCAAACCATACACAACACCTAAGCAACAGTTTTTTAAATTTTAAAGCAACCCCAGACAGTCTGGCCCATAATTTCATGGAATACACAATTATAGATATAGACCATCAATAATTTCACATAGGTCATATGATAAAGTTCAATGATATAGACTGCAGGCTACTATGGTACAAGTGAAAGGGATCACTCACTGCAAAGCCTGGCATATCATGAGAATCTTGTTGCTCTGGTTCTGAAGGTGCAGAGGATGGATTACTATCACGAACTAATCCAATATTGGCATAATTGTCCAGATTCTGAGTGTTTGAAGAGTCTTTGTTATCAGGCAATGGTTGCTCAGAAGCAGCTCCAGATGCTGGAAAGTCATCCCCAGAACTTCTAAAGCGGTCATCCCGCAAGTCCACCTGTTTGCTCTCAGAAACATCATCAGTGGGCATCTCAGGAGCAGGTACTGTCAAGCTGACATCAAATGTTAAATGACGTTACATCTTGATTATGGGAGAAGTGCACTAACTATCATATAGTTATTAGCTGTATGTGTACAGAACATATTGAACATACATTTAAAGAAAAAAATTTATGAACCATATGAAAATATCACATAATCAAAATAGCATAAAAATTCATATAAATAAGTCTGAATTGTGCAGCTATCAACCTATCACCTCCCCCCCCCCCCCCAAAAAAAAAAAATGTTAACTCAATATTAAAAAAAAAGCAAGACAAGGATGCCAACCTAGCAGTCAATTCCTCATTCGATTTTTCAGAAACTCCTATTATATTATACTTAGATTGAAGCCTTGAAGAATCAAGTTCAGTCCCAATGGTACCAAAGGTCAGCCGACAGTGGTCAGTCTCTGGAACACAAATGTGCTGTTGGTTCTCAAATATATTTACTTGGAAAAGTTTATCTTGAAACTCTGCTGTATCTGATTCAATATCTCCAGAATTTTCTGCTGGAGATGAAGCTGAAGCAGCAGCCTTTTTGGGGGTTCCAATTACTCCAGGACTATTACTGTTTGGCTTTTGGCTTGATTTAGGCTTCCATTCTTTATTTGGCTGGGAAACTGAATTAAAACTTATCAAATTTCTAGGCATGGATAAAAATGGTAAACAATAAAAAAGAAATATAGACAAAAATTATCCCATCTCATTGATATGGAAATGAATAGTTATATACCAATGCAAAGAAAAAAAAAAAAAAAAACAATGCGCTCCAACTTACTATATACATTTCAAGAAGGAAAGATGTCTAAAAACAGGTAAAAAAAACAGCTGAAACAGATGCACAGTAACTTCTCTGACTCAAATGTTTTGGATTGCGAACATAAACCTTTATTTTAACTGAAGTTCTCCCACTCAATTGTTTAAAAAATAATATGCAGAGCCATTTCAAAGATATACCTCTTTGATGTCCCACAACTTGCTGATTTGTCCTATTATTATACTGGTTGTTCAGAGACTGTCTGCTAATTGGCATACCAGAAAATGGAGGTTCAGTAGCATTATTTTCACTAAACTGTTCAGTCTTCGAGACACCACCATCTGATTGAAAAGAATCTGCGGATGTACCATCTTTTCCCGCAACATAAGAGCTACTAGGAGCAAATTATTGTTTTACTTTGCTTTACTTTGTTGCTCCTCTCTGCTCAGGATGCAGAAGGGAATGGAAATGAAATGATAACTAGGTAGGTAGAAACTAAACTTACACAATGGAGAGGTGGGGCAAGTGGAACGAGTAGACAGACAGAAAACTGTATATACAAATAATTCAAATTTATTCTTTCCCTCTAAATTCTCAGACAAGCTACAAAAAATGCAAGGGGAATTATGTTCAGCACACATTATAATAACTGCCCTAAAATTTCGCTTTGATGATAAAGTCACAAATTTGTTAGTATTGATCAGCTAAAAACATTATGATAATGACAAACTCAAAACCACCACTGTCAGCTCCTAAATAGAGAACAAAACCAAAAACATTGAGGACAAATGCAATCATGCAAGGTTATAAAGAATTATGAACATATTTTTTTAGTATTGACTGCAATTTTGGAGCCTCCATAACAAAAATAGCAGCCACGTTTGTTCGCTGTTTTCCACCATATCAAGGGTCAGTCACGACAACCACAATTTAAAGCCTTGCAATCATGCAGCAACAACGGGAAAAAAACACGCAGAGAAGCAAATAAAGATTGATTTTTCAGACCAAACTAAGCTCCACCACCAGACTAAGAGGCTCAACCTAGTCCACCACAAAAATCAAGCCCAGAAGAACCATTCCAAAAGCTTAGCACCCTTATTCTCATACAAGCAAATTAAACACCTAATGCAGCCCACACACGAATTACACTAACACAGCAACCAACCAAATGAAACATTTGCGCCAATCCAAAACCCCACAAGAGGGGATAAAGAAATGAGAACCATAAACCAAGAGCCCCATTAATCAACAACCAAAAGACAAAGAAACCAACAGGATTCAAAACGCAAAAATAAAAAAATAAAAAAAAAAACTTGAGCGAAAATAAAAGAATGAAAACATGGCCGAACCAACGCAGCCACCAACCTTGGTTGAGCAATTTCTGAGTGGTTTCGTTAGGATCCATGTTGGTTTCCTTAAGGGCGACATAGATATCAGCGTCAGAATGATTCCCAACGATTTCCTTTATGGATTGAATGGTTTTGCGCACTCTGGCAAAGAGCAAGTGGGTACTAGTGCCAACCTCCGTTCTTGAACCAGGGACCATTGCACCCAAAACTCGGAAGGGACGCGACCCAGAAGAGAAAACAAGACCACAACGGCAAAAAAATAAAACTTGAGGGTGACACTGTGGAGAACGAGAGATGGGTTGTTGTTCCCAATCGAAACAGAGACGAAAGAAGAGAAAAGAAAAAAGGAAGGGCTTGGAGCGACAGAGTGATGGTACTTTTGAAAGCCAATGTCTTTAGGTGACATGTGTTGGTGGCGTTTTCTCTTATCCTTTTGAGAGAAAACAGAATTGAAAACGTTTGGTATTTTGAAAAGTTAATAACATGTGAAAATGTTTTTAAAAATACTGTAAATATTTATTTTTTTTAGTTGTTTTTTCAAAATATTTTTTAAATTTTAATAAAATATATTTTCACTACTATTTTTTTTCTGAAAATAAAAATAGAAATCGTCCAAAACAAATTTCATCTCACCTTAAATAGGGTTTGTTTTAGATATTTTCTGATAATAAAAATATGTTTGATTATAATTTATAAACATTTTTGTTAAAAATATTTTCAAAAAATAACTTTAAAAAAAACAAAAAACAAAATTTAATAATAATATTGTAATTATATAAAAATGATATATAAATATATTTTTAAACTTATATAAATATTTTATAATATTTTTACTAAAATTAATTAAATTTAATAATTTTAATTTTTGAAAATAAAAAATATCAAGTAAAACAAACATATTTTTTAAATGTTGAAAACTTAAAAATAAAAACAATTTTTAGAAAATAAAAATAGAAAAATTAAAATAGTAAATATTTTTTCAAACCAAAGAGACCTTAAGCATTTTATTTTGTCTTTTTCTCCAAAACGAGGATCACCTTTAGTTTCATAAATTGTTTTATGTTTTTTTCTCTATTTTCATCCTTTGAAAACTATTTTAAATTTCAAGTTCTCATCATTTAAAGTTTATTTTTTTGTATTTTTTATTTTAAAAAAATAATATTTTTAAATTTAACTAATTTTAATAAAATTTATAAATTATTTATATATAATTTAAAATACATTTATTTATTGTTTCAGAAGATCCCACGTATTATATGCTCTTGTCTTGTGTCAACTAAACTATATTTGTGCTCTTTACTTAAACCAAAAATTGCTAATCATTTCAAAGGATTCACCAATTATATGATAACCTACACCTGGTTTATTCATCATTATTGTCCATTTCATGTTGTAAGAGTAAAAATTAAATCAAATTAATCATTTCTAAAGTTATTTATAATAATATCATTTTAATTTCTAAAATTGTTAAATATTGATTATTTTGTTTCTATCTTTTTAATATTACAATTAGATGGATACAGAGAAATCTTCTCATTTGAATTTGAGATTATGCTTAAACCTTTCGAGCACAATTACCTACAAACTCAAGTTCAACTTGAACATAACTCTTGGGAGAAGTATTGCAATGCATAGTTTATACCTCACTCACCATTTCAATCATAATAGGTCAAGGCTTGACACATCAAGGGTGAATAGAGAATCTTTCTCAATGGAGAGAAGTGCACCAAGATGATCTTGAACTTGAAACATTTCATGATGTCACCCTTTACTACCACAAACCACAAAGAGAACTCTTTGTCCTTACTCTATTTCTTCTTGATGAAAAATATCTCATTATTATCTTATCTATCTTTCTGTGGGTGTAGAACAAACAAAAGAAAAGCTTAAAATTTGAGGGCAAATCCTTTTAAGGGAGAGAGGATGATGCAATCTAACCCAAGATCATTGAAGGACACATGAAAGGCTTTATTCAATTGTATAAATTAGATTTAAATTATTTTTGTAAATTTGTATACTTTAACTTTTTAATAGTTGACTCCTATAGTCAACATTCTCTTTTGACCATTATATTTGGGTCACTTTTTTAGTTCATAAAAGTATTATAGTCATCATGTTAGAGTATGATAGGATAGGTTAGCCTTTAAGTGGTTTGGGCCTGATGCTATATTCACCTACCCAGTTAAGAGTGCACCCCCTCAAGCATGCGCAAAACATGACTACTATTTCTATCTATTTCTTTCTAAGCGCCACACTCCTTAGTCATTCCTTAAGAATGACTACTTTTTTGCACGTTTTTTTACTATTTACACTTTTTGTATCTATACTAGATTACTGATTACCGGTACATTATTAGTTGGTTTTACATGACCATAGTTAGTTAATCATTATTAGATTTTACTCAACTAGAGTTAGTCTGATATTGGTTAAATTAACCCATGATCTAATTAGTCTAACTCACCCCCTCCAGTCTATATAAATAAGACCTCTCACCTACATGTAATCATCTTTGAATTTTTGGATCATTAGAATTTTACTATAAAAAAAAAATTTATCTAATAATTTTTAACTTAAAAGAAAAGTTTAAACTAAAAAAAAATATCGACAACTTGTACTTACTTGTATTCACTTTTTAAATTTGTATTTTTTTAATTTAACTTTTAAACCAAAAATAACATATACAAAATCTTTTAATTCAAATGACTTCATTTATAAAATGTTTTATTTGAATAAGGTAATTAAAATTTATTAAATTTTAATTTTCTTTTTTTGACAAAGTATTTCAATTTCTACTAAAAACAAAAAATTATTTATTAAACAATATTTAATAATTAAAAAATATTAATTAAATTATTGTATCTAATAAAATAAGTATTTTAATTAACCACAAGAATTATATATAATATTTGGTCATCAACACACTTACATAATACCGTAAAGTAAGACAAAAATTATTGTAACTAATATTATGAAGTTTTGTATATTAAGAAATGACTTCAATGAATATTAACAAAATATCTCAATTTATCAACTAATCTAGCTTATTAGGTAACCTCAATTTATCCCTCACTCCCTTATATTTTATATGTCAATATAAATGAAACAAATCATTCACCAAAAAATAAATAAATGAAACAAATATTAATCACTAAAATTTATTGTTTTTTAAAAAAATCAAATTATTCTTATTTTGCTTATTATATTTTAGCATGTTAATTGTACAGGATATACTTATTTTATATAATTCAACTTTATAGTAAAATATAATTTTAACATATAGATTATGTTATATATAAAATTCAGATTAAATATTTTTCAAAGTATAAATCTTTTATTGATAAGATATTTTAAAAATTATTAAGATAATAGTGATGAAACAATAGATTGAAAAGAATATGCAATGAAAAAAATAATACATGTAAATAAAAATAAAAAGTTTACAAAAAAGAGTTTTGTTATATTTTTTTAATTTCAATGACTATTAAGATAGTATCTCATAAAGTCAAAGATTAAAATGAAAGTTCACAAAAAAATTGTTAAATTACAATAAAAATAATTTTTATATGTGTGTAAACAATCCATATCAATATCAACTATAATGACTTTAACTAGTTAGCACATCATGCAATGTTTAGTAATAACTTGTTTATTTTATTACTAGAATTCTTTCTTTTCTATCTTTGCCAATTTTGATGAATGTTTTCTCTTTATTAAGTTCCCACATGGATTTTAATTTATATGATTTTCGGGTTTCTTTTAACCCCATCTCCACTAACCAAAAGAACGACTTTAACTAACTCTTAACCATAAGACTTCCTTTTTTTTTTATAAGCAACCATAAGAGTTCCTTTAAAGTTATGGAACAAATATTTAAAGCATTCATCTTTCAAATAATACAATTTTAACAAAAAACATCTCCAAAACTATGATATTCTCTTTATTGTTATTTACATTCCCACACATTTGAACCTTGATTTGAAACATTGAAACTTCCAAACTCAACCTTGGAAGATGTAGCGAAGCTTCGTACTCCTCCAAACCTAACATCATATCTCTATAACTATAGTGTATGAAGACCCAACTAACCCCTAATTATGATGGAGACATTGGTGGATGGCACGTGTGGGACCAGGTCAAGGTGGTGTGGTTATAGACCAGGATGGTTGCTCTTGTTTATACATGGACCAAGTGGTCATTTAGGGCGATTCACTTTTTCACTATTAAAATATGCATTGTCATCATATTAATAAACAGTTTATGTGTTTATTATAATTTTTAACGCCTAAAAGTCGTTATAATTTAAAAAAAAAAGTATAATACATATAATTGTAATAATTTTTAACCGCCATTAAGTAAGTCACTTAAATATTAATTTCCTTAACAAAGGAAAAAATTAAGAAGTAATGTAAAAAAATTGAAAAATCCAACTATGAATCTATGATAGCTATAGTCTTTGTTATTTGAAAATGAAAATGTTAGTTGAATGGAACAAGTGTTTGAATAGTATTTTTGGTGGTTAGGGAGATTTTGATATCCATTTGCATCAAACCAATAATGGAATGGGGTTCAGTTCTTCCAATCTCTCATTCCCATACCAACCTTGAAAATCATTTCACCAATTCATCATCTTTTCCCTGTCAAAACTCACTTCTTATATTAATTCAATGCCATATATACCATTAATTATTTAATTGCACAATAACAAATTCAATACCTTAACACTGCATCTTAAAACCATAACGGAATCTTTCCACGTTGAAGTTCACCATTACATTATTGCGGTCAAATTTTGTGTCTGTTTTTATTACTATCAAAATCAAATAAGTGAGACTGACTACAAACCCCACATTTATACGTAATTTATTCTTTATTATCTATGAAATTTTAACAGCTCTCTTTAAAAAAAACCACTTCTCTCAATTTATGTCACTTCCCATATTTGTTTTAAATAAACTACAATTTAAATTAATAAACTACAATTAATATATACTCCTATATATAATAATAATAATAATAATAATAAAGTGTTGCAATTAATATTGTATTCAAAATAAAAATACCTTCAGATTGATATTTTTTCTGCTAATGTACATAAGATTTTTTTTTCACTCAAAACATGTAAACTTATTAAGAAAAATATAAATATTCTCATATTAAAATTTTAATCATGAAATTATTTTTCTATATTAAAAAAATACTTATATATTATCAATTTAATTTTTTTTTTGAAATTAATAACAATTATTTATATATAATAAATTTGTTAATTTTACTGATTAATATGTTAAAAGTAATGTAAATCAAATGTTTTGATTAATTATCACTCTTAAAAAAATATTTTTATACTAATCATATATATGTTTAAATATCATATATATATATATTTAAATTTTTTACATTTATTATAAAAGTAAGTATAATAATTTTTGTTAAAATCTAATAATTGAAGTGAGTAATAGATTTCAACTATTAGATTTTTAAAAAATAACAAATTAGAGTAAATGATTCTGTTTCTTAATATATATATATATATATATATATATATATATGTATAATAACAAAAAGAAATGCAGTTGTTTTGTAAATATTTAAGACTGTAGTTACTACATTTAACATAGCATATGTTTAGTGTGGTCGACAAGAAAAAGCTATGAATTGTTTTTGAATATTTAAAAAAATAATGAGAATACACAAATGCAGACAATAAATTTTTCAACAAGAGAATGGTTTTTATTTCCAAAGGACATGTGGCTTTGTCGACCTGCTCATGACAATGCAGACAATAATTGACATTGCTGTTATCATCAACAAAACCAATTAAATTGAGCCACACCATCAAAATTGCTTTTCGTTTAACTCATTGTCAGACTCACCATCTCTCAACTCACCCAATAACCGCACCTTCTAAAATTCCTGATAAGCTTCTCCTTGTTTCCCGAGAAAATCAGAGACGGAAGAAAAATAGACAAAGCTTCAAGATCAGTTTCCCTTCAGTGGTTCAGAGATGCCATGACCAATAGTCACGCCATTTCCTTCCCATAATCCATTTTCATCTTCAGAAAAAAACCACTCGCAGCTCACCCAGCTATCCAATGCGATTTTCATTCTCTGGCTTTCCTATTTCTGTATAAATCTTCAATCTTTGAGAAAAATAACGCTGCCCCATCTGTTTATTATTATATGGAGTGCGAGTTAACGAATTAAAATCTGATTTTTTTTTTCGAGAAACCTTTGGTTTGGAGCTTGTAACGTGTCGTGGAACATGTCTTTGCTTCGACGGAGAAAAGGGTCGGAAGCGGAAAAAGGTCCGAGCCCAAGTCCGGAGCCGGGGTTTCAAAGCGAAGAGGAGAAGCAAGATGATAAGAATAAGAAGAAGAAAAAATATGAGGTGAGGGAGAAGAAGAAGAAGAAGAAATGGTCATGTTTTGATAGCTGTTGCTGGTGGGTGGGGTGTATTTGCACGTTGTGGTGGTTTCTTCTGTTTTCGTATAACATGATGCCTTCTTCGATTCCTCAGTATGTGACTGAGGCCTTCACTGGGCCCATGCCTGACCCACCGGGCCTCAAACTCAAGAAGGAGGGGCTCAAGGTGAAACACCCTGTGGTTTTTGTGCCCGGGATTGTCACTGGTGGCCTTGAACTATGGGAGGGTCATCAGTGTGCTGAGGGGTTGTTCAGGAAACGCTTGTGGGGTGGTACCTTCGGAGAAGTCTATAAAAGGTATCATCAGCAAACAATCCTGCTTCTGCTTCTGCTTCTGCTTCTTTTTCTTTTTTCTTTTTAGCCATAATTTTATTTTATGACGATTTTTGCCTACGGCTTGTTTTGTCATACTGCTAGATAAGTGTTTATTGTGTTTGTATGCTGTGTTTTCTGTTTTCGGTTGACGATGATAAAGCTTGTGCTTGTGTTAATTCATTGAGTTTAACTTTTGTACCGTTACTCTAAAAAAATATTATACTGTCAATCGGTAAAAAGTCATAGTTAGTATAACTACTAAGGTAATTAGTGTAAGTCAAACAAACTTATGATACATGATAATGTAAAAGCTCCTCACACTATTAATTTATAAGCTACTTACTCTAAGTCATTACCTTAATTTGATTTGATGGCGATGTTTGGATGTGGCTTGTTTTCGTAATGCTACTAGGTATGCGTTTTATGATTTTGATGTGCTTTGTTTCTGTTTTTGGTTGATAATGATGAGGATGGTGACTTGTGACGGTAGATTGAAATGGTCTGAAATAGGTAACGCTTGATGATGTTCGGAGGCTGAGGTGTTTTGGTGAATATGTCATTCTAGTTTTGAGTTGATGGATGGATTTGTCATTTGTCAAATTGTTTCTATCATTGGAAGCAAGGAATTGAAAGGGGACTTCCCTTTTATGGTCTTGTTTTGGTTAATGATAAGATTGCTTGAGTGTTTGAATTTTGTGCTTTTAAGTTATTTTGTTTGTGCGTTTGTTGTTGTTTGAATTAACTTGTCGTAAGTGAGTTCTTTCTTGTCAGAATTTGTCCTTATTTGAATAGTATGTGATCTGATAATTGTTTAACTGTAAAACCTTGACCCTGATCAAGATTCAAGATATTCTCCAGCACTGTGCCTATGTCACTACTAATGTTCATTTGTGAAGAAACGTATTTAATTACCTAGTTTTAAAGTCCTCCTTGAACTTGTTTAAATGTGAGTTTGGTTGATGGAAAAATTTTAGTCGCTTTCTGTGTCAATTTTATGAATGGAATTATAGAAGGACTGTTCAGCTGGAAAGTATAGAGAATGTTCCTTATTGGTACTAATTTCATTACTTTCACTAGACAAATAATTTCTCTAGTATACATCGATTGATGGATGAAGCAACACTTACCATTTACCAGTACGAACCTTCAGATATAGGATTTCCGGTATTCTTGGACTGCACCATTGAAAGTATACAAAATTCCATACATAATTTATTATAATTAGAATAACAGTAATCTTTTGACTCAAATTGGTACAGAAGTACAATTATTGGTTGAGGCTTTAATTCACGCATATCACAATGAAATTTATTTCAAAATTTCTTGCCTATGTTTGTTTAATGTACCAAATTTATACATCAAACAGAAGATAACTTTCCAAAAGAGACAGTAATCCTAAATATATTATGACATGGCGTATAAGATTGTTTGCCATAGCTCATATTTTTTTAAATTTCAAACCTTAGCACGATGTAAGTTTCCTAGAAACAGCCTCTCCTTATGTAGGAACTAGGAATCTCGTGAGTTGGACATCCATTTTTTGTTGCTCTGGTGTTAGTATAGGCATTGCTGAATTCTTTGAGATTCTACTTCTTATTTTACCTTGAGTTGTCCTTTTTAACCTGCAATACCTGTTTTTTTTTTTTTTCTTTACTTGTAACTAAGCTCCTGTAGGGCTAGAACTGGTGGGATAAAAATTTTTGTGCTGTTACTTGATGGCTGTTTTGCAGACCGTCATGCTGGGTGGATCACATGTCACTGGATAATGAAACAGGATTGGATCCACCAGGCATAAGAGTTAGGCCTGTCTCTGGACTTGTAGCTGCTGATTACTTTGCAGCAGGATACTTTGTTTGGGCAGTTCTAATTGCTAATCTGGCACGCATTGGTTATGAAGAGAAAACCATGTACATGGCTGCATATGATTGGAGAATATCATTTCAAAACACAGAGGTACATATTCTTTAACTGATTTACCTAGAGTTCTTATGCCTAAAATTCCTCACCTAAAGAAGTATATTGATTATTCACCTATATATATGTTAAACAATTTCTGATTGCTAAATGTATCAGGTGAGGGATCAAACACTAAGTCGGATAAAAAGCAACATAGAACTTATGGTTGCTACTAATGGTGGGAATAAGGCAGTTATTATTCCACATTCAATGGGGGTCCTGTACTTTCTTCATTTTATGAAGTGGGTTGAAGCACCAGCTCCAATGGGTGGTGGAGGAGGACCAGATTGGTGCTCCAAATATATAAAGGCAGTTGTAAACATTGGTGGACCGTTTTTAGGTGTTCCCAAGGCTATAGCAGGGCTTTTCTCAGCTGAGGCCAGGGATATTGCTGTTGCCAGGTAATTTTACTTATTAGTCATGATAGTTGCTAAGTTGCAAATTGGTGATTACTTAATGAGTTTATCCCAGTTTAACAATAGTATACTAAAATCTTTTAGAGTAAATTACACTGATATTTCCTAAGATTTTGTGATTGCCCTCCTTTTGCTACCCCTACATTTATCCCATAGTTGTTTGAAGTATATTACATTGACAAATCCTATCTGTACATTACGTCATGTATCCCTATAAGGGACTTACTGTAAACTTTAAAGAAGTAGAGAATCATGTGCAGTCTAAGAAAGGGGTATCAGTGTAAATTGGTCAAAATTTTAGCCATTTAGTGCTACCTGTTTGCTCCAATTATTTAAATAAGCTATGCTTTATAGTTTATGATACCTTTTGAGATATTTATTCTTTTAGTTACATATTTGCCAAGTAAATAGTTCTGTCCAACATTTTCTGCTTCACCTACTATTTATATGCATTATATTAGTATTTATTTTTGTTCAGCCAACTGTTCAATATCTTCTACTCACACTAAAATGGGTTATTTCTTGTCATATATCAAGGACAATAGCTCCAGGATTTTTAGATAATGATATGTTTCGCCTTCAGACTTTGCAACATGTAATGAAGATGACCCGTACTTGGGACTCAACAATGTCAATGATACCAAGAGGAGGAGATACTATATGGGGTGGTCTTGATTGGTCGCCAGAAGAAGGTTATCACCCTAGCCAGAGAAAGCATAGCTATAACTATACTCAGTTGACAGACACAGACCAAGAGACTAATAAAATAAATTCTGTCAACTATGGAAGAATGATATCATTTGGCAGAGATGTGGCTGAGGCAGACTCCTCTACGATTGAGATGACTGACTTCCGGGTGAGCCTATTTCTGACAATGAATCTTGAAATTTCTCTAGCTTGTCTTGTATGCCTGTTCCTTCTTTTACCAAATATCTTGTTCAGTTTTCAGAATCCGTTATGTTTATATTTTAAGTTGATACTCACTTTCTTGTTAACAGGGTGCCATCAAGGGTCGCAGTGTTGCAAATACCACTTGTCGTGATGTGTGGACTGAATACCATGAAATGGGGGTTGAGGGAGTGCGAGCAGTTGCTGAACATAAAGTTTACACTGCTGGCTCTATCATAGACCTGCTTCAGTTTGTTGCTCCCAAGATGATGGCTCGTGGTAGTGCTCATTTCTCTTATGGAATTGCTGACAATTTGGATGACCCCAAATATAATCATTACAAATATTGGTCAAATCCCTTGGAAACAAAGTAAGCAATTTTTGGTTCCTTACTTTAGTTTTGATTTAAAAACTATTTCTACTACAACTATATACTTATTCAACAATTACTTTCTGATAAAAGTTTTTTGAAAATTTTGCAAAACAAGTGTTTTAAAAGCCAAAAAACAAAAAATTGATGGAAAATGTTTTTTTCATCTTCTGTTTTCATCTTATTCAATCCTCCTCTTTAATTCTACGCCCTGATCTGTGCCTTGCAGCTGCACCACCTTCCAGCAATTGTTTGAGTAACCTTATTTACTTGCATTTGAAGACTAAAAATAATTTTTGAAAAATAGAAAACAAACACCCTTATTCTTGTTATACATTTCAAAAATTGATGCTTTGGTGATAGTGCTAAAAAATGGTTTAGCTCCAAGAATGTAGAATTTCAGAGCTGCTATATTGGCGGACATTGTATTGATCAATTCTCATACGTGGGATATTGTAGTTGCTCATATTATATACTTTACTTGGTTCCTCATTTTCTGATTTCCCCCTATTCAATTGATATCTTTTGCTACTCTAAAATAACGGCAGATTACCAAATGCTCCTGATATGGAAATATTCTCAATGTATGGAGTTGGCTTACCAACTGAACGATCTTATATTTACAAGTTAACTCCCTTTGCGGAGTGTTACATTCCTTTTGAAATGGACACTGCACAAGATGGTGGAAGTCATGAAGATAGCTGTCTACAAGGTGGAGTGTACACTGTTGAGGGGGATGAAACTGTGCCAGTTCTAAGTGCAGGATTCATGTGTGCTAAAGGCTGGCGCGGAAAAACAAGATTTAACCCTTCAGGTATTCGCAGCTACATCAGAGAATATGATCATTCTCCTCCAGCCAACCTGTTAGAGGGCAGAGGAACACAAAGTGGTGCTCATGTCGACATCATGGGAAACTTTGCATTGATTGAGGATGTTATAAGAGTGGCTGCTGGAGCCACAGGAGAAGAACTAGGAGGTGATAGGGCGTATTCTGATATCTTTAAATGGTCTGACAAAATCAAGTTACCCCTATGAATGAAGCAAAGTGAACTTTCACAGTTCAACTCCTCTTGAACCCCTTCAAGGATTAGATCAGACAATATATAATTTTTTGCAGTATACTCTCATTGCCCCCAGAGTTCTATAGGTTGCAATTATTGCTGGGGTGAACTATGCGAATTGGTTATAACGAATGAGCTTGTGTTGAATATTATATTATTAAGCATTTGATTTGTCATCTATGAGAAACCAGGCCAGGGCACTACTCTTAATTGGAATTCTTTTTGAAGGAATTATGCCTATTGTTTTCTTTTATGTGGCAAGTAGGATTAATTTTGAGAAATGCAACCTATGTTTTGTTCGATTAGCATCATTTATTTAGGCATCAGATCTATCATTTTTAAACATATATTTTCGCCTTCAAAATTATTTATACGTTGGGTTAATTTGTTTTCTACTTAATTGAATTCATTTTGAAAGTTATTCTAAGTTAGGTTTATTTGTTTTCGCCTTCAAAGTTAGTATAGGTTGGGCATTATTTGTTTTATATTTTGGAATAATATTTTGAGAGAGTCAGAATAATTGAATATATTCACTTATGAAATGTCAATATATTTATTATAAACATCTTTTCCAAAAATATCTAGTATTTCACTCCGGGTTCAAGTGGTTTTTAAGTTTTAGATTTTTTATTTTGAAATGTATTTTAAAAATAGAAACATGTTTGGTAAAAATAGTTTTAATTTAATTTTTTAGTTATTTTTAAAATAGTTCTAATCATCAATTGTCACCTTTGATCGATGTCCGGTGATCAGTGATTACAATCTCTGTCGGGTAGTCATAACTACTACCTTCGATTATGGTCACTGATTGTTACATCCGATTCTTGGTTACTAATCATTGGTTATTGGTCTCTAGAATAGAAAAATTCTAGTGTAGTTAAGAATTGAAAAAAATGTTTTGAATTTGGAAATAAAAATAATGTTGTTTTAAAAATTTTGAAAACTTAAAACTAAAACTAGTTTTATTCTTATAAATTTCAAAACTAAAAAAAAAACAAATCATCCCCAACAAGGAAAAACCCATTTTAGTTATTTCTCCCTATTTTACTTTGTATGGTGATGTTGGTTGTATGGAATTAATGAATCTTGGTTGAGGTTTCTTCTTGCCCGTTTTCATTTACCAAAAATAAATAAATACATAAAGACCTTGTAACATGTGTCTCAAAAGCACTTATTAAGAGTCATGGGTATAAAAAAAAAACAAACTTGTCAAGGTTTAAGAAGCATCTCTTGTGTAACCTTATTACATTAAATGTTTTAATTATTTAAAATGGTAAGGAGACGTTTGTTTTGTATATTTTTTGTTTTTATTTTTATAGAAAATAACATAAAAAATATATTTGGTCATAATTAGAAAATATTTCTTTTGTAAACATTTTCAAAAAAATAACAGAAAAAAAATTATTTTCAGTATTTTCAAAAATTAAAATTATGTAAAAATATATGAAATACGGAGATATCCATGGTGCAAATGTGCAGAGGATCTCTTATCCTCACATACTTATTTTTTGTTGACAATTATTTTTCTTTTTTTCAATCATCTAAGGAGACAAATATACTACATTAAACACTTTGCATGTTTGAAGTATATTCTAGCTTTTCCATAAGTTTTTAGAAGTCAAAAGTATATTGCAATAGGATTTGCCAACAATAATTGATAGAAAAAAAGAGAGTCATCTTTAGTTATATGAGAGATAGAGTTGTAATCGACTACATCATTAGATGAGGAAACATGTATCAAAGGTTGACAGAGAAGTATTAATTAGAACATTTGCTCAAGCAATTCCCTTATATTGCATGAGTGTATTTCTCTTGTCATCTTCTCGATTGTATAAAATTAGTCAACATATGGAAGGATCCTTGGTTTCGTTCACTTAAGTTTTATGTTAAATCCTTGTTGATCATTGGTCTTGAACACCTTTCTGTAAGTAGACTACTAAATATAAATAATGGTTGAAAACTATGTATTAGTCTGTGGTATATTATTGCCTAGTGACATGGATAGAATATTGTTGATGTTGACTTGAGATAGAAGCTTCTGATGGTTTGTAAGCGAGTCAGGTAGAAACTTCCATTTAGACGATAACACGTATGATGGGAGTGTCTTGTATGGTTTCTAGTGGAGATTAGCTAGTGGGAATGTTTGGAGCGGGTTGTCTGATGCTCACATTTGTTGATCATCTATTATAATTTTACCATAGTTTTCTATTGTAACCTTGGTAGCTTTTGACCTATAGCATTTGTCTCATATGTAGGGGCATGTATGCTAGTCACGTTATGTGGAAAGTATTGACCCTTGTATATACCTCGTAAAACGGTTTCCAATTACCCGACACATTTACGCTCTTTCAGTTAAGACATCATTTTCTATTTTATCTCATCTCCACTCTCTTAATTCTCTCTTTTATTCTTGTGATTGTGATTTACTTGACATTCTTATTGTTCTTCTCAATCTATTAGCAAAAAACATAGGTGGTGCCGTTTGTGAGAAGACAAAACAATCAAGAAAGATAAGTGAAGATGGAAATAAAGTTCTATATTAAGAAATTTTCCAGAGGCAACAATTTTGGGTTATGGAAGATAAAAATGGAGGCAATCTTGATTCAATAGGAATGTAAAGAAGCATTGGTGGGGGAGGTGAACTTGTCACCATCTTTGGCACTGACAAAGACAAAGAAAATGATTGATTGGGTAAAAAGTGTGATTGTGTTATGTCTTGTGATAGGGAAGTCTTACCAAGTGCTTCCTTAGGAATGAAAAACACACATTTAGTAGACCTTTTGAGTATGTCCACGCAAATAAATAGGGTCCATTTAAGACACAGACTCATGGCTGGGGATCATACTTTTTGAGCATTATCGATGATTTCTCACGGAGGGTGTAAATATACATTCTAAGGAACAAAAGGGAGATGTTTTAGAAGGTCAATGAGTGGTATGTTCAAGCAGAGAACTAGTAGAGGGCTTAAGGTACTAAGGACAAACAATGATTGAAGTTTGTTTTGAAGGAGTTCAATGATTTATGCAGAAGTAAAGGGATAAAGAGGCATAAAAATGTTGCTAGGACCCCTAAAAAAAATAGAATTGTTGAAAGGATGTACAAGATCATCTTGGAGAAGGTGAGGTGCATGCTTTTAGAGTAAGTTTGCCTAAGTCATTTTCGTAAGAAGCTTCTAACATTGCGATGTACCTAATAAACATATGTCCATTGTCTGCCCTAAAGTACAAAACAACAATGGAAGGCTTGAGTGAGAGACCAACTGATTACTCCAATTTCAGGTTGTTTAAAGCTTTGAGATATGTGCATGTCAAGAAAGATAAGCTAGAGGCACGAGTTAAGAAATGTATCTTCCTCAGACACATAAAAGGCGTTAAGGGTTATAGGTTGTGGAGGTTAAAGCCTAAACTCTCGAAGTTAATCATATGTGAACGTTGTTGGGTTGCAAGGCCTAAATGCTTACTTACTAAACCAACGTGGACCAAAGACTATGTATTTTGATTCTCTGTTGTTATTTGGCTTAGACTCTATGTTAGCCATTTTTCTAAGTCTTTTAATTTCCACTTATATATAGTTGTGTCAGTGAGGGATAAGTATGAATCAATGAAGACTCTTTTTATCATTTTCCTTATTTTCTCTTCCAAACTTTTACTTCTCCAACATGTTTTTCCTAGCCATAGTAATCACCTAACTATTTCCATTGCTCGCACAAACTTACCCACTACCCAATCCATTTGTCATCTAACCATTAAAAATATTTCCTCAAGCCAAATGCAAGAATGTAGGGCTCTGGGGTTGTGCTATTATTGTGATGAGAAATTTGTTGTTGGGTACAAATGCAACAATAACAAATTCCTCCTCTTGCTTGTTGACAATGGACATAATGTTGGGGATGTCCACGAGGAATAACTTGTTGATCCTTATCAACCAGATGAGGTGATTCATTTCCATTTCTCACCTCAGATTGCTTTGGGGAACCTATCCCTAAATCTTTCAAGTTTAAGGGCTCTATTGCAGGCTTATCGGTAATGGTGTTAATTGATAGCGACAGTTCTCACAATATTCTCCAACCTCGCATTGCGTCACACTTATGCCTCCCTTTCACGTGCACACCTAAGTTTAGTGTCGTGGTGGGTAATAGAAACCATATTCAATGTGAAGGTTTTTGTCTTGATGTTAGCCTCCAACTACAAGACCATTCTTTTACCCTAGCTTGTTACCTTTTTCCAATAAAGGGTGTATATTTAGTTTTAGGTATGGAATGGCTCTCCACGCTGGGACAAGTTACTGTTAACTTTGTAGTTACCATGTCTCACTTTTTCTTACCAAAACCAAATAATTACTCTCACCAACCTAAACCCTATCATTCCTACTCCTTCTACCTACCACCAACTTAGCCAACTTTTTTCACTCACAATCCGTAGCCTCCCTGCACATATTAGCTTTTTTTACCCTTGAAAACCCTAGTATTACCATACCAACAACACTTATATCCAATTCACCGACACCATTACACCCAACCATACATACTTTTTACTCAACTACCCCTCACTTTTCCAACAACCCCAAGGCCTTTCCTCACCTAGAAACCATGATCACCAAATCACTATCCTTCCCAACACTTGCTCATTCAATGTTAAACCTTATCGATACCCCCATTCACAAAAAGAAGCTATGACTCTTATTATTCAGGACATGTTGCAGCAAGGAATCATTATACATAATGACAACCCTTACTCTTTCCCAGTTTTATTGGTAAAAAAGAAGGACAAAACTTGGAGATTTTATGTTGATTACAGGGCATTTAACGTAGTTATGGTGAAAGACATGTTTCTTATTCCTACAATGGATGGATTACTTGATGAATTGAAATTTGCCACTATGTTTTCTAAAATAGACATACGTTTTAGTTATCATCAAATCACAGTAGTCCCTGAAGATACTCCAAAGATAGCTTTTCGAACATGTGACGGGAACTACAAGTTTATCGTTATGCCCTTTAGACTTACAAATGCTCCTTCTACTTTCCAATTTGCTATGAATGACCTATTAAGGCCTTACCTATGCAAGTTCATTTTGGTAATCTTTGATGACATACTTGTTTATAGCAAAACATTTTCAGATCATATTCAAAACTTAAAATTGGTTTTAGACTTGTTGGTTTCTAATCAATTTTATGCTAAGTTCTCAAAATGTGTTTTCGGAGAAAAACAAGTTCAATACCTAGGTCGTATTATTAATGAAGAAGGTGTATCCCCTAATCTTGATAAAATTATTGCAATAATCAACTGGCCTGAGCCACGTTCACTCACGACTCTTAGAGGATTTCTTAGTCTTATCGGCTTTTATAGAAAATTTATTCGCGGATATGCATTTCTCATTGCTCCTCTCACTACTTTATTATGTGGTACATTATTTCAATGGTCTACAAAAGCAGATACAACATTCAAAGAATTAAAATAGAAAATTATTCATGCCCCTGTTCTAGCCTTGTTGGATTTTCTCAAGTCTTTATCATAGAAACAAATGCTTCTCAGATCGTAGTTGGCGTTGTCCTCCTTCAATAGAAACATCTCCCTGACTTCTTCAGTAAAATAGATGAGTCCCTAACTCCAAGCAACTTCTGCATATATTCGCGAGTTATTTGCAGTGACCGAAGCAATAAAAAAGTGGAGACAATACTTAATAGGTAAAACTTTTCACATATATACAAACCAATAAAGCCTAAAAATTTGCTTTCCCAAACCATATAGACCCAGAACAATAGAAGTGGGCTTGTAAACTACAAGGATATAATTTGAGATCTACTACAAACCTGGAAAGCAAAATGTTGTAGCAGACGCATTGCCTTGCAATTAACCAGAGGCTGAATTTTTGTTTGCCCTTACTTCAGCCAGCTTACCCACTCTTTTGGCTTCTTTGCGCCATTATTCTGCAGTTGACCTTGTAGGGACGAAATTAATTCATTAGTGCATAATTGATGCATGTTATTATATGCAATAAGGTCTTTTATGGACAAATGAACGAATTTTCATACCTTACTTGGGAGTCTTGTGCACTCAACTCATTGTCGAGTATCGTATTACTCCTTTCTGAGGGTACTCAGTGCTTAAAATGACGCTAGCTAGTCTTGTGGCTTCATTCTCAGGGCCCAACATGTACAAAGAAATAAAAGCTTTCATTAGCGATTGCACTATTTGTCAACAAAACAAATATTTGCAAAAAAAAAAAAAACAACAATAAGGGCTACTACAACCCTTACCCATTCTACAGAGGGTCTGGGAAGATCTCACCATGGATTTCATCACCCATTTATCGCCTTCTTTCGGTCATATAACTATTCGAGTCATTTGTGATAAACTAAGTAAATCCATCCATTTGATAAAGCTTCCTTCTAATTTTATAGTGAAAGATTTGGCTTCTCACTTTTTGGTTGAGATTCTTCGCTTACATGGCCTATCCAAGACTATCACCTCTGACCGTGATCCATTATTTGTGAGTAAGTTTTAGAAAGAGCTGTTCAAACAACAAGGTACCATTCTCTAGTTTAGTATTGCCTATTATTTGGAGACAAATGGGCAAACAAAAATTGTAAACTGTAGTTTAGAAGCATACCTTCACTATTTCATGAGTTATCACCCTCGCCTCTAGTTCCGCTATTTGCATATGGTCGAATATTGATTCAATACTAGTTTTCACTTTGCCATTGAAATGTCTCCTTTTGAAGCCTTGTTTGGACGACTGCCTCCAAATCTTCGCGACTATGTAATTGGCTCTTCTTCAATTCCTAGTTTGGATGAATCCTTGGCAGAAAGACAACATATTTTAAGATGCTTGAAAGCAAACCTCACATGCACTAGATAGAGTATGTGCAACCAGACAAACAAGAAAAGATCAAATGGGAAGTTCAAACCTGGAGATTTCATTTGGCTTCGCTTAGCCCCGTATCGACAACAAACCATAGCTCGTTGTGTGTCAAAAATTGACAAAATACAATTTTGGTCCATTTTCGGTATGCCACCATGTTGGAATTGTTGCTTATGAGTTGATTCTACCATCAGACACTAAAATCCATCCCATAGTTCATGTAAGCATGTTGCGCTACTACCATGGTCTTTACCCTCCTTCAAAAACTCACCCCTTACCACTAGTTTTTTTCCCAAGATGAAGAAGAAATCTGACCTGTATCTACTAACACTCTAACTCCCTCAAGTGCTTTTAGAAAATCTAAAGACCATATTCTTTTTTCCTACCCAAAAACCATCTTAACTATCCAGATCTCCCACCAATCCACCCACCTCATCTCCATCGTCCAAATACCCCACTTCTCAAAACACTTTCTCTCACGTGCCAATTAACGCCCTACACCTTTTGTTTTTCCCAATAGTTACACCACACCTAATCCCACACCCAATGGTCCAAGCCTTTCCACCTATCCATCCTCTCACCTCGTTGATCGTGCCTTGAACCATTTCATTAATGCTAATGTGCCCTTTGTTTCTACCAATGACCTAATCATTTCAAACACCAACCTTTCCCTACCATATAATCATGCCAACCAACCATCTCCATCCTTGGGTAAAAGCACAATCCCCATTTACACTAATCCACCTTTCTCCACCTAACACATACCCCAATTAGTTTTCTCCCACTAAGAACATTTCCCACCATATATCTCCTACTTTCTTACTTGCACAAATCCTCACCACTCCTTCCTAACACAATCCAAACCTCATCTGATGCTCCAATGTGTAGTAGCCATGTGGCGATCACAATTTCCTCTAATCTTGCAGAAAAGGTTTCTGAAGGGAGGGATATTGTCAAGCTACACAGGCCCAAACACTCACTCACTAAACCAACATGGACCAAAGACTATGTATTTTGATTCTCTATTGTTATTTGGCTTGGCTTTATGTTAGCTTTTTTTCTAAGTCTTCTAATTTCCCCTTATATATAGTTGTCTCAGCTGAGAGATAATTATGAATCAATGAAGAATATTTTTATCATTTCCCTTATTTTCTCTTCCAAACTTTTACTTCTCCTACGTTAAATTTATTTTCTGCCTAACAAACGTGGTGTTTCATGAAATGCGTATGGGCATGCATGGTGGAAACTCTGAAGATAAGGAGGAGAAGACTAACAATGATGTGGTTCCATCCATACTAAGTCCACAAAAGATAATCAAGATGAAGTAGACGATACTTTGGACGAGGAGGTTTAAACACAAGGTCTTAATGCTAGTGGGTTAAAACAACTAGTGCATGATATTTGGAAATACAACTTAGGGATGTTAGTGAAATCGAAGAATATTGCTTAAAACTACCACTGCTACTGTACATAGTTGGGACCAGTGTAAGAGCGAAAAATGGGGCTAGCGCATTTAGGACAAAGCCAGGAGCTAGTGCATTTGGACAAAGCCAAAGCTAGTGCATCTAGGACAAAGATGAAGTTAGTGTATAAGGGTAGAAACGAGTCGATGGAAGCCATTATCGAAAAGGAGAAAAAAGGCAAGATGAACAATATCAAAACGAGGCCACCATTGCTACTAGGACATAGTTGAAACTAATGCAATACGGACAAATAGACCTGTGCATCTGGGACAAAGACAAAGACTAGTGCATCTAGGACCAAGTCGAGATCAGTGCATCTGGGACCAAGTTGAGACCAGTGCATCTAGGAAAAATATGAGGTCAGTGCATAACGGTAGACATGAGCCAATGAAAGCCATTATTGAAGAGGAAAATGGAGACAAGATGAACAATATCAAAACACTATTTGTCAAAATAGGAGCAACAAGAAAAAAAAAAGTCATTGAGGGCAATGAGCATTGTCCGTGATGAGAGACATTTTTATTTTAGTATTTCTTCAACTTGACTCTAGTACCATGTTAAAATAAGATAAATAAAGAGGAATAATGCTTGAAATTGTGTGTTTGGATACATACATGATGGATATATTTATAGTTTTATTTCATAAGTAAAACATGAGTATAAAATATATGATTTCTTATAATCTCAAAGATATTATTTTTACCTACTATATTTAAAAACAAGATAATATAATATCAAAATAATATAACATTACTTTATAAAAAAGATAATGTAATATCAAAATAATATAATATCAAGATAATATATTACTTAAGATTCTCAACAAGTTTGTTTAAACATTTTAACAAAATTCTCTTATTTTAACATAATAATAACTTATTATAATTTTTTAAATGTTTGGGTAAACTTAAAAAAAGAGAAGTTTAAAAAAAAAATAAAAAAACTTATTTTGATAAATTACTTGGAGCAGCTTCTCAAAATAAGTTACAAATAAATTGAAAAAAATTGGAGGTGTGTTATCTTAGAGTATGCTTGTTTTATCATTTCAACTAGCTAAAATGGTTTCAACTTAGTTATGATAACAAAAATTTAGGGTATTTGTAGAAGCTAATCTAGTAGTTTTTCCAAAAGATTTATTATTTTCAACTATTAACTGAATTTATTTTTATATGTTTATCTTTTCATTAATTAATGTATTGTCCTCCACTAATTTACTCTCATCATATTATAAAACACCTTCTTCCTTCATTTCCCTCTCTTTCATTAATGTAATCATAGTAATTTATAATATAAATATAATTATAGAAAATTATAATTCATATATTTTATTTAAAAATTATATACTTAATTATCAAAATTATAATTTAAATATTAATTATAGTAATTTATTATTTAAATATGCAATTACATAAATTTATAATTTAAATATATAATTATAATAATTGATAATTTAAATATATAAGTAATTTATATTATTGAAATTTATTATAATTATTTTAAATATTTCATTGTTAATTTAATGATTAATGATATTCTGATTTGTCATATTACAACTTTTAGCTAGTTGATAAGCTAGTTTTATTAAAGACTTATAATTAACTTTTTAGCTAGTTTTGCTAACCATACCCTTAAATTAAACTACACACTAAAAATAAGGGTTTCACATTTTGTCTTTGTTTGTGTCTTTTAGAATTTGCTTTTTCTCTTTTCTTGTTTGCAACTTCTCGTGCCTCTCTTAAAGTTCTCTTCTAGAATTTGCTTCTTTTAAAATTTTTTTTGGCGTTGTTTGCAATGAATCGCTCTCTCTCTCGTGCAACTTGGGATGAGTATTTTTTTTTTGTAAGTTTCGAAAATGGAATTGGAAATTTTTTGGGGATTATCAATGTTGAGTTTCCATTTCTCCTTTTGAGTTTGAAAGTTATGTGACAAGATTAAAAAAACATTTGGGAAGTGGAAACATGTTTTAAGTGAAAAATGTTTGAGAACATTTAGTAATTTGGGAATTAACAAATGTTGGATTTTGTTTTCCTCCTTGAAGCTGAAAATTTGGGGATATGACCAACAATAAGTTATCCATGACAACACTACATGTATAAATATTAATTGTGACTTTGACTTAATTTCGAAGATGAGTGGAAGTAATTGTATTCACTTATTGAAGTTTTAGTTGCTATAACAATGTAGGCCAGTCATTTTGGTTTATGGTACTGTACTCATTAATTTGGGGTCGCAACTATTAATGTTTAATAATGTTATTTTGGTTTATGACATGTCTTTTGTTAAGAAATATTAAGCACATACTGTTAATCTTAACTTCCTATGTCAATTAGTTAATCTTATTAAAAAATTATGGAAAAAACTATATTTTTATCAACTAAATGCATGAATTAAAATTTATCATATATCGACGTGGATATTCTCACACAAATGTGAGAGACATATTTTAAAAAAAACAATATTAGAGATTCGTCCAATGTTGTGTTTATCCCCACATATTTATAGAAACAAAATCATAAAACTATTAGAGATTTACTCACAATTGTATATCTATGCTGAAATAGACATGACAAGAGTATTAAATTACAGTAATAATATTAAAATCAAAACATTATTAAAAGTTATTGTTTACCATTTAAAACAATATATTATTTATAAAATGTTTATAAAGACTTTTATATAATTTTTTTTAAGAAAGCATTTATACAATTGACATCCAACAACATAATAATCACTTTAAATTAAGAATCGTTTTTATAATCGTACCCAAGAAATATATGATTTATTATTAAATCACTTATTTCTTAAACTTAAGCAACCTTACTCATTTTGTCTACATACAAGTTAATAACTTATTTCAACTTGTTTAATAATCAATTAAAAAATTTATAATTTTTTTATGGTTATTTTAAATTATTCTTGAGCATAAAAAAAATTATGATACAATGTGAAACCAATCACTTGCTGAGTGTGTTGTGATTGGACGGAAGTTAACAATTTAAAATAAATAATTAACTTTGCGAGTTTTTATTTGAATGATGTATTTATAAAAGCAAATTCAAATAGAAGAAATTTGGTGTAAGATTCTGAGTCCAAAGACAAGAATTACTCTAAATTACTTTCATCATAATAAATTCCTAATTGTTGTCTAACTCAAAAGCAACCATATCAAAATTTGTCTTGCAGTAAAATTTCAAAACAAACCTTCGTTAATTGTTTACTCTCGGTAATAAATAAATATTCAATATGTTGTTTTTAACAGATTTCAAGCGTTGTGGCTTTCAATATTTTGTCTTTGCCTTTGAAAATCGAAGAAGCACTGTGATTCTGATTCTCCGTCGTTTCAATTGGTGCCTCCGTCGTTTTCATCCCTAACCCCACACCTTCAACGCGATTCCTATTCTGATCACAGGTATCGTCTTCTCTTTTCCAATTTCGTCAAACCTACGAACGCGGCTTTCATTATTTCCTCCCTACATTGAGTTTCAGAAATCAAGTCCTTGCATTCGTAGTTGCTCAACAAAATTTCTGGTGCATTTGTTCGTTCCTGAATCACTGGTTAAATTTTTAATCGATTAATTAAGTTTTAATTGATGAGGGAGAGGAGTGGGAAATTGGTCAAGCTGAAGGAAAAGTGAAAACAGAGCTTCATCACGGAGAAGAAATGGTGGGAATAGAACTTTACTTACCCTCCAAGCCCAAGGTTTATGCAGTAGTTCTCTGCTACCCTAGGCTTTGCAGTCAACTGTTGGTGGCGGTGTTTGAAATTTTGAAGACCTTGTTCATAGTAGTGGGTGTTATATTGAAGACATTGAGGTTTAATTTCCATGCGTTGTTTTAGGTTTATGAATGGGGAAATGGCTTGTAAGTTTCAATTTTTGAGGGTTGATTGTGCTCGGACTAGATTGAATTGTAACAAAGTAAAGGGGGTTTGGAGTGTGAGGGATACAATGGTGTGCATCTAATGTGACTAGGACTTTTGTTGATTTGGATTAATATGTATACAGTTCTTTTGCTGGTAAAGGCGTTGAAAGATTTTGGTGATGTTGCATATAGGAAGAGGAGAATGGGGCTCAACAGGAAGTCTGAGCAAGAAAACAAGAGACTGGAGGGAACAAAAACTTGACTTTTTAATCCTTAATAAAAGTTACCTTCATAAGACGTAAAAGTACTTGTTGCTTGTCCTTTTTAGATATTTGTCTCACAGAGAAGTGCTTGCAACACATTTTTACTGTTGGTTGGATTGGAATTTATTGGAGATCACCAAAATTTGTAGGTCCAGCTAATTTAGTGAGCTCTACACACTGTTTTATAAGTTTTAACAAGAGTGTGTTGGAAAGAGTATATTGGAGAAATGTGTTGCTAACACCCTCTAGCCTTATATTATAGATTATACTGTTCTTGCCAAATATAACCAGTCTGCCATTACATGAATGTCCGTTGTGCATAGACAGATAGTAGAATCCTTTGCCATAAAGCTCACATTCTCCAAAAATAGAACAATATCATTGTTGTACCCATATCCAACACGAATATTTCTATGGTACTCCTAGATACGTAACCAAAGGAGTATCTTCCAATGTATTTATATATATGTTTCAAAAAAATAATTGATCAATATGTATGGCATACAATCATACAACTTAATACTTTAATAGGACTAAAACTGCGTATCACTCTATCTTGTCCTTTGTATCCTTAAGGCCGAAGTAAATAATTGACAATTTATGCTACCTAACTATAGATTCATAGTGGCTTCTTTTGTGGGTTTTGGTTCATGTGCACTCGAGCTTTCATGTTTTTGCTTTCCTCTCTCTCTCTCTCTCTCTCTCTCTTTTTCCTTTTTTTTTTTTTTTTTTATTTCTAGGATAGTGCTGCAGATGATGGGTAGCGTTGGGAGTGCCAACCTGGTTGGATTCTTTTCGTTTGAGTGGTGCCTTGTAGGATGAAAAAAGTGTAGTAAATAATATAGACAATTGTGCAAAGTCAAGACTTCTTTCGACTAAGACTAATGATGCCTTTTTGAGACATTTCTAATTCTAACATAGATAGGGGAAAAAATAAGTTGTTTTTGTGCCATGTTGATAGGAGAGGGAATGTGTAACTAGTTTTGTTTTATTATTATTATGATCACTACTCCACTAGTGTTTTTATTTTTTATCAAATTTTGATTATCATCCACTGATATAGTCATGTATCAATGAGAAACTATCCATGTCTCTTAAATACTGTGGATTCATGTGAATTTTTTTTTTTAAAATTCATGTTAGCATATTTAGGCTGTATCATATCTTGAATTTTTTAGGAGTTGTGTTGTACTTTGGTTGTATGGAGTGTCTGTCTGGGTTGCATACATCTTTTGTGGTTATTTCATTTTAAATGCTTCTGTTTTGTAATGTTTATAAAAATCTTTGGAGACTTTTGTTTTATGAACATATATGTATACCCTTTCTTTTCCATCATTTATAGAATGAAGTTGGTAAATTGACTTTCTAAGTATTCTAGATTAGTGGGGTAAGGGCTGTGGGTGAGGATGAATTTGCAACAAATTGGGCAGCCTAAATCATCTAATGGATATGTTCGTCGTAAATCTGAGAAAGAAGGGGCAACTAAGTCTGATAATAAGATCCCCTCTGGAAAATCAAATACCAGCAGCACATTAGCAAGTACAGGTGAACTTCAGATCTGACTTATTTTTATTTTCTATTTTGCTTATTGCTTTGATATTATTTATTATCACAGGTGTAGTGACTGGCAATGAAGGTGGTAGTTATGGGTGTCCTTCACATGATCGACTAGTATATTTAACAACATGCCTTATTGGGCAGCATGTGGAAGTCCAGGTGAAAAACGGATCTATATACTCTGGAATATTTCATGCAACAAATACCGACAAAGATTTTGGTATGTTCTGTTATGCTTGTGTTATTGATTCGCTGATATTAAGGATAATAATATTTTTTGTATTGTTGTAGTGCATAATAGATTACAGCTTCTAGTTTTCATTATTATATTGATAGATCATACAGAATTTGTCATTTTTTTACTTGTGTCATTACTACTGTTCTTTTAGGAATCATTTTGAAAGTGGCTCGTTTGACAAAGGATGGATCTTTGCAAGGACAGAGATCTGGAGTAGAATATGTTAACAAGGCTCCTTCTAAGACTTTAATCATACCTGCCAATGACCTTGTACAAGTTATAGCGAAGGTTGCTACTTTTAATTTATTTTCAGTGTACTGGGAAAATCATGATAGTAATTCCAGTTTAAATTCTACTATGTTGTTTTTAAACAAAGAAAAAATTGTGCTGTATAGTAATGAATGGTGTTGGGAAAGTTTCAGTTCACGATCAGGAGAAGTTGCTTTGAACACACTGTCAAGTTTTTTCCCGTTGATATTTTTTATGCATCATTTTGGCAGGATGTTGCTGTTTCCAGAGATGGCCTACCTAATGAATCTCACTATGATATGCATCATGAGATCATGGTTGATTCCATAATATCTCAATCTCGTCATACTGAGACAGGCAGAGAATTACAGCGATGGGTGCCTGATGAAGATGATCCACAATGCCCTGAACTGGAAAATATCTTTGATGGCCCTTGGAATAGGTAGTTTTGTATTTCTCTTGTTATTCCTAAAATTTTCTTTTATGAATGATTAGATTGTTTTTATTGGACCCCACACATAGCACTAGGATGCATTTTTTAGAAATAGAATTGTTTCTTTTCTTGAAGCCTTGACATCTAGAACAACCAGATGCTTATCAGTCTCCTTTGTTAGTTTTTAAACTTAGAAGTTGATTGAGAAACTAATAACTATACTATCAACCTTATCTTGTTTACATTTGGAAGTTTTTTAAAAATATGATGTTATTGTGTGGTCATCCAACACAGACATTGACACACATTTACATGGTATCACTATCAGAGCAAGCCTAAACCAGATCCTAGGGATCCAAGTGGCTTGAGTACCTAAATTGTCTGCCGGTAGCCTATGGCCACCAGTGGACCCATCGTCTAGTATCCCATTGTCATATCGCTATATTTCTCATCGGTAGACCCACTATTTAATGACATTGTTATATCGCCGCCTTCCTTCTTGAAGACTCTTCCAAGAGACCTTTTTTGAAGATCGTTCCTGGAGATGGCTATATCATCCATGTGTGTAACCAACTCAACATACCGCTATACGCTGCCCCAAGAAAGGCCCCGACACGTGAAGTTCACACACATGATGCATGACACATCTTTGGAGACTTTCCCTGAAGACCAATCTTGGAGACCTTCTCAAGACCATTCCCAAAGACCCTTCTTGAAGAGTTTTCTTGGAGACCCTTTTCAGAGACCTTTCTCGGTGACTCTTTCTGGTGCTTTTCTCTTATTTTTTCGCCTAATGGCGTGCTTCTCCAATTCTCCTTCTGTCTTAGTATGTGCTTTATTTATGGGTGAATAGTATCTCTCATCATTGCAAACCTTTGTTGACTTTCATCAAGCCATGTTTATTCCGACACAATTATGTGATTGGAACTACCTTTTGTTTTTATTTTTATTAGATTTATCATATCTGTAACAAGTAACAACAAGCTTGGTTCATATTACACATATGCTCCAACTTGAGGGGAAGGGTTAAATATTCGATATTATTTTCTTATTTATGATTAAATAGTAATTGGAGATTTACTGCTTATTATCTACTATTAGATTGATCTTTAGTGATTATTTTAGAGATCCTATGTAATCAAATAATCAATACTTATCCTATGTAATCATATTGACTTATTATAAATAAATGCATTGTATGGTCATCTAACAAACACATTTATAGATGCAAATGATGTTTCAAATTTCAATGACTTCTCTCTCTTCTATTTTTTTACGAGATCTTTCTCCATTTTAAAATTATGAACATGGGGACATTGGGTATTAATGTATATTGTAAAGGTGAAGTTCTCAACTGCAACCTGGTGTTGTTAATTAGTTGAGTAAGTTAGTTGTTAAGCTTGAGGTTCCAGCTGTGCTTATCTTGCAGCTGTTGTAGATTTGGTCATATGTTACTTATGTCACAACAGGTGCAGTTTTTTTCTGGGTAAATGACATATATGACCAAATCTTTCTTTAGAGAACAGTGTTATATAGACTTATACTAGTATAACATCTAGAATGAGATCTTTTTGGTGAAATCAGAAATGCCCTGTTGTGATGTTCCTGTAACAAGTGAAGGAAAAACAATAAATAATTATTCTTTATGAAGAATAGAATTCTTTGAACGAGCTTAATAATTGTTTTTTATATGCATGTTTCCTATATAGTTGAATTGTAGGAAAAGCAATAAATAATGATTCTCTGAATGAGCTTATTAATTATTCTTTATGTAGTTGAATTGTTCCTCCATAAAGCCTTCTAATACATTTTGATTACATGTTACGAAAAATTAAAACATGGATCAGTTGTTTTCTTGTCGCCTCTCTGTTCTATTATTAGGGTTGAAGTCTAGGAGCCTTTATGGAAGCTAAGAAATGTTCTTTGTGGAACTATTTGCATATAAATTATTCTGATGTAGAAAAAGGGAATGGGGGATTTTTTCTTTACTTATGTTAAATATTAGATATTATTCCATTATTTATGATTAGATAGTAATTGGAGAGTTACTCCTTATTACCTATTGTTAGATTGATCCTTAGTTATTATTGGAGAGATCTTATGTAATCAATAGCGATCCTATTTCCTCATTATAAATAAAGACATTGTTTTGTCATACATTGCATATTGACATTTACATGGTATCGGAGTTGGTTATTCTTATTCTTGGTTGGGGTATCACAAAAATCATGTCTCACCAGGGACCTACTGTCCCAGTGGGCTCTCCATTCACCATTTCCTTTAAATAACTTATTTTAGCTTTGTCTGGTCACTACCAGTGACTGCCGTCACGGCTCCATGACCCTTTCGGCCTATCCATTGATGTATGCTGCTCCATTGACAACTTGAAAGAACCACTGGCGTGTTCTCACGCCAATCCTTTTGCTTGCGCAACCTGTCATCAAGGTGAACATGACTATATTGTGCCACTCCTCTGATTGTCAACTATTGTGTTGCTCTTTTGTTAGTCTATACTTGCAACCTTTTTGAAGATCGTCATGCCATCTGCATGCACTAGCCAACTCAACATTGTTGCATGTGGCCCCAGGTAGGGCCTTAACTCGTGAAGTTTATGCACATGATGTGTGACACATCTTCAGAAAGCATCACATTGGTCTTCAAAAAGCATCACGCTGCATGTCAATCCATGTTTATCCTTCACAACCACATGATTGGAACCACCTTTTATTTTTATTCTTTTTAAATTTACAACATTTGTAACAAGATTGGTTCATATCACACATATGCTCCAACTTATAAAGGGAGTTTAAATATTAGATATTATTTCATTATTTATGATTAGATAGTAATTAGAGATTTATTCTTTATTATCTATTATTATGTTGATCCTTAGTTATTCTTAGGGAAATCTTATGTAATCAACATTGATCATATTTGCTCATTATATTATAAATAAAGACATTGTTTGGTCATCCATTACACATAGACTTATTGAGATGAGGCTTAATTGTATATATGACATTGCTGCTACCATTATTTATGTCCAGGTTTTTGTAATTTGTTTCTTATTGCAATTTGTAACTGATCCTCTGTTTTTTTTTTATGTTGACAATTTTTTTTTTTCTAGGGGATGGGATCAGTTTGAGACAAATGAAATATTGTTTGGTGTAAAAAGCACATTCAATGAGGAGATCTATACAACAAAACTTGAAAAAGGGCCCCGGACAAGAGAGCTGGAAAAGCAAGCTTTAAGAATAGCAAGAGAAATTGAGGGTGAGGAAACTCGAGATCTTCATCTAGCAGAGGTTGGTGTAGCTTCAATGACTTTTCCTGCCTTTGTGAATTTCTGTAACTTTTTATTTAATTTTCTATTTGAATTCTTCAAACTCTTTCTCAACAGGAAAGAGGCCTTTACCATAACTTTGATGTCGATGAAGAAACCAGATTCTCTTCAGTCTATAGGGGTAAAGTTGTTGATGATAGTGGATATGATGAAGATGAAGACAAGATGTTGGATTCATACAATTCTGAAACGTTTGACAATATTTATGGTTTGGTCATCAAGAGACCAGGTGAAACAAGTAGCCAGAAAGGCAATAATGGAACTCAAACATGGTCAAATTTCTCCTCTGGGGTACTGTCTCAACCATTTATTTCATAAATGTTGTGTTTTAGTAAGTCCACCATTTCTTACCTTGGATGTCACTGGCTTGTCCCTTGTGATTATATATGTATGCATTTCTGATTTTTAGTAAACAATTTCTTTTGGATATGCTGGCATGTAGCATTTTTCAGCTACACAAGGGCATCACTCTGCACTGTTGTCTTGTCTCAATGCTGTACTTTAATTTTGTGATTTTGTAATTTTGTAATTTTAGATTATTATTAGTTGGAGTATGAGTGTTTCAATGGGATGTGTGTTAACTGTTTGGGAGGTTAATCATGTTACTGGGTAAATGATATATCTGTGTCATCAAGTTTTTATAACAGTTATTTGAACTCTATTTTTTCCTCTTCTAGACTTCAAATTGTGAGCAAGACAACTGGCAGATATTTGCTTCTCAGTGCTTTCAGTTCAGTTTTCCATTCAGAATTACTAATTCACTTTACGAGGCTTATGATGATATCCATCTTCTAGCACAAGAGATAACTTATGTAGAATGTTGAGAGAGAGAAGAAACATGTATACTAAAAAACATGTCTTAATATTATAGTAAATAAAAATATGTCTTAATAGTATCTTAGTGTTGTTGTATATCATGACTTTTCTCGCTGGATAACATGATTGTTGCTGTATTGAGTAATGTTATTGATGGCTGATAGCAGACCATGGCGGTTTGCCAAAAAACACATATGGCGATGGCGGATGACGTTGTGGGAAATGGCGTACACTGTGGCAAACCAAACAATAATAATATATTTGTATATAAAACACTAAATATAAATTAAAAAACTACAAAAAAAGAACAGAAAACATGAAATATAATTAAAAAACAATAAAGCCAACACACATACATAACAAAAACAGTACATATAAAACATTATGTTGCATCTAATTAACTAAGACAGAACACAACTAGTCGACTATGCCACAAAAAACAATATAAAACAGGGCAACCAGTGCTCTGACAACTGCTGCCAAGTATCAATATAATTTATATGAAGAAAACATTTATAGAAAGTCGCACTCACACTGCAAAATAACATCAATATCTTCTGCAGAATGTAAAAAAAAATAAAATTTAAACAGTAAAAAAGAAGCAAAAACAGAAATGAAGTGGAAATGGTCACTGGAAGCTCGTTGGAAGCCGCCACTGCTGTGTTTTGGGGTTAAAACACTGAGTCGGATTGGGCTGAAGGCCCAATTCCCTTTCCTTTATTTTTTCTCCTCAAAATACCACAATTTCTGCCATGGCTGTGGTAACTGTGATGATCTCCATGGCTCTTGCAGCCACAAATCTCTGTCATTTGACGTTGTAACTCCACTGCCATATGATGGCATTTTGTCAAAAAACGCAATGCCATACCACCATGGCTGCAATTTTAACAGTAGAAAAATGCAAGAGTTGTCTACTGTATTGAGGATTGTTAAAATGCAAGAGTTGGGGTGGTAACCCTGGGTCATTTGCCTGAACGAGCATTGTGGTGATGGGTTGAAAGTCTCACAACTTCCATAACATTTGAGAGATCTGGGATTCCTAAATCTCCTTCATCTTGATACCAGTGAATTGCTCAACTTTCCTCATCTTTTTTTCAAACACCACAACCTCTTTGTTTCTTATCTCAATTTTCCACTCTTTCTTGGATCAAAGATAACTATGGTGTGGGCCCTTTTTAGGTTTCAGAAACCCATAAACTAGGTTTGCTCTGGACCTTCATTTGAAATCCAACCATTGTTGTTATATGGTGGCACAATGGCTGCCGTGGTAGAATGGCATGGTTGGTGTTTTGCCAATTTGTGAAGGGAGTTTATAAATTTGCCCTTCTGTGATCTTCTGGCACTGATAACACTGTATTGAACTCTTTTCCTGTTCTTTTTCTACTGTTTTTTTCTTCCTTTCCATAATCACATCAACTATAAATTTTTAGTAAATACAATGCAATCACTATGAAACAAACCCCTAAGTTCTTACTACATTTTCAGTGGTATTAGTATCATTACATGTTTTAGTGACCTACATTATTGTATTTTCTATGTTAAAATACCCTTTTATATTTTCAATACTATTTGTATTTTGATCACATGATTTATGAACTTTCATCCCCACCCCACCCCAAACGTAAGGATCTTGGTTTTGATGAACTTGGTATATCTTCTAAATCTAATATCGGGAATGTGTTCATGTCATAAATTCCAGCCTAAAGGAGGGGGTTGATGTTTTGAATGTAGCAACTGTGGTGAGGATAAAACTACTTTGTGTGCTAGTAGTGTTGATGAAATATCACCAGTAAGCAGGTGATGTTTGATTAATTTTCAGAGTTATGATATTTTTATAAATAATTTCTGCTTGAAAGAGTGCAATATTTTGAGTCTTGTTCTGCTTTTGAAATTTGTACTGCTTTAACATCTAAACATATTACAAAACTTATAAATTGTGTCCAAAACAAAGTAATCAAATGTTCCTTTTTATCCATGCCTTTGCTTTTTCCTTCCTCCTTCCTTGTAAAGTAAATACTTTATTTCCTAAATTCAGCTTATTATGTCATTTACTTTTATGCCCAGGATCACTCAGAGTTATCTCAGTCAAGTAGTGGTGTGTATTTATGTCGTTCTGGTTCTAATGATCATGCTAAGCAGTTAGCATCTGAACTCCCTGCTCAGAGTTGCTCATTTTCAGATGGAGAAAGCTGGTATTTGTTGACCTTTTGCTTTTCCTAGTTTTCTGTATATAATTACTTTTCATTGTAATTATTTTTATTCCCGTTGCCCAAGGGTGGCCTTTTGGAACATAAAATCATAAATATTGACATTATCATTCATTCTCAAATCCAACTGACAGGATTCAGGAGAGCGTAGTTAATAATGTATGTGGAGCCAATGATAATACTTCAGAAGAGAAGTGGATAGTGAGTTGAAGTTACAACTTACAACTCTCATATCTACTGTAATATCTCACATGAGATTGCTATAAAATCTTAAATCTCATTTTTCTCTTTTTCTTTCTTTTTTACTGTTGATTGATGCAGCAAGCTGAGGATGTCCAACTGTCAAAATCTGAGGGTTTGTGGAGTTTCTTTCTCAGCTCCCTGAATTGACTAGATCTAAAGCAATGTGCCTGAAACTAAAACCAATGTTATTTCTGTTATTATTCTGTATTATAAATGAAGTGTTGAGAACTTGAGATATTATCTTAATTTTAAATATAGTATGTAGGCATATTATCTTAGATATTATAGGAAACCATATATTCTAGATTCATATGTAATTTATGAAGTAAGTCTATATAAACACTCATCTATGGTGTATTCAAACACGGTTTTATTCCATTATTGCTCTTTATTTCTCTGGTTCTAACATGAAGTATTGAAGCTTACTGTCATTGCTTGATAGTACTTTTGAATAGAAGCTCTCATGTGCAGTTGAAATTTCATTTCAGTGATTGATTCTTTTGTATTTGTCTGATCTTGGAAATTTTTAGTGCAGATTTGCAGTCATCACTTAAGTTGAAGATAGATGGCTCTGATGAAGGGGGATTGTCTTCTAATGTGGCCTCCTGTGGCACTTCTACTTGTATTTTATCAAAGACTCCTGAAGAATCTGGGATACTTGCGGAAATAAAGACTGTAATTTCACGTGCAAGACTAACGCCATTGGGTTCTGATTATGTCACAGCAACCTCAGGTCCTGGTCTGTCCCCAAGTTCCTCAGTTGGTTCACTGTCTTCGGAAAAATCAAGCCTGAATCCCAATGCCAAGGTGTGAAAGTACAAGACTGGCTTTTGAAAATAGGAAATAGGCAAATAGCACATACAAATGCTGGTCTTCTTTTTAAAACTACACAAAATTTGTTTTGTATATTACTGCCCTTTCTCAGAGCTTCCCCTTTTTTGTTTTCCCTTTGTTGTTGCCAGGAGTTCAAGCTCAACCCTAATGCAAAGAGTTTTATTCCATCCCAAGCACATGCCAGGCCCCGCTCCCCTGTATCTGATGGTTCCTTCTTTTTCCCGGCTACCGTATCCGCCGTACCAAATATTCCAGCCATGCCCATGGGTGTCGGAGTAAGTATTTAATAGAATGCTATTCTCAATCTCCAATGACGTATTATGTGTTATACTATTGTAGTTAGTGATTTAATATTTTGTTAGGATCCAAAACAGATTGATAGCAAAACAATCGACTGCAATAGTATTAATAATGGGAACCCAGTCTGGATCAAAGAGGTTCAGATTTGGGAATGTGGAATACTACGTAAGCAGAAAAGAAATAATAACAGGGAAGTTTCGAGAGTGCCCAATGCTCTCCATGGCCTTAACCAAATTCCTGCCTTCCTCCCACCCTCTTACCATCCTCTTATATTTATTTCTCTCTCCCTTTCAACAGCTCACGCACACCCACGCCAGTACTGCCAATAAGCAGTTAGTTAGACCTGTTTCATGTTCTGATCCTGTGCAGCACACGTCTTCTTTTTCTTAACATACATTTTATATATTTTATGTGGACCCCTGGTGGTCATTGTATAAGATTCATATTGTTTGCCATTAATTCTAACAATATTTCTATCTGCTGTAATAAACTGATTTTGACTGGATTGGGGCTTCTGATGTAATTTTCAATTGTTGCTGTTCTGGTTTGCTCCTCCGACATATGTACATCAAATTGGGATGTGTGAATTTCGTGATGAGTTTTGGGATGTGAAAAAACGAACGTTAGTAATTGCTTGCTTGTCTTGTTTCATATCTCAATAGACCATGCTTTGAGACCGTTGAGAATGTTAGATAATATCATATCTTTATTTTAAATATAGTATGTAAGCAATGACATATTATCTTAGATATTATAGGAAACAATATCCTATATTCACATGTAATTTTTAATAAGTCTATAAAAATATGCATCCGTTGGGTATTCAGACACAAAATTTCAATCAATTTTCTCTATTTCTTTGACTCTAACATGATATCAGAGTTAGATTGAAGGAACACTGAGAAAGCACCTCTCACCTAGGGGCCAATGCGCTTGGTGGGCTCCTTTTCCTTTTCTAAAACCTTTTCCTTTTTTTGGCAATGCTTTTTGTATATCTTCTTTTTCTAATGAATTTTCCAATGATTATTGATGACTATTCTAGCCATGACCAACACCATCAAGGTTCTTTGAGGATTTTTGCCAATGATTTAATAGCATCTTTTGTTTCTTCATTTTTCGATGAAGAGTTGTTTATTCATTTATCTTGTTGATAGTCTTTTTCAAGGTGTTTTTTGACCACTACCTTTTGCTCGTCACTCATCTTTCGGCGAAAAACTTTCAGCTACCTGACATTGTCCTTTTCCGGCATGTTTCTTGGTTTAAATAATTTTAGGTCTTCAACAAATATTGGTTTAAAACCTCTAAATGTTGGTTTTAAGAAAGTTGGAACTTGCTCTGCTTGCCATGAATTTTCTTAGACTGATAGATATTCCAACTATCTGGCAATGTTATATTTCTAGTAATATTCGCTGACTTTGTTAACATCCTTGAGTTGTCTTTTCAAAAATTATTTTATGGTGAAACTCAATTTTATTACTTGCTTCTTGTAACAAACTAAGTAATTAGTTTGCTCCAGCTTGAGAAAAAAGTGTTGAGAATATTAAATAATATCTTATTTTTATTTTAAATATTGTATGTAGTCATATTTTCTTAGTGTTATCAATGGCAGATAGTGGAACGTAGCGCTATAAAAACACGTCATTGCACCTTAAGACAGATATTCCTTCACAAATTGTGTATAGTGGTTGGCAAAAAATTGACATGTCATGGCGCTATTGCACTGCCATGGCGGTTATTTAACAACACTATATTATCTTTAGACATTATAGGAAACAATATCTTTCATATTCATGTGTAATTTTGAAGTCTATATATACACGCTTCCGCTGTGTATTTATACATGTTTCAATTGACTATTTCTTTGTTTCTCTGCATTTGATAGAGATATTTGCTGCTGGATAAGAAAATTTTGAGCAAGCTATACTGTTCAACTTTATGGTTCCGTGCCAAATTGACATAGCTTTCCGTACTAGACTATGTAGGATTATTAGTAAGGTCTAAAAGTTGTACCCAGTAACCTCTGACTTGCTTCTGTTTGATTATGCTTCTTATGTTTCGCAGATTGGAACTACTTTTGCAGGGTCGCAACCTGTCATATATAATCCACAAATGCCATCCCAACCATATTTTCATCCAAATGGACCACAGGTGGGATTTCAATTGTAGTTTCTCGCTGGTGAATTTATGTGAATATTAATGCTTCAGAAAGTTATTTAATATTAGTATTCTAATTGCAGTATGGGCAACTTCTTGGTCATCCTAGGCAAGTTCTATACATGCCAAGTTACCTTCCTGTAAGGACTATCGTTTTGCTCTTATTTTTTAGTTTTTTATTCTGTTTACTGGTTTTTATTCGAAAAAGATTTCTAGATAACTTCCGTTTTCCATTACTCTCGTTAGAAGGCTTCAATTATGTATGCTTTAATTTTATGCATCTTAGTGTTGCTGTCTTTAGCATTCTGAGAAAGACACATAATAAAATCAGTTATGTCAAAGAGTCATCCTTCCTTGTAAGAGCCACGGAGCAGAACTTTTCTTCATTTAGGCATTTGATATGGATTTTAACAAATTATCCCTATGATATATTTTGAGGATAAATTCTATGGTCAATATTTTAGGAACTTAATCTATCAATTTGTTTTTTCACAGGAGATGCCTTATAAGGGCCCGGATTATTGACCACTTAGTTGACTGCATTCTTGGCAACTTGGTTCTTTGTATGTAAAGAATGAACTGAATGGATGGCTTAATGAGTTTCAAATGATAAGAATATCTCCCACTTATGGGGGTGAATTTCCATAAAAGTATGATAATTTCCAGAAATGCCTTATTATGGGATATATAAGTTAGTTTTTCGTATATTCACACACATCTTTCGGGATTTCTGTGCTTTGGGTCATGTAATAGTAGCGTAACTCAGATTGACATTTTCCTGTTATTATCGTGCAACATTTACTTCAATTTGCGTCTTACCTTGTTGAGTTGCCATTATTTTGACCTTTAGACATGTCTATAGCCATTAGGTTAACAACTAGATACAGTAAGGTATAATTTCTATGTATAAGTTTTACATTAATGTTCAATTTTGATATTTTATTTATGTGACTTTTAAATTATTAATTGGTAAAGCCAACAAATTTACCATTCATGAAGAATTGTGATTAATTAGTGTAAAATTTTTTATATTAACAGTGTATAATTCATTTTCTCATACAATTATATTTTGTATGTTTGTTTATTTGATGATTTATTTTGCTCTAGAAATTAGAACTTGCATCTATTAGAGTCAAATCTCAACTACCACCATGCACATGTGAACATTCAAGGTAAAATACGAATGAGGTATTGGTTGTATCTTAATTACTACACAATATATTAAAATATTTTTGTGCCAGTAATGAAGATGGACAAAGAAAACTATAATTTATAATGTGTTTGTATGTCCAAAGATATCAACGGATTGAAAAAGCTAAGGACTGTTTAGTTGGATTTTTTGTTTTTTTAGAATAGTTTTTAGTCAGTTTTTTAATTTTTTGACTTCTTAGAAAAGAATGAAAATTTTTGAAGATGTGTTTAGATACATCTAATTTAAAAAAAAAATTCAAATTTCAATGAAATTAGACAATGGATGTGGTAGCAGTGGAGATGGAGAGGTGGTAAAGGTCGAAATGGGAAGCATAGAAGGAGCAGCATAGAAGGAGCGTGAGAGTTGGCAGTAGCAAATATATGGTGGAGGTTGGGTAAGAGACGTGAAAAGAGCATGAAGCATGACAATAACTACAGGGAAAAAATGGTGAAGGTTAGAATCAAAGGTACAGAAGAAGTATGAGAGATACGGTGATAGTGCAAAGGTTGATTAAAGTGGGAGGTGGAGAAGGATCATGAAGTAGGAGTGATGACGAAAGGTGACATTGGTTAGGGTGGAAGACGTAGAAGGAACATGAGAGACGAGGATGAAGGTTGTGTGAGGGATAAGAAAACTCTGTGCTTGAATATAAAACTATATTTTCTAGTTTTTCAGATCTTGAAAATTACTTTGAATAGTTTTTTAGAAAACTAATTTTTCATTTTCCAATGGTTTTCATTGAACATTTAGCATGCTTTTTAGTACTGAAATAATTTTCTCAATTTTTATAGAAAACACTACTATACAACCCCTAAAATTTTCTCTCATGTTGTTTACTATTTAGGAAAGTGAAAATTTGAGTATTTTCTTTTGGCACCTCCATTTTTGCTATTTGCATACTCTAAAATACTACTTTCCTGAACTACCCTTCTATCATTGGTCTTCTCCCGTTGCCCCCCCCCTCTGCACCCCCTCCTCCTGCCCTCTACGCCCCCTTAGTCCTCCCCCCCTTACACTCGTGCTAAAAAATTAAAATTAATATATTTTGAATCATCTTATCTACAAGCTGAAAATTTGGAATAAAAAAAAGATATTATGAATTACATGATTTGCAATGATGTATTACATAATTATTGATCATATGATCCACAATTATGTATTATATAATTGTAGATCATATAATTCACAATGTATTTTATTTTTTTCACTTTTTACCATTACGGATCACATGATTTGTAATTCTGTAGAATACATTGTGGATCACAAGAATGAGTTATTACAATGTATTTTTTTCACATATTCACGTCTGTGGATCACAAGATCCGCAAAAAAAAAAAACTATTAAAGATCATTAGATTTGTAGGTTGGATTATGAAATGTTGTGAATATTAGATTTGCAAGTGGTGGGAGTGAGGTCTATAGGAAGATGGGAGTTAAAGGGAAGGTGGGGGATGTGGTGCGTGGTCCACAAATAGTGGTGTGTAAGGGAGGGAGAACATGAGAACGAGGACATTTTTAGAAATGCAGATTTTTGGAGATGCAAAAAGCAAAAGGGGAGTTAAAAAGAAAACTCCAAATTTTGTATAGGAAGGTGAGAAAAGGGAAATGTAACATGTTCCCGAACATGTTCGTAGACTTTATACTTGCACCTGCCAAAATTTTGTAAACAAAAGTGAGAAAAAAGGAAAATGTGACGTATTCCCATTTCCCAAACACGTTCTTAGATGTGGTACTTGCATATGTACTGTTTAATAATGAATGCTAATATTATAGTTGTTAAAATTGGTGAAATCTAATAGATTGTTTATGACTTGATGAAATGAGTATGGTTAGACTTGAAAATTTTAGATTTACACAACTTCTCACTCAAAGTTACATTTGTCCCCAACCTTGGAACGTGTGAAGTGACGTCCCCAATAAACAATAGAGAGGGTGTTGTTGGTGGAGAGGTGTTAGGAGTATTTTTAAGTTTAGTTTGAAATTTGGTGTGATAATTCCACTATGGTCTCACAATTATCTAAAGCATTGATTAAAAGTATACTCAATCTAATGGTGTTAAAATCTCCTTGCATGTGCTATATTTGTGATGGTATCGCATGTTAGCATACATCTTGTTTGGTAACAAAGAAATAGATTTAGGGGTTCTGTACTTGGTTTTGGCATCTAAAGATGAATATAATAGCATGTTTGGATAATTTTTCGTGAATACTTAGAAAAAAAGGAAAAATAAATTGGTTTATTGACTTGTGCATTTTAACTTTTATAGAAATTCTCATTTTATTTTTTGAAGAAAATAAAAAGTGGAATTTGAGTTTAATTTATAGAAAAATTTTATTTTATTTAATCTTATATATTTCTTAGCCGTAGTTATAAAAAATTGAGTTAATATCCAATAGAGTTTTGTAATGATATATATTTGAATTTTTAAACATAATATTGTAATAATATTCTTATATTTTTAACGGTATTTTATAATAATTTACTCACGTTACTTAATCAATTGAATTCAATTAATTGAGTTAGACTCTTTTACATATAATTTTTAGTTATCATTCATTTAAGAATTTGTGAATTTGAATTTCTTTCCTTCATACGTTAATAAAAAAATTACAAATTAAAATTTGATTGATAAAAGAAACATCTATGAGTAATTTTTTTTTATGATTTAAGGGACAAAAATAGGTACAAAAATTGATTTATCCTAAATTTTAGAGACTAAACATTTATAAATAATTAATTTTTTGATTAATTATTTTAAATCGAATAAAAAGTATTAAATCGATAGCTTTTAACTAAAGTTAAGTAAAAAAATTACAGCAATGATTAATCACAAATCAATATTTTAAATGACTTTTAATGTGATAATTATAAAACTGAAGAAATGGATTATAATTTACACTATCTTTTCTTAATTTAATGGCATTATTCTTTTTCTTTTACCATAAGAGCTCACTGCATTTCATTATAAATGAGTGGATGAATACAACACAGGAGGCTTGTGATAAAAAACAAAGTAAGCATTATGAACAGCTGCTTTAGCAAGCAAGTGTGAAGTGAGTAGGTGTCTTGGGGACAGCTCAACTTGGAAGTTCTCAGCACTGGATTTTACAATCTTCAATGATGGCACTCAGTTGTGAAACACAATGTTAAAGAGGATGAGATGGCAACATATCAAGTACCTGCTTTAATAGTGTCAATGACGTGGGTGAGAAATATCTAGATCCATAGTTCACTAGTTTTAAATATGAATTAAGAATTGTTGGAAGTGAACAAATGTAGCAATATTCTGATGCTCCAACTAGAAAGCTGCATGTGAGAATGGATTCCAACATTAATATTAATATTAGTATTAATCTAGAGGCATAGTCCAACCTACGTACTACGTACACATTTGTATTGTATGATCATACCCTGACTGACTAGTGATCTTGAGTCATGAAATCATTTAATTTGTCCATTGGTACGGTAACAAAAGAGGTTAGATAGTGGACCATAGTCCCACTCTCTGCCATAATTGCTTACTTATTACTAATAGAGAACTCCACAGTGGACAATCCACAATAGAGACCATAGTTCTTCTATTCTTTCATAAAAGACTTGGGTGCGGAATTGTAATTGATAGAGAATTGAATTGAGTCATTTTACAAAGAAAATAATTTCAGCAAAAGGGACTTGGCAAAAATAAAAGGTGTCGATCATTGTTCTTGCCTTTCTTTGCCTTATTCCAATAAGTAATACCCGGTTTTTGTGAGTGTGTAATACAAGGTTATAAAAATTAGTTTTACCTAGCTGATCTTTTTGGTTGGATCGAAAACCAATCTATTCGTATCTTAAACTAGTCATACAATTCACACTTAGGTTGACCAGATCAATCCCACTAGGTTAACTTTATTTGACTTAAATTTTTACAAATTAAAAACTTGAATAAAAATAAATAAAAAATGACATACCTAAAATTTATAACGGTACTAGTAACCACTTTTTTAATCACGGACTTGTTAATCAATTGTTTCCATTGGATTAATGACCAAACCAATTTTAATCATACCGATATTAATCTTCACTAAATCTAAGTACAATTATTTGCAATCACTTTCTTAAAAAATAATACATCTTGTAAATAAACCAAATATCATGATGGAAACCAAAGTTCCATAAGCCTAGAATCAAATTGATTCATTCATTAACGAACATGAAAAAGAAGTATCGTGGCAATTAAGAGATAAGATTGAAAAACAAATTTAGAGTAAGACGAAGATGAATAAGATAAGAAAAGTAATAAACCATTTGAGAAGATGAATAAGGCAAGAGAGGTAATGAACCATTTGAAACAAAATAAAGATAATTCAAGGTAAAGTTTGTCATAAAAAAATACTCTTTATTAGAAAGAATATATATATATATATATATATATATTTTAGAAATCAAACAAGTGTAGAGACAACTTTGATAAACTCAAATTCATTTAATGTTAAAAAATTATTACAATATGTGAAACTTGAACTCAAGAAAACCATAGTTACCTTCTAAAAATAAATCTAAGATTTTGATACAATTTTAATAATTTTTAAATAAATATAAATGTCATCCTAGATAATGTGATGGTAATTATATTCAATAACTATTAAAATTTGTATTAAATAAAAATGTAGGTAAATGAAATATAAGATAATTTAATTAATTAAGAAAAAAAGAGATAAGAAAAGATCATCGACTTGATCTCACTATCAATAAAAGCTAACTTTATTAACCATACTAATATTTATTCTATAAAAAAAACAATATAAGAAATGATGATCAGCAACTTATCCTTATGGCTCGTCATTTCGTAGGAGATGACAAAATTCTAACCTTGCTGATAATCTAAATTAAAATTCTAACTTTTTAGTTAGTTGTGTTTGGTACTGTATAACATACTAATATAGTATATATCACACCCAATTAATAATCACAATCAATGTCAAATTTTGGCTTGCAATTCCTGGAATTATTTTTCGTCAAAGTTTTCAAATACAATATTAAACAGAACATTCATGATCCGACAAGGGTGAACTTAACTAATAAAACAAATTTTAAAATGGTCAATGTCATGTATTCCTATCCATCTCATATATGAGTTGCATTTGAATACACTCATTTGGTCTAGATGAGATTACTTTAACTTCCACTCCACCTTCCGCGTAAAAAAAAAAAATCTGAGAAGAAAATTAGGGATTTCACTCTGTTAAAAAAACACTAATATTTTTAACAATTACGTTTGTTTATAAATAAAAAAGTAAACAAATATTATAAATAATATTCAAATACTAAAAATTATATTAAATAGTTCATTAAGTATTACTTATTTCAAACTAGTCCTAAATATTAATAAAAGGGAATGATTGAGAATATTTAATACTTTAATTTTATTTTTAATAACAATATAATTTTATTACTTTAAAATATGATTTAAGAGAAAACATAATACTTAAAAGATCAAATTAATAATTTCGTCATTTGCATTTTGGCCGTCAAAATATATAGAGTGTTGTTTTCTTGACTTCACTCTGTATAGAGTGGAAACAAACAATGATTATCGATGCAGAAAAGTTAATGAAGCTAATAGTGGTACATTATTAATTTAAATGTTACAAAAAAAATTGTATTAATTTAAAATTTAACCAAAGAACTAGTATAAAATTTGCATCGATGCTATAGTTAATAAATGTTTCATAATAAACATTAGAAATCATGTTGTATTTTTTGAAATCATATTATTGATATGAAGCATTTGGTAACTTGTCCATAACCAATCTCTATTAAAAGTGATAATTTTGAATGGAGTCCTTTTGTTATAGATGATTGTTTATGAATGATATTGGTATTTGATATAGAAATAGTTTTTGTAAGAGGAGGGAGGCAGAGAATGGAGAAGATAAGGAGCGCGTGAAAGTGAAAGTGAAAGTGAAAGTGAAAGTGAAAGTGAAAATTGAAGGAGCGTGGAATGCATTTATGAGGAACACAGAAGTCTATGAGTAGGAGGCATCACAGTCTGATGCGAGGTTGAAACTTGCAGCACTCTTATTTATATTCCTCAAAACCAATGTCTGTATACATTTCAACGTACCACTAAACGACAAAACTCTTTTGCTCACCCCTTCTCTTTTTATTATTATTTTCATATTCATATCGTCATATGTCAATGTCACCATAGAAAAAACGTTTTCAATTTCTAGAAATTTGGATTCTTATTTCTTACTACTTTTTTCTTTTCTCTCTTTAACGCTGATTAATAATGGAGAATTAAGAAAGGTGGTGTAATAAGTAGTAAGTAGTGTGTGGAGGATGGCTGGTGAGAGACTACACTTGAAGTTGAACTTGATTGACGTGTGTTAATGCAGAGAGAGAAGAAATAGAGAGAGGGAGAGACTTCACCGTTGTTCAAAGAGAAGTGAAAGTCTGAATAGTGAGTGGATGATGAAGTGGAGGAGTACGCGACACTAGTGGCAGTGGGTACCACTTTCAGTTCCAGTTTCTGTTTCAGATTGAGAGTTTCTTCTTCTAAACTTGAAGTACATGCACAGCTTTTGGTTAGTGCCAAAATCCCATTTCTTGTTCCTCTTCACTTTACTGAATTTTCGAACTCTCTTTCTCTGCTGCTTTTGCTTTTTTTACTCCATCTTCCTTCATACCCTTTTCCTTTTACTATTTATTTTTCTGGTAAATATTTGTTTTTTTTTTTAAAAAATATATAACTCGGAAATTTTGTAGCATATTGGTGAATCTATAACAAGGTGGCTGATAGAGGGCTTCTTGTTATGGGTGAGGCAGCCAGACTTCTATTTGCTGATGGTTGATACGTTATTGTTGTTTCTGGTAATGATTGTTTCTTGTTAGGTGAATATTCTGGGAATTAACCACTTATGAAGAAGCTTTTCAATTTTGGCATGCTTTTTGTTATGTCAAAAGTCTTTAAAAGAAGAATTCCTTTTGAACTCTTCACTTTTCTTTTTCTCTTATCTTTAAATGCGCAAATATTTTTCTTTTCTTTTCACTATCTTTTACGGTTTACATGCATTCTATCTGTCTATTCTGTGGCCTCGATTCAAGTTGTTTTCTGATAAATCGCTTTCTAAAGGTTGTAAATGGTTCCTGAACTATTGTGTTTTTTAAAAAATGTATTAACTTTTTAACTATTGGTATGCCTTTATTATTGAATAAAACAGATTTCGTGCTCCCGTTTTATTTTAGGCAAGGTAAGTTCGGTGTCATGCAAATTGCTTCTTGCTTGTGATGACATGTTCATTTGTTTGCATAGAAGAAGCATCTGACTTTTTACAGGTCACTTTAGGTGTTATGCTTAACACTGGATCAGTTGATTCAAGATTTGAAAAGATTAACCAGTAGACAGTACAGTAGTCTTAATTCGAAGTATCTTATAGTAGCTTCTGCATGGTACTTCTTATTGTCTGAATTCTTTGCTTTTTAGCCAGTTTACAGGAAGATAATGTTTTTTCTTCCTTACATCACTCTTTTCTAACCAATACAGAAGCATGAGTTTATTTTTTGAATATACACATGCCACGAGCTCACATGCAGTAATCTATACCCAATTGCTCATACCCAAACAAATGTTATTAGTAGCTACTTCGACTTGTCTTATTTGTTTTTGCACGTATAAATTGACATGTTCATTAATAGTTTGGCATGTTTATTACTTTCATTCAAATTCCTGCTGTTGCTTTGCGTATTTTGGTTGCTATTAATAACTGCAACAACAATCTGACAGGTATATACTACTTTGGAAAATGTTACTGTTGATTGAGAAGGGCTATAGAGTGTAGACCAATCCTGGTTTTCAGATCATAGGTTTTCACTCTTTTGAAGGCAAGTGAATTGCTACTCTTATAGGCAAACCTTGATCCATAGTGGAAACAATGAAGAATTTGTGTGAGAGGCACTCTGGTCCTACCCATTTAGCATCTCCTTATGCTCTTGGATGCTCGTCATGGGGGACATCCTCTGAATCTGATGGCCAACAATCATCCATGTCCAAAAGTTTGACCTTGAAAATGAGTGTTCTGCCGCAACAAGGCCAAAATACTAATCCATTGAGTTTTCAATTTCAAGACCGAGATTCATCTTCAACTCAATCAACCGGTCAGTCTTATCCTGAAGTTGGTTCAGCACAATCAGGTATTTGTAATAAAATCTTGTTTATATCTGTATGTCTGACTGTGCTTATTGGTTCATTTTTTATATCTATATCTGCATATCTTTTCTATTGTGAAGCTGCTACAGGAGTACTCTAAAATTATGCAAAGAAAAAAAGAGTAATACAAATTTATGATTATGAATTTATGATGCCCTTGTTAAGTGATATTTCCTCACTTAACGTTGCATATAGGATAATATTGATAGGTATACATGCAACTATGCAAGACATTGTTTTACCCTTTCAAAAGTTTGAATTGATCTTAGTCCTTGGATTGCTAAATCAGTATCCGAAACACTTGTTAATTCCTAATGGATGTTGATGATTATTTGCTCTAGGTCAAATTTCTGTCCAGTGTAGCAATTCTTCTGCTTGTTCTACACTTAACACAACTGTTGGAAAGAGTATGGAAGGTGTCATCAGGTCATCTGTGGGGGGTCATGATTTTACTTCACCTCCTTCGCAACTGTGTCCCAACCAATCACTTGTAAGTAGATATATTATTTTGGTTATTTGCAAATTGTTTCTTATAATTTGCTTTTCAGGCTCATACTGCATTCCACTTTGGTGAGCCATGCTTTGGTGGTGTACTAGCTACTCCATATGGGCCACAGCCTAATGTAAGATAACCGAGTCTCGTCATTTCTTCTTTCACTATTTTGTATTTTTGTCAGCTTGTCTCCAGCTTAGTGAGTTTTATCATAAAAACAAATTGCTAAAATGACTGTATGACAGACTCATGGCATTAGATCTATGCTTTATCTGGAAAGTACTTTATTTAGATATGGTATAATGAGGTTTTCACTTTACCAATTCTCGACTTTTTGTGTTCTAAGTTTGGTATAATGCATTTTTCTTTTGATTTTGTTGAGAATGGATTAGGCTTTTTGTTTGTGGTTGACTTAGAAATAGGTTAAAAGTCTGTCTGGGACAGCTTGCTGTTCTTATTATTAAGTATAGTCTTCTTTTGATTGGAATAAATTCTGTGCAAAGCTTTTTGAGATACTTTCTGACAGCTTCTGTAAGGAGAAGTAAAGATACCATGATTGAATCCTTTTGATGTCTATATGTTGCTTATATAAGTGAATGATTCCATAGTTCATAGGCCGTGCTTTCTCAAGATTTTCAATTTATACATCCTTGGGAATCTTTTCACTCAGTCATCCATGCTTAATTAATTTTGACTATTTGTTGTGCTACTGATAGCTTGCCAACAGATTCTCATAGTTCTTAAAGTAGATTTTATGAAGAATCTTTTGATTTAAAATTGTTTCTTAGCTTTTCCTTTGCACCTCTTTTTGTTCTTATTCTTCATTGTCTTTAATAATTATTAAAATACTTTTCTTATGGTGGAGAACTTCAACTTGTTTCTTACTGATGACTCTAGATTTTCTTTATTATAAATTTATATAATCAGAGATGCAAACTTTACATGAAAACACTGTTATTCTTGCTACCTTTTTCCATGATTGATGTAAAAATAAATTGGGCTATCTATAGATGATAGGGGTGCAGTTTAAGCTTCGAGTATTTGGATTCTCATATATGTGTTGGTTTTCTGATTTAATTAATGTTCTAAAGAAGTTACACAATGCCTTGAAATTTCCAGTGTGTTGCAGTTTGTAACACCAAGGCAAATTCTCTCTATTATTATATTCTGAAACACATGCTATCAAAATTTGGCCAGATTCATCATGCTCATCTAATTGGAATGACTCCTGCTCGAATTCCTCTGCCGCTTGATCTCAGTGAGGAGCCCATATATGTGAATGCAAAGCAGTACCATGCTATTCTGAGGCGCAGGCAGTATCGTGCGAAACTTGAAGCACAGAACAAACTCATCAAAGAGCGGAAAGTAAGTTCATTTTTGTTTTTGAGAAACGCTAACAACTGTGAAACATTAATATTGGTTGAAATTTATTGGAATGAGTTTAACTTGTAATCTTGTAGTTTCCATTAACAATAGTGTATTGGACGTAGTAGTATCCCTCCTTTGTTGCCTCCTCTCTAAGGTCAATTTCTCTTGACAATATGCAGCCATATCTTCACGAGTCTCGCCATCTACATGCGCTAAAGAGAGCTAGAGGTTCTGGTGGACGCTTTTTGAATACCAAAAAGCCACAAGAGTCAAAGCTCACTGCAGCGAACTATGGCCTAGATATTTCAAGGTGTACCCAGTTGAATCTGAGGGGAAATATGTCAGAATCTAAGGTGCATCCAGTAGAAAACTTAAATTACAAAGATGGTGCTTCCACAACCACCTGTTCTGATGTTACTAGTGCATCTAATAGTGATGGTGTCTTTCGGCAACATGAGTCAGACTTTCGGTTATGCTTTTACCCTTCTCATATTGGAAGGAACATGCAGGATTACTCCACCGATGGTGGTGGTGGAAACCAACATCATCTATCAGTCCTTATGTGACAAACTTTTATGGCACACTAGCAAGTTATTCTTCAGCATTCAGTTGGAGAAGGTAGCCTGTGTTCCATAGGGAAGTCATCCTTGGCTCATTTACGTTTTGTCCTACTGATATGTTCATGTTAGTTATTTTGGAACAAAGTTCTATTTTCATATGTTGATGCCCGCAAAATGTTTGGGCAAAGAATTGAAGCACATAACTGGTTAGTTACAGACGAAATTATTTTCTTTATGTTGATGTAAGATTGGAAAATGGCTTGTTGAGACTAATGTTTGATTGTGGTGTGTTATATCTTTTGCATACTGATGATTTTGAGGTGGCTTGACTGCTGTTGGTGTCTTTGTTACAATCAATTGTGTTAGGTCCTTGTCGTTTTATGCTTTGGCTTATATGGTTGATAAGCCCCCGCAACAATTTGGTGGATACGTGTTTTGAATAGCAGTTGCCACTTGCCACTTGCCACTTGCCACTTGCATGGACGTGCCAACATTAAAGCATCCCAATTGTGCTTTGCTTCACTTCAATGCCTCTCACTACAACCAACATTTGTCACTTTATATTTTTATAATTATTAGAAAAAGAGGTTCAAGTGTTGAAGAAGTGAATCGAAGGGAAAAGGAGTTTGTTTCTCCCACTAAAAAAAGGAGCATACTAGCAATATTTAAGGAATTTGGTCGATTAAAAAAATGAGTTACTTAGACGACCCTAACTCGTTAACTGAGACCGAAAACTCACGTTAGGTGCTGATTATTGTAATTGTATGGTTCTAAATTTTGTATGTTATAATTGATGTTGCCAAGGGGACGTGAGTATAAAACAATATTGATTGGGTGTTTTGAATGGCACCTTAATTTTGAAGTATATAAGCTCATAATTATAACTAAATAAGTAGTAAATTTGTGTTGAAAAATGTTTGAATTTGTTTCGTAAAAAGAAATTTGGTTAGTGTTGAAAAAATGATTAAATTGTTTAGTACTAATATTTTACTATTTTAGTCTGTGCATTATATGATAAATAGTTAAACCCACAAAAAAAAAGATAAATATTTAAAAAATTATTTTAGAACAGTTTGGTCCTTCATTTTTTTTTTTTAAATATTATACTTGTGGTTTTAAAACAGTTTTTGCTCTTATTGTTATAATGCTAAAGGTAAGTCTTAACAGGGGTATTTTCTTTCAAATATAGAAATTAGGGTTCATTTTTGTTGATATCTTTTCTTCTAAATTCAGGAATTCGGCTTTCATTCTTCTAAAAATGACGAGTTCTAACGTGTATTTGTGTAGGTGCAGGGCAACTTATTCTAGAAGCACAAATTTGCAAGTGAATGGGTGGAACCAACATAGGGAGGAGTTTTAGTTTCAACTTTTTGTAGTAAAAGTTGAGGAATCTTATTTAGAGTTGTAGGTCTTTAACTTGTTTACATAAAATAGGCTTAACTTACGGCATTTTTTTAGCAACCCCATTTTTGCTATTTGTGTTCCTTGAAAATACTGCTCTCTCAAACTGTCTTTGTCTCCACCGTCATCTCCCATTAACGCCCTCGTGCGAGGTGGGGTGCAAAGGGAGGGAGACATAGGAGATGAAAACATTATGGGAAGTTCAAATATTGGGTGCAAATAGAAAAATAGAGGTGTAAAAAAAAAAATCATAACTTAATTCTTACAAAAAGATTTGTAATAGGTAGTAATCTAGGGTCCATCACTACATTTAACTTATTTTCACCTATATTAATAAAGAACTAATGTGTATCAATTTTTAAAGCTTTCTATTGTGTCTAATAACGGACGTTATACCTATTTGACAATAAGGATCGAAATAAACCATTTTAAAAATATAAAGTATCAGAATAAAATAAATAGAAAGTTAAAAACTAATTTGATATGATTGAGAAAAATATATATAGTTTTTGGTTGAATATGGAGATAGTGTGTATTAAATACTGTCTAAAAACGATCAAACTATAGTTTAGTATGTTAAGAGTTTAATTGTCATATAAACTAGTATAAAGTTTTACAATGTAAACTAATTAAAAATTGTCATTGAAATGTTTTGGGACAAATTAGTATCATCATTAAAAAACATATATGATCATCACATTGTCATCAAGTATACATCGTCATATTCCAATTAATTCAGTGAATAGAAATTCGTCAACTATTTCTTTTCTTAAATACTTTTGTTAGTTTTCATCTCACTTTTGTATAAAAATACTAATATAATCTTCTTTTATCAAAAAATTATTTTCTTATATATTTTTATACTTTCGAGAACAAATTTTGGCAAAGTAGTACATAAGAAAGAAGAATAACAAGTATAGAAGAATATGGGAACAAGACATAATCAAATAGAGGAAAAGATGTAAACTAAGACATTTCATAGTAAGAATTGTCCAGCAAGATCATACCATTAAGCGAGCTTTGATCACTAAGCTAAAAGGATGGAATTTGAAAATCTACATGGAAAGAAATTTCTTGCTTAGCAAGATTTGGTCACTCAGCTAAAAAGCAAAACATTTTCCTAAATCTTGGCAAAAAATTCTTGGGATCATCAATAACTAAAGACTTCGTTTAATGAGTTTTTGCCACCACAGAGCAAGAAATATTTAGTAAGAAAAGAAAAGAAAATAACTTTGTGTTGTCTAAAAAAGATGATGGTTAAAATGCTAGAGATGAAAAAATGCATAGAAAACTCTCTAAGACCATTACAAATCATTTTCTTCTATTTTTCTTCTCATTTCTTATTTTTCATTTTGATGTTTCTCATACCAATGAAGAGTTAAACCTAGTTTAATTGAAAAATTTGTGTACCAATCAACAGTTATCGCTCATTTAACTATTTTATATTTTAATTCAAATTTATGTTTTTCTTTGTTTTTAATATTTGTTTTCAGTTTATTGTTGTTAAACATGTTTTATTTACCTGTGAATATTGGAAAATGCTTCCAAACTATTGATTTTAGTTCAAATTTATCCTTTCAATCTCATCTGTTCAATTAAAAATAATTATATCTAATAGTTTGTGTTAAGTTTCAGTATAGTGTTTTGCGCTCATGCTAGTAAAAAAAATAGTTAGAAACAATTAACTTGTTTGTAGTATATTTTAAACAAGTATTTGTTATGCAATACAAGTGTAAAATATTTTGGTTTTTTTAAGGAAATATTATTGCCAATGCATTGTAAATTTTTATTAGAATTTAAGGTGAACAATCTTTTATATATTTTTTTTATCAAGGAATATTTTAAAAAATATAGATGTTATTTTCTATAAGACATTTTACAATTTTTAATGTTAAAAAATATTTAACTTCTTTTTAAGTTCACCAAAATAACTCCTTAGTGGATTTAAAAAATAAACACATAAAATTTTGATATTTTTACAGGTGTATAATATAACCTTAAAATAAATTAGTAATGAGGTTATATGCATTTATCATAATTTATCTTTCTAGTGCACAACCTTTTCATTTTAACTATGAGTTCCCTAAAAAAACTATCTAATTGAAAATTGTTATAAATATATAAATGAGCCTAATAACTTTACAAAATTAACCTTACCGTTAATATTTATTAAAAGATCAAGTGATATTTATTAGGAGTATTAATGAAAAATTAATCAATATTACATTGTAAAACTAAATATAATTAGTGTAAAAATCACAATTAAACAACTAGATATTACTATTGTCAAAATAAATTTTTAAGATAATTAGTATATATGATAATAAACTTAGTATACATGACAATATGAAATTGGATGACATCGCATTTTAATTAATTTCTTTTTAAATGAAATTAACACCTTATAGACTTTGAAAAGGACAAGTTTTTAATATTGTTATCACATGTCTAATATAGCACTTAGGAAAACAGTAAATTACCGTGTTGCTCTAAAGTTTTAACTAATTATATGTACACCATCTTGTTGAAACTTTTTCTTTGTACCCTTCCATTTAATTTTAAAAATGAAATAATTTAATTGCTTCATATTAGAATTTAGTTACCCTTGAGCTAAACCTAATACAGCATTTATCCCTACTAAATGTCATCCATACCTCCTCTCACATATCCATCTAAATGTCACAACTCTCTCTATTTCTCTAAAACTAAATATTTTTCCTTTTAAATGGCATTGAAAAGTGGATAGCCAACCTCAACAATATAATATTTTTCTAAAAATTAAATAATTTTTCATGTTAACACATAAGTTTATATTTCTCTAAGAAATAAAATAAGACAATATCAAATGTAAATAGTATATGAGACGTGGAATTGCAATCTAAGTCAAAATAGTTTTGTTAATAATTAAAAAGAATACTTTTGTGTGAAATTTAATATTACATGTCCACATTGTTAAATTTTTTTGTTACCCAAATTTAAAATAGTCTTTTAGTCCCTCAAATTCAAAATAATTTTTTAGTCTCTAAATTTAAATTAATATTTTTAGTTTCTTAATTTTAAAACAATTTATTTTGTTTCTCTTACTTTCTAAATAATTTATTTCAATTACTGAGTTTCCAACATCATTGTTTTATAATTTATTAATGTTTTTATATCATTACAAAAAATATTAAAAATACAAGTACAAAAATAAAATATTTTTAAATCTGGAGATTTTTTTTTAATTTGAGGGTTAAAGATATTTTAAATTTAAATACTAAAATTTATTTTTCAATTTAAGGGACTAAAAAAATTTAATTTTACGGGAATCATTATTTTTTTAAATTAATTTTTTTAAATTTGAAAGACTAAATTAATAAATTTGAAAATTTAGGCACTAAAAGTACCTTAACCTTGGAGGACAATTTTCTAATAGAAATTGGAGGACTAAAATAATTATTTTTAAATTTATTAATAAAAAATTATTTCTAAATTTTGAGAGACAAAAAAAAAAAAGAGTCTTGATTTAATTTTATAGAACTAAAAAAGTTAGAATATGAGAAACTTAATGTTTTTAAAAAACATAAATCCAAACGTTGCTTCTTACACCGGAAAGAACTTTACAATACAAAAGTTGTTAGAAGCTCTTTTATTCTATATCCAAGTAGATTTTGAGTCAAATTCTATATATAAAAAAACTATTTCCTTCAATATTATTGAAAATTATCAAATGTAATAATTATATAAGAAGTCAGATATGAGTGTTTTGGAAATAAAATTTATTTAAAAATCATGTGTAGTCACGTCTCTTAAACCAGAAAAGATAACATCTTTTGAAACCTAGGTTATGCTAGTGAAATGTTAAGGTAAAACTTAGAATTTTTTTTATTAGGTAAAAAAACAGAAAAGATAATGTGTAATTAGTGAAAATTCCGAGAAATGATACCATAATTTATTAAAAAATGGTAGTAATGTTAAAATATTTATGATGATTTTTTTCTTCTCGTGGACAATTCTATCTATCTGAATTCTTAACTATCTAATTATAAGTTTGTTACCTTTATAATTTTGTGTGCATGTATAATTGTATATGCTAACTACACTTGAAAATATTCTAATTGTTTTATAATTTTTGTAAGAATTTAATAATTATGCATTTTTTCCATAACAAAATAATTACACATTGATGGTATAAAAATAAATTTATAATAATTAAAAATTATTATTGAAATGATATTTAAAGAAGATTATTGGAATTATTAATAAACTTATTTTACTCCTGATAATGTATGATGGATTAAAATCACATTTCAATTAATTATTTTTAATGAAATAACCAGCTTATAGATTTCAAAAGAAGAAGAGGATTATAACATTGTTATCTCGTGATTAATATAAAGCAAAAAGAAATTAATAATGAAGTTTCACGTATTTATGGTTATTTTTTCCCTGTGCACAATTTTTTCTATTTAACTATGATTGAAAGCTATAACATCTAACGGTGTTATTTGCGTTACAACTGTATCGATAGAATATGTTGTGAATTTGTATCCTTAATGACACCAAAAAACAATCAAATTATTTTGTAGTTTTATTAAAAGTTTAATTATTAGTATTCAAATGTTTTTAAAAATAATAATTATAAATGAAACAAACTTAGTATATATAATAAACTTGTTAATGAATAACGTATTTCAATTATTTTTTGAAAGAAATAACTGCCTTATAAATTTTGGTAAAAAAAACCGCCTTATAGATTTTAGAAAAATATTAGATTGTGACATTGTTATCACGTGTCTAATAGAAGTGCACGAAAATATTAAATATTTTCTGTTTTGGTCGAAAATTTATTTCTATTTTTTCCTTTTAAGTTTTTAGTAATTTATTTACTAATAGACACATTTTTTTGGGTCCTGACTAATAGACATTGTTATACAATACTATTTTTTTTATAAACAGAAATGGAACACTTTACATCACTGTTTTGCGTGTTTAGAAAGCATTTTATAAATGATTAGATTTTTCACCATAAATATTTTCAATAAAAAACTTGACATGATTTTTCATTTTATAACATAAAAGTTATTTGGATATAATCCATGTTCGAACTCGTGAGATTAAGAATAAGTTATCAATTCTATTTTTTCACAAAAAAAAAAAAAAGTTATCAATTCTATTTCTATGAGTTTTTTAATTTTTATCAGCGGAAGGAATTTAAGCATATCTCTCTCTCTTTTCTTTATATTCTTTATGTAACTTTTGTTACAGTCAACTTTATTAACTCTCTATTTTGAGGATTCTTACATGAATATATAAAATTTAAAAATTTAGACTCAAATATGATTTTCTTTTAGAAAATCGTGATTTCATTAAAAAATAAATTATTGATATAGAAACAAATTAATAAATTTTAAAATATTAAGAGTCAAAAGAACATGGGGAAGAAAAAAAAAATTAAAATACTAAATACAGACAAAATCAAAGTTACAAAGTAGATGTAGTAGAGACAAATTTGTTTTATTTTACTAGGTATTTAATATAATATAATATGTAGATGTTAATATTGAGGCATTAAGCAAAAGAATTATGTGCGAGTTAAAAAAATTGATAGGTAAAATTGCAGAAATAGTGAGTGGCAGGTATAAAATTGTGAAAAATGATTTAGTTGAAGTATAGATATTTTTATTATTATTTTTTTAATATGGTGGTGTTATTGACGAGGAAGCGAAGCAAATGCAATTATGTAGCTGGAGTGGAGATTTTATTTGGAGTTTGGAGGAAAAATATTAAAATAAAAAGAAGAGTTATTTGTTGAGCATTGCACTTTGCAAAAATTTGGTTGCAGAGGCAGAGAGAGCTAACACTCTCTACACTTTCGCTCTCACTCTCACTCTGCAACTCCCAAATCCCAAATCCCAAATCTCGTTTCCACCCATTTCTCTTTTCTTCTTCTGATTTAGGTTTCAGACCGCTGGAGGGAGCAATGGACTCGCGCACGTATAATCCTCGCACCGTCGAAGAGGTTTTTAGGGATTTCAAGGGCCGCAGAGCTGGCCTCATCAAAGCCCTAACCACTGGTAAATCTTTTCCTTTTCCTTTTCTTTATTTTTTTTTTCAATTTCTCTGCTTTACGCCGTTTTTCTACTCAAGTACTGTGCTTTGCATGCAAATTTGTTGATTTCTTCTTTTACTTTTTCGTTTTACTTAATGGGTTGCTGAATTTTTTCTTTTGTGTTTCGCGTCGCTGTTAATTGTTGTTGACACATGCCTGGTATTGGCGACAATTTTTCGTTTTAAAATATTTTGCGTTTTTACATTTTTTTAAACTGTAAATTGGGGTGAAATTTTTAGGTTTTGTGTGCCATGTGTAAATTTTGGTTTTTGATTTTTTTTTCTCTTTTTTTTTTGAAGTTTGTGTTGTTTGCGTTGAAGCTAGCTAGCTTCCTTGCGAATGGGTTTGGTTTTCGAATTTTATATGGGTAGCTTGAAGTAGTCAATTTTAATTTCATTAGATTTTGTATGACAATTCATGGCTTTCCTAGTAGCATTGTAATACGGTTTTCAAGTATTGTTTAATTTGTGCTGTTTTTTAAACTAGAGTGAAATTTCGAGCTGCAACTACCACAGTGGTGTACTATGTGGGGTTTTCGAGTATTTTTTTTATTTTGTTATTTTCCTTTCAGTATGCTCATCTCTTATGTTTGATTGGAATTTAATGTGTGGGCTTTGCGATATTGTTTTGATGTATTTCTTTTTCTCAGTTTCTTTTGTTTTGCTGATTATTTTGTGTCCATGTTCATTTCAGCATTTGAATATGACATCTAGCTTTTTGTATTTGTTTGTTTTAAAATTTATATGTATTTTGCAACCTTTTTCAATCTGATGAACTTTATCTGATTGGTAATGCTGTTGCAGATGTTGAAGATTTCTACAACCAATGTGATCCTGGTCAGTTCTTCTCTCTCTTCATGTTGTTTTTGTGTGGCAGGTCAATTATGTTTTGAATGGTCAATTGACTCTTAACTTGTTATAGGGCTGGATTCAATTGAGGTTTCCCTAGAAATTATCAAATAAGTAATCATTCTATTGATTTATTATATGATGATTGAAGGATTTTTGCTTTCTCTGAATGGAGGTTGACTATTATTTCTTTTTGTTGTTTGTACTAGGTTCCTTGTGTAGTTCACTTTGTTCTCACCTTCCTTTAATATATTTAAGGCACTCAATCTTATATTATTGTTGATTTTTTTTATTAAACTCTTCCAAGTTACCTGCTCTAATGTTTAATTTACACTTGTCTTGGTTCTTGTGTCAATGAGCATTATTTAAAGCTAGCTTATAATCTTGATTTTTTAATAATATTAATTCTTTATGTTGTCTTGTTGAATTGTGGCTTTGTTAACTGTTTCAGTCAGAATTAATTGTTCTTTGTCACATTCTTATAGTTTTTGAATAATGAACTGTGGGGGTTGAATTGCATTTCATGTGATAATCAGTTATAGTGATGCAATTTTCTGTGTGAAGTCTCAGTAGTTATTCTTGTTATTGAATTATTGACTGAACTTAAGGTCTTTCAATGTCAACTTTGTATCAATGTCAAATTGTCCATGTCATTCTCCTATAGATATTTTTGTATGCAGAGCTAGATTAAATTTAATGGAATGCCTCAATCTCTTGGTGGTAAATTTTTATTAATTTTTGTTTGTGAATAAAATTATTGTTGTGCTGTTCTTCTAGATTCAAAGAAAAATGCTGAGAGATTACAAGGCTTTCCTTTTAGATATTTTATTTGGTGCTTGTGTTTTGTAAATCAGTTACCTTTATTCTTTCAGAGAAGGAGAATTTGTGCTTGTATGGCTTCCCTAGTGAGCAGTGGGAAGTAAATTTACCTGCTGAAGAAGTACCACCAGAGCTTCCTGAGCCTGTTCTGGGCATTAACTTTGCTAGGGATGGCATGCAAGAAAAAGACTGGTTATCTTTAGTTGCAGTTCATAGTGATGCATGGTTGCTAGCTATTGCATTCTATTTTGGAGCCAGATTTGGGTTTGATAAAGCGGACAGGTATTTCATACTCTGACCATAAATCTTATCTGAACTTAACTTATAAGGAAGTTACTTAAGTTGGCTGAAAATAACTAGGCAGTTGTGATCATGCTTAACTGATTTTTCTCATTGGTTCAGTTCTTTTCTTTATGTTTCATATTCATCCATGTACTCATGATTTGTACATGTAATGCAGGAAGCGGCTTTTCAATATGATCAATGAGCTGCCAACAATATTTGAAGTTGTTACTGGTGCAGCAAAGAAACAAGTTAAGGAGAAGTCTTCAGTTTCAAACCAGAGTGGCAGCAAGTCTAAGTCCAGCTCTAAGGCAGTAATAATATCTTTCCACACCTTTTCATGACATATATAAATGTATTTTTAACTTCGTACTTTGCGTCACAGTAAAGAACTCAGGTTGATTTTCAGGTGCTCTCTGTTTCTAGATACCGGACACATAAATTTGAGTACCTGAGGTCTTCAAGTTAGTTAATTTTTAGGAGAGTTCTGTTCATGTGTTGAAACCTGAAACTTTATGCCTTGATACAACTTAATCCCCTGAGATTAATTAGTGATCTCAAGGACTGAAGTGTTAGTGAAATGGAAATATCTCTATACTAGATCTTGTGTCTAAGTTTTGACCTTGCAAGCTGTTGTACTTCTAATTCTAAGATGGAATTTGGTCTTAAAGATTTATGGCTGATGAACTGGTATATAGTATTTATTTCTAACCTCTTGTTTCCCTGTATGTTTATATTATAAACAATGTATTTGGATTTTGGAGTCGTAACTACCACCCTTATTCCTGTAAGAAATAGGGAGATGAATAGGGGATCAAGTATCTGAATATCTATTGTGGTTTTGAATTTAAATCCGGATATTTGGAATTTCATTGGCTGATTTTGTGGATGTGGTAGGGGTTACAAATTGATGTTTTTACTTTTCAAAGTCTGTCGAAGTCGTGGTCTTTTATGTAATGGATTGTAACTGTAGTTCTGTAAATGTATGACAATGTGTCTGGGTATTAAAATATGTGGCTCATATTATGCATAGTGTGTCATAATGTTGTGGTTCTCTTTTATTCCTCAGCTAGTTTGGTTTCTCATCTAAATATCTAGTTGTCTGTGCAGCAGCGGGCTCCGGAGACTCAGAGTAGGCAATCGAAGACATTGCAACCAAAAGAAGATGATGAAGAACTGGATGAGCAAGATGATGATGAACATGGAGAGACCTTGTGTGGGGCATGTGGGGAGCATTATGGGACTGATGAATTCTGGATTTGCTGCGACATCTGTGAGAAATGGTTCCATGGTAAATGTGTGAAGATCACCCCCGCTAGGGCAGAGCATATCAAGCAATACAAGTGCCCATCATGCAGTAACAAGAGAGCTCGCCCCTGATTCACCTGAGCCAAGTTCCATCATTGACAATCATTGTTGGACTCTATGCTGATCTTGTCATTCTGCCTTTCTTCGTAGATGTTGCAGTTAATGGATAGTTTCTGTTTGACAAATTTAGGTTTCATTTCTAGTCTGTAGGATTCTGCTGTGTTGTTTTTTATCATCAGCTGCAATTCAGTTGATGCCTTCTTGGATTTGATCAATTTGTAGTTTATGCATTGTTGAGTTGGGAAAGTGAAGTCTTTTCCTTATTGTCACTCTAAAACTAGGCTAATGAAACACAGATTTATTTGAAGTGGATTTCTAGAGTCTAGTTATACCATTGATGTTAATTTGCTCCCCCCTCGCATAAAAAAATAAAAGCTGGAGTTTTTGAACTAAGGTTGTTTTCTTGGTCAGCCATGTTGCATACTTCTAAAAGCTGGAGACGTAGGTTTTCACCAGAGAATTTCTACAACCTTGTTGGGTTGGCTTTTAGGTACTTATTGAGATCTGCACTGAGGGAAAAAGTGGTCCAATGTTTAGGGATACGATTCTCTTCATATCTTACAAAGGTGATAGCGTTGAAACCATGATCCTTTCCCTTATACGATTCTCTACAATTGATGGTGCGACGGGTAGCTTGAATAGTTTATGTGAAAACACGGGACCAGCATTTAGGAGCTGTTTGGGTTCGTTGTCAGCAAGAATTTTTGGAAATGTGTCTGAACATATTTGATGTGCGAGTATGTGAATGAGCACCAGGTGGTGTGGGAGGTTTATTATTTAGATTTTGGATATAGTTGAGTCCTACATGGAATGAGTTTAATAAATCAACTATTCTAAAAATTTGGTTGATTTATTTTATTTTAGTTTTTGTTTTAATGTTGTTTCAACTTACTGTTTTTTTTTTACATACAATTGGAAGTAAAATTTCTCAGAAACTTTAGTTTAGTTAAAAGCAACATTGAATTGCTTTTCACTTAATTTAATTTCAATTCTATTTAACTTCATAACTATTATCTCGAATAATATTTATACTTATTTTAAGTTGCATATTAGTCCTTAGATTGGTTCCGTAACCCTTCAAGGGTACTTGAATAAAACTATCATAAGCCTGTCACATTATGATGGGTTAAAATTTGATAGACATTAAGCATTAATTTCATTAATCAAGTAATGCATAGACTTGGAAGGCAAAATTTGTGGAGTAAAATTTTTTAAAGTTAAAAGTTCAAGATAAAAATGTACTCAAGTCAAAATAAATACAATTTCTACGAAAGACACTTCTTGTAATTGCATATATTCTCAATAAAATCTTTTTTGGTGTATAAAAAAAAGTCAAAATAAATATATTACTAAAAGACAATTTGTGATATTAAAATATACAATCCCTTGTCTTATTTTTATTAAAAGAGAAATTTCAAAACAAGAAATATTAGCGATACAAAATAAAATGTCCTTCTTATTATTGGAATAACAACTTGGTTACCCTCAATTCCACTGTCCTCAAAGTTGACATCCCTTTCTCCAACCATATTTTCAAGAGAGTACACTTGCTATAAACAACAGAAACATGTCTATGTTGATTACTGTAAATATAGTTTAAACTCATGTAATAGAAAATAGTTTTAATTAGGAAATATCATTTTTAACACTTTGTGTTTATTTATATTATGTGTTTATTTTTATTTTTTATATTTTGTTTCTCTAATGAAAGTATTTTTAATTTTTAAAATTATCAAATTTGTGTCTAATCATTGATGAATGATATTCACTATAAATGATAAACATTGATTGACACCCGATAGTAATTTGTCATTAATTTAATAATGTTATATATTTTATATATACACTGTCTGTAAAAAAAACACTCATACAATTTTTTTATTTACATGTCTTTTAAAAGATTAATTGGTAAATTTAACAACCATATCGTATATAAATGACTGTGATTAAATGACAGTTTAAAATTTTTTAAATAGACAATGTACACGTGTTTTTTTCATATTTTATTTTTTTATTTAAAGAAAATTTGAACCATAAAAATTATAATAATTAAATTATCTTTAAATCATATAATAATGATTTGTCATACATTAAATTATTGTTGCATTGAGTGTCAATTATTTACAACCAATGATGTGGCAAGTAACAATTCGGTATAAATTAATAATTTTAAAAATTTAAAACTCAATATTATAATTTAAAAATAGAAGACAAAATATCATAAATTGAAAAAAAAAAAGACAAAATTTAATTAAGCTATTATGACTATATAAGACAGAGAGAGAAATTGGTAGTAAATTAAAAATATAGTATGTATGATAAAGGTAAAATAAAGGAGGTAAGAAACAAAAACGTGTGGATGCTACATCTTTTTATTTCTTCACTAGATAGTATTTTAGATGGAAATAAACAGTGTATGCGAATTTCATAAAAATAATCGAATGAGAAATTATGATAATCAATTGCCACACTTATGCAATGGGTTAAGAAATTGAAATCAAATTTTAGGCCATACCTTTACCTTTCACGTTTTTTGTATTTGTGAATCAGTTTACTCTTTGATTCTAATTCCCTTTTTCAATTTCACATCTGGTACAACTAAATACATCTGAATTTATAAACGAAAAATGTTAATACAAAAAACAAATTAATTTCTGGAACTAAAAAAATATTTTTGAATTTCAAGAATCAAAAACAATTTTATGATGAAACTTTAGAGAAAAAAAATTACTTAACCCAAAAAATAATAATGAAGAAAACAATGTGCGGGATAAGTATGAATAACAATATTCTACAAATACTTGGATATGCTGGGGAAAAAAATCTGAAACTATATGCTCATAACCTGAGAAAAAGAAATTCACAATATGCAGAAATAATCAATCACTTAGTATGGAAAATTATATAAAAATTAAACTCCAAAGAATCACTTCTTTTCTTTTTGGTGGCTAAAGGAGGCTATTGCCTATTAACCCTTAGCTGCAGCAGGAACACAACCATCAACAATAAAAGATTCTGTACAAAAGGAAAGGCAAGAGGAAAAAAAACAATTTCATCCCTCAAGGAAAGTCTATGCTTAGTTAAAGCATCACTAACAAAATTGCCTTCTCTAAAAACGCGCCAATTTTAGACAAAAACCTCTAACCGCACATTCCATAAGATCTCTATACAAAGAGTAATAAGGGTGATATGAACTGCACCCTGTTTTGAATAGAGTAATAACATTTAAAGAGTCAGACTCAATAATAAGATTCATCATTCCTAGGCTAAGAGCAAGTTTTATACCATGCACCAAGCCCCACATTTCTGCTTTATCAATAGAACAATTTGGGAGGTTTGATGAAGACCCCATCCTAAAGGATCCATGGTGATATCTAATAACACCACCACATGCAACAATGTTATTAGAAGCAGAAAAGACATCATCCGTATTGAGTTTGAACCAAAGAAAAGGGGTAGAAGTCCAAATAGCACTAGAACCAAAACGCCTAGCACAGGATCTCAAACATTTTAGAGAAGCACAAGCCTTGAAATAGTCATCATACCTTCTTCTAATTTTGGCCACCACTCTATTGACATCATGGTTTTGATAATTGAAGACAAGCTCATTATGAATCTGCCATAAAGTATCCACCACTACTTCAAACAATAGAGGCCATTGACCCTCTGTACCTGAAGAAACTTTGATATTGCAGGATAATCAATCCAAAAGATTATGATGAAAGAAGGATTGAGAGTAATTAGAATACATAAAGTGAGACCACAAATTAGTAGCAAAGGGACAATCCCTTAGTACATGAAGACATGTCTCTTCCTCCACCAAATATCTTGGACATGTGCCATCTACCACCAGATGCCTACGTCTTCTTTCATCATTGGTAAGCAAAGCATTGTGAGCAACTTTCCATAGAAACAATTTGATAAGTTCAGGACTAGGCCAAGTCCAAATTCTGTGGTAGAGATGTTGATCACTAACATGCACCAAGTTGCCAGAAATAAAATCATAAGTTGATTTAATTGAAAACTCTCTATTTGCCTCTACAACCCAAACAAAGGAGTTAGTCCCAACAGTATGGAAGGAATTGTTACAGCCACAATTTTGCAAAAAATAACAGGGAAAAATTCTGAGAAAGAAATGATAAATCCCATGATCCATTAGAATTAACTAAGTCAACCACCTTTAACTCAGGTTGTATAATCGCATTAGTATTAAAGACACGCAGAATTAGATAGAGAGCCATAACCTGGAACCCAATTATCCACCCAGAAACAAGCAGATAACCCATTTCCAATAAGGCATTTAATGTAGCCATTAAAAGGGCCCCAAGCCTTACAAACTTTGCTAGAGATTTGAAGCCTGAGCTCTCTGAATAACCTTAAGATAACCTTCTTCACCGAAGTTATATGTTGACTTAATAACCTGAACCCGAAGCTTAGGAGTATTCCGGCATAGATCCCAACACATTTTCATCATGAATGCCTGGTTAACATTTCTAAGCTTGCGCATTCCAAGACCCCCCCCCCCCCCCCTGCATTTTCAGAAGACAAAGAGAATTCCAATCAATAGTATGCATGACTTTGCGATTAGGAGTATCTCCCCGAGATAAAATCACGACTCAACTTCTCCATATCATCACGAATAGATTTGGGAATAAGACAAGTTTGCATAGTATACACAGGGAGAGCAGAGAACATCCTTTGCTAAAGTTAGCGACCTGCCATGGATAGATTAGAAAATTTTCAATTACTTAAACCTGTAGAAGCTTGATCTAGGATTCCCTTAAATCCCTTCTTTTGACCCTCGAATGATGCAGCGTAACCCCCAAATATTTTCCTAAGTTATCAGTGTTGGAGAACCCACTCACATCACATATCTGGCATTACAAAGTCCAATGAACATTTTTGGAAAAAAAAACCCGGGTTTTTTTCTTGGTTAAGAGACAAACCACTATCACCAAAGTTTGTAAGAATGGACATAATCATCTTCATTTGCTCTATAGAAGCTTCCCCAAATAGCACAACATCATCAGCAAAACAAAGATGTGACAACTTAGGCCCTCTTCTGGCCAACTGGATGGTATTCCATAAATCATTATCTACTGCTCAGGAAATCATCTACGATAACTTTTCTAAGCATAAAACAAAAAGATAAGGAGATAGGGTTATCTTAAATATATAATCATGATACCCATTTTTTAACTTTTTTCTTTTGTCAACAAGGAAAAAATTGCATTATACAAGTGTAAGCTAAAGTATTGGTTGAAGTTCTAATGTATAACTAATTATTTAACCTAGGAAGAAATATAAGCTTAACTTTTTTATATAAAAATTAAATTTTAATTAAAAAGAAATAACATAATTTCTTATTTTCTGTACTCAAAACAAACATATATGAAAATAAAATATAACAAAATTATTATTATTTTATAAAACAATTGTAAAATATTATTAGTAAATGTCAAATGTTAACAAACCTACAATTGTAAATGAGGTTTATATTATATATAAATTATTGTAATTAAATATAAATGTAAAACTTCTTAAATTAATGATGCATAGTAACTAAACTGTCTCTCTGTATAATTTTTAATAACCTAAATTTCCAATAATTGAGTTAAAAATAAACCTTCTTGCAATATTTCTTTCCGTATAAGCTTTTATTGAATTAAATTAATGAAGCTTTTATTGAGTTAAATTAATGAAGTTTTTGACGGCTGTGATTAAACATATTGAATTTCTTTTTTAGGGAAATGGAATCATTATTCATTGGTAAGAAATGCGTTATCCTTTCTAGCGGGAAGAAACGGTTGGAGTGTGACACTGCCAACAATGGTGTTGGCGTATGCTGCTACGCTTTCTTCCACACTTTCATTTCAAAAGTGTGTTCTTTTTACTTCTTCACTTTCAGGAACTGCTTTTGGTTCCTCTTTCTCATTCAGCAGAGAGGATGGTTTAGTTTTTCCACCTCTTGTGTGTCAAGCTAAGAAGAAACTCAGTTTTATGGAGCAAATTCTTGATTACATTGAAGGTAGCTACTTTCTATGCATACCTCGTGCTTTTTTTTTTTTTTTTTGTTATTATAAACATCTTTCCATTTTGTAGTTGTGAATTCTTATATTGTGGAAATTTGTGATAAATGTCACTGATATGGTCAGGAAATTTTAAAATTCTTGATGTTGTGGCCACAATCATGGTTGCAGACTGTTTTCTAAAACCTGCTTTCCAACATTTCCTTTTTTATGTTTTGCTTTGTTGCCTTTCATTCTCTGTTGATTATCAGGGGGGCCCAAATTAAGGAAGTGGTATGGTGCGCCTGACATCCTTGAAAAAGATGGTACTGCCATAGGAGATGATGAGGATGATTATCCTGGTGAGTAAATATGGCATAGTGATCCTTAACTGGCAATGCTTATAATTATTATATTTGTATGGGAATCTTATAATCATTTGATTTTAGCATTGGTAATTTCGTTTTGACACAAGTGTTTCAAAGCAGAAGATGAAGTCAGGGATGCAGTGCTGGTAACAGGTGGAGATAGTGAGATGGGTCAGGTCTGCTTGCCTTTTTTTTTTTTTGCAAAATTATTGTTCTAGAGATTTTGTACTTGTAATAGAGATATAATGAATTGATGTCTGCATTCATAACCATGATTGATTTACGTTATCAAATCAATTCTGACTTTTTAGCCTTCTATTTTGGCTATGTAGATGGTGATATTGTCATTGATTGTGACAAAAGCTCGAGTAAAGGCACTGGTGAAGGATAAAAGATTTGCACTTGAAGCCTTTGGAAGCTATGTTGAGGTGGGTGAAGTTAATTTGCAAAACCCCCGGCATATGGTTGCTGTATATTCTTTGTTTGTGTTTTGTGTATTTTTAGTGTCTTATTATTGATCACACTATGCTTGTTGCAAAGTCAATGGCAGGAGATACAAATGACAATCGATTCGTCAAGAAAGCTCTGAGAGGAGTTCGCACAATCATATGCCCCAATGTAATACACCTTTGCATGCCTCTCTAGACATTCTTGCTCACTAAGGTTACAAATGTTTGTATATTTTGGTAGGCATTTGTTAAATCAATGAATCAAAGCTTGGAAGAGATGGAACAAATAATTCAAATCTCCATAACCCAGATTTCTTTATTTCATAGCTTTTTCAATAAAGTTTAGTTTTCTGTCAAGGATATATTGTCAATGATATATTATCTATGTGGAAAAGAGTGAAGCTTCTCTTGCTATGTACCTTTCAAAAATAGGTCCCTTAAGTCATTGGTTTTCGAATATTGATTTCATAGTGGAATTCCAGTTCACTATAGCAAAATTAAAATTAGCAACACAAGACAGTTTTTAGCTTGTAGAAGAGTAAGATACTATTGACCCTTGTAATATGGAGAGTGAATTTATCAGATATGACTTTTATGGAATGACCAACAAAGAATAATTTACTACTGTCATGATCAACTTAACAGACAGAACAGTTATATAAGCATGTCTACTGCTGTTGTTTACATGGAAGGAGGGGATAATATTTTTTATATAAGTCATACTCCAAGTAAAAATTTAATTTTAATTCAAACAATTTAACTGTCCTTGGGTTAGTGTCGTTTTATTTTCCCCCAATTTTGGACAATAATGATGAAAATTGGCCTTCAAACAATTTTTCTTAATATTCATTCTTTTCCAGGAGGGTTTTCTTTCTAGCGCTGGGAGCCTTCAAGGGGTACAACATGTAATTGTCTTATCTCAGGTACTTCCAACCCCCACCCTAATTACATTTTTTTCCCCATAAACACAATCTTCCTTTTGTTTTAACAAAGTTGCAGTTGTCAGTTTATAGCGGTAATAGTGGCTTTCAATCCATGATGAAAAGCAATTCAAAGAAACTGGCCGAGGAAGATGAATCAGTGTTGAAGACCTCAGGAATTCCTTACACAATAATTAGGACTGGTGCATTACAAGATAGACCTGGTGGCAAGCAAGGCTTTACCTTTGATGAGGTAGTGATTAGAGGCCTTAATTTCTTCTTTTTGATGAACAAAACAAGTTAAGACAAAAGGTATATTTCAAAGGTTGCTCTAAATGATATCGATCCTCTTATGCATTCTTAAGTGCATTTGCTATTGCTAACTGAAATTTTGGAAGCATTGGCAAATGGATAATTCTTTGAAAATCATTTATCACTTTAACTTGAAATCTCCTAAACAAAAGCCGGTGCTAGTTTATCTATAATATCATAGCCAGGGCTACTAATTTCTTTGGATGTTCATTACAACAGGGTTGCGCAACTAGTGGAAGTATTAGCAAAGAAGATGCTGCCTTTCTTTGTGTAGCAGCTTTGGATTGTGTCCCACAAACTGGATTCATATTTGAGGTGGCAAATGGGGATATCAAAGTTTCAGATTGGAAAGAATGTTTGACCACATTGATGGAGAAAGCAAGTCAAAAACTTCAGTGACTATTGACAGGAAATGTGTATCCCTATTGAATTCTTTATGTGCGGAATCGTCTCCAATGGGTTTGTATTTCATGAGAGGAAAGCCTTCGGTTTTTCCTTACCTTAAAGTAATCAAAATTATTGCTTTCAGGCTGTAACTGCATATTGTTGATCAAAAGGCAAGAAATTTATGCTTCTTCTAATAGTAAGTGCTTTCATCTAATTTTACCCCTTAGCTAGAAGATTTAAGATAAGTAAGCACATGCATGATATAAGGGTTTGTATTAACTTTTACAGACTTTCTTGCGTGGTTGTGTCCTCATAGGTTCTGTTCAATCCTTGTAAGTTGCCTCTCTAGAAGTGATTAATCAAGTTGTGTTATTTGATTTGTGTCTAACTTATACGAGTGAAAATTGATCAGGGATGAGAAATCAATCTAGAGATGCAAGAGAAAATAATCACCCGAGCATGTTTTATTTTAAAACTAAAATCCAGAAACATCGCATCACCTCAAATATGATCTAAACTTTTAGTTTTATGAGTTTTTTTTTTTTTTTAGTATGAGTTAATAGATCTATATTTATTGACGTATGCATTAATAATATACAAGTTTTCACAAATTTGTCATGCATAAAGATTTGTAAGTATATGAAAATATAAAAATTGGCCGTTGGTTTTGCTTTCTCATTAATTCTATTTAGATTTTGATTCCTCTAGTATAGTATACTAGATATTGACCCAAAGATATTTCAATCAATCATAATAAGGAGAGTATCACTATCATTTTCTTCATCCAAACATTTCTCTTGATCCAAATGATTGGGTCTTATAGAAGAGATGTTTTAGCATATTACTTGTTGTAGAGAATAAAATATATATTTTTAAATTATTGGACCAAAATATAAACTTTTATAATATAGGAATACCAATCAAAATTGAGGTAAATTATATGGTTAAAAATATATTTAAACAAATTATTTTATATACTAAATATAATAGTATAATTTTGTAAATAGTTTTCATGGGATATTTTTTTCCCTAGATTTTTCTTGTAATAACAATTATTTGATTTTTTTTATATTTTATTTTCAATTCTTAAACACTAATAATAGAACTTTAAAACTAGTGATGAACAGTATTAACAAATACAATCAAATATAAACTATTTTAAGAAGTCAGTATATTAAAATAGACTAAAGTATATCATATTAATCTTTAAAGAAGAAGGATGTAATATTTTTATAGAAAAGAGGGCCAATTATAACATGAACGATGTATAAAAGGAGGATAACATAATTTTTAATAACATTATATTTGGTTAAATTAGTTAAAACTGATAAGTTAGTTGAATTTTATAAGCTAGTTGAGAAGTTACAAACATATAAACTAATTTATTTAATTGAAATTATTTGATAAAATTAGCTTATAAATAAATAGTAAATATAACTTGACATAGAAGGGTATAATTAACTATTTGATTTAAAAAAAAAATTCAATAAATTGATAAAGATAAAATAGTAGCTTATAAGTTCTCTTTTTTTTATATGATATTTAAAGTAACTTATAAAAGAAATTATAATTTTATTCCAAACAAGTTTATTTTAATTAAACTAACTTATAAATTAGTTAAAAAAATTATAAACTCTCTAATTGTTTACCTAGCACGCTCTTTTAAGTTTTGAATCTCTACATTTTCCTTACTAAATGAAAAAATAAACAAGTTACACTTGTTTATTGAAATGCATTTTTATATTTTTGTGCATTATCTATTTAGTTACACAATATTGATATGAGTTTTATTTAGTTTATTCAGGGGGTTACCAACTCACCTTCCTATCATTATATGACTAATTTATAAAGACAAGTTTTTAAAATGACATTTAAAATATCATTTTGGGACAAGTGGGAGGTACATATGACGGTTATTCCAAATAATAATCTTGTAAGATACACGGATTCTCCTCCCAAAGAATCTACCACTTTATCATATTCCAAAACTTTATAAACAATTAGACAGAAATCAAAGATTTAGTCAGAAACGGAATCCAAAACAAGGAATAAAACATAAAAATAGGAACTTGTTTGAGCATTATCTCACATTAAATGTTAAATTAATTAATAAATGAAAGATATTTGTATTTTTTAACACGGCTTCTGGATAGAAAAATAGGGTGATTTATAGACTGTCTTTTTTAATGAAACCTTGTGGGGCTAAACCTCAACAACAAAATAACCTAAATATGTTCAAGATTATATAAAATACAAAGACGTGTTCAAAGATGCAATGGGGCTACTTTGTAATTTTACTTATAGAAAGTGGGCTAACTCCCAGGCCCACCACTTAACATGTTGGTAATGGTTGGCCCACCATTATATTAAAGTTATCCACTACAAACCAAACCTAGATACAAATAAAATAAATACCTAAAAGTTGTCCCCACTACATAATAAGTTCTACTTGCCAAGATCTACTCAGAAAATATGAGTAGAAAAATTCATAGAAGATTCTCGAATGCTCATGTGATTGCTATACTCTCAACTCAACTCAACATTTTTTTCTTTTTTGTTTGAAAAGTCTTGAGTAGATCACATGGTAGTGTAGTAAACAAGACTCATGTTGAAGGCTACGCATACTGACTAAGAAATATAGAACAGAAATGTTGCAAGTAAAAATTTATTTATGTAATAACCTGTAATGACTTACTGATGAAGCAGTCATTGTGGCAAGCCAAAAGAGAAGAAACAACACTGACAAGTAAAGAGAAGATAAGAACAGAAAAACAGGCAAAGAAGAGGGGAAAGAAGAACCTCCACTTCTCTTTGTTTATCTTTTTCTTTTGCTGTCATAAACCTATCCTTTATCATGTCAAAACCTCTTGATTCTTGGCGGAGAGCCGTTTGAGGAACTCATAAGTTGTGATCATTGTTGTTGCAGACATTGACATTGAAGCCCATCTAGGTCCTAATCCTCTATAACATGCCGTCCAACCACCTTCCCTAACCAGACTCCTCAATGTCTGCATGACTGTTGGTCCACGACGGCCGTTCTCATCGCCATCCAAGACCTGCAGTCTTGTCTTTATGGTGTCCAGTGGCATGGTGATCAAAGCAGACATGCCACCAGCCACTGCTGCACTGACTCCCTGAACTGCCATCACAGTCTTTGTATCAGGCTTCAATGCACTATTAGCTCCATTATCATTTCCCTTGCACAAGTAGTACCCAACTCCACCCCAAACCATCCTTTGTGCAACAGAATAAGAAGCCCACCAAACTGCATTTGAAGGGGCATAGGTCAAAATTGAGATCCCAAAACCCCTATACAAGCCCCTAAGACCGTCATTGCTCAAGATTTTCCTGAAGGCATCAATCCCATTGATGTACCGACAAGCCGAAGCCTTAGGATTGCTGGAATCACAACCACCTTGAATCATCAACCTTTGACTGACAACATCAACAGGGGTCCATACAAGCTGAGCTGCCATGGCTGCACTCAAGCCAGCAGCGGCATTGGCAACTAGAGCAGCAGTTGGTTCTGCAAGACCAAACCTAACAGTGGCAGTGCCCACACTGCTCTTGGTAACCTCTAATGCAGCCATGTAAAGAGCCCTAGCTGGGATTGTGCCCATCAAAGAAGTCCCAAACCCGCGGTACAATGCTCTAAAACCCTCACCCCTAATCAACGAAAATGCAGTGTTGAGGCAAGAGACTTGAGACTGAGCCACTTGCTGCCTGGTCTTCAACACAACAACAGGGTAAAGGGTTGCAGAAACCCCAGAGAAAAGAGCAGCACCAAGGAAGAAAAACTTGGATTTATCGAGCATTTGCCAATCAATCTCCCCCGGAACATTAACCTCTTCACTGGATTCTTCCTCTGCCACACTCATGCTCATTTTCCCACTTTCTCCACCAAGGTTTTAAATCACAATCACAACCGCAGTTTTGTTGAGTTACTTGATATTATGAAAAATTGCAAACAAAGGTAACCGATTCAGCTGCAATTGCAGTTGCAGACCCAGCAAAAACCTTGAAGTTGTGACAGAAATAGCTGTGACAATTCTGATTTTTAAAACCTTGTTTTCCACCAGCCCAACAAAAACACAGAATCAAAATATGATTTTTCCTTCAAAAACACCCTCCAATCCTCGCCATATACAACCCTAAATGTACAACCTTTGTAAACTGGGAAAGAAATTGGAAAATAAAGGAAATATATAAAATTAAAGAAAAGGAAAATAAATTCTAGCTGTACAATTGGCTCGCAAATTACAACCGAGTGTTAGGAAATTGAAAGGGAAATATCAGAAGGGTTTATTTTATGGGGATGAGGTGGGTGGCTTTTTTTTCCTCTTGTGGAACCAGGTTTTGGATCGAACGTGTGACACGATGAAAAGATCTAGCATTTCTAAATCAACAAAGGGGGTGTCGCAAACGAGTCATACCGGAAAAGTAATCTAAATCGACGTCGGAGACAGAGAGTTTGAGGGTTGCCGGAAAATTGGAGGCACCCATCGGCATCAGAGAGGCAATATATAGATAAAAAGTTGAGAGATTGATTCACGGTGACAGAGAGAAAGTAAGAAGAGAGAGAGGGGTAACCGGAGTAAGAGGTGGATTCGTTGGTGGGAGAAGAAGCGAGGGACTGACGCGTGTCGGTTATGGATTAGGGGCATGTGTTGGTTTGTTAGGGCGTTTTGTTTTTATTGTTGGTTTGTCAGATAGAGTGTTGTCGGAGAAAGTTAGTGACGTGGCAATCCTTATCCATTGTTCGCTTGAGCTTGGTTCTGCTGTGACACGTACCACGTGACTTCTTTGTTCAGCATAAAATATTAATGTCCGATCCTGCCTCAATCATGTTGGAATAAAATGATTTCAGTGCATGAGTACTCGGTATGATTTGACTACTCTCTCATTCTTTTTTTTAGGGATCTTGCTTGCTTTTAAAGATCAAGAAACATTAATTCAAATAAGAAATAAGTAAAAACTGAAGTCCTATATGTATTGTAACTTCGAATATTATCGAAATTAAATACGAAAATTAATTTCTTTAAAAATATAAAATAATAAAAACAAACTTTAAACTTAAAACGAGAATACATATCTGTATTATAGGAAATGAGAGTTTAGTCCACTAAAGAAAACATAATCTTGACGGCTTCATCAAACTTACTTATGATAGATAAATGACTGATGTATTTTATTAATTAATATTAATTATTATTACTACTGCTGCTAAAGTGTGATGTACAAATCACAATGGCTAAAGGATAATAAATATATCATATATAATTAATTTTACGAATTATATTAATTAAATAATTATATGTTGTAAATTTAATTATTAAGATTATCAATAACATAATAATATGAGATCATCTAATAATTTCTTAATGGATAAGAGTCTCCTTAAAAGTTGCAGAGTGACCAAAAAAGAAAAGTAGGAAAAAAACTCAGCAATTTAGGTTCTTTTATTAAGATATTCTTCTTTTGTTGGTTGATAATTGATTATAAATGTGTACAAAGAGGATTCGGACTTCTACTTATATACATAGTCTACAAATTTGGATTGATTCATATGATTACAAAATTTATGGTTTAATTGAATCAAGTTAATAATTAAATTGATTATGTTATTAATTTGATGTAATTTGAATTGATTCAATAAGTTAGGTATAAACCTATGATACGATGTGATGAGACTGGTTACTGGTCTAGGTCATTCAACTTCTTATATTAAAAAAATTAATAAAAAATATATTTTTTAATTAATTATAACATCTTTCGATTAACTTATTGTCAATTACATTTTTTATTATTTTATGTTTTTTTTTTTTCATGTTGTTTTATATGAGTAGAAGAAAAGAAGCAAAAAAGGACTAGTTGGGCACAATAAAAGAAGTTTACATCGTATTCTACAAACTCTTTACAGCAACTGGTACAAAGAATGAAAAAGGAAACATTAGAGTTATTTGTTAAGGAAAGACGACCAAGTCCAGCTAAAGCATTTGCAAGAAGATTTCCTTCTCCAAACACATGGTTCCATTTGCCACTCCTGAATAGCCTGGAAACACATATGCGTTGCAACCCTTTTTAACAAGAAGGATGATTTGCAGGGAATCTGTTTCAACTTCCAATTGAGTAATTCTCATATAGGCTACAAGTTTGACACCATAAACAAGACCCCAAATCCCAGCTTGGTCAATTGAGCAATTTTTGTTTTCAAGGCAAATAGAAATATATATATGTTTCAGAGTATGTACATCCATCAAAAGATATTGATGTTTTCTCCTACCTCATGAACAATATATGTAAACTAACAACAAAAGATTTCAACCCTTATACAAACTGCAGTATATCAGCTAAAAAGAACCCGACTTCCCCTAACAAAACATCTGCACAAAACAAGTTGAGCAATAAAACACCAGAATTCCCCTATCTAATAATCTGCCAATTTTCCAGACCTGAACAACCAGCAACACCTATTTCAGCTACTGAAGAAACAGAACAAAAAGCACTCTATCAATAGTCCTATTTTACATACTTTGCATACACATCAAAGGATTAATATACCAATTAGAAACACTGCATCCTTCACCAAAACCAAACCGATACGACAACCAATTTCAAGAAGTCACCTGGATAAAATATAGAATATTCATTATTCATTTCTGTATCTCCCAACCTCATCCCTCATAAGCCCACCACAGGTTGCAACCATCAGAAGGTAAGAAGGAGACATTCAAGTTCACTTTAAGTCGATGAGTGTTAGGAGGATACCAAATCCTGTTGGCTATAATCTCACAAGCTCCTTGGTGGAAATTCTTATGTGCTTAAAAGATGATAATGGTCTTATATACCTAATTTTACATGAATATACGAGAGTAATTATCTTATTTTCTTATATAAAATATAATTTAGTTAGGAAACTAGTCATGTAGTTAATTTAATGTAAATTTACCTATATTTTTTTTAGGTCAAATTATATTTAATGTACCCGATTTTAATGTTTGTTAACTTCGTAGTTAGTGACGTGATAATTTTAATTAGAAAAATATGAAAAAAAAAATCCTAAGAAATTTTAAACTTGGACCTCATAATAATGAGAGCACAACTTATATCACTAGCCTAAGTGTCTAGTTTAGTTTTATTTTGTAATTCAAATGAGCATTTCAAAAGTGATGGATTACACTTCAAATCATTAGACCAAATGTATAATATAATTTTATTTTACAATTCAAATCTACTTAAAATTTAATTTAAGACGTGACAATCTTAATTGAAAAATATACAAAAGTAAAGACAATTCAAGATTCAAACTTGAGACTTTTAAATGATGGGCCATGCATCATACCACTTGACTAGATGTCTCATTTGATTTTATTTTGCTATTAAAATTTAATTAAGTTTTAATTAATGTTAGTTTCAAAATTACTTAAAACATAAATGTAAATACACAATAGGGATTAAAACTAAAAGTTAAAATTAAAAACTAAAAATTTAATTTATATATTTATTAATTATTTATTAATAATAAATTCCTAGGGATTATAAATTAAAAATTAAAACTAATTAAAAATATAAATTAAAATTATTAAAAAATAAAATTAAGAACTAAAATTAAAATAATTTTAATTTAAATTTTAATTCTTAATTTTAAATTAAATACATTATTTTAATTATTAAGTTAAATTAAATTTTAATTTTTAATTTAAATTAACTTAAGAAATAAAATTAAAAATAAATAGAAACTAAAATTAAAATTAAAATTTAAATTAAAAGTTAAATTAAAATATAAATAGAATTTAAATTTAAATTTAAACTATAATTTAAATTAAGAATTAAAATTATTAATAAAATTTAATTTAAATTTTATTTCTTAATTTTAATTTCTATTTTATTTTAAATTTTAGCTCTTAGTTTTATTTTTTCATAATTTTAATTTATATTTTTAATTAGTTTTAATTTTTAATTTATAATCCCTAGGAATTTATTATAATAAATAATTAATAAATATATAAATTAAATTTTTTGTTTTTAATTTTAACTTTTAGTTTTAATCCCTACTCGGTTATATTTACATTTATGTGTTAAATAATTTTGAAACTAACATTAATTAAAGCTTAATTAGATTTGAATTGCAAAATAAAATCAAACTAAATACTTGGTCTAGTGGTATAAGTTGTAGTGTTATTATTATGAGGTCTTAAGTTGTGGATAATTTTTTTTCCATATTTTTCTAATTAAAATTGTCACATCATTGGATTAATTATCTCTTAATTTCAAAATCAGTTTCTTTGCTAAAATTATAAATGCACATGATCATGTGAATGATAAAGACAGAAAAAGAATGATAAAACTTTTCTCTTTAGAACTTATCAAGGAATTATTCCTTGTGGCGTTTTGCTAAACTTATCAAGGATAAATCATCACCCTCGTGGCGTTATATGACTTATTTTTTATTCTTGGAAGTGATGTCATCTATCCCTTTGTTAAACCATTTTCATTCTTTCAATTTTCTTGTTTACCCAATTCTCATTTGTTTTGTTAACTTTTTACCTTCCAACCTAGATAGATTCGCAAAATGAATCCAATTCCTCTAGATTTATATCAATGCACGAGAAGAATAAATGGGAAGTTGTTTCTTGCTCTGTGTCACACATTCCACATATGTCGTCTTCACTTTGAAGGATCCCTTGCTTGACCAAGTTCTCTCGTGTAGGTAATCTATCTGCATCTAGTTGTCAGACCCTTGTTTGTACCTTTGGGTATCCCTTTCTCCCAAGTCTAATCTAAGAACCCATTATGTTGTTGTTGTGTCTTCGCAGACAAAAACTTGTATGTTGAGGAGACTGAATATTCCTTTGATTTTTCTAATGCCTAAATCCACTTATCCTTAGCTCCATCTACTAGTGATACAATGCTCATTTTGTTCTTCAGCTCCTCCACCATCTCTACTTCCCAAATAAATAACTCCCCCTGCCATGCCCATTTCCACCTTCGATCACCTTCATCTCACATATCTCTCACAAATACTTTCCTATTCACTGCTAGCCTATGCAATTTACTATATGCATGTTAAAGGTTCTGCTATCCTACCCATCTATCCTTCCAAAACTCAATGTCTCATCCATCTCCAAGTTGACAACTTGTTTGTCTGGACTACCAACCTGCCTGCCACCCACTCCTACTAAAATAGACATTAAATCAGACCACTAACGAGAGCTGCAACCACCATTCCCCTCCCATAACTTGTCTGTTCCCTCATACTTAGATTTCAATATCTACACCCATAGATTACTAGATATACCCTCATCTGCCACTTCCACTTTCCCAACAATGCTACATTGAACTTTTGCACATCTTTCAAACCTAAACATCCATCCTCCTTCAGCCAATATAGTTTCTCCTAGGACGTTTAACTAACCTTTTCATTCAACACCATTTCTTGCCCATAAAAAGTTACCAAAACAAAGAGTGGAGTTGAGAAATGATACCTTTAGGAGCCTTGAAGAGTGAAAGGAAATACATTGGTATTACGAACAACACAACTTTAATGAGCCATACTCTTCCTGTCGAGGACACATATTTATTCTTCGTTCCTAACAACCACTTCTTTATCCATAACTGACCTCCACACCGCCATTCTTGAGGGATTTCTCTTCACTGGGAGGACCAAGCATTTGAAGGGAAACAAAACCACCTTATAGTTTAACAGTGACACTACTTTCACCAAAGTAGACTCATCAACATTTACTCTAAGGAGTTTGATCTTATGAAAATTAACCTTAAGCCCAAAGACTAACTCAAAATTCAGTAATACTGCTTTCATCACCGCAAGTGACCCCTTGTCCATTTTTGCTAAGAACAGAGTGTTGTCCACAAACTGAAGGTGCGATACAGAAATCTCCTCCCTTCCAAAAGTATACTCTTTCCACAACCCTTTGTTCACTGCAGATTTAACCATTTGGCTTAACCCCTCAACTGCAATAAGAAACTTGGGTGATAATGGGTCCCCTTATCTAAGGCCCCTTCCAACCCCAAACTCCTTTGTAGACTCCCTTTAAGTAAGACTGATATTTTTGCTGAGCTCATAAATTCCTTTATCCAATTGATCCATTTTACTCCAAACCCTATTAAACCCATACTTTTCCACAAGTACTGTCAGCTCACCAAATCATATGCCTCTTTCAAAGTGTACCTTTAAACATACCAGCTCTTTGTTCCTCTTTCTTGCATCATCCACCACCTCATTGGCTATTAAGACTTCATTAAGGATTTGTCTCCCATGAATAAAAGTTGTTTGATTCTCAGAGATGATTGTATGAATTACACCCTTCAGTCTCTTTGCTAGTGCTTTGGCTAGTACCTTATAAATGCACCCAATTAAATAAATAGGTTGATAATCACTTATTACTCTGGGACATGATTTTTTAGGAATGAGAGTAACAAAAGTTGTTTAGCCCCGTCACCAATTTGCTGTTAGAATGGAACTCATGAAAAAAGTTCATAAAATCCTCTTTATCCGATGCCAAAACTCCTTAAGAAATTGAAAGTTCATGCCATCAGGTCTTGGACTCTTGTTACTATCACAGTCCCAAATTGGCATTTTCACTTCAATTTCTGAGAACGTCTTCTCCAGTTCTACTTGTGCTTCTGCTGATAATCTCCAGAAGGAGAACGTATTCATCTGAGGTTGACACCAATTGTGGCTTTGAAAATGAATTCAAAGATGTTCTTTCACCTTATGTTTTAAACTAGTCACCTCCACCACCACCTCCTCTTCACCATTGCGTTATGGAAGAATTTTGAATTGGCATCCCCTTCCTTCAACCAAAGAGCCCTCGAAATTTGCTGCATCGATGAACACTTCCTTCCTACCCACTTTCTTAAATTTATCATGCATCCAACACTTTCTTGTATCTCATCCTCATCAAGCTCATTCATTCTCTCATTGCCTTTAGTAATTATCTATGTCCTCAAAAACATTCTATTCCACTCCTGTAGTTTTTGTTTAATCAACTTTATTTTCTCCTCCAGAACAAAATCCTTTCTTCCCTTGATTGCTATCTTGTTTAACTGCTATTTCTCTCGATGTTTTACTACGTAATTATAGTGATTTTATATTAGATTATTTAGGTTCTAGCAACATGCTATTTTATTATTTATGTTAATTATTTCCCTTTCTTCTCTAATGATTATGTAATTTAATTTTATTAATGTTATTAATTATATGTTTTTGCTTTTGTAAAAAATGGAGTGAATTTAAAATGGATTAGGAGGAATAAATTTTATTTATGTTAACAATTATTTGATCATTTAATTTTATATGCATATCATTCGTATTTCTTTCTATTTATTTTTTTGTCTCATTTAAAGCTTTTCTTATTCTACTTGGGCATGTAAAATTCAAAAAATTTTTTAGTACTAAATAAAGTGTTTTGGACAACAACATTAGTATGGTAACTAGCAAAATAAAGATAGCAAAAAGGAGCAACAAGATAGTGCTAGATAAGATGATTATTAAGTTATTAAAGAGTTAAATTTGTCTTATGATTTTCTTAATTTTGTTTCAAATTATGTTATAATTGTTAAATTTATAAAATATTTTTTGTATTTATTAATTTTTAGCACAAAGAAATTTAATATGTAAAACCTATATAATATAACATTGTAGCACATGTAAATTCAATCGGTAAGTACATACAGATTTTGTGACGGATTTTACCTACAGATAAAATTGTAAAAAAGAACGTATAGAATAATCTATTAGTGATTACCTACGAAATAAATTATCTACGAAAATTACATACAAAGATTATTTGTTGATTATCTATGCATATTGTTACAAGTCCACTAAGACCGTCATCTACATGGGATCTCTCTATCTCTACCCTCTTTATTTGTTGAATTTTTGAGTGACACGTTCATTTTCATTTACTGATACTCAAACTTATGAAAATTTACGGAATTCATTCACCCATTTAATCCATTTGTCATTAAAACCAACTAGCTTTAGCATATAAAATAGAAAAGGTCTACTTAAGAGAAATTCTCCATGCACCTCTATAATTTCCTCCTATACCTCTATAAAAGGTAGGAAAAGTCTCAAATACCCTAGGTAAAAAAATTTAATCTAGTAAAAAATTTGAAAATTTTTTTACAAGTCTGGATAGGGGTGCTTGGATTTGTAAAAAAAATTTGAAAATTTTTTTACAAGTTCGGAAATAGGTTTTCGGACTCAGTTCGGACACGGGTGTTCGGACTTGTACAAAAATTTGAATTTTTTTTTTACAAGTTCAAATAAGGGTGTCTGGATTTGTAAAAGAAAATTTGCAAACTTTTTTACAAGTCCAAATAGGGGTGTCCGGATTTGTAAAAGAAAATTTGCAAATTGTTTTACAAGTCTGGAAATGGGTTTCCGGACTAAGTCCGAATAGGGTTGTCCGGACTTATAAAAAAAATTGTAGATTTTTTTACAAGTCCGGATAGGGGTGTTCGGATTTGTAAAAAAAAATTTGCAAATTTTTTTACAAGTTTGGACAAGATTTTTCGGATTCAGTCCGAAGAGGGGTATCCAGACTTGTAAAAAAATTTGCAAATTTTTTTACATGTCCAGATAGGGGTGTCCGGATTTGTAAAAAAAAATTTGCAAATTTTTTTACAAGTCCAAATAAGGGTGTCTGGATTTGTAAAAGAAAATTTGAAAATTGTTTTACAAGTCCAGACAGAGGGTTTCAAACTCAATCCGGATAGGGGTGTTCGAACTTGTAAAAAAAATTGCAGATTTTTTTACAAGTCCGAATAGGGGTGTCAGGATTTGTAAAAAAAAATTTACAAATTTTTTTACAAGTTCGGACAGAGGTTTCCGGACTCAGTCCGGATGGGTGTGTGCAGACTTGTAAAAAAATCTAATGTACTGAGAAAAGATAAATATAGAGCTGAACCACGAAGAACAAAGTAAACATAAAGCTAAACCACGAAGAACGAAGAAAACGCAAAGGGGATGAACAACAACGCATGAAGAAGAAGAGAAAATCACTAACTCAGTGAGAAGAAAAATGAAGTCATGCAAGAGAAACTAACGAGAGAGATGCAAAAGGAAAGACGTGCCAAATGAGAGAGGTGTAGATGAAAGAGAAAAGAAAAGATGTGTGATAATTAAATTTTTACTGTTTTCATTAAGATTTTTTTGGCATTTTGAGAAATTATGGAGGTGTAGAGAGAACTTATTAGAGTGTAGAAAGAAATTCTCTCTACTCAAAGCATCATAGACTTTGGTAAATGTATTCATTCACAATTAGTAATGTGTTTGCTTTAAAAATTAGTAACGGGTTTTTGATTGTTTAGCTTCGGTGAATGTACTCATACTACACTATTCAGCAAATGTCTTCCTTTAATAAATATTTTCTAATTCTCTCTTATAATACTTTGCATAACATTTTCATTCTTAGTGCTAAAATCTTAGCAATTATCTTATACATTACATCAATATACCAATCAGGGATAGAAGTGTAATGTATAAGATAATTATGTATAAGATAATTATGTATTTTGTTATTATGTATTTCTTTTAATATTTCATCTATTTGGAATGTGATTCACTTCCTCCAAGAATAAGTATAAAAAACTTACTTCTTATTCTATCCATTCATTTTCTTGAAATCTAATGGTTGTAAGGGGTAATTAATTTTAACCATTAAATTTAAAAAAATGAAGGGTGAAAATGAAGAGTAAATCTTTTATACTTACTCTTAGAGTAAGTGGATTCCCTTTGTATGCATTTTATTAATTTGAACAAATTTAGTTTGTATCTATTTTTATGATTTGGTTAGCTTGGATAAACTATGTTCACTTTTATTTTGGGAAAATGATTATTTAGTTATTATTTTAATTTTAATTTGTTTTACTTTTGATATATAAGTTTGTAAGTATAATTATGATTTATTTTTATGTTACAATAATATAGTATATTTTTTTAAAAAGAATAAATTAAAAGAGCCAATATAAAATTATCTAAACATTCAATTTTTTAAAATTGAAACTCAAGTAACACAACCTAATCTAACTCATTCAGGGACAGTTGGGTTGGATTAAATTTAATGAAAAAAAAAAGCCAAATTTCAACTCAACCTAATATGTTACAGTTGAATTAGATTTTAGATTTTTTAAAATCTAATTTAACTCAAACAATGTTTACTTTTATATATAATGTTTCAATGCCAAAGTGCAAAAAGGTTTTATAGATAATACTAACAACAAAAGACATGACATCCTTGACCGAGAAGAAGCAAATAATAAATTATGTTCCTATATATTAATTTTTTTTATATAGATCAAATATTAGTATTGTTATTATGGTTAGTTTTCGTTAATAATAAATTATCAAACTCATAATTTTTATCTGTCTCTTCTTCTTTAATTAGTGTCTCCTTCTTTAATTAAGGAGTCACCTTATGAATGTATAAATGGAATGAAATGAAAAAAAATGATACAATTTGGAGCATCCAATTCTCTTGGAAGATTTTGACCATAGCAATAAACTTCTACAACCCTTTCTTAAAAGTACTATCAGGGGCTGCTAGTTGATCTATGTTTTCATTCTTCAATGTGAAAAAACAGAAACAGAAATAGAAGCAAGAAAAAGAAACCATGATTGCTTAGTCATGTGGAAATTGAACATATTTTTAGCTTCAAGGCAGGTCAGAAACACCGACATTATTACTTTTGTTCGGCAAAAAAAAAAAAAGTATTAAAGACTAACACTAGGTAATAGATTTAAATTATATTTTCGCTTTTTATCCACCAATTATCACGTTAGGAATATTTTTGTGAGTTATATTTTAAACTCATGTCCCCATATAATTAATTGAATAAAGTGAGATGGCGACAGATAATTTAAATCTCAAACTTGTGTTGGAAATGCTACTATAGGATTACTTATACACACTTATATTTTAAAAAGTAAGTTATATATATATATACACAAACAAGATGTAAGTTACTAAGCTTTATAAATATGAATGTTTTCTTTTGCATACTAACAAGTGTTATGGTTTATCCATACCTTTGTTCTTCGTATCTAATATAACAGTCTTGCTTTGCTTTAGATTAGCATAAAGAACATAACACTTTAGGTTGGTTTAAAGTTTGTGATTTACATCTACTATAATTGTAGTATGCTTGGATTTAAATCACAAACTTTAAACCAACCTAAAGTGAGGTACAGTTATAAATAATATTAAAATAAGTAAGGTACAGTTATAAAAATCACAAACTTAGAATGCAATTTTTAACAGTTTTTAGAATTTGTAGACTCTTTCAAAGAGTTAAAATATACAAATTTAAATTCTTTATACACTTTTAGCAATTGAAATTATGACTGAATAAATTTAAAAAATACTTAAGAATATAATGAAGAATTAGTTCAAGCAACATGCTATTATGACCACACTATTATTATTAGTTAAAATCTAATTACAATTATAACTTTTGTAGATCCTTCCTCTTATTTCATGATTTTATTTTTTATCATTAATGTGTTAAAATAAGTATATTAGAATATGTATAGTTAATATATCTTATAAAAAAAAGCCCTATTATAAAATAAAATACAAATTTAATCAAATACACTTCACTTTTAGGTAAGGATTCATTCGAACCTAAATTTATCATATTGTATAGAACTCTTTATATACTAAATCCAACTCATTAATTATCATTAAAACAATTCATACTCGATCACTAAATGTCATTCAATCACAAGATTCCATATATGATTTGTTCATTTTTATAATAACTTCTATATATACCATCAATAATTTATGAATATTTTTATAATAACTTCTATATATACCATCAATAATTTATGAATGGTTGTCTGAAATTTACATCTGTACTGTACAATTGTGTATAATTACTACATACAAATCGGGGACGGACCCTCACTCAGAAAGTGGAAATTAAAAGATAAAAATCTTCAACTAGTTGAATGCTGCATAAGCTCCATCCACTGAAATAAGCACAACAAAATAAAATATAGTTCACTTTGTTAACCAGGATCTTTATTTATTTATATTTCTGCCTCGAAAAAAGGGGGAAGGGACTCAAACCTGTCTCAGTAGACTTGCAAGAGTCCTAGGCAGTGCCTCAATGTTCCTCAGAACAATGTAATAGGGAAAGGGAAAGGAATCCATGTATTTGGAAACTTTCGGCTTTCCATCCTCAATAGTCCATTCCTGCAGTTCAGAACCCGCCATGATAAGTGAGAAGAAAGTTTCCCCTATGATACTCACATCATTGAAAAAAAAAGCAGTAGGGCTTAATTGAGCAAAATGCAGATACCTTGAGATCCATAATTGACTCCTGAGAATTATCCAGAAGCAAGAAAGCAACCATTCGATTACCAATTGACACATCTCTAACAAGCCGCTTTAAGTTATTCTGGATAATTTAAAATTGAAGATTAGTGAACAAAGAGGCCAGTAGTTATGATTATAGATAAATAGGAAAAACCGAAAAGCAAAATTTATCAAGTACCTTTTCAAGTAACCGACCATCTGCAATTATTAAAACTAATTGCTGTAGAGGGTTACGTCCAGATGGAAGTCGTGCTTTTGCAACTGCAACATCTAGTTTATTAGATAAATACTTCAAAAGATCAACAACTGGCTGATCAGCAATAGTATTCTCTTGCTTGAATGTCAAATTAGATATCATCTGCTCCTCAGCCAAAACAAACAGTTAGATCCTCCCACATATTCAAAGAAATGCATAATGATGTCAATCAAAGAAAAACTAAATTATAAGTTAAATTGTTAATCCTACTAACCTTAACTCCATCATCTCCAGTAAAGGCCTTGTCAAAGTCGTGCAATAACTTTATGTTTCCCTTTGTTCCAAAACTAGCAACAGCCAAACTTCCCATTTCCAATAGAGAAACAGCACGACATACTGTAACCAAAGCTTCAATAGCAACATCACCACAGCCACTCTCTGACATACTATATGAATCATCAACAGCTATAACAACTTGGTAATCACGTTTGTTGGGTCTTGTCCGCCTCAGCCAAATTCTATCTTTACTATAATCACTTGCTATGTAAGGAATTACCTGAGTTTTTTTAAGAAAAAGATGATAAGCTAAGTACCAATAGTTCAACAAATGTCACATTTTACAAGGTTTGTCACTTTTATAAGAATAAATGCTCTACCTTTTTCATATTTATTCTTTTACCAGTTCTGTAATCCCCTTGAAGCTTGCTAGCCAGAGTGGGCTCCATTACAAGGCGCAATTGCTCAGTCAACTCAAGAGATAATTTTGTTGTGCTAAATTCTAATCTTCTCCAGAGAGCAGCAGCATTATCCTTCAAATGATCAAGTACATCACAAGGTTCTTGACCTTTACCCAAGTCTTCATCATGCAGATAAAGCTGGTTTATATTATCTGTACTCTCATTCCAGTATGAATTCCTGAAACAGACCAAATCTTCCAAACGTTTTTCTAGATCAATATTTACCCTAGAAAGAGGATTCACAGATCCCTCTTCGGGTGACTTCTCCATGGTCGAAATATTCACTTTCTCACTTTTCTCATTTTGGGGGATCAATGAAGAATTATTTACAGAATTGATTTCAGATTTTTCCTTCTCAACATGCAACTTTGTGTCTTCTCCAGCAATGCATTGTTTATCAAGCATATCACCATCAATGTTTCTATCAACCTGCTCCAGTGTTGCAGGCCCCAAAGCCTGAGTTGTCCCCTTTTCAAATTCAGAAACATAACCATACTCATCAGCATTGTCATCTTCCATCTCATCCTGCTTCTCATTGTTATCTTCCTGAAGATCACCTGATATATTAACTCTTTCTTTATGATATTCAAGTGCATCACCTATACTTCGATGAGGATTAGTATGCTTCTCCTGAATAAATGAACGCTCGGTCCATGGATGAAGATGAAGAGAGTTGGGTTGATTTTCACCGAATCCTCCACTATTTGATGAGTCAGATATCTTAATATCCAAATCAGGCATACTACTTGAAGGCAAGCCTCCCAACAGAGTCGAGTTGGAGTCATGATGGCTATTAGACAAATTCGATTCCGCTGCTACATTTTCAGAACTAGATGATTGCCAATCAGCTTTGCACTGTGATGCTAATTCAGTATGGGAAACTTGCTCATTATTAAACAAGTCAGAAGATCTAGATATGTCTTTATTTGGTTCTGTGACACTCAAGTCTGCATTCTCTTGATGGTTCTGACCTTGATCATCTTTTCCGGAGTTACCATCAACTTCAGTATGTGCCTCATCCATAACTTCATCATGTGAGCAAGTCTCTTCATCCTGCTTTTCTTCATTTCCATTCTCAGCTAAATTACCTTGCTCATCAGGCTCTCCATCTTCCATGGGATTTACATCTTCATTTACATCCAAATCCATATCCGTATCAGAAGTTTGATCTAACTGATCAGGCTTCAACCCAGTAGGATCTGAATATGCTGCTTCTTTGTCCATAGTCGTCTCATCTTCATTATCTCCATCACCTATATCATCTGGGGTTACGGTTTCATCATCCAGAGCATCATCTTCATCACAATTACCATCTCCAGGTTCACTAGCTAAAGAGTCATCCTTGGCTCTTAGCTCTTTGTTGCCTACATCTCTATCCTTGACTGAAGGTCCAGATTCATACTTTTCTCTTGTATCATTGGGAGTTTCATCTTCATTCTTATCACAAACTTTCTCACCCATTGCTTCACTGTTTGGTCCAGTGGGTCCCATTTCGGACTCAAGCTCCTCATTTTCACCATCAATATCATCATCTTCTCCAGAGTCCTCACTAAGGCTCAGTGCATCAGCCTGAAAATCCTGTTCCATCTCAATCCCTGTATTATTGCTACTCGGCACTTCATTGGACTCACCTTTTTCATTTTGCTGCAGCATTAGCACAAGCACATTATCCAGAAATCAGATATACCAGAAGAATCTTTCTAATCAGCACAAAATATATGCTAAAAAGCTAACCTGTTCTCGTGTTCCCAGCAGCTGATCTTCATCAGTAATCAGATCACTGACATCCTTTAATCCAACACCCTCTCCCATGCCTGTCCCATTTGCTTCTCCAGATGTATTGAGGGTTCCATCTTCCTCCTGATTTTCAGGAGACATTCCAAAACCTTTTGAAAATAAGGGAGCCAAAATATTTGCTATCACATGAGTTGTTACTGAGACCTGCAAAGTGACATATACAATTAGATCATCCAACTTTATTTAGAAAATGAGATATTACTGTCTAATGCATTGCTAATAGAGAATATGTTAATTACATGATACGCAAGTTATCATAGGAAAAAAAATGAGCTTATGAGAGTATTCAGCTTACTGATCTGTGCATGGCTAAGAAATTTTTCATGAGTTCATCACCGAAGTTTAGTAATTGATCTATGAACATATGTAGATTTCTAAAATGGCCTCCTACAAGCAAACAACTGTTGACTTTATCATCACAAGAATTCACCAACTTCTCCTACAGAGTAAAGATATTGTCAATTTAGTTATCTAGTAAGAAAGAGTACCAAAATAACCTGCAAAGAAACAAAACTTACCCCCAAAGAAATTGCATTCAAAACATTCTCACATAATATCTCCAAACTAAGATTTGTAACAAATGAATCGAATAACGATTCCCAGGAAGCAATTTTCACCGTAAATTCATCAACCATAGGAATATTGTGTGACAAACATAAATTCTGCAATACAGTTGCAAGATGCTGATATGTGGTCTTAATGGCTTCATTGAACCTGGTATTAAGCTCCTCAGAGTTTCTGTCCATAGATATATCTTCAGATAAATCTACCTCATTGGTATCTCCTTCTATTGCTGTTGTAAACTCTTCCTCGATTAATTTTGCCTGGAGTAAATGTTTTTAAATCCCAAATTTCCCTTTTAAAATACTACGTTTGACAAAAATAAGTCGAAAGATTAAGTACCTTGTCTATTATATCTTGAAAATGCTGAAACAGAACTTTTCTAACTGTGCTTCTATCTAAATCTTGCTCCTGTAGTTCAAGAAAATGATCCTTAAAATCCCTAACTAGCTTGAAGTTTTCAGATATCATCTGCTTCATTTCTTGACTAACAATGCAAAGATGTGAGTCAGAAGTCGTAGCAGTGACAGCTTTTGTCTTCCCAATTAGGTAAAAATCCAATGATTCCTGCAATCAAGTTTTCATGACTCAAAGTAGGTACTACTACAAAATTAAAATAATTCACAACCAAAAACCATATGCACCTTTGATTTACTGAACAATGGTAAAAATTCTTCAATGAAAGCAATCATCCGACTGGATAAAGGTCTTGCTCTATGACAAGTGTTTAAATGGCTATTTTCTAACATCCTTAGTAAAAGCAATTCTTCTTGTGATGTAGCACACAGAGTATCAAATAATTGCTGCATGATCAAGGAAAAAAAGTATTCATATAGAAAACTAAAGCACAAGCCGAAACAGAGTATCTAAATAAAATTTTAACAATGCTTACTTTTTGTTGCCAGATGCATTTATAAGTGGCAACCTGTTTTGGAATAATAGTGCACGTATAATTTCTTTTGTCATCAGTGGAGGACGACAAAGAAAATAATTTTCCCAGAATCGATAAACATTCTCTAAAGCATTTCAATTGCTTATCAAATGCACTGGCTGCAGTGAGTTGCTTCTGTTGTATCTGAACAAGCTGATTGAGGAAAGAACTAGAACTGTCAACCTACAGAAACCAAAGCAATTTAAATTTCCATGATTCATAGCGGACATGAAAAAAGGTGGGTAAAGTCTGACACTCATATTACAAAAGCAATGCAGGAGAGATACAAAATTCAATAATCAAATAAATAGTCCTTTCCAATGTGAAGAAAAGTAGCAATATTACAGATACTAGATATACAGATTCACATAGGGAAAATAAGGGGGGGAAAAAACAATGTGCAAGAAAACCAAATGAAGATTAAATGGGAAAAAAAACAAAATCAATAAATTAAAAATTCTATAAAAAAAGTAATGGTTGATACATAACTTCTCAAATATTTTTACAGTAAATTTAAGAAGTCCTTATACCACCACTAATTTGAAAAAAACATTTCACCTGTTCAAGAGTTATATCTTTGTGCGGATTGAGGCTTATCTGCTGCAGAAATAGCACTGACACAACACTCTTGAAATAATAATCAATGGCTGTTTTCCACTCCATAAGCAAACTTTCTTCTGAACTATAATTTTGAAGTTCAGGAATTTCTGGGGTTACACATGCTAATCTACTATTTGTTAGCAGTAAATTCGATATGTCCCCAGAAACCTGAAGGAACCACCAAGTTTTATATTGATCCTGTATGTTTAAATAAAAGAAAGGAAAAAATTAAGAGTATATTTTAAAAAGTAATCAGGACATTCATGAAAACAAATCACCAAGTTTCATACTGCAGTATATGCTGACTTGTGTCGAGACAATCCATTGCTTTCTAAAAGCTTAAGAAGCTCAGACAAAGCTCTTCTCTTCCCTTGACCCTTTTTTTCCTCCTTCCAAAGATTACCACAATCAACGGCTGTAGTATATGTATTTTCAATCATATGCCACACAGCTTTCCATCCTTTCAGGCAGAGTGTATGCTCAGAATCACAAGGTCTAGATATAATTTGAATTTCTGCAATATTACTATGTTTCAATATTGACAAACAAGAAAACAACCAGACAAAAAAGCTAGGAAGACCAAAAAGACAAGGATAAGAAAAGGAGAGGAGAATGGGGAACCTTCGACAGTTTTCTTATGTAAAGGTAGAACATCAAATACTGATGTTTTCTTAAGCAGCAAGTTCTGTAAAGCATTTTCTAATCCTTTGCCACAGTTGTCAAACCACATGAACCTACATCAGGAAGGAGTCATGTCAAAAACTCAACTTACAATACATTACATTACACTGTATACCCATCAGCTGTAAAATAACCTGTTTTCACTCAACAATGTCCAATCATAAGCACCATCAACGAAACCCTTGTTCAGAACATCATAAATGGGCTTATGACCATGAAAAGATTGTGTTTTTGCTCCTCTTTGCCCAACTTCTTGGTTAAGGAAAATAGACACAGGTTCTTGCAGAATATCCTTCACCAATAAGAAAATAGAGGAACATATGAATATCACGATTCAAGAAGCCTTTAAAAATTCGGTGAATAAATTAGAGGAACAGCTATGGATGTTGGAAGATCTGCCAAAGGCCCAAACAAGCTACAATTTATATTAAAATGGTAAACTACTTCTAAGGGGTATGCAAATACAATTTTAAAATTTAAGGAAAATCAAAACCGTAGAAATACGTCGATGAAGTATATGGCAACATATGTCAAAAAAGACATCACATTTGAAAAATATGTAGCAATTTTTAAATTTACTTGAAAGTTGTAAATAGGCTAAGCTGATTATTTTCCTAGCAGCCAATAATTTAGGTATAAAATTAAACCAACAAGAAGAATTGGTGAATACAAAACTCAGCTTTTGCAGAATCAAATAGAAAGCCAGAAACTTACCGTATACTTCTGTATAAGCTTCCTCAACTTCTGCCGACCCTTTTTCATGCTTTCGACTGACAAATGAGTCTTCCCATGCTCCCACCTACATAGTTTCACTAGTTTTCTCAGTTCACTCTCAACCTCTTTCCTACTAGCATCGATGTACTTCAATACCCTGCAGTCAGTCACATTGTTACACCAAAATAAGGCTGCGGAAAAAAATAGAAATAAATTGATGAAACAATAAGTGAAACGAACTTACATTGGTAAGAACTGCAAATAAAATCCAAAGATATTGTATAAGAATGTTGACTGTTCCAACTGATAGGAACTGCAGTATTTAAAAACAAGGAAAAGTCTTCAGATCTAAATTTTAAAATGAGGCTAACTAGACAAATTGGTCATTTAATACTAAATATTGCATCAAAATATGATGTGACAAAAGAACCAAAATTGTTTTTGGAGAAGAATAGTTTTAGTAAAATTTCCTATTGGCTTAAATGACCTTTACTCTGGTTTCAAGAAAACTGAAATAAAAGAGAAACACATTATACCTGGAATTAATTTTCAAGCATGTACTGATATGATTTTGACCAAGGAAAGCAAAAAGAAGTTGAAGACGTTTCTTCAATTCCCCTATACTAGACATGTGAATGAAGTCCTCAAGGCTGCAAAGAGAGAAAGCCAAAACAAAAGTAACTCCACAAAAATCTACATGATGAAATCATGAAATTGCGAAGACGCTGAATTAATCTGTAACATGCCTTTGGATAATTGATATATCACAACTGCCGGGTTGAAGAACAGAGTACAGAGGAAACCACAACTGCAACAAATGCAAGAAACAAGTAAGCAATACTCTTTATAAAGAACAAAAATAATATTATTAAAAAAATATATACAACTTAGTAAAGGAATAATATTGAAAGTAGACAAGACAATCAAAAGCACAATGGAGGAAATAGAGTCAAAGTTATCAACCCTGCATCATACACGGAGTGTTGAATCCTAAAAACACTGTAACAGAGTTAAATGGCCATTGTAGAGAATTTTTAGAAACAAGATAAACTCATTTTTCCAATTACATTAAATACAAAATGCTTTTTCATGTTGAGTTTGCATAGTCTTATTTCTTTGTTTTCATTTTTCAGAGAAGATCAAAATTATCCACTTCTAATACTACATTACATATGTAATACAACCTATGCACTTACAAATTGACAATAACAAAACAAAAGTCAGGTCACCTACCTTTCCTGCATTATTCTCATACTGATCCATCACCCCATCAAGCAAAGCAGGCCAAGAATCCAGCTCCATCTTTTGCCATGATGACAACAGGTTGTAAACAGATTTGAATCGATCTACAACTCGTTTAAACAAAAAAAAAAAAATAGTGAAACACAAACGACACAATTGCAATTTCAATCAACACCTTAAAGAAAAATCATACTTGAGAAGAACTTTGAACCATTTTCTTGGATAACTTCAGCTTTGTGCAGTAAAAACTGCAACCCTGAAAAGGCCTACAGAGAGAATAGTTAAAACTAGATCATAAGTCAAGAATGAAATGCTGCTTAGTTCTATCTTAATAAGCATCTGTTATAAAAGCGAAACTGAGCTCCGGGCATAATATTATTGGGGCAAAGATATAAGGGAACACATTTAAAAAAGGTTTAATGCGCACGTGGTTCAATTGTTGACATATTAGACGTTAGAATGTGGGTTTGGATCCCCTGCTTATACGTTGTACTTTAACACTCTTTAATATCTGAAATTTCAATTTTCCCAATAATACAATCCCCTCATACTCAACGCTATTAGGCTTCGTGCGTGGATAATATAATGGGTAGCCCATTTAGATCTAACATAAGCTTTAATACCATATTAAAATATTAGTTTAAACCTAACTCAATCCAAAAAACTAACTTATAAGGTAAAGTCGTACGCCACTTATATATTGCATTTTGGTACTATCTTTAGTTTATTGGGAAAAACATCAGTCCTACATTGACTAGAAAGTGACAAAATGAAGAAAGTTTGACTAAAAATAGTGTCAAAACCACATTCGAAATATTGATAACACTTTAAGGATTGATCAACACTGGGGATATAAGTACTAAAAAACCAAATACAAAGTTTAAGGATGTTAGCAAACTCCTAAGAATTGATATTATTCAAAACGTAAAACTGTACCAACATCATATAACTAATTGATTAGCAATAGAAGGTCAAAAATCTTTATAACTCATACAGAAACATTCAAACATGTACAAAAGGTTTGAGATAGGTACAGAGGTGAAGGAAAGTAGGACTACAGATATAAGAGTAAACTAAACATGTTTGCTAAAAGGTTAACTTTATATCGAATTCCACAAAACTTTACATCAAACTCAAGGCAAATAAATTATCAAAGACTAACTGTTGGAGGACAAAAATTGATACTAATTTAGTCTTTCCAACCAAATCTAAGGCATATATATAGGATTATATTAGCTGTAGATTATGCACATAAGACGCCAATTTCTACAGTTAATAGAAGTCTAATCAGTTCGTGATAGCTACCTTTGCTAAAGGGGTATCCGATGGAAGAGTCAGTAGCATGTCAATTACATCCAAAATTTTCCGAAGATCACTATGATCTTCCCACTCATTTAGAAGGGAAAGAATCTGTTGTTGAAGAGGTTCAAGTACTTTCAACAACTGTACCATCTCAGGAGCATTTGAATCCTTCATCCCAGAAAAAATATAAAGAGCACAATGGTCATGATTTTATTACAAAAATAGAAAGGTAAAAATACAAAAGCTCCAGAAAGGTAACACAATACCTTGTAAAAATTGTATCTGGCAGCAGATTTGTGAGACAAAAGATACTTCTTTCTGTAGTGTAAACAGACATAAAATAAGTGTTCTGGCATGAGTTTAGCATCTATAATGGGTAAATTTGTAGAGTGGACACCTGAGAGAAAAAAAAAAGAACAACGTGATAAGTAGTTACAAGTAATAACCTGTTGAAATCCTCAGCTTAAAAAAAGTGTATTGATTATTACCTCTGACTAAATCAATACCCAATGTATATGAGTCAATAAAGGAGCGCAACTGATCTTCATCAGAAACTTCGAAAATTCCAGGCTAAACGAAAAAGAAGTGTTACAACTACAGGGGTGGAAAACATTGAAAATCCATAACAAATGAGCACTAGTAGTGGCCAGTAACCATGCTAAAATTAATTTAGAATTCCCCCAAAACAAGGTGATTAGTGGATGGACCCAGAAAATATACTGTCATGAATTACAGAACATTAATCCAAGGTTTTATAATCAAACTAAACTACATATAAATTAACCATCCTACTCTTATTTTGTATATATATATATAGAAACTAGAGACGAAATAGTAGGACAGAGTGAGGAAGACTGTAATAGAAAATCAAGGTAACGAGCGAATTCTACAAGCAAGTGTAACATGTTAGATGTCGGAGATCCTACATCACTAGTGATATGGCCAAAACATAGTATATAAGTGAGGTGCAAACCTCACCTTACAAGTTAGTTTTGTGAGGTTGAGTTACGTACAATTTCACTAATTCTAATATGATATCAGAGTCTATCCTAATGATTTATTGTTGTTGAGCATATCGAGTCATCCGTATCAGCCACTTATAAATGTTAAACTTCACGCTTGAATTGTCCAGTCCTCAATGTGAGAGGGTTGTGTTGGAGATCTCACATAGATAGCTATATGGCCAAAATATAGTATATAAGTGAGATATAAATCTCATCTTACAAGCCGGTTTTGTGAGGTTGAGTTAGGTCCAATTTCACCCATTCTAATATCAGATATAAGGCCATTCATGTGCTTTCACCCAACAGCTTCAGTTTTATGGAATAATTGTTAATCACATAGTATTAGAGCCTCTACAAATACGTGGTCTAATGTTTGATCTATTCTAACCCCCATCTTCAAGACCTAAAGGGATCTTGCAGGAGATGACCCATTAGATATAGAAGTATATGTTAAATATAAGTTTGTATTTAGTGCTAGTTGTTAGTTAGCTACATTTTATATTCATTTATGATTGTATGTCAAAGGTAGGGTGGCTGTTGAGCTTTTGAACAAACAAAACTTTTGCGAGTTTAGTTTCCAAGTATAATTTTCAAAACAAACAAAAAAGCTTTTGAAGTTTGGTTTAGTTTTAGAAAAAAATACTCTCAATAACACCATTGCACTGTTGTGACCTTTCACCACAATTGCTGCCACCCCACCGCACTGCAGTTGTTGTTGCTATCACTGTGAACCTTCACCGCAACATCGCTCGCACCACGACCACCACTGCAGCTGCCACTTCACCACCACCTCCACTGCCTGTGACATTGTGATTGTCAACACTGTCATGCCTCCCTACCACCAGTGTCACTCCCAACCCCTCCACTACCGCAAGTGTCACCCACTATTGGTGTGAAAGACGATTTAATTATATTTTATTTTGATTAATTGTGTCAATTTTTTTTATATTAAACCAAAGCCCAGCAAACTAGTTTCGATTTTTCAAAATTTCACAACTCTCCATACATGGCCTTAAAGAGTGTCATGTGGTACAAGAATCCGTTAAAAAACTCCCAATTTGAATGCAGCAATAAAACAGAGAGCATTGAAAAAGGACTATCACTCAAATTTCTCCCACTCCTCTGATGTCAAATATTTATTTGGAAAACAGATGACTGCACCAAGGCATCCAGATGATTCAATTCATTGAACCATGACACATTCTAACCAATATTGTAGCAACTAGGAAAAGTAGCATAAAAATTCATTTTAACATTAAGTTGAAAATCATATGATAACTTCAACTTATAAAGAAGACAGATGCATAGACTCACAGTCTGGACCAAATCACTAGATCCAAATAACTGATTGTGAATGACAACCACATGGCTGAGGATAGACTCTTCCAGCTCCTTCCACTCTTCATCCATTGTCAAACAATTCTCAGAGGGTACCATCTGATTGAATAAACATATTTCATTTCAGATAACCAACATATATAGGATGGAATCAGCAAGGAAAAGATTTAACATTCAAAGATTATACAAGAATTACATTGTCAGCAGATTTTTCTTCATAAGAAAATTCCTTCCATTCCAAAAATGTTTCTAATGCACATGAATTTGCAAGAGGTGGTAATTCAACATCAATAACACTCTCAATTTGGAAAGCTCGAGGCTTAAATTTGTACTGCTGAGCATCAAAATCACTCTTTGATTTTGCATAAACTTTTGTGCTAAACCAAAGCCCAGCAAACTCATCAAATATCTTGCGCAAGAGCTGCAGTAGTAGAAGACATAGAATGTGGTAAGCAAATTATTTTTTCAATGAATACAAATGAATTTGTGGAAACAAAACAAAATACGGAAACTAACCATATAAGATTTATCATCAATTATTTTTGCATTAGCTGTACAATATGCAATTTGAACAAGAATGTTCCGATAGACAGCAGCTCTATATTGCATCACAGATACCTGCTTTTGAAGATTCAGATCAAACCAATGAATAAAACTAATCAATTCTACAAATTACACAATCCAGAATATTATCTAAGACATGGAGTTTGGAATTTAATCCAATCAAATATGTACCTTCCTATCAGCAGCAACACCACTTGAAAGAGTAACAAGCCTTTCCAGCAAATCCCCATCTACTGAATAAAAGCCTGTAGCAGAATCAAGGCTGTATGAAGGATGCATATCCGTCCCATTGTCATACTTATCAGAAATGAACTTGCATGAAGCAGCACGAGGGAAGCGCATAAGTGTATATATCGTTTTCTGTCAAGCTCATCGTGTCAGTTCCCAAACAAATATAAAATAAATTCAACCATAAAAAAACTTACAAAATAACTTACCAGAATCACGTTGATGTCTTCCTGCCCAAGTATATTCAAACATTCTTTTTCCCAGGTACTAGATAAAACAAGTGACAATCCAAATTTCATCTCATAAACCGCAACTTGTATTGGCTGAATAATATCGCTATATGTAGCGTACTCATCCATCAATCGATCAATAAAACAAGTAGCTGTTTCCTAAAATTCATCAGAAAGAAAAATAGATGACAGAATGATAATCACTTCAACTAATAGAGATTTTCTTCACTTTCAAGCAGTAAACAGTCCAAGATTAAAGCTAAGTAATTGGGAGGAGTCTTGTTTCATATCAATCACAAAAGATGGCTGCTTGGATATAGCTATTTTGTGTCAGGAATATTACCTTAAACAGTTAACTTTGAGCATATATAATTCCGTACAATTCATATATAGCCCAAATACTGGAGAATAATTGTGGGATCATAAAATTTAGTAACGTTGGAGAATAATTCAAATTTCAAATAAATGGAGCTGATGAAAATTCAAAAAAGGGTTATCTAAGAATTAGTGCTTGTTTGACAACAGTTTTATAAAACATTTTTCGATAACAATTCTGGTTTTCTAATTTTTAAAAACTAAAAAAAAAAAACTGAAAGTAGTTTCGCATTTCATTTTTCTATTTTTGTTTTGAAAACTTAAAATACAATCAGAATATGTTGTTTTTTACTTTTCATTAATGAAATTCTAATAAATATGAACAAGTTTTTCCATTTTTATATCTTCAAAGCAGTTTTCAAATAAAACTTACCAAACAAGTTTTTTTTTTCTTTTCTTCCCGAAAATAGTTTTTGAAAACTATTCTTGAAAACGCTTTTCAAAAACTAAAAAACAAAACTAAACCAATCAAGCCCTTAGTTTTATTTCAAATCTTTTGGATACTATTTAGATTTAAATATTTGATTAGTTTGTTTTTTATATTAATTTAAGGATTTGTTTCTTAGATTAGAATATTGATGGTTAAATTTGAATTTTGTATTTCTATCTCACTCTATATATAGAGTCAAGAAATAATAAAATGAGTATGGTGTGTTATATGAAAGACCCTTTGGGTGAGGGTGAGTCGGTAAATTGTGTTACATGCAGAGAAGGAGTATCTTCCAACAAGTACATGTGTGTAGGCATCATGCTTGTTCCAACTTGCCCTATCATGCTCGTCTTTGTTGAAAATATCATAACAAATAGCAAGACCATAACATAATGTTGTATCTTAAATCACTTATATAGTCTACGGACAATATTGACCTCTAAACAATGTTATCGATGGCAGATGGTGGTTTACTAAAAAACAGTCATATGGCGATGGTGATGGCAGACACCATGACGGACTAAAACAAATAAAATATATGCATATAAACACAAACACTGTTTTGTGGGTCTGTGAGTTGCGAGAAGGAGTCACACAATTCGGCAGAGCCAAACGAGTATGTTGCCGCTGATGCCAAACAGTGTACGTGGGTTTGTGAATTGACACAAGGAGACATGGGTTGCTAGTAGAGGGAGAGAAGGTAGCTGCTTTTGTTTAAAGAAAATGGTTATACCTGTTTTTTTATAATTTCTTTTGTTGCAGAACCACCATGTCCATCGTGCCACCACAAAAGCCACGAGAATCGCATCACCATGGCCCTCAACTGCGATTCCACAACACCACCGCAATTTTGCCATGGCACCACCATGACTGATATTTAACAACACTGCCTCTAAACCTTCATGGTTTAACAACACTAGTTATCTCTATGTATTCCCAAACAATCTAAGGGGAACTTCTACCATTTGTTCTTCATAGGTGCTACTCCAAACTTCTCTCTCAACCTTAGCCTACGTAAAGGTCATCACCAAGTCTATTAAAAACTCATATATTCTCTATATTCTCTCACTTCCATAATCCATAACCTATACATTCTTCCTCTATTAAGAACACAAACAAAACAATATAACATGGACTTTAGATATCTCTAGAGCATACTTCAGCAAATCTTATTTGCAATACCTCATTTATTCACCAACCATTGGCCATAGGCTTGCAGGCCTCACTGTTTATTTGTGTTCTTCTTTCTAAACTTGACACTGCAGCCATGTATTTTTATATGGCCATGTAGATAAAGACTATGGTGGAGAACTCTTGGAAAATTTAATAAATGTTGTATTAGCTGCTGCTAGCATGTTATCAAATGTCAATCTTTATGATTTTAGAAAAGGTGAAAAGGAAAACTGTATGACAAATAAAAAAGTTTGTAAAGAAAGGAAAAATTTATATATGTTGCCTCAATCAAAGCATACCATACTTGTCTTAGCCCCCTTTTGATGTCCAGTAAAAGGTTACTTTTGAGGGGTTTCTTTGTCAGATAAGGGAGACGAGTGAGATCTGCTTAGTTATTAATTACTTGTCTAGGATGTTCTGTTATTTTCATCTGTCCTCTTTTATGATCATATCTTATCTCTATCCTTATAGTTATAGTTGGTACTCTTGCATCAATAACAAATTCTACAATTTCTATAAAAACTACAATCTGCATTTAACATTAAAATACTCAGCATCTTCAAGAGAGAATTAAAAATATTCTCATCATTGCAATATTTACAGTTATGTTATAAAAAGAGTATATATTAAGTTATCGAAATATGTTCAACCTTTTACTATTAGAAAAGTCATTATACCTGCCAACTGCAAGCACGGTCAAGGACCTCTCGTAATTCCTCGGCAGTACCTCTCTTCACCAAATCTTCCAAAGCATCAACAAGTTTAAGAAAGTCATCACATTCACGCATTAACTTCTTGTATTTCCATGGTTCAGCACGAAACACAATCTAAGGCCAAGACAACCATCATCAGTTTTCATCATTCAATCGAAGAGGATGACAGCAGCACAGCACAGATAGAGATCAAATGAAAATTACTTTCCGCACCAGCAAATAGATGTAAATAATAATGTAAATACAAATCATAATATTGAATATAGAAGAGTCTAGGAATCGTGTCTCTTAGGTCATCCACACGCTGATGTAGTCATAATTATATGTGCAAGATAAATAAGCAAACAAAATAATATAAAATTCCTTCATACTTTTTCCCTATTTACACATAATCAAATCATATCTTTAAGGAGATAATATAAAGATGAAAATAATAATGTAAATAAAATCATAATATTGAATATAGAAGAGTCTAGGAATCGTGTCTCTTAGGTCATCCACACGCTGATGTAGTTATAATTATATGTGCAAGATAAATAAGCAAACAAAATAATATAAAATTCCTACATACTTTTTCCCTGTTTACACATAATCAAATCATATCTTTAACATATCATAATTCCATTAAAAAAAATTGGGTCAATGGAGTTCAATTCTAATCTAAATTATAAAGAAAAAATTGGGTCAATGGAGTTTAATTCTAATCAATTAGAAACTTCATGAATAATTGCAAGATAGAGTTGTCTCAATGGAGACAGCTATGATAGATTGATAGGACTATATCTCAACAGGTGATATCATAATGATGCTCACAATCACAAATAAGGGGGGGTTCAGTCAAAAACAATTAACCAAACCAGCCATTTATTGTTAAGGTGTAAAATATATTTATGCATGCTGCTTAATACTGCTAATAATAATGGTTTGTTCAAAGAGACTACCTCTTGCTTTTTAACAAAAGAAGAAACTTGATAAGAAAAAAGGGTTCCATTAGAGAGAACATATGCATGCCTACAAAAGATAATCTGAAATCACCAATTTCCATTTCTTTTTGCAATTGCATCTTCCATCCCACAATTTCTTTCTTAGCACAAGTAGATATGTAAAGTATTAAATGTGTTAAAAACTCAATTGAATTCACTACAGACAAAAAAACAAATCCTAACAACAGTTCATAAATGGCCACCATGAAGGCAAATAATTACATAGAGCATAAAAAGTATAAACAAAAAGAAACATAATGGAAACATGAGAGTCTAGAAACCTTTCTTTGCAGCTTTTGACACTCTGCCTTAAGTTCCTCCATTCTTTGTGCCTTTCTTTTGTCAGCCTCTCGTGTCAAAAACTGACCAGAAAAATAACCACACTCTTCCCGTACCTAGAAAGAATTTGGTAAATACAAAATAATTCACCCCCAATATACAACACTACTAACAGTTGAAGTAATAAAATATTAAGCAAAGAAGAGTTTTATATGAGAAAAAGAAAAGTGTAAATTGAAATAAGATCTTTATATATAATACCTGGATTTCAAGTTCAAGGGATGATATTGTTTCCATGAGCTGGCTGTACTTGCAATAGTACTTCATGGTGGGATCAATGTCAGTACAGCTAAGTAAGAGATGAATGCGTAATGCTCCAATGCGTGCCCATGCACAACCAATAGTATAATTGAAAACTAAGATAGGAAAAGTGAAAATTAAAAATAGATGAGAGAACAATATTAACCAGAAGAATAAGATATCTATATAATAGTATAATTGAAAACTATGATAAAGAATTTATAAGCAGCAGAATTATAGTGCACTATGAAGAGTTTTATACTTTTATGGCCATATATAAAATCACAACCAGTCGTTCACTGTAAATGTCTATTAGGGGGGGGGGGGGGGGGGGGGGATAAGAAGCAAATAGTTACCTGCAGTATTAGACTGAATATACATCTCTCTAAGCAGAGGAATTATGAACCTCTGCACTGATTTTTTCAACCTTTGGTGTCTTGATGAAGCAACAAGAGAGCATAGCAAATTGATGCTTTCTTCCTAGATTCAGTTAACAGGGGAATGAGAATAAGAAACCAGGTTTGACGATCTTAACCATTCAAACAGAATGCAAAAAGCTTGACCATTGATAATTGTTGAGAGTTTTTATTTATTGAGCCTAAGGATTTTATTTTATATTCATAAATACAGACAACAATTCGGTAAAAAAAAAATAGGAAATTTCTATCTGGTCGTTTAAATTTTTTTTTATTTTGGTCCTTCAACGAATTTTCTTTTTGTTCTAGCCCCTGCTTTCAACAATTCGGACCCAAAAATAGTGTTTTTTGGCATGTTTTAATTGTTCATCAACTTGTCAAATGTCATCATCTGTTCTGAACAAAGATAAACTAAAAACACAATTTACCCTAAAAGTACTGCACGAGACTACACCTGTATAATTCTCTAATGAGTAAGTCACTGAGCTACCAACATTGCTTAGTTAATGGTGCATGACAAAACCAAAAATTAATGCTTGACAGCAGGGAGTAAAAAAAACTTTAAAGGACCAACTCCATTTGTCAAGGGACCAAATTGATATTTAAGCCAAAATTTATTGCACACTTACAAAAGATTTTTTAAAAATATTTTTAGATTGTATTGTCCTCTTTGCTATTCCAAAACAAACAAAAACAGTAAACAACCATAACAAGAGCAAAAAAAGAGAGACATACCGTAAGTACATTCTTCTCAAAAGAAGAAAAAATAGATTTAATTCTAGCAAACTGATCCACATCAAATGATTTTCTATGAGCATAAATAATCTGCAATTAAGAATGCCAGAAGCATGAATCAGTTTAACAATTAATGGTACAATTATGACACGAATGAGTAATAGAAGGAATGCAATAGTTTTACCTGCTGGAAAAGAGATCGGGCAGCTGATAAAAGAAAATTAGGCAGATGTGTTCCATGGTGCGAACAATGCCACAAATTGAACAAGGTAACTCTACACTTGAGAGATTGCATCCAAAACTCCTTGATAGCATGTGTGCTTTGTCTGAAAATATTATCCAAAGAAGGATGAGACTGTCAATAGCAAGATACCCAATATCCACAACAAACAAAATGTCATATATGAACAGTGATTTTCCTACAAAGATAACTGAATATCTGCTAACCAACGCCCCCCCCCCCCCCAAAAAAAAAAAGAAATGAAAACTCCTTTCTTTTGTAAATTATTGGAAGAAAATTTTTATTTATGTCCTCTATAAAACCCTAAATTATCTTTTCAACCATGTCCATACCTCTACTTAATTATTAAATATTTTACAAACTTGTTATAAATGAAAGAAAAATAATAGTAGTCATTTTATTAAGTTAAAAGTAATACAAGGAAATTAATTTGTCTTTGTGTATTTTTCTTCAACGTAGTGAATAAAATGAAATGGAGGGAATATTTAGAAGCAGTGTAAATAACAATCACTTATTAATTTTTTAGATATTTGGTTAAGATTTTAAAAAAAAAAAAGTTTAGAAAAAGCTAAAAGGAGCTTATTTCAAGAAGCTAGCTGGCATAGATTCAGCAGTTGTTTTATGATAAACAGGAAGGTGACACATTTAAAAAAGTACTTTTTATAATTGCACCAAAAAATAAAAAGTTTCTTCTTTCATAAAAATCACTTGTAGATAAATCACTTATTTTTCAACCTAAACAAAGTCACTTATTTAAACATAATAACCACTTATTGTAATTTAAAAAAGCAAAAGTTCAGACAAGGCTAAAACGAAGGTGACACATTTTAAAAAGTGCTTTTTATAATTGCACCCAAAAATAAAAAGTTTCTTCTTTTATAAAAATCCCTCTTAGATAAATCGCTTATTTTTTCAACCTAAACAAACTCACCCATTACTTGATATATTTACAACTCTCCAAATTTCCTGAGATTAGGGGCTTGATTGGTTTAGTTTTGTTTTTTAGTTTTTGAAAACAGTTTTTTTAAGAATAGTTTTTAAAAACTGTTTTCGAAAAAAAAAGAAAAAAACTTGTTTAACAAGTGTTATTTGAAAACTGTTTTGAAGATGTAAAAATGGAAAAACTTGTTCATATTTATTAAAATTTCATTCATGAAAAGTAAAAAACAACATATTCTTATTGTATTTTGAGTTTTCAAAACAAAAATAGAAAAATAAAAAGCAAAACTAATTTCAGTTGTTTCTGTTTTTTAGTTTTTAAAAACTAAAAAACTAGAACTATTTTCGAAAACTGTTTTCAGAAAACAATACCCAAACAAGTTTTTTAGTTTTTAAATACTAAAATACTGGAAACAGTTTTCTAAAATTGTGGCCAAACAAGCACTAGGTTTTGGAAATTATGATATCCATTTGGTTTAACATAACATTAAACAATGCAGAAATATAACTTAGATAGCAAGAGGGAAATAAAGGCCAAATATTGACATTAGTAATGACTATGACCTTAGCCTATTGGAAACTCCAGCAACTCAAAACATCAATAGCACATGTCGAGAATTCAGCAATGAACTTGGTTTTATAAACTTACTCCACCATCTTGTTTTATTTTTCACGATTTTAAAAACCCTAAATTTAATTCAGTGCAACACATCAATCATGACCAAACACCATATTGTTCAAATCATCCATTTCTTTATGGGAAAAGAGTTATATCAAAAAAACAAAATCATATAGTGTTAGGAAGCATACCACTGAAAGAAAAAGTTGGAAACAAATAACAGAAATCTATGTAGCAAATAAATTATTAAACTAACTCACGTGATCTGCAACACAGTTGATGCACTGAATGGCTCAATGAGCATGTGAGGTAGTGCAATTTTATTGAAGCCGTCAATCTCTGTAAAGTTCTGTTAAAAAAAATTGTCATAAATAGGTAAAAAAGCATATAAACAAGAAGTCAAGAACAACTAAATATGAAAGTAAATGTGCATTCCCAAATCCCAACATACCTTATATTTAGGGAAACATAACCAGATAGATTCATGCCACTTAAACCACATCTCCAGAATAAAGCCCGCAATTTTCAAATTTACTTCAACACCCCCACCCCCCAAAAAAACAGAGAGGAGTTAAAATCACTGTGAGCCTATTTGCCAATACAAAGGATAATTGGACTCATTCAAGCCTTTACACCAACCTGCATCCACTGATGCCCATGCATTCAGGGTCCATAATATCTTTTGGTGTGGTGAAAACATTTGTGGAGGCCTTGATGAGAAACTCAAGGAAAATTTTAAAGCAAATTCCAATGGGTTGGATAGGTACCCGAGAGCCTATTATTAGAATCAGAAAAGAATGGGAAATTAAGTTTAAAACAATCAAGTATGTATCCAGATTACATGCAGCATAACATACAGAGTGTCGTTTCACTCCCCTACTATAACCAAAAAAAAATTGCAATATCAATCACAGTATTTTTTAAAATAAAAAAATTCATAAGAAGCAAGCTTAAGCAATCAAACATGCACCCAAAACAGTATGTAGCCAAACAGAAAATCTAGGGATAAAAATAAATAGCTAAAATTGGTCGATATTACTTGGTGTAACCCTTCAAGATCATCCAAATGAATTGATGAGAGTTTTTGTAGCAACTCCATGTCCCAGAATAAACTGGTATAATCAACAGGAAGAAAAGTATCCTTCCAAACTTCAAAGACAGATTTTTGGCACAACATTTCAGGTGTACATGAACAACAAGTAGCTGAACTTCCACCAAAAGCTGAAAGATCTTTGGATCCTGTATTTAACTGCAACTGGTGTTTTTCATGTTCAAATCTTCTTAACAGCCTCTGTAGAACAAATTTAATAACAATTAAATGGGGAATGTGCATTCTTATAGATTTCAACACTATCATGGAAGTGACAAACCTGTTGCATGTCCTCCAACTTCTTAGCAATATGAATATCATTTTCATGACTCCATTTTACCATTAAAAATGATGAGTTTGAGACATCTACACATAGAATAAAGGACAAAATAATGTTATGTATCTGCAGATAATCCGCAAAAACAATAAACCAAAAGTAAATATGATGATATTCATCACCATCAACTAGGAATGAAACCAGAAAATATTATTGCAATATATTATTTCATGATGTAAACTCATGACCATCTGTTTATTTTCATTATACAGCATCAAAGGCCAAAAATATTTAAAAATAAATAAAATTTAACCTAAAAGAGAGGGAAGTACATGGGCGGTATGGGAAGAAAAAAATAAAAAATGTTAATCTTATAAACAAAATTTTCACACTAGCCTTTAGGGCAAGGGAGAAAAAATAAAAAGGCATCTATAAGGAGCCAAAAATACAATCTGTTACAATGAAAAAATAAACTACTAACAAGAATTGATTGAATAAATATTTATGAGTCATGTTTGAAACATAGAGCCCACTTTATATTGCACAGTGTGTGTGTGTGTGTACAAAAAAAGACATTCTGATAAAGTTTCATACCCAATAGTTCCTAAAAAGGTTGCATAACAAGCATCAGCATTTCCAAAACAGTGAACAAGAAAGGAAATCAAATCAAGTAAGAAGAAATCTAAACCAAAAACCGAGAAAAAAGAGTGAAGTAGAATGCAATTTTACCTTCCTCCAAGGCTCACCCTCACTGACTATCAATGTCAATGATAGAGACAAAAAAAGACACAATAGAAAATTTCTCGTACCCAAAGGAAACTTATTTGACAAGATCAATACAACTTAAATTGACCTAATGATATCATATGTTAATTTAAACTAGAGGAGGAGTAGACCAAAAAATAACACTTGAAGCACTTTTTGCATATCCTGATAAATTGAACTCACTATATAAGAATAGTATCCTAATACCAGTCTAAAAATGTTAGACAGTAACGAGGGATGCCTATGATATACCTTGCATCACAAGGAAGCGAAACTCACGGTCCAATGATGTCACAACGTCAGTAAGATCGCTGCTCAAAATTCCTGAATATTCTCAATAGAAAATTAAATGAATAAAAATTAAACAAAAATTGAAGTACAAAAATACAGAGAAAATTACAAAAAACAAAATCTTCGCAAAAATATTTCGATCTTGAGAACAATTGACCACTTAATTAGTTAATGAAGCTCAACAAGTGGTTACTTCAACCAATTACTCAGTTGATTAACCACTTTAGTGGTTAAGAGGTTAAATATTTCAAAACTAAGACTGTCTTGACCAAGAACTGTGTTAGAAAATTTTCCCAGAAATGAACAACAAAAAGCAATTCATAATAGTAAAAAACCTTGATAACTGGATCCTGTGTTTCTTGGCCAAATTGTTTCAACAAATTTTATTAGTTGAAGCTGTTGATTGTGTAAAACAGAAGAAGAGGGCAAAAATGGGTGACCACCATGAATCCATAGTAAGGATTTTTCTGAGAAGGAAAACATCTCCAAGTTTTTGCTTTCCATCTGTTCCAGAAGAAAACATAATTAACTGTGAAAAATAATAGACCATATGAAACATGTATATTTTGGTCACACCAAAGAAAGAATGTATAAACTAAATTAACTGTCTAAAAATAATAAAATATATGAAAAATTTATATTTTCGTGACCAATGAAAGAATGTGTATAGAAACTAAGGGTGCATTCATCCTGATTTAGAACAAGTTAAGCTTACAAGGCACTTTAATTAACACCCAGGATGAAAACACCCTTAATTTTCTTGTTTTACACACTTCCTCAAAAATAATAAAACATTTTGCTTAGCTTACCAAAAAAGCATCATGAAACATGTATATTTTGGTGACCAATGAAGGAATGTGTGTAGAAACTAAGGAGGCATTCATCCTGATTTAGAACAAGTTAAGCTTACAAGGTACTTTAATTAACACCCAGGATGAAAACACCCTTAATTTTCTTGTTTTATACACTTCCTCAAAAATAATAAAACATTTTGCTTAGCTTACCAAAAAAGCATCAACTGCTTTGGGACACATATCTATAAACTTCCGAGCATCTTTCACCAAATAATGCCAAGAAATTATCATCTGATCGAACTTTGAAGAAATAAGGTAACTCCAAAATAAAGCATGGTCCTCGATAAGGTTAGAGTATAGCCGTACTTTATAATCAAATGACAGATCCCCAATTAGCTTAGGAATTGAAACGGCAAATGTGTTAAGTATTTCATCTTCCAAAATATGAAGAAACTTCAGAAGTGGAATGAAGCAACTGGCTTTTTCATCAAAAGTATGCTGGCTCTCAATATTCCATTGCTGGTAAGTTAACCTTAGTGGATCAAAGCAACTAATAGCATTAGAGAGATATTTCATTTCACGGTGGCCTGGAGCCAAATTGATCAAATCAAGTGACAACAATGGCATTAACTTCAAATCAGCATCTAGTTTGTCAGAGCATGAAATATACTCCCAAATAGGATGTTTTATCATCTGTTCTATTAGTACAGTGAACCTATTAAAGAACTGACAGAATGGCTGCATTTGCGAACTAAACCACTTAAACCTGAGAAGATACAACTTAAAATCACTTTCAGTAGCTTGTTCAATTGTCCAATTGGCTGCAAAGGACAGCATCTTATTTGTCATTTCTGAGTCAAATATGCACTCCCTTTCATGGTCTGAAATCATTACATTAGAAGCCTTAGGAAACATAAGTTCACGTAATGTCATCAAATCCATCAAATATGGCCTCACATGATCACTTGGAGTTTGCAAACAAGCCATTGAATGCCTCTTACGAGCTATTTGATATTGATGAGAAGCAATCTGAGTTCCCAAGAATTCCAGATACATACAGTTCTGTTTGATAGATGCTTCTTTTGAGTAAAATACATAATCCCTTAAATTGAGTGGCAAAGGCCATCCTCCGGGAAAACCCAAAGGACAAGTCGTCAAAACATCATACCTAGCCAAATTAGTTACTGATAAATATTCAGTTTTAGCAAAATTGATTATTCTCTCTCCTTCAACACCCAATGAGGACAGATATATATGCTCCCAACTTAATTGTAGACTCCAAATAGGAAAACAACCATTCTTGAGAAGCTGCAGAAACAGATGAACCCAATGTGAGAGTTCAAGGTATGTAATGTGATCAGTAAGCTCCGAACTTTCATTTTTAGCATAAAGGTGGGCTCTAGCCATTGAATCAACCAATTGAGCAATCGGAATACCAGATAAAACAAGAAACCTCCTGACATTTTTTAATTCAATATTCTCATCAGTGTTCACCCTTCTATCATCTAATGCCCAATCTGGCTTCAGCATAAATATTTCAACTCCCCTATTACGCATTGCTCTAGAAACTTCACCATAGTGGGGATTAACTGTGAGGAACATACGGAAATTAGGGTGTGGATTGATAATCAACGGGTTTCCGTCAACAATTCCACGCTCATTGACCGTGATAGATCCACAAGGTTCCACCAATGAGTTAATCCTGTCAAGAACCTAACAATAAAAACAAAATAACTTCAATAACTTCAGAAAAAAACATCAGATCAATCAATGTGCCAAACTATAATGAATCATTATGCAGATCTAGAGGGAAAACTATATCATTCAATTGGATTATATTTAAGTTTATTTGATTTCAAGATGCTTATATGGATTAGGAATAAAAATTGGATTATATGAAGTTTAATGAGCCAAATATGTGCCTGAGAGTCTGAGACGAACTTCTAATACACAAATACACATTCACAGAAAGAGATAGTACGAAAGATTAATTGATTAACAAAATTAACATACTGTTTACAAACTACAAGAGAATAAATATGATATTGTTCAGGCAAAATAAGCTGCTAAATGCATGAACCTGCACAATATTATTCAATATAAGCATCATATACCGTGGGGTTACATAGATTTGCATTCTCCAAGACAATCCATTCCCCTTGCTCAATAGCCTTGATCAACAATCCTGTAACCCATTCAAATTTGGTTGAAACAACCCTTTTCTGATCATCCGCCTTAATCTTCAAAACTGTCTTCAAGGCCAAATCAAGGTCCTGGAAAGAGTAAGATACAGGAAGATAATTCTTTTCCATCTGCACCTTTAATTCTCCAATGATTTTAGCCAACAAATCCAGAGAACACAACATCATCTTCTGTTTTTCAAAATAATTTGTTCCAGGAGATGACAAGCTGTCATATTTCAAGCCAGAAAGGGAAGCAATCCATCTTTTGTATAAATCTGTCTCCCTGAGAAATACTTCCTTTGAGGCCTCTAGTTGCAAACTGATGTACTCATTAACATAGCTCTCAATTTGAGCAACAACATGGGAAAAATTACGCAAGGCATCATACTGTTCAAAAGATCCCAATAGTTCAGATATATCAGTTGCAGATGAAAGATTTACTTCATTTAGCATATTGCCCGTTAGGTTAGCAAGTAATCTTATCAATGAAGATTTTCCAGAGCATGATGGCCCAGTCAAGATACATAACCATTGACGCTCAACACATTGAGCAGCAGCTTCCAAACTTTGACGAATTTCAGGCAGCATCAGCAGCTGTTTGCTTGAAGACGTAGCTAATTGGACATGGTTCCTCTTAATAGTAACATTCCCCACAATTAAATGCTGTGAATTGAGTTGAACACGAGGATATGGATTTATAAATGGTGTCACCTCAAATACCTCCTTGAAGACTCGTATGACTTCCTTGCGATCAGCTGCAATACGCATTCTCTGAATGTACAAAATGTTCAAGAAGGAATGTAATCCTGAGTGTGCTAGTGCACCTACATTGAATACAAGAAAATATAAGCTTATAAAGTGAATGACTCTCCATGGGACATTAGAAATAAAAATAAGAAACCAGGATAAACAACAGTCAAATTAGAAGTAAAAGGAATTCATAGTTAGAACCTTCAATTATCTCACAAGACCGAAATACATCACGAAGATTGAATTCCCACGGGAAGCCATCCTTGCCAAATTTTTTATTTAATGTGGTGTCTTCATGCATCCTTTTATTGAATAAGATTAACTTTGAGAGTAAAGATCTAGGTATTGCTGAAAATTTTGATTCACAAATGGATAGGTAGTCTTCCTCAACTAACTCATCAACATACACCTGCAGTCAACAACCAAAACACAGATTTGATAAATCTTTTATATTGAGTACAAAAGAAAAATCTTTGACGATAATCTAGGAAGAACAAACACCTCCATTGTTTGAAATGTCCTTTTGTTAGACACATGTAAGACATGCGCACTGGTTCGACACATCTTGTACACTTCTAATACATCTCTAGTTAAAAACTTATTATTTTTGGGTTGGGTACTTGATCAATATTTATAAAAAAAAACAAAATAGAAAATTAAACTGACACTTCAACATAAATAGACATACATACAATGTCTCACTTGTTTTTTAACCTTGTTACTATAGAAAATTGGTTTAAATAGATGAATATAGCCCCACCTTAGATAATTTGTTATGTATGTATTATGTAAGCAGTGTTCCCATGTCCTATATTTTAGATATTAGTGTCCCTTTAGGTTAAAGGCCGTACTTCATAGATATTATAGACAATTAGAGTCCATTTAGGTTAATACACAATTCCAATTACTTCATACACAATTCCAATTACTACACAACTTTTGAGAGGATCAATACAAATGTTGAAAATGAGAATAAAATAATATACATTTATTATTAATAGGAAAGCAGGATTTCTAGGAAAGTATATATAAAGATGATTCTACTGTGTATTCAAACACACAGAGTCGTTCTAATATTCTCTTTATTTCTCTGATTTTGACAACAAAAATACAATACTACATGCATACCTTGGTAAAACGATTTAGAAATGACTTTGGAAGACCTTTTCGGCCACCACCCTGATTTGATGGATTCTGACAAGCAAAAACTCTAAATGAAGGTGGACATTTATAAGTATTACCCAACTCAGGTATAAACACTTCAGCTCTGTGGTCTAGAATAGCATTCAAACCCTGATACAAAGAACCGAGTTACAGAAAAGAAGCATAAAGAGGAATCCTGGAGAGAAGCAATGATTAAGGTTTAAAAGGGAAAATAAATAAGGAACAAATGAAGATTAAGATGATGAGTAAAATACTTCTAAAACAGACTGTGGAGCAAGATTAAGCTCATCCAGCAATACCCAACAGCCTTCCTTCAGGGCCTGCAGAATTAAGTTGCAAATTAAATACATATCAAAAGCAGAGATGAACATGATACATTACGTCGTAAGACAAATCAACCTGCAGCAGTATTCCATCAGACCAAGAAAACCTCATTCCATCATCACTTTCAACAGGTAAATCAGACCCTAGCAGATCCATCATATCAGTCTGCACCAAAAATACATATATTAATAGAAAAGATCAAAGTAGGAATTTTACAATGACAGATAAAGAATCAGAATATTAATACTAAAAACCAAATGCTAAAATATAAAGATCAACCTAGATTAATTACTGACCTGCTCAGAAAAGTTGATTCGTACCACTCTATGCCCCGAATATTTTCCCAAGGCAATGATTAAACTAGTTTTCCCAACACCTGGGCTACCTTCCAGTAAAACTGCAAACATACAATCATTTAAAACAAAGAAATTAATCATTTAAAAGAGAAAGATCTTACATAATTACGGGCAAGTCTAATCTATATGAAGAAACATACCAGGCTTTGGAAGCTGCATAGCCCGCAACACTCTCAGGGCATTTCTGCAAGTAGTAGGTGCCTTGAATTCAAACTCACCATCCTCACAAATACCAATACCTATAGGCATGAAAAAACATAATGCAGAATGAAAACAAGAGACAATCAGCATGGCAGTATTTCAAGGTGTAAAATTTTCTATAAAGGAGAAAAGACTACAAAGTGAGAGGTCAATGAATAATTGTTAGAATGCCTTAGAACCTTATCTAATTGGTGAGTATTTTTTTCTGTTAGTGCAGTTAAGTTAGTCAACTGCATATCCTTTTCTTTTTCAGATCCTTTTATATAAGTATCACTCTCCCTCTTGTACTCACTGAATATTAATCCCTATCATATGGTCTGTCCCTTCTGTGGATATAGCCCATTTCTAAAGGTGAACCACGTAAATCTCTGTGACGCAATCTGTCAATCTCTCTCTCTGTCTCTCTTAATCATCTCTGCTTTCTTTGTTTCTATTGTTCACTGGTTCCTTACCTCAACAATCTGGCATCAAGAGCTCAGGTTTTTGACAAAATCCCAAAGGGGTCCTCGAATTATGTTAATATGTTCCAAGTTGAGTATACGATTTATATGCTCCAGCTTAAGAAGAGATGTTAATATATAGATTGTATTTATCTTTTGTTTTTTCTTATCTCTCAAGTATGCTCCTGGGGAGAGAGGAATGTTATATATATAAATGAAGCATCCTCATTGTAAGAGAGTGAGGAACATTTTCTTCCAAAATATCAAACTCTTTTTCATTCAAGTTTAATAATTGTTATATTTAAAACTAATTATATAACAAATTTTAGTCTTTTTATCAACAAAGAAAATATACATTTATATTAAAAGTCATGTAGAAGATGTACTAAATTTTACTACAATAAGATATATACAATTTATACGCACTATGTCCCACTTACAAAGGAACAACGACCATAGTACAAAAGGTTATCCCCATCATATCTACAATTTTGTATCCAAATTAAAAAATGATAGAGGTATGAGAAATTCCAGTGCATCAACCACAACATTATGGCCTACTCCCATTGTTGCAAGAGATGCTGAAACTAAAGTCTGACATACAAAGCTCCAGAGCACTAACCACAGCACTGTGGCCTGCTCCATGGTACTATGGGACATGCTTGGATTACCAGATTTGGTTCCACACTCCTGTGGCCAAGCCTACCGTGCTGTGGGATTGCATGTGAAGTATGCAAAGATTTAGTGTGCAAGCCACAGCACTGTGGCCTATTCCACACTTCAGTAGGAGATGCATTAAAACCTAATGTTGCATGCATAGCTCTAATATATAATAGCTGTAGTTATAATTGATTATATAATTAGTTATATATCCAAATCATTGATATAACCAGTTTTCATAACTAGGTATGGATAGGATAAAATAATCACTTGTCATATGTGGCTAATATTTAGAGTTAATTATGGATGCACCCTCTCAGGTTTAGTGAAACAACAAATTCACCCCCTCTTTTTTTACATTATACATAACCCTCTTATTTTTATGTATTCATTACAATTGTACCCTTGTATATTTGAAAACTTTACACTAGCACCCCTCTCAAACCTTACACTAACACCTTTCAATGGGTGCAAAAGTAATGTTTAAAAAAGCAGAGGGTGCATGTGTAATTACACTAAACTTTAGGGGTTGCATCCATAGTTAGCTCTAATATTTATAACCACTTTTACATAACTAGTTATTTTATAATCAGTATTATCGTTAAGGTTAAAAGACTTATAACCAGTTATTTTGAGCAATAATATTCTTGATTGTTTAAAAAATATTGTAGTGGCACCCTTCCTTATACCAGGTACCCCTTTAAGGTTAAAAAAACATTCAGCATGTACTCCTATAAGGGAAGTCATTGTGATGATAAAAAAAACATGGTTGTTTGTATAATTCGACAAAATCTAAGCATGTGAATGTAATTTGCTCCAACATCATTCGTCCTTCACAATTTACAACTCTTTTGGGGGGAAAATCCAATTGGTAGATGATCATACATCAAACAGAAAAAATACTTACACAAAACTAAATCAGATAAAAGAATGCTGCATCACATTATTACCTTTATTGATATAGAATGGATCAATGCCAAATAAATCATCATGTTGCTTATCATCACTACGAGACACATCCATAGTGGTGCCAAATTCACCCCAACCGTAGTTTCCCATTCTTGAAAGCTTTGAATATAATAAACTACTTTCATCAACCTGAAAGAATAATCCACTCAACATTTACAACTTTTTTTAGACACATCCTTCTAAAGAGCCCAAAGAGAAACAAAAAATAGCCTGGTACAATTAAGAGCTCCATATGGAGCTGTCATTCAAAATAATGAGCACTCCACTCCACTCCAACAAATTACACCATATAACCATCAACACAGAACAATTCATAAGAACATCCCCAAACCTGGGACCCAACTGACTCGCACCTCACCAAAGAAATTTAAACAAACTAGGAAAGTGACCCATGTCACAACTCACACAGGTCTAATGTTCCGTGTTATTCAATTTCTATCAAAATTATTTTAACACAACACTGGTGGTTGTTTAATGTTCCGTGTTATTGAATTTCAAGAGAAATTGTGATAAAACACAACCAACTAACACATAGGTACTTATACCACTGAATAATTTAGGAGAGAAACTAATTATCATAATAGAAAATGAGTAATAATTAATACTGGTCATTCTATACATGCTGTAAATCATTTAATGATGCCCCCATTCCCAAAGCTAGAAACAGTAAGATTTCACCTTGATACAAATCATTGCTCACAAAGGCTAATGCCTTTTGATATAGGGGAAAGTTTCGTGTATTAGTCTTAGAGGGTTATATGTAATTGTGCTAGCAATAGTAGAAGCACCGATGGTTAATGTATATTTATGTGTAACTATTACCATATAAATACTTAATAACCTCATCCAAATGTAGGTGGTGCGGCATATTTTCATTGCGACTCGTTTTTGTTGTATACATGGCACATCTGGTACCACCTATTAATTTATATTTATGTTGCTGACAAAAAAACTGCTACCAAAGGCTTGCGTGGGATCTGATAATAATAATAATAATAATAATGATTACAAGGATAATAAATAACTTATTATTCTCAAGAGAACATATCAACATACTCTTAGCTTTTGTAGAAGAAAGGATAAACACCTCTCCCTTAACTCTGTTGAATCCCTTTTTGAAAGTCCTGTCCCTGATAAAAGTTGAGCAAATATCAATACAACATATAGTAAGATCTAAGTCATGTCTACAACGTATCTGAATATATGTGTTTGAATGGGGTCTATGCTTCAGGTATTTTAGAAGCTCATAAATGAAGCTTTATGTGATAGAAAAGAAATAATTTAATATATAAGATTATTGATGCACCTAACAGCTTTAAACCTTAAGAATAGTTGGTTCATGACATCATACTATAATACAATAATATAAATTCATTTCCATTGCCAGCAATAGCCTAATACCAAGATCACTAATACCACCAACACAATTATAGAAAATATTGAACACAGGATTAATTTAAACATCCAATTATAATATTGCAACAATAACGATAGATTTAAACCAAAAATAGAAATCAATTCCTTGGGCAACCCAAACCCAAAAGATTGTGAAATTATTCTAGCTTGGGCTGAAATACAACTTTTTTAACACAAGTCCAACACTCAGAACATACTAAGGCCCCCAAAGGCAAAGATCCACCAACATCTACATTCAAACCTTCTAAACTTGCACTTGGCTCTTCAACATTGAAATAAGTTGAATAAATGAAAAATCATAAACAAGAAGATCATACCTAGAGTTAACCCATCCAGCAAAACAAGAAATACTCCATGAAGAAGTGCATATTCAGGCCCTAAGCTTTCTTCCATTGCAATAAAAAAGTCAACCCAAGAAATGAGATCTCTAACTGTAAGCATTCTCCCTGGATTCATTTTATTGAACCACTGAAAAGCATGGGAGTAATAATTAGCAAATGAATAATAATATATCATCAATCAAAGAATTATATTATAGCAACTAACAGCACATAACAGTGGAATAGTAGTATTCAAATATATATACTGACCAACAAAAGGCAGCATCCCATCAGTGTGTATGGAAGAGCAACTATGGAAAAAGATTAGCACCTTAAATGGATCTCAGAACCTTAAATAAATAAAATTTGCATCTCACTTAGGGATACCCCAGGTTCACCCAAAACAATACCCCACCATCATCAATAACCAAAATCACCAACCAAGCCAGAATCCCAAACAGAAATGATGAAGATGGTAACTCAAACAGAAATGATGAACATGGTAACTCAAGCCAGAATCCCAAACAGATTATATATCTGTTGAGTAATATAATGCCAATCAGCTTTAACATAAATTCTTACATTTAGGACACTAAATAATGGAGATTCGTATCATGAATATCTCAATAACCTAATGCAAATGTGACAAGAGGTAAACATTTTGTTTTTGTATTAACCTAGTTGGAAGATTCCGAATGGAAAAAAAGATAGTTGATAAAGCAGTATCTAGTAGTGCAGTGGTAAAATCAGGAACATGGCCCAAAGAATCTCTGAGGTAATTTGGATAGATTTATGTGAGGACTACAATATTTTTATGAAAAAGTATATTATACATGATTGTATTCTAACAGTAAATATCCATCAAAATAATCAACATTCGAAGGCAGAATCATTGAATAAAGCATCCAAGAATCAATAAGAGTTTTACTACACGAGTTGGAAATGGAGGAATTATCAAGATCAGTTTAGCAGGTTGGGATCATTGATATTCCTTCTCCAACTTCTGGGTGAAAATTGGATCAAGTTGTTGTGTAACTCTAGTTGATGTACCTACATCAACCTATTTCAACTAAATTGTTTATAATTTAGTGTCCTATAAGTTTTTCTGTTTGCCTAGACTTATTGTGTAAAATGGGAATCAGGCACATGGCGGAAGGCCAGAATTCCGCTATAAAAACATGTCATTGCACCTTATGATGCTGCCATGATGGACATTCCTTCACAATTTGTGTATAGCGGTTAGTAAAAAAACGGTCATGCCATGGTGCTATGACAATTATTTAATAACAGTGCCTGATTCTGAGGTGAATGTCTAGAAGAGAGACCAGAGAGGAGCAGAAGCTCGTATATATTCAAAATAGTATATATTCAAAATAGAAAAGCAAACAGTCTTCGAATCAACTTTTAGGAAACTCCATTTTTTCTCTTCATTAATAACTTCCGTATTTTTAGCTTCTCCAAACTCCATGGTAAATAGTACCTTAAGGAACCAAAACCCTATATATTAAACGCAAAAAAATAAAAAATTTATGACTTCAATAGAGAATCTCAGTATAATATACCTCAAAAAAACTTATCATAGCATTAACAATAAGTGAGAGTCTTTCTTGATATGTGGGGCATAATTTGTCTGCAACTTTAAACTTGGAAATTCTGCAAAAATAAAATCAAATAAACAGGAAATGAAGTTCACATTTATCTAACTTGAACTACGCTGGGAAATAAAAGTAGATTATATATTTTATTCATGACAATTACATTCTCAGCTCATGAATTTATAATGATTAAGATCTCATAAAAAAGAAAATAAAAACTAATTACAAATAATGAAATAAAGATAAAATCAAATAAAATAACCTCAAGATATTTTCGACTACTATCAAAATTATTTCCAACACTCCCCCTCAAGTTGTTAAATGGATTTCCATCATTCCCAACTTGCTTACAAGATCATGAAATCGACCAATAGGAAGACCCTTAGTGAAGATATCTGCTAACTGAAGTTTTGTTGGGACATAATTTGTAACTACAAGACCTTTGTCTATAGTATTTTTGATGAAATGTTTGTTAACTTCAATATGTTTGGTTTTGTCATGTTGTACGGGAGTGTGGGCAATGTTAATGGCTGACTTGTTGTCGCAAAACAGTTCCATAGAGATATCTATCTTGATTTTGAGATCATCAAGGAGTGCTTTCTTCCAAAGTCCTTCACATACCTTGAGTGAGAGCTCGATACCCAGCTTCTGCATTAGAGCGAGATTTTTGTCTTTTCAAAGTAACCAACATAGTATCCAGTAGTAGACTTTCTATCACTAACAAAACTTGCATAATCAGAATCAGTATAAATTTTCAAGACACTATGTGACTTCTTTTTAAATAGTAACCTCTTTCCTGGACTTGACTTCAAATATTGTAGAATTTTATCAACTGCTTGCATGTGTCTCTCTCTTGGGTCATGCATAAATTGGCATACCATACTTACTGCATAAGTAATGTCTGGTCTTGTGTGCAACAGGTAAATCAATTTTCCTACCAATCTTTGATGTTGGCTTTGTCTATAGAAAAGCCAGTTTCGTATATAGAAGAACTTTCTTCACTGTGTTCAATAGGTGGATTTACACCCCAGTTTTTCTGATTCTTTGATGAGATCAATTACATTTTGTGATATAAGGATTCCTTTCTTGGAGCAGGCAATCTCTATTCCAAGGAAGTGCTTGAGCTTTCCTAGGTCTTCATTTCAAATTCGATTGCCAGCTTTTTCTTCAAGGTCACCTACTTGGTATCATCATCTCCCGCAATAATTATGTCATCTACATAGACAAGTATAGTGAGTGTATATATGGAAATGTTTTATGAATGAGGTGTAATCTCCTAGACTTTGTCTGCATCCTAGGAAATCATGACTTTTGTAAGTCTTCCAAACTACACTCTTGGAGATTGCTTGAGAGTTGAGACCATATAATGCCATCTTTGGGCGACACACGTTTTTACCTCCCTAAGCTTCATATCCTGGAGAGATCTCCATGTACACTTCCTCCTTTAAGTTACCCTGAAGAAATGTATTATTTACATCTAGTTGGTGTAAGCTGCAACAATAGTGTGTTGTCAATGCGAGAACAACTCATATTGTATTCATCTTTGCCACTGGAGCAAATATCTCTGCATAATCAATCTCATAGGTCTAAGTATAAGCCTTTGCCACCAATCATGCTTTATATCGTTCTATTGTTCCATCTGCCTTATGTTTGACTGTAAATATCTCACTTGCCTTATACTTGACTATAAGTATCTGTATGCACTTTACTGCTCTTTTGTCTCATGGTTTATCAACAATTTCCCAAGTTGAGTTTTTTTTCTAACACATCCATCTCCCCCTTCATGACTGTGTCCAGTGTTCACTTTGCATGGCTTCTTGTACTGAGTTGAAAATCTATGTGGCATCAATGACGGCAATAAAACCTTGAAGTTGAATGAGAGATTTTTAGCGCAAATATAATTGGAAATAGAATATTTTACACAGGACCTTTTCCCTTTCTCACTGTAATTGGTAAATTCTCAATATCACTTACCTCCTCGTTGTTATCATTTGGAAACCTTATCTCTGGGTCAGACGATTCTACTTGTTGCAGAACCACAAGGGGTTGCTCCCTCCTTTGATATTTTATTCCAAAGAACCTATCTTCTTCATCCTCACCATTGGATGGTTCTACTATTTCAATTGTGCCGTCATCATGTAGGTCTTGGACATCTAGTTAGGAAGGAAAATCGGATAGTAGTAACAAGAAGGTTGACTCTTCTTAAGGGTTTTCTCCCTTAAAGTTGTGATTGAGCAAAAAAGAGTTTTGTTTCATGAAATGTGACATCCATGGTAACAAAAACACAACAAGTTTGCAGGTGATAACATTCGTACCCCTTTTTCATTTGGTGGTAGGCTAGCCAATAAGACACATTTTAGGACTCTAGGATCAAGTTTACTGTGGTTAGGATTATGAGAATGGACAAAGGCCACACATCCAAGATAGAATATCTCGCTTTAATGTAGAAGCTAAATATCGAGCTCTTGCTCAAGGTATATGTGAAAGGACTTTGGATGAAAACAATCTTTAATGATCTCAAAATCAAGATAGATATCCCTATGGAGTTGTTTTGCAATAGTTTTGGTATATGAGTTGAAACACTCTAGAAAGAGAGTCGTGGTATGTTGCCCCTTAATCAAGAATCCAAGTTTCCTGAGACACAAGGCCTATGACATTAAAGGAAATCTTACCTATTATGTACAAGGTACATGAGCCAGAGGGATTACTCATATATTGAATCATTGTTCTAAGGTGATCAAGAAAAAACGAGCTGACTTACCACTCACTTCAACGGTGGCAGCGGGACGAATAGCGGAAGTGGAATAAAGCCTACATGATTAGGAGCTCTAAAGCCAACTTGAACTATGTTGGAAACAAAAATAGTTTATATATTTTATTCATGGCAATTACATTCTCAGCTCATGAATTTATAATGATTGAGCTCACATAAATACAAATAATGAAATAAAAATAAAATCAAATAAAACAACCTTAAGATATTTTCTTCTAATATCAAGATTATTTCCAACAATCTAAATGCTGATATATATATATATATATATATATATATATGCTCTTTTTTTGGTGAATACTGATACATATATACAAATAAAGAAAATTATAGATACCTTTTCAAAGCAATGCCTTGAAGCTCATCTAGATCATTAACACAAGGAACCCATATCTCGGTAAAGCGATTGCGTAGAGCTGGAGATAACTCCTTCTTACCATAATCACCACCGGGGTTCATTGTCGCAAGAACAAAAAAATTTGAATGTGCAGTAACCTTCTCCAAATCAGACCCTCCTTTTTCAGCCAAAGACTGCAACACCAAAAAAGCAAACACTCAGAAACCGAAAAAATGGTAAAAATGACACCAGCAAAAAGTGCAACATACATGTCCAATTACCCGTCTTTTATAGATCACATCTTGCTTACTTTGTTCTCAATATTTTCTTCTAATGAAGTTCTTTAGAACAGGTAAAAGAGCAAAGAGAATGTTACATTGATATCCCCTAAGATTTTGCTTAATTACACAAACTAACCCTACTTTTTCATCCCTACACAAACATCCCCAACTTATTTAAAAACATTTCTGATACCCCTTTTCATTACACATGCACCCCTTAGTCTTAAAAGCATCACACAATGTAACCCTGTAAGGAAGATCATAGTAATGGTAAAAAAATTCATAGGTGTTGTGTGTAATAATTTGACACAATTTAAGGGGCCGTTGGCATAATTTACTCTTAAAGTAATCTAGAGAACTCGTTCTTAACACTTTATTTACCTTATATTTGTTTAATATTTATGCCTTAGTTAGGGGGACATCTATCTATCACACAATTCTTTTGTAACATTCATACTACTTAGTACTTAGCAATACTCTTTCTCAATAAAAGAAAACTCCAACTCCTCAGCAGATATCTCAAAGAAGAAAGGCTTGCCCTACCAATTCCTCCCAATACCACTTTTGGGCAATAAGAAACAAGGAGCTGCCACATTTTTAATTTTGGGTACTCTATATAATATGTTCAGACAGTATTAAAACACACATGTATCACAAGAGCAACAGAAAGAAAAGTAATGATGCCACCATTTGATACAATGCAAGCTATAAAGCTAAGTCTAAACTGTCTAAAGCAGCAAGTTAAAATGCATCAGTACAGAAAATGAACTTACTAGCATCCTTTCTGGCTCCAACACACTATTCAATCTCTCAAGTACACTATCATCAGCCAAGGATATTTCATCCACAAGAAAAAGATCACCATCTCTCATTGCTCTTATAAGAGGACCATCCTGCCACACAAATATACTCTGCCACTTCTGATGCAACCCAATGAGGTCCAACTTTATTTGCTCAAGAGCATCAAGAACTTCGCCACTGACATCCAAACTACAGACTTGAACTTCTTTACATTTTCTTATCATACCATTCAGTGCATCAAGGGTTGAAGAGGCATGATTGATGTCTGGAGAAACAGACTGTTGCAAAAAATGACAAATAAGCATCATTTTTACCCCATTAACATTGATACAAACAGGAAAGGTCTAAGCAAATAACTACTGTGTAGATAGAAAAGTTGCCTGAATGCAGCAAAAATAAGGCTAGATATATATATATATACACACACACACACATACACATAAAACGAATGTAAAATTTTTTTTTATCATTAGGAAAAAGAAAAAAAAAAAGAGCACTAACAATGTCCTCAGAAAAGTATGTATAAGCCTTTAGTTTCTTCAACTTTTCAATGATTTCTTTATACTTAGAAATCAGTGTAGATCTCTCTCGAGTAGGACGGAATCCCTGGAAAACATTTTCTAGTTAGACCTTCAGCCAATAATAGTAATATATAAATTTCTATTTGAAGCCCATACAATAATGATTAAAAGAAAGTGCATGAGAAAACCAACCCCAATAAAATCAGATGTTTCTGTATATTGATGGCAATTCAAGGTGTGTAATTTTAACTTCAAACAAGCACTTAATAATTGGCACACAGTAGTCTTCCCTCCACCTGTTTCCCCAACAAGCAGTACAGGCTCACGTAAAGCATAGCAGCGTTCCACAAGGAATGCTAACCTCTGCATACCTTTGGTCAAGTGTACACTGCATATAAAAATAAATAAATCAATAAATAATCACTAGGGTATAGAACCTAAGATTTTGAACCAACGGGAAAAGGCAACAATGAGCTCAAACCTTTCTAGACTCTCTGAACCTCCTAAACCACCCATCAAATTCAAAGATGAGTGACCTCCATATAACATCTGCAATACAGTTAAAATGCTTGAGGAAGATAAGTTTAATGTTCAACCTTCTTCAATTCTTTTAGATATTGAAAAGGCAACAATATGAACTAAATCTGAAGAGAAAGAATAATTTCCAAACTAAACTGAACAAATAATTCCTGAAAATCAGAAATTATCATACACGGCACATCATCAACACAAAATACAATACATACAATATATATATATATGTACAAACATAAGTTCTGAGTTTAACTCCAGATTAAAATATGATTTGCTATCAATTAACATTGGAATTTGTATGTGACAAGAAAATAACAAAAAATATGGAGTAATATTTGGCGGCACTTCACAACTAGCTTCAAATAACTTAAATCCAAGATATAATAATTTAAATATTAGGTTTCAGTGCCACGCAAAGGCAAGTATAAATAGAGTAGCTTTGATATTTCCCACAAAGTATATATAGATAAAATTAATATCCAAAAGTCAAAAATCATATGACAGACAGAATAGCACTATGGCAAACAGTAACCATACTAGATAACCACAGATGTGCAGAAAAGACTTAAAGAAAGGACCAAACCTGATCATATAATTTTTTTTTGTCTAGTTTAACCCGAAAATGCTTTTCCAGAATTTCTTGAACAACAAACTTCTCATCCTCATCCCTTAGCCTATCTGCCAAAAGATAATAGCCATCTCTGGCCAAATCTTCATAAGAGTTACCAAATCTCTGGAAACGATCTGCCCAACGAAATAAGTCTCGAGGTGTTATAAATCCATGTTTGCCAGCAAAGACTCTGCTACTCTGTCTGTGCAGCCGAAGATCCTTCATCACTTCAACCATTTTTTTAGCATGACCTAAGTAGATTTTACATCTGTCAGCCAATATTTCACCGAGCTCATCATCAGGAATTTCACCAACATGAATTTCTACAAAACGATTGCGAAATGCACGGGACAACATTTTGCGGCCACCATAAAGTGTAGGCGGATTTTGAGTGGCAAAAAGCATAAAGTTTGGATGTGCTTGAATTTTTTCTTGCAACTCAGGAACAAAAAGCTCTCTGTTATCATCTAGTAATCGGTTCAGAGCTTCCAGCACATCAGATGGAGCCAAATTAAGCTCGTCCAGTACAATCCAGTAACCATTTCTTACAGCCTTAACCAAAACGCCTTCATTAAAAACAAGTTTTCCACTAGTGTCAGTTATATAAGAACCCAGGTACTCTTGCAAATCAGTGTGTTCGTGATTATTGATTCTTACAAAATCATGACCTGTTATTGCAGCAAGATACCGAACAAGACTAGTTTTCCCACTAGATGTGGGTCCCTGTAAGAGGACAGGGTATCTCATTAGAACAGCACGTGCCAAATTCCCAAGATGCTCCTGTACAGTTTTTGTTTGAACAAAATTTTCTGAATATCCATCAGATTGGGAGGTAGCTAAATACTGCAAAAAATCTACATGTTTTGGCATATGCCCTCCTAGCAGAAGAGATAATATCTTTTGCCTCATTATTTCAGCACAGGATCCATCCAACAATGAAACAAAAAACATACTAAAACCATCATAGAATGCCTTTTGAAATCCAAATTTTCTCTCTGCCTTCCGTGTATACTCTAAAGTACGATAAAGGGACCTTAAACTGTATTGAGGTTTCTGGTTAGCACCATCCTGCAACCTCTCTTCAGATTCCCTTTTTGCTTCTTTATAAAAACACACAATTTTATTTACCAACTGTTGATCCATATAGCCACTACTAATGAATTGACTAATAAACAGACTTAAATCCTCGTTATCCAAAACATCGTCAACAAAATACTCAGTAAATCTACTCCTTAAAGAAAATGGCAAATCCCGCTTCCCTGCATCAGTTGCTGGATTCATGCAAGCAAAAATACGAAAATTTGGATGACGATGTATATAATCTGTATCACCTCTTTCAGCTAAACACAACACTCCATGTTCCCCTTCTAGAACACCAACAATTCTTTGCAAGGTTTCTGGAGGAGCCAAATTCACCTCATCAAGCAAAATCCACTCACCATTTCTAAGAGCAGTTACAAAACTTCCTTCTACAAAAGAAAACATCATCCCTGAAGAAGGATTACTTTGACAGACACTGCGCAGTTTTAAACAAAATCTCTCCCAAGATTGGATTGTTTTTTCATTTAAAGGCCTTTTACGTCTTCTGGAAGATCCAGACTGAATACGCTTAACTGACTTCCCAACTGCCCTTAGCAATCCTTTCAACAGATCTTCCCCATTTTTATCAATTAAAAATTTTTTCCTATGACGTTCTATATACTTGCGCAGAAAGGTAATAAAGTCTTCATTATTCTGAACAGCAGCAAAGCATTAGAGCCATTAGCAACAACAGCAAACAAAATATAAAAAAGAAAAAAGAAAAGAAATACCTGTACAGAAAATGTCTTGGTAAAGAGAACATTAAACTCATTATAAAGGGACAAACAGAGAGACTGGGCATCCATAGGCTTAAAGCCCCCAAGTAAGTCAGCAACATCACTCTGCTGGCTCAGGTTCTGCAGAAAAAACCACCCTCATGTGTCACTCAATTTCAAACACACTTGTAACAACATTATAAATTATGGAAAATAATACAAAAATAGACAAATATGTAACGTACAAAAACAGTAAGCTTTTGACCAAGCCTTAAAGCCAAATTTTGAACAATGGTAGTCTTCCCAGTACCAGTTTCTCCAACCAAGAGTACAGGCTCGTTATACTTGACAGAGCAAGCTATCTGCTCCAAAAGATGCAGAGAACTACGGATCTCAACAAAAGGTCTTTTATGTTGTAACTGCATTTCAAACAAAAAAGAAGAGAAAAAAAAGAAAAGCATTACCAAGGAAACATAAGACCTTTTACCAAAATTGTATCACATTTAAACTTTAAGTTATCAAATGACTAGAGTGAAGACTGACAGGTATTTCAGAGTACTGCAGGGAAACTCGGCCTATTCTTAAATCTGTGACAGTATCCTGCATTTAACATCCACAATGAGAAGCTGATGTAGCAAAATCAAGAAGCAAATATTTGCACTTCACTAGATGAAACCTGAATTATAGGTTTGTCATGAGGATACAAGGTTTCAGCAGCTGAAACTGGTACTTTCCACAACTCTGCTATCTCTTTCATTACTGACAAACGGTTTTTAATTGAGGATGAAAAGGATGCAAATACGTCGACAGCCTGAGATACAAGACAATGGCTAAAAATGTAGCATTTATATAGGAAAATGATTATGAGAAGAGGAGATGAACATAACTTTAAAATCAGACCTCCTTATACACACTAAAACATTGGTTTTCTGATAAGCTACCATCAAAGCGAAAACCTAGACCTGCAATCCTTTTGCACCATTTAAGGAGATCCCTGTCATCGATAATCAAAAGTCAAACCAATAAAATAAAATAAAATAAACAAAAACAAGCACAGGCAAAATATTATTACTTTAATTACCTCAATGAGAATCTGCTGGGACGATGAACAGAAGCAGAACTTCCTGGGTGAAAACCCACAACTTGAAGCATGGAAATAGAGTTAACCATTTCAAAGGTTTCTGCAAAAACATGTATGCATAAATATCCTCAGCATTATAATAATGAATGAGCTCACATTAACTGAGCACAAAGATACAAATATATGTGTTTGAAACCACAAAACTAACAAAATATCATAGCAATACCTATGAGTCTCCCAACATGAAGCTCCAGCTCTGGATACCTCACTTTGAGAATCTCTTGCAAGTCTTTATTATCCAGTGCCGGAATCATCACTCTTCTCCAAAAGACACTAAGTGTACCTTCAAGTACGAAAAAGTTGGCATCTAATTTATAATCCAAAAAAGGAGAACAAAAAATATTTGTTCAACAACAATAGCCAAGTTTTCCCACATGTGAAGCAGCACATGGATCAAAAGGTAACATTAATCTGTACCAAAAATCTTATACAAGAAATTTTCTCCGTATAAAAAACCATGGTAAACAGAAACAATGGTGGGCAATTGAAATAAAGAAGCATGCATCCAGGGCAATCACAGATGCAAGGCCCAAGATAGATCTACTCTCCACTTTGCCATGCACTTTGGTTAAACATTGTTCAAAGAGACTTGCCCATGATACAGAGTCTCCACCATAGAAGCAAAGCACTTGAAACAATTTTGTGCCTTCAAACATGCATGTTTCACGTGTCAACCAACTGTATCAAAGAATCGCATTCACAGTACACTTACACAAAATGTTGATCTCTTTCTTATAACTAACATTAATTGCAAAAATCCCTACAAAAGTACTAAACTAGCATGGGTATCAACAAAACAATGTCATGTGGGGAAAACATGATAAGATAAACTGAGAGACTAAGGTAAATACCTGCAGTCTCAGATGTATCAAACTTAGAAACAGCAACAGTTGAAAACATCCTAAAAGTATCAGCCACCCTTACTACCTGCAGAATATGTAATACTTCAACAATTAGTGACAATTACAGAATGAAGAGGCAAATAGACATAAAATCAACCCATTAAGCACTCTGGTATAGACCAGAGTCACCCAAATGTAGCATGAAAAGTGAAATTAAAAGCACTTAATAAAAAAGTGATATTACAAAGCAGATAATTTCTTTGGATGTGTGTTTGGGTTCATGGAGTAGCTTTCCATAATTATCATAGTTATAATATACCCCCTTCTAGGTCTTATTATAGAGCACTTCAACATAATTCACACAGACCAATAAAAAGAATTAATGCTGATTTTATTGATTTTTAACCGAACGTTACTAATTTGTCAATTTTATCCTTATTAATGCACTTATATCAATAAAAAGCTCAAAAACATGGAATATTTAACCAGGATAGCTAATCCTTTCAAAATGATGCCTTCTGATAAAGACCAAAGGAAGTATCTAGTTAGAGAGCCATATCCATACTCCATATTCGAAGTTGTCTCTACAGTTTACATTAGTTGTGGAATATAATTCACTTCATTAATGATATGCACAGAAATTGGGCATGCTTGTTGCATTTTAGCCATTTCATCTCATTGTTCTTTTTTATAAGGATTTATTGTACTACCTGTTCACTTTCCATTCTTTCCTTCAACTAGAATATCCTTTTTTATCCCAAAAACATGGAAACAAATTGTCTGAACATCCAACATTCGGGTAATTTTTTAAAAAGTATGGTCACTCTTTGAGACAACCACGTCAAAATGAGACACAAACACTCCAATAACTCTACTTAAGAAACATAGAATGCAAAGAAATCACCTCCCCATGTCCTGTTACAAATGAACCTGCCCCTTCCAATAAAGGCAATAATATGGAGTGTAAATCAGATGGTGCTTTGTTGATATCCTCAAAAACAATCCACAACCCATTCTGCACAGCCTGAGATAAAGACAGTATACAAAAGTAAATAAGAAGCTTACTAGCAATTATCAAGGCACAGATAGCAACACATCTGCATTGTTTCAAGAATTAGATAATAGATATGATAGAAATAATCAAAACAAACCTGGGTAAGTGACCCGGGCTGCCATCTAAACTCGCCAGGCCTATCTGTACAGACATAAGCTCCAACTAATGTTCTACCATCAATTTGATCATCCATTTGAATCGATAGAACTGCAAAAACAACACGAGCATAAAAAATTATTAATGTAAACAACAATAAAATAAGAAATTCACTTCATGTTTGATCCAATTTATTTCTTCAAAATAAGTTCTAACTAGTACTAGCTTCGTTAGATAGAATTTAAAGAATAAACAGTTATTTTTCCAAATTTAAGCATTACCAAACATGCACTTAATCCACTTATTGATCTGAAGAGAAGGCAAACAGGATTAGGAGTCTCCTAAACAAAATAATGAAACATAAAACAAAACCTATAAAAAAGGCAAAGGGCTTTGCACCAAATCAATTCGTAACACCTAGCATTGTTTGCGCATAGCAACCAAAATTTTGCCTGTACTTCTACCAAAACTGAGAAAACTAATCAACAAAAATTGGTCCAAAGACCTAAGAAACCAACTAGTAATGCAGATATAAAATGCCATGAATAAATAGCTTCTGAAAAATGTAAAAACAGATTGCACAAAGATGCCGAGCATGCACCACAAATTACACAAATATCAAGGAAAAGAACCCTACTTGACCTATGAAATTGTAACCTATCAACAGTATTATCAAGTACCTAGTGTTATCAATTGCAGAATGCAGAAAATAGCTGAAAGCCAAAAGTTTGCTATATCATATAGCGGATAGCATTGCGGGCATATAGTGGAATTCATAGAACAGTTAAAATATATGATATAAATCCCCTATAAATCTATAAAATATTAAGTTGTATGCAATTAAAAATAAATACACAAAAAAATGGTATAACATGAATTAAAAGTTCAGTGAGTTGGAGATTTGCTAGAGATGACAAGAGACGTAGGATGCATGCTGCAAGCACAACACTGATACGGATTCAATAGCGGACAGTGATCATCGTGGATCTAAGAAATTCCGATATGCAATTAGCACTATAACACCACCTTTACAGATATTTAATAACACTACAAGTACCATAATCCAAATAAAACACTAGACCTCATCTGAATTTGAATTTCAACAATTATTCATCAAGTATTCCAATTCAAACAATGAGTGGGAAAAAGGAAAGAGAAACAGATTTGACACAACAATGCCACAACAGGATCAAGGCACAAAAACATTTTTATGAAGTGAGAAGACAAATTAGTGGTGTGAAGTAGGCCCAATAAGGACTCTAATTCCAACAGCTGCCCTTAACCTAAATTATGAAGAACAAGGGCATTAAAAGACAGATTCTGGAACACACTAATAAAATCTGCAGATAAGAGAATTATGAAAAGAATGACAATAGAGGAGAGTAAAGCCACAAGTAAAAGGAACATAATAGCTGCTACCCACCTTCATGGAAGGCAGACTATAGTTACCTTGAGAGATAAATGTCCAAGGACTAAAATGTGAGAGGCTTTCATGGCAGTGTTGACATCTCACTCACTTTGCTTTTCACACAGTGTGTTTTCAATTAAATATCACAAAAAGAGGGTGGTCAACCCAACACTTACCAAAATGGAGTAGCTTGACGGGTCTTCTGTCAAAACGTCAAATTGTTTGGCGTGTTGTGCATGGTCTCACATGAGCCTTCATGCAAAATGCCATTTCTTTTGGCGTTTTGCAGACATTGTCAAGCCTGGCAGAGCAGTGACAAACGAATATTCCTGTTTCCAAAACTGCAACAGAAAAACGTCAAGCGATCTGGTGTTTTCCTGGAATATGCCGTCCTTCCCGCCACTCAAAACCAGACATGTGGACAGATGTCTAGCCAAAACGCCAAATGCTTTGGCATTTTGACTTAAATCCAAAAAGACAGTTTTGTTGTCTATGTGAAACAAAGAGAGATTGTTGTTGTGCCAGGATTGCGCAATATTTGCACAAAGGAACTGTGGAGGAATTGTTGTTGTGCACAAACATTTGTTACAGCATGTTGAGGTTACCGCATTACCATTAACATTGGCAAGCACATCATCAGTAACGAAGGAATTTGGATCGAAGCTAACAGCAACGGTTGCAATGAATCCCAAGAGGAAAAGCAAGAATAGAATTTCACCAACACCTCCATCTATGGTTTATCACACTCTTTGCTACACCACATTACATGCATTCAATATGTCTATATATACATGGATTTCGATCGGGTGCAAGTCAAAAATCAAGAGTTTACATAGATTCTTCAGAGTCCTGAAAACTCGACTTGTAACCTCGATTGATAAACTCAACTAGTAGAATCATGAGAGTTTACTTAGAGTTTATTTCATTAAAAATAATACCTATAAATAACATAAAAATTTAAATTTTTCAATACATAATAAGTTTCAATCCACATAATAAGTCCAAATTACTCCTAATAAATACAAATTAGAGTTGAACCACTCAAAATTTCAAAACTTTTTCAAACATAAGAACAGGTTACATTCAAAACACTCAAAATTAGAGTTAACATAGGAAAACACTGCCTAAGAAATTTGCTCACGAGTCTACTCACAAGTTCACTACGATTTTATCGAGTTTGCTCCAATTTTACTGAGTTTATCTAAGTTTACTATCCTTTCAATTCTATATGCAATTTAACTCATCACAAGCATGTAAACTCGTACAATTTTACGAGTTAATAGATGATTTTCATAACAACACAACACCCAATTCTCCTCGAACACTCTCTTAAGAATGAAGAGTCATGGGTTTCTCATTAGCATCATGTTGCGATTTAAGAATTTTGCTAGTGCATGTCTTTCTTATTTTCAGAGCCGTCAAAATGATTTTATTGGTTATATGAGCAGCCAATGATCTTAGAATTTAAAGACTGCCTTTTTTTGTTATTTAAATCACATTTATACACATAATATATATTTCAAAATTATTATATATATATATATATATATATATATATATATATATATATATATATATATATATATATATATATATCACTTCAACAATGAGTATATGAAGAGATTAAAAACAACCAATACGAAAAAAATAATTAATATTATTCTTATTATTTGAAGTATGCCTAGCTAAGGTAAACTTGAACCACTTTATTTTTCCAAAGTTGTCCCTCATGAAGCTAAAGCTCCACAGAATAAGTCACAGGAATCATCCCCTTAGCCAAGTACTGGTCGCCCACCGAACAATCATGGCGTAGACATCATCCCCACCACCATTACTTTGACCAAACTTAAATTCTGCTATATTCTAACAAAACCGCAAGCAAACCTCGAAAAAGAGCTAGACGACGAGCCAGAGTTAAAAGCTAATGAAATATTATTCAATCTCTCTCTTTCACACTGAAACTATCAACACAAAATGCAAAAGCTTTTAGCGTTTTGGTCAGACACCAAGACACATGTCGCCAAAAGGATGGCGTGTCCAGGAAAAACGCCAAACCATTTGGCGTTTTTTTGTTGTAGTTTCGATAACAGGAATATTCATCTGTCACTGCTCTGCAGTGTCTTACATTATCTGTAAAACGCCAAATGAAATGGCGTTTTGCACGAAGACTCACGTGAGACCAGTCAAACTACACCATTTTAGTAAATATTGAGTTAACTACCTTCTTTTTGTAATATTTCATTGAAAACACACTGTGAAAAGCCCACTCACTTGGATCTAAACTATACTATGGATTAGCCAAGGTAGTGTATAAAACCAATCTAGGTTACCATCTTCTATGAAGCATGTAACATCAATTAATTTACCCAGTCCAACTCACCAAAATTGCCCCCAATCAGGAAAAAAATCTAAGGGGTATGTCCTTTCAACTCTATATGCTCAATCAATTTGCAGATGATGGTAAACAAGAAATAATAACAACTAACCAGTAAATAGTAAGGCGTACCTTGATTTCCACTGTCCTGAGCTAGCTTCGCAATGAGAGCAGATTTTCCAGAACCAGAGGGACCATATAAAAGAACAGGCCACTTCTGACTTATTGCCAAAAGAACTCTATCATAACTTCTCTTCACCGTTGAGGTCAATACGAATGTATTACTTACTGATATGTCATCCCTAAAATTACAGAAGATATAAAAAATTAGGGGTAATCAAAATGAAATACTGAATATCAGAAGAGTTTCCAAAGAGAAGCTAGTAGAAATAAACCAAGGGAAAGCATAACAAGATCATATAAGAAAGTTCAAGCACTGTAAAAGTGACTAAGTGAATAGTATTTAAACTAAATTAAAATGCCAATACAAGTCAAAACATCAGTGTTTCAAATCCGAATAAAATAATTTGTACCTAGTAGTAAGTCGTTGCCTCTTTGAAGATGGTAGCAACTCATGAAGCTTTGGTGAACTAACAGCCAGATAATGAAAGCCAAAGGATTTTAAACAGTTCTCGTTATTGAAATCCATGATTCTATCTGGAGAACCAGACACATAATCTGCTATTGGCTCAACAAACCAACCAGCTTTCTCTAGTGACGTGTCCTGACAGAACTCTTCCCAACTGTACATGGAAAGTTGAATATTGTAATTAAACATACACTACATTTTAAGTACAACATATGGCTAAAAAAAAAGTAAACAATACTAACCGCAATAGACAAGAAAATGCTTCTTCAGCCCCAATATTTAAGTTTTCAGTGGCTTTATAACCTAATTTTAGCATAACTCTTAATATCTGCACCCTGCACCATGTAAGATCTGGTTTTTGTGGGTCTTCTACAAGGTCCAGGAAACAAGACCAGTCCCAAAGCTTTGAGAAAACTTCAGGTTGAATTAGAAGGATGCGGTATGATATTTGGGCAACAAGCAGTTCACGGATCTGGACCTGTGAAAATAAGGCATTAGTTGCCAATATGTAGACCTCAAAATCATCTATCAAAAAACATTTACAAAAAATGTACTGATCGTAACCTGTTTCACTTTAAATCTTTCAAATGGAGCAGGAGCAAAATTGAAATAGCTTAATACAGAACTGCACCAAACAGCAAGGATGATCACATAAAGTTATTAAAAAACAAACTAAAATAAAACAAGCTAGACAAGAGCTCAGATCAATAAAATTTTCTACAGTAATACAACATCATGCATTATGAAAACGAAATGCCATTGTGAAGATAGGAAGATAGATGACCACTAAATACCATAAAACTTGGGACATTATGCAAAGACTCAGCATACAGGGAATTATAATGAAAATTTTTTTAAAAAAAAAACTACTTATCAAAAAGTGTAGCTGATATAGTCATAATTTTCTTGTGCAGCAAATTTAGAAGTGGAAAACGTAATTTCCTTTTTCATTTTTCTTATTTACAAGTATTTTTCTAATTCTTCACTGTGATTAAATGGGGTTGCACTAACAATATAAAACAATTTTACATTATCAACCAATTACAAATAATCGTTGGTATGACTTCAAGTAATTACTATCAAAGCTAACAAACTTTTCATAAATTTGGATTTTGATTGGATGCCGATATAAAACTCTTTACATTGTTTAATATCAATAAATGACCCAATTTCTCCTTTTTTTATTTGGGAAAAAATGGAAGAATTAATACAAATTAACATAAATATTATCTCCACATAGGCATATCCTCTTCACCATTAAAGAGAAGGATTAAATTGTAAAAAATAGGTTACATCCTCCTATCAAAAGGTACAAGGTACAAGCATGAGATATAGAAATGTGAATAGAGCCATTAATACACGCACATATACCTACATTTTGCTTTTGAAATATAAAAATTGTCACATCATAGATATTATAACAGTTCTACTATAGCATTTAGTAAAGTGTGTGCAGCATCACTTATCATTAAATAAGATTTTGCAGTAAACCACTCGCATAAACAAAGAAAGTAAGCATAAAAGACATATAATCATCTGTCTCAAATCATAAGAATGCACCTAGGAAAGCAAACAACGGTGAAAGACAAATAAAAACAAAAAAAATAGATGGAAAAGCAGCATAGAATAAGTCTCATAAATCAAGGCTTGTAGAAGATACCAACCTCAGCAGGAAAGGGAACATGTCAAGGGTCCGACAGAAGGCTAGACAAGCAAGCTCATGAAGATCCAGACCCCTTTCCCGTTGACTATAAAACTCTATGACATTCACCACTTCATCCAAAACTCTGTCATAATCATCTTCACAAGCAGTATCCGCCGGAATGGACCTCAAATTTGGCACAAGACGAAGCAAAGCAACAGCTTTATCTACGAAACACCGTGAAAGTGGACGGAAACACCCCATCAATGGAATTGTATAAGTAGGGTGCAGAAACACCCCTACTAACACATTAACTACTTCCTCTTCTGTCAACAAGTCTCCCTGTACACAAGGTTAAAATTTATTGAGTACTACAAAACAAAATCATGAGTCGCATTCACAAAATAAGGAGGGACACACTATTGTGTGTTCTCCAACTAATTTAGTAAATAGAGTTAAAACTTATGATATAAAAAGATTCCAATAGTAACAGCATGCATGCAGTAACAAGTAGAAGCATATACTATGCTAGGGCGAGGGCGTTCCAAAATTTTAGAATGCAATTAAATTAAATTGAATTCTTCAGATGCAATTTTTTTGTTTGGAAAGTAATCAACGATGAATAATTTATAGAAATGAAAACTGAAGCAATACCTTCAGGGCGAGCGACTCAAACTGCGGAAGACATTGGAGCTTCGGGCAACGATTGAGGAACCTCCGAAGCGAAGAATGAAGGCTGAAACTACCGTCAATAGCCATCTGCAGCTGAAATACTTATCTGAACTTGATCAAGCTGAACAGTGAAAGAGTATAGTATTTATAGTAAAAAAGCAAAATATATTCAAAAACAGTATCAACGAAAGAGCTAGTTTTCCCTTTCGTTTCAAATAGCAAAACGCAATCAAAAGAAAAGAGAACTGATTAAATTAATTAGAGAAGATTAGGTTTGTCATGTGAATGTCCGTCGCAAGCAGGCCTGAGTCTCCGTCTCCGTCTCTGTCTCTCTGCTGTTGTTTCTTTCGTGCGGGGTTTTAGGGTTTAAGAGCTATTATATACGTTTTCAGTAAGCCGACATAAACCTGTTGTACATATTTCATATTTAATCTTTATTCACGATTTTAGTCTTTTTATTTTTTAATTTTAGTTTTCATATTTAAAAAATTTTGTAATTTTGATTCAATTCTTCATTTTATATGTGTTTATTTATTTTAAATTTTATATTTCAATTAATTAAATTATTTTTATGATAATTTTTATATTTCAATTAATTAAATTATTTTTATGATAATTTAAATAAATATGTTAATCATGTTAAAATGTAAAAGTAAAATACGAATTGAATTCAAATTATGATTTTTTCAAAATTATAATTTAAAATTTAAAATTATTTAAGAAGGGGCATCGATATATATATCAAACTTAGTTAATTTAATAACTTTATGTAAATGAATTTTTGACTAATTTAATCTTTAAATTTCATAATATTATTTTATTGATCATATTTATTAAATTTTACATACTTTTTAATTTTAAATATATTTTATTTAATAATAATAAATATTTACATATTTTTAAATATCATATTATACATTAAAATTAAGTGGTATCATAAATTATCAAACAATTTTAAAATTAAGTGATTAGTAGTGTGTATAGTTTTATATGAAATAACATGATATTTCTAAAAGGAATTTAAATAAAGATATAATAAAACTTTTAGTAAATATTATTGCAATAACTTTTTTAAAAATTTTAACAAGGTCTCTTAAGACTATATACATTCTAATGAATAGTTTACTAATTTTAAAAACTAGTTCAGATAACCTTTTAAAATACAACTTGAACTAAAATCAGGTAAAATAAAATAATTTTGTAAACAAGATAATAAGAATGCAATTTATTTTATACTAGTTCACTCAAGATTAGTTACACTAAAATTTTTCTCAAATAACTCTTTAAAATTTCACTATATCAAACTATATACAAAAGAGTATGATTATTGTCACTTCTGACTTACAATAAGGATTCTAAACTCTTTTTTTACTCCTCTCGAGTTTAAGTTTGAGTATATTTTATCACTTAGCAATTTCTTGTTCTCTAACCAAATTGGTTAAAGACTGTATTATACAAATATAACTTAGGATATCCAAATTTTGCTAACAAACTAAGGGTAACTTCTTACATTGAAAGATATATAAATTTGCTTAAGCATATTGTCTTGACACTGACAAACACTCTGGTACAAACTAAATGTTTGCTTTAGCTTTGGAAAGATGAATGTACCAAAATAATATAGGATTTTCTTTTAATTGATGTCTTTTTCATCATTAAACTTTTCTTTATACATTGAGATCCTTTATATAAATGTTAAATACAAGGACCTTTGTGCTTATACACTCTTCCATAATTACCCTGGGACTTTACACGTTTCTTAATAAATTATTTCATAATAATTATATTATTGTTTTAGGATGTGTGTTATGTTACACTATATGAATTATGTATAATTTTAAGTTTAAAATAACGTGTGCTTTTCATCTATATACATTTTTCATAAAACATATTATATAATTAAATTTAATTTTATTTGTTATAATCAAAATTCTCAGACCTTAAGTCTTATTAACATATATACATTTTTGTTTTAACATTATCTTTTATATTTTGTTAACCAGTTATTATTAGTATAATAAAGATTATTTGATATTAAAATAAATAATTTGTTTTCGATATTTTAATAATTATAAGTATAAAATAATGTTAACATATACACACTAATTGTGTACACAGTAATGGTGGACATTTGGTAAAAAAATTTGAAAGATGATATATTTTTTAACTTAAAAAACAAAAACAATCAAATAACTAAAATCGTTGTAAATTTTATAGAGATTAGAAATAAAATTTATCGTAAATAAATTTTTAGTCTATATTTAAGCTAACTAAAAAAGTTAAACCCTAAATAATAAATGTTATTGAAATTACAAGTTGCCTCTAAAAGGCATTTGAATAAAGTTATAAAAAGTTTTTTGTAAATCTTTTCAAAATCACTTTTTTAAAAATTTTTATAATGAAGTATTGATTAAAAGGAAGTTAAGAGAAACCTTTTTATAAAGTCTAAAATAAGGTAAGAACAAATAATATAAATACACATTATTATAATAAAATATAGCACGAATAATAGTTTTATACCAATTTACTTTTAATTGAGTATGTCTAATTATCTCTTCCAAACATGTCTTGTAAGGTTTCGCTATTTCAAACTAAAATACAACTAAGTATTCTTATCCCTTATGGCTTACAACGAGTATTATATACTACTCTTTACTTGAGCTTAAAGTCTTCCTAAGTTTAATAACTAAATATTTGTTGTCATTATGCCACTTTTAGGTTTTAGTACAAATAAAAAGAGTTTACAATGAAATAATTTTCAAAGAGAAGATTTACAAATCAAGTTTTTCAAATAAAGTAACTTCATAAAAGTGAAGGTTTTACAAAGATAATTATAAAAGAATTTTTCTCTAACATCACATTGTGTTGATAAAAAGTTTGATGAATAAAAGTGTTTAACACGTGTAAAAATGCATGTATAATATCCATATTTCATTATTTTCTCTTTGTGCATGACTTTCTTTATATAAATGTGGATTGTAGGTAGCGGTTGAGACTTATATTTGGAAAATCACTTTCTTGTTCACCACTTTTTTGTAAAATCTGTTGAGCATAAGATTGAATAAATCAAGTATTTTGTTATTACCTTTTCACAGCCTAAGACTAGTTATGTTGACTGATAAATGCAAATTTTTCTACACTACTGCTCACAAGTGCATTAGTCGTATGCAGTATCCGATAAAAGATATAAATTTATACTAACAACTACTCCAACATAAAGTAAATAAAAGCTTAAATGAATAAAATAAGTGGTTATGTGGATGAGATTCAATTGGGTGTTGATTTCACTAAATCATTCCTCAAATGCATATATGAACTCAAAATCATCATTTACTACTCGTGTTTTCATCAACCATAATCGTATCCTTAACCTCTATCTCTTGCAAGCAAGAAACTAAGCTATTTGAGATCTAGACTATCGATCTCTCGCACAATCTAAATTCAAACAACATGTATTGAGAAAATGAACTTAAGATGACCAATGAGTTTTATTCTCTCTTGAGCAATAAACTCCATTAGGAACTCTTCTCATTTTTCAAGTCAAAATCGTCTCCCAAACTCATTTAACAAGTAAAATTTATGAAAGATAAAGAAATAAAGCAAAGGGTAAAGAAAAGCACCAACATTGAATAATAAATTTTTATTAAAGAGAATGAAAATACACAAGAGTTTAAGTTCAATTACATCAACCACAATAAATAACAAACCTAACTAACCATCGAGGTGGATGAAGACGAAAAATGGATGAAGATCGAGTCTGGAGCATGCCTTAGGTCAGCAAGGTATGTAATCCCTTTTTCAGAATGAAAGATGCCTAATATACCCTCAAATATTAGAACAAGTGCCTAACACTAAAAAACCGAGCGTTGGGCACCAAAAGAAGCTTGTTGTGAAATTCATGGCCAAGTGTTGGGTGATGGTAGAGTAAGCGTTGGACATCGAGATGTGAACATGAAGTGCTCTTTGTTAGGCAACATGGGCGCTCCAAGCTTGGTTGCTGGTCGTTGAGCATCTGGGCGCTTGTACAACAACAATAAGCTTGAATTCTATGTCATTTTTTTCGATCTTTCTCGCAACTTGTCTCAAAACAACAAAAATAGGAAAATAACACTAAAACATGTATAAATGAAATCCTAAAACTATTTTCCTAATTAATTTTTATTTTAAGTGAAAATAAAGGAAAACAAAGTCTTAAATTAGAAAGAATTAGGATAATTGTTTTATTTTACCTATGTAAAATTAGATAATTTAGGCAATTATCACTTATACCTATACAAATAAGAGATTTAGATGTTGGTTTTTCATAGTGTATTCCATTGGCAAGATCACCTTTAGGATGCTAAATGTTTAATACAATGTTTTTCTTTTTGGATTGTCCGATGAAAAGGACTACTTGCAATAATATTAGTGTATACAGTGATTTTGATAAAACTTAATATACAAAGACAAGAATTTTCTATTTTACAATCAGAAGGCATTTAACGTACAAAAAGCTTCTTATGAAATATACATACAAAAGCTTTTGATCATTGTAGTACCAAATGGTCTATGCACAACATCAAATGCTTGTGATGACTTTTCATAGAGAAGGTCGATTAGAAGATCTTACGATCTTCTACTTTTTATTAGCGTGTATCATCTTCTTTATGTTATTAACTTTATCATTTATATGGACATTAAAACTTATATGCGTGAATTATTTCACCTTGATTTCTCCATCAAAATACATGTTTATATGTTGTTACACTTTTTCAAACACAATGTTAGATAATCAACATTAATCTCACTTGTTATCATTAAAATTGACAAGGGTATTCTTAAGAGCTTCTGATCATATAAACCTTTTGAACTTAATAGTTATCATAATACCCAAGCATATGCATACCATACATTTGTATCATTACTAAAATACAACAAAAAGCGCAAGAAGTTTATTATAGCATCTACAATGGCAAACTCATTCATGAATTGTCACAATATTTTTAGTTTTTTAATGTGTCCCTCTAATATAACGCATTGAAAGAGTTTTTATAAATTTTTTATTTCAATTAAATGGTAAAACTCATTTGAATTGTTGATTTATTTTCAATTATTTTATAACTAGTTCATATTGTAAATGATAATTTGGTTTTCCAAGAAGGACATTTTTCTACTGTGAAGAATTAATGTTCTTTTGCAATAATAGTTGTTATTATGAAAAATGATTTTATGATTAAGAATCACTTCAATATCCCCTACTAAAGTTGCTTTTAAGTATCATTTAATTCAAAATTGTTTGTTATTGGCAAGTTAATGAAAAAATATCTGTAAAATTTTATACATTAAACTGTAAATATTCACCTATGGATAGTTGTTCAAAATATTAATTGTATTTGATGATAAAAAATATTACACATTTTTGTCTATTTTGAAACAAATTTATTTATGGTTTCAAGAATTTTTTTTCCTTCAAGCGATACCCTTTGTGTTTATCATAAAAGAAATTAAAATTATTTATTTTCTAGTGTTATTTATCATTATTGAGTTATTATTTGTATTAAAAAATTAACATTATTGTATAAACATTAATTAAAAAATTTTAGTATAAAATTTTAAAATATAAAGTAAAAATATTTTATAATAACTATATTACCTAATTAAATTTAAATTATTTTTCATTTTAAAAAATTCAATCTCATAATTGAATGTTTTACATTTTGAAGTAAAAATTATTTTTTAAACAAATTAAAATATTTGTATAAGATTATAAAATATAAATAAATATTTTTAAATTGATAATATTCAATTATATTGAACACTTAGAGAAAAACCTTTAATGCCCGTAATGGTTTTTGTTAGAATATATAGGATAACAAACAATATTTTCTCCCATAAATGACACTTAAGTGTTGTTTATCATAAAATAAACTAAAATTAATTTAATTTGTGCTATTATTTAGTAATTAATTTAAAATTTATTTCACAAAATATTTTTTAAATAAATTTTGATAAATATTAATATTAAAATTTGTTCATTATTAACTAAATATTAAAATACAAATTGTGTTAAAAAATATTTATTATTTAGAACTTAGTTGATATTTAAAAAATCAAATATATCTATAGTAACTTGATTATCATCTATATGAAATTTAATATTACAAATTTTTACAAAAATATTTTGTTAAATATCTTAATATATATATATATATATACACACACATTTTTAATTTAAAATATCACTTTAAGAAATATAGTTAACAAAATATGACTTTTTTCTTAAAAATAAAATAATTTATAGTATTCTATTAAATACTCATATAAGATATTTTGATGATCAGAATGATTTTACTGGTATCAAGTAAGATTGTCTAGTCATCTTTGTAGTGTTTATCATAAAAGAAATTAATTAAAAGTAATTTAATTATGGTATTATTTATTAATTAATTTAAAATTATTTTGCTATCAAATATTTATTAAATTAATTTTGATATATAATATAATTATGAAAAATAATTATATTATTACATAAATACTAATAAATAAAATTTATTTATATAAAATGACTAAAAATAAAATCAACATATTATTTATAATAATAAATTATACATTATTATATTTTTAAAACACAACCATGTTAAATATTCGTAAAGACTTTTCTCAAAGTAATTGATGTCAAACTTTGCTGCTTATCATGTTAATTTTTATCTATATCAATAATTTCACTTTCTTTCTTTATATGTATGTGAATTTGTGGAGTAAATGAATATTTTACATTTTTGAAACTCTCGTAGCACACGATGATGATCATTCAACAAATTTATGACTATCCCATAAAAGAGAGAATAACAAGAAACCTGAAATACTAATCCTCAGTAGTTTCAAAATAACCCATTCACACGGTCTTCACAAAACTTGCCCTTTTAAAATATAACTTTTTTCTCTTGTATGATAACATACATCGTATAATAATATATAGGAGCAACTAGATCAATGTTCAATAATTGCAATATCATGCATGAAATTCATTAAAAAATGCAGAGAGTATTACATAGCTCCAACCACCTCAGGTTCATAGTTTGACCAATCTTATTTTGACATGTAATTGAGTTTTTTATAAGAAAGAATTAATAATACTTAATTACACATCACAAAAAAATTGTTAGGACCATAGTGGTTCTAAACCATGTAATAAATTTTCATATAATATGGGTCTTCAAATTTGCATCCTTGATATTCTATTTAACTCAGGCAAAATAATAGTATCAAGATCAGGTCTATCACGTTTTCTTAACTCACAACACTTCAAGGCCAACTTAGCTAATGACATAGCGTCTTCTACAGGCCAATCTGAGACACTTGGATCAAGCACCTCACCAAAAGTGTTAGATTGAAGAGCCTTCTCAACCAAGTGTGACAAACCCATTGGAGCTTTCCCTGTAATTAACTGGAGCAACACTACACCGAATGAATATATATCTGATTTCACACCCAACAAACCAGTTTGTTGATACTCAGGATCAATGTAGCAAAATGTGCCAGCTGCACCAGTCAAGCGATATTGTGTGGTTTTGTTAACCACAGAAGGGGGAACAAGTCGTGCCAAACCCACATCACTAATCTTGCTCATGTAGTTCTTATCCAATAGAATGTTTGCTGGCTTTAAATCACGATGCACAAGGGGTTCAGGTTTTGTTTGGTGAAGGAAAAGAAGGCCAGTAGCAATCTCTAACGCTATTCTGAAACGTGTTTTCCATGGAATTGGTGGAGTCTTGTCTTTCATGAAGAGACGGTCTTCTAAGCTACCATTTTCCATGTACTCATACACAAGGCATCCAAATTCTGCGCATGCTCCTAGGAGGAGCACCATGCTTGGATGTCTTATAGTGCTCAAAATAATAACCTGCAATACAACTATTCACACATAAGACAACTTATACTCTTATTTTCCAAGGCAAAATATGTTTTTAGGTCACTCATATTTTGGTTAATTTTTGTTTTACCACCCTACGTTTTAAGGAATATGATTTTTATATTTGTACGTAGTGGGATAGTATAAGGTCAAAGGAAAAATTCAACACATAAAAAAAATATGAGAACTAAAATAATCATTTTTAAAATATAGGGATAAAACTAGTCTTGAAGAAATCTTGAGAGACTTATAACTTGTTTTATCCTATTTTTTATGTCATGATCTTTTTTTTCTTACTACACACAAATAATTATTATGTCTACAGTAAATATTTCAAAATTTGACAACATGATTTACACTTCTTATTTATATATTAAAAAAAGTACTTGCATTGTATTACTTTGAACAAACTTCATGCCAATTACCTGTGGCATGATTGAAGTAAACATTTTTTTTTTATTTATACTTGTGCTCTATATGTGATAAAAATTTAAAAGTTCTTGTGTTTTTTCATTGGCTTTTTGTATTAAAATAGTTTGGTATGATTGTCATACTATGTAAAATCTTCACATATCATATATAGTTGTAGGCGTGTAGCATGATTGAAATAAATAAGTATTATTTTTCTTTCTATATATATTAAGATCAAAGCAAACTTAAAAACGTATTAGCTAATGAATTAGTGGTATTCTTTCTATTGATTGTATATACTTTATGGTACGACTATGAGTACAATTATTTCATATTAGTTTTTCAAACTTACTATTCATGATCATTATTTCAACAAAAAGAAAAAAACTGCTATTACCTCTTGTTGAAATTGCCTCTCTCTGTGGGCTATGTCAGGTCTCACGGCCTTAATGGCAACAACAGTATGATCAATCACTCCTTTAAAAACAGGACCATATCCACCTTCTCCAATTTGCAAAGATTTATTAAAGTTATTTGTTGCAACTTCTATTTCTTCAATTTTATACCTTCTATAAGGAATATTATTACATACAACTTCGTGCAATGTTCGATTCCTTTCTTCTTCCTCATGTCTAGCTCTTAATTCAACTTCTTTCCTCTTTTGGGATTCCATTTCTGCTAATCGTTGTGACATCTCTATGGACTCCATAGCTGTTTTGGCTTTCTGCCTTTCCACTTCAGCCAAAGCCAATGCAGACTCCTCAGCTAGTCTAGCTTCTTCTACATTGCGTTCATTTTCGTGCCAAAACTTTTCAAGTTGCACTGTCTATAAATTACAAATACCTATTTTTTAATTTTTTTTACAATGATTTATTATAAACAACTTTGCATCAAAGGAAATTATTATCGAGACCATGTGGTCTTGGCCAATGTATAACTGACATACAAAATATATTTTTCAATTACAAAAATAGTTAATAATATGTTATGTAAACATTGGTCAGGACCATATAATCCTAGATCATGCAGTAATTTCTTGTTGGATCATGTATAGCTTAATAATATATGAAATTACCTTTTGCTTTGCCAAAACAGCTTCTCGACAAGCCATACCATACTTTTCTGTTGTTTTCTTCAGTTCTAATTTTAGTTTCCTCATTTCCACCTCTAAGTTTACCTATAAGGTATTCCATGCAAAAGGATAATTATAATTATTAATATTTAAAAGAAATAATAATATATTTTATGAGATATAAAAAAATTTCAACCAAATTTATATGATTGAAGTACGAAGTTAAGCATCAATTATGTCAATATAATAAAATTGTTGCAGTATTTGTTACATTATCAATAATTTTAGTATTGTTGGTCATTATTACAACTGTAAAATTAATGTATATGCATGCCAATTTGCTATTTGTTATATGCTAAACCATGTGAAAGAAGAAACGATTTGTCCCTTCTATTAACATAATACATGACTTACTAGGGGTTTTAAAGATGTGTTCTTAGATTTGTCTGAGTTAACGACTACTTCATGGGTTCCATGTGACTTGTCAAGCAAACAAGGACTAAGATGTTCTCCTGTGCTGTCACTATTTCCAGGAGAAGTTCTAGTTGATGAATTTTGTGATGATAAGTATTCTGTTGGATCTCTTGGTGAATTGGTATCTTCATTTGACTTATGCGTTGTTGGCAGCATGACATCTTTTATTTCATATAAGGATTCACGTTTGAGAGATTGTTGCCCAATTACATCTTTAATTTGTTTCCTGACAATTCAGACAATCTCAAAATGCGATAATTAATTTCTTCAAAATTTGTTCAAGTTAAAAAATAAAAGTTAAAAGAGGCCATAAACTCAAATAAGTTAAAAAAACATTTTTCAAATATCTTATTCCAATAACTTTTTATAGAGACCTTATTCTTAGGATTGATGGGAAAACTTATAAACTTATTTTGATAAACTATCCCAACTATACCCCCAAAAAAATTATTGAATTAATAAGGATTTCTAATAAAGCCTTAAACCTATTGACAAGCTTGAGAAAAGAAAAAAAATGTAGTTATGATGTAAGCGTAAACATACCTGTGCATATTTTCATAATCTGTGGGGGTATCAGCAAGATTTTTATATGGATGAACCAACGGTGCATTTTCCAAGAGAGTAACTATGTCTTGTATAGATTTAGTTGGTGTGACTTTAATATGTTGACAATGAATGTGATGCCCCGTTGGTCGAATATGTTGTACTTTTCCTTTTGATATAACATATAAAGTGCAAGTATTTGGCAAATACTTTGCTAAACTAGTTGGTACATCATCTTTATTAAATCTCCTATAAGCCAAATAAGACGTTGGTTAAAACCTACGACAAGGCTTTGGTCAAAGACTTGATATTTGCATTATAATGCACACCACTCACAATCATGCCGCTGGAATGCGAGTAAAATATGATAATAACTTTATATAGTTGTTTCAAATTTAATTACAAATACAACACATTCCCAAGTGGCGTTGGAGTTAGTGTAATATTCATTATTGCAATAGAATTCTTATAAATATAAATTGTCTCAGAAGAAAAGACATAATTGTTTCACTGTTATTTTTTTTGTATTTTTATTTCTTAATTTACTTATTGGTTTGTGATTAAAAAAAATACTATATATCCACATTAAAAAATAATTAACATGTACCTAAGCATAATCATATGTCTCCCTAATAAATTAATACTTTCAGGCAAATGTTTATATGAGAAAATAATAAGACCTTAGAAGAGTACTCCAAGGAGAAGTAATAGCACCAACAACAACAGTGTCGATACAATTTTCGATAACATAATTAGTAAGTGCAGTTGGAACATCAAGGTCGTGCAAAACCAATTCTTTTGCAACAATCTGAAATGATAACAGTCCATAATTACATACTAAAACAATATATTTACACTACGATACACATGTTAAAATTTAAGAGTTGACAAAGAAACTATTGAAATATATTGCTCACCCCTTTTCTTGCACAAAATCCTCGAAATGGAAGAAACAATTGGTGCAATTCTTCTTCAGTTGGTGGACGACCATCTTTAGGTACATCGACAGAATCATCTAGACAAACCACATTTGAAAAGTCATAATACAAAAATATTGGTTAATTAGGTATAATAACATAGTCTCTAACATAAATACGTATACACATATATATACACTTTCAATTATTAACCTAATGCCCAGTTTGGTACAACAAAATGAAACTTTTATCAATAAAGGAAAATATTTTTGGTTTTTCAGTTTAAATGATTTTAAAGGGAATGAATTTTTAAAAAGGTAGGACACATTTTATTATTTTAAAGTAATCTTTCTAAGTTTCTCCCCTCCTAAAACACATATTCTTATTTCTTTTAGTTATTCTCTCACAACCAAACAAAGCATAAATGTTGCAATTAACATAATTGTTCATTATGGAACATATATAATTCAACATTGGCAAAGTATGTCAGGTTATAAATTTAAGGGGCTAAGGAGAAGGATACCTACGAGGATGCATAGTCTTGGTTCTAACATAAATAAGGGTGCATGATGAATTCTTCTTTAAAAGGTGTTCCACCGCCCATTTGACAGCACAACTGCTATGTCGACCACCACTAACGGCGATGACGGTGGAGCCTCCTCCGGTTGCAAGAGACTGTGATTGAGTTTGCATGTCAAACTTGGTGAGAAATGATTCCTCAGGTCGGGGTAGAATACTAAACAAAAACAAAGGTACAACGTTGTACCACTCTCAGGATGTTTGTTTCATTGTTATATTGACCAGACCGTACTCATGATCTGGTTGGAACTATATTATTAGTTGGATTTCTATTTTCTAAGACACATGTACACTACATCTCATGTGTGTGAGTTGGATCTAACAAAAAATGTATCAAAATTAATTATGAAGTGAGACAAGAGTCTTTTTACTTTAAAAAAAAATATTATAATTAGATTTTGCAAGGAATTCAAGTGGTCAACATATATGTACCCATAATTAGAGTTACAAAATTAGGGTGTTGAGTGTCGTTAGTTTACTACTTATATTACTTATATTAGACCAATTCAATGGGTGGAATTAAATTATCATCACCCCAATTATTTAAAAATTGTGATGAATGTTCTAAAATGCTTATTTTGTATACTATGGTGGAAGCCTATCACAATGTCATTGGTGAAAAAACTATAATACTTACAATACAAAAAACATAAAAGAGAAAGAAGATTCTTTCCATAAAAAAAAGTCGGGGACTTTAAGGAATGAGAAATAAGAATATTTCTCTTTCATTTCATTTTTGTCTCTCATTTAACATTAGAAAGATTTTGAGGTGAGAAAAATAAATTATATTAGCTTTTATTTTAATCTTGGTTTCTTTATTTTTTTTAAAAAATGTGATTTTAATTTTTAATGATTTTAGTTTATTTAATTTTAGAAATTCAAAATTTTAGTTCCTCTATTATTATTTTTTCCAAATTGGTTATCTTCCAATTTTAAAAAATTCATGTTATTAATCCTTTTATTTTAAAAAAAATCATGATTTTGGTTCTTACTTTAGATTAATTGTGTTTATTAAAATTACAAGTTTTTTAAAAATAGAGTCTTAAATCATGACTTTTAGAAAGATATTTTGTTCCTATACACCCAAAGTCTCAAGTCACATATAGTTTAGATATCAAGGCTAATCATTTTTTATAAACATTTTCCTTCTTTTAGGGGTGAACATGAATTTAGCTTAAATAAAGTCAATTGGGTCACAGTTTTTAAAAATATTATTTAAAAAAAATGAATTTTAGAATATTATTTTGTTATCCTTTTTAGAATATTTTTTTTAAAAAAAATAGATTATATCATTGTTATAGCATAAAAATAAATAATAAATTATACTTACAAATTACATATCAAAACTAAAACAAATTAAAATTAATATACAACTAGATTTTCAAGTAATAATAACTAAAGAAATATTTATATAAAATAAAAGTAAACACAATTTGTTTCAAGTTAGTCAAGTCATACAAACTACACAATTTGTCCAAACTAACAAAATTATTATATAAAAAGAAACACATAATTTCAAATAAAAATAATATATAATAATTTAGGCAATTGTTTTTTACCACTCACTCATTTGTTATTTCCATCCCTTGAGTTTACAATTTTCTCCAAAACCCAAAAACGCCCTCATCTTCTTTTACCCTATAGTTGCACACAGCTATCCGCATTACTTTCTTCTTTTTCAAACATATATTTTCTCATCCCTATTTTTGAGAATTTCCTCTGCCATCTCTCCTTACTGCAAGACAAAAAATAATAATTAAATTTTCTAAATTCTTATTTTCATTTTGGATCACACAATCTGGAATGCAAACATGAACTTGGAAATTGCATTGCAGATCACCTGATTCGAAATGCAAATGGGACTTGACAATTACATTATAGATCAAATGGTCTAGAATTGTAACCAATTAGTGTTCCAAAAGCTTAATTTTTGTATGTTTCGAATTGATTGATCCAGAATACTGCAAAGCACTCTTAAATATCAAGAACAATGTATCAAGAAGACTCTTAAACCCTAAATCCTAAATTTTATTCAACAAGAAACATCAAGAAAGTTATATCTAAATGAAATTGTGTTTTTTATTTCTAAATAACTATTAAATCAAGGAACAATACCCTAAAAACTTGTGAGAATATACAATTATTAATGATATATAATAGGGCACGTAACAATTGATATTTGGTACACAAAATGAGCAACTGAATAAGATCATGCGCAACAAGTTAAAAAAAAAGAAGATAAATTTAAAGGTTTAAAAATAAAATAAGGGTAAAGGTATGTTAGGAATTTGAACAAAATTGTAAACATTACGGGTGCAAATAACAAAAGAGCAGGTGCCAAAAGAAATTACCAATAATTTAATATCATGTCGAGATTGAGGTGAGTTTGGTCTCAAGTTCAACATAATGAATCGTCACCCAACTCGTAGTGAAGAGAATTTCTCCTTACACTCTCATAAGTTTTCCTTACACCTTCATAAATTTTTAAAATGGCAAAAAGACCCTTAATGAAAACAGTAAAAATTTAATTATCACACCTGCCTCTTTCTCTTCCTTTTTCATCTGCACCTCTCTCTCGTTTCGCACCTCTCTCATTTGCTTCTCTCACATGACTTCATTTTTCTTCTCCACTGAATCAATGATTTTCTCTTCTTCTTCGTGTGTTTGTATTATGTTCATCTTGTCTGCATTTGCTTTATTCTTAACGGTTAAGATGCTTTGTTCTTCCCTGTTAAAATTTGAATTTATCTTCTATCGGGTACATTATGGAATCAAGTTTTTACAACAATTTTTACAAGTTTGTACATGTAAAAAAATTTGCAAAATTTTTTACAAGTCCAAACACCCCTGTCCAGATTTGTAAAAAATTTTGCAAATTTGTTTACAAATCCAAACACCTCTATTCGGACTTGTAAAAGATTTTGCAATTTTTTTTATAAATCTAGACACCTTTGCTTGGACTTGTAAAAAAATTTGCAATTTTTTTTTACAAGTCCAAATACCTATGTCTAGACTTCTAAGAAAATTGGGAATAGAGAATACAGAACCTAACAACTAAAAAAAAAATGGTTTTATAATTCTCCCGCAATTCGTATGAGACAAATGTAGTGCAGTGCATAATTAAAGCAACGTCATTGGGCGATGGAAGTAGTTGAGAAAGTGTTGGATGTTTGAGACTCGAATCGTGAATCGTTGTTCGTTCGCATGATGAATTTGTGGCTTAAAGTCGTTGAAGGTAACAAATCTCGTTTCCAGATTTCTATTTACGATTCTACAATTTCGTTTTTTTATTCCATCAAGTTTTGTTCATATGCTAATATGCTAACATGTAAAATTATTTTCGTCAAATGTTTAATGAAGGAGGAAGAAGGAAATGTAGGAGACAAAACTCGGAGAAGAAGTATCTAGAAGAAGAAGAATGAGAAAAAAAAGTTAAGTTATTTTTTAACTATGGGTATTTTAGTCTTTTTTTATATTTATGGAGGTACAGGATAAAATTCTCCGCAGTGAATTGAATTTGATTGAATCAAATTTCACCAAATTACAATAACAATTCAATTCAATCTAATCAGTTTGGGTTGGATTGAGTCATTTGATCCAATGAACAATCCTACTTCCCTTAATCAATTAGGATGTTTTTTTGGACAGGAACAAAGTTTGTCTGACTAAAGATATATGTTTAAATGTGAATATTAAATAATTTAATTTTTTAAATAAAGGTTATAATTTAAGCCTATAATAATATACATAATATGTCCCCTAAATTCCTTACCTATAAAAAGTTAAAACCCAAATTAATTATTTGAATTGTTTTATCTTTCAATGAGTTACACACAAATTAATTATCATTCGTAATTTTTGTTATATTTTTAAATTTTTAACTGAGATTCTCATCTAATGTGAAATCATCAGACTGCTTGCTGCTTCTTCAACAGAATATTAACCCGATAATTAAAAATTAAATCCCAACACGTTAAAAAAAAAAAAGAAAAGATAAAAGCGACACACGACAGTCACGACGTCGTATGATTCGAATGCAAAAGCCAGTGTATTTATGTTTGTTACAGCAACTGAAGCGAGAAAAGAATGAGAGTTTTCCACTTTGTACTACCCACTTACCGTTCCCAACATATGAACAACGCCGCCATGTAGAACACAGCCGCTTCCTTTTTCTTCTTCACAAACGCTTCTCTTTCGCATTTTCCTCTGCTTTAAATTCATAGGTAAATTTTTTATTTTTATACTTCTTTTTTTTTTTTAAATTTTTTTTCTCATGGGGGAGATGGAGATGGAAAATTAGAATATTGATTGAAGGAATTTCGTTAATTCATCGCTATTTTTAATTTTTAAAAAAGTTTTAAAATTGTTATTGTGTTGAAGGCTTTTGGGAAAAAAATAGTTTTTTGCATGTCTACTTTATGTGAGCTAATAACTTTTCTTGTTCTCTTCTCTTTATTCCTTTATTGATTCTGAAGTTTATTCATAATTATACTTGACTTGTGTGTAGTGATTTTTGGTAATTGTGGGTGAATAGCTTGAAATGCAATCAGTGATAGGGATTTGGATGATGTGAATGTTTTCTTGCTTTGCCTTGTAAGTGATAGATCTTCCTGCAGCTTGCATAAGAAAGCAAAGCTAAACTATTTTTACCGTTCATTAATCATAATTGGGGCATTGCTTGCATGCTTGGTTATGTCGAGGGCCAATTGAAGTAACGGCTCATAATTCACTTTCTGGTGTGTAATCTTTTCTCTCACTGTAGATGAATTAGATATGTTTATGGACATGTAAAACAATCCTGGTCCGAAACTGGCCTTTTGAAACCAGTTATGTGAAATTCATATTGACGTTTGAGAGTTCTTTATAAGGAGGCCAGTTTCTGTCTGATGATACTTTTTAGTTTTTAGTGAAACGTTGGAATTCCATATGATTTTGTTTGGATTTATCATATAGTTTGTATGGATGTCTGTATATACTGTTTGAAATGACCTCTTATTTATGGTGCTGTCAGCAGGAGACTCTGAATTGATTTAGAATATTTTTTATTTTTTGTGTAAGTTAAACACTGCTAAAATTTCTTATATTTTAGTGGCTCTGGTTAGGTAGAATTGTGTTCCAAACGTTTACCCTGCTATTTCGTGATGCGAATGTATTGATGATTTTGTACGCAAATGCCATACAAGAGGCGGGGATATGGTGCTGGCCTTGTCTTCAAAAAATTATTATAATCTCGTTATCTCATAATCAGATCATCAGTATTCTGTGTCAACTTTCTTTTTGCTGTGGCATATATTACCATATACAATTTCTCATAAACTAGCAGATAACTATGGTTGTTGTTTTAATGCCTCAAATTATCATTATGCCTTCCTGGACTGTTCAATACTTCTTACAAATAGTGAAATAGAGTATGCACATCCCATGTTAATTATTAAGCTAGAAACGATCTTCTGAATTTCACTGATTTGTGTCAAACTATGTATTGTTTAGAGATAAATTTTATAAGAAGCAGAGAGAATAGTGATGCTTTTTCCTTATTTCAGCAGAAACTGATTACAAAATACAAATATGTGTATACATAGAGATAATAGAGAGTAGACAAAAAAAGGAGGTAAGATTTTAATTTTAACAAAGTTATCTCAACCTCTCAGATGAAAAATAAAACACAGATAAACAAAATAGGATATTGGGATGTAGCTAACTTTTCTAGTCCAATTTTAAGCCTAGATCTTTCTTATTGACAGGGAGTACGTAACCTTTTATTAAAAGCTCTTGGTGTCACCGAAATTAGTAATTGCTGTTTTATCTCTATAAGATGGACAATCGTTTAGGCCCTTTAACAAAAGGTTTCCATTTGCAGCAGCTTCTTGATGAGTTTTCTTTTGGAAGGAAAAAGATGATAAATTAAAGCATTTTAGCTATGATAGCTGCCAACTTGTACTATGTTTTGATTTTTTGTAAGAAAGTCCCAAACCATATTTTATACCTTTTTCCCAAACCATGATTTTGTGGTTCGTAATGGAACTCCAAACACACTATTGGTAGTTGGTTTTGGGTGACAAATATAAATTTTCAAATGGAAAGAAAATTCTTTCTTCTCGAATATCTGATGATTGGTTTTGTTGCTTACTATATGATTGGAGTTACTAGTTAACAAAAAGATCGTTTCACAAAAGACTTAAGCGAGGACAAAAACTGATCACTCTTTGCCAATTAATAGTTAAAAAGTTTATGATTATCTTATTGCAGTTTTTTTTTTAATGGAATGAGATGTAGAAACTCTTCTTCATTATGTTTTAATGCAATTCTTATTTAGTAAATTTTTTTAATGTTTTGGTAACGATAATGAACTTTGGCAGTTGATATTTACTTCTTGTCTTACCTTTATTTTTCCCTTTTCTCATATCTGTTTTGCTTTCAATTTATTCCCACTTCCTACAAGGATAATGATAAAATCCTTGCTTTGTTGTTGGTAAGGCCTTTTTGTGAAGAAAACTCTTAAATATGCTAGTATTCCTCTTTTATGTGTGAGAAAAAGTATAGTGATGTTAAGTTTAATACACACAGGGCTCCGGATGGATGCAATTGATCAAACAAAAGGCGAGCATGCTCCTACAAGGGATACAGAGAACCCACTATTGGGAAAATTTGACAAGCCACTCCCGTGTTTTGGCTGTGGAATTGGATGGTTCTCGTAAGTAGCTTCATACCAATTTACACCTTGTCAATTTCTTCTATCTGCATGGTTTAATGTTTGCATCTTCTTTTCCCCTCTCCTCTTATTGCCAGTCTTCTGCTAGGATTTGTTTTCCCACTTATGTGGTATTATGCTACAATTCTCTACTTTGGAAATTACTATCGTAAGGATCCGAGAGAGCGGGCCGGGCTGGCTGCTTCTGCAATTGCTGTAAGTTTTGTACTTAAGAATAAATGTACATTTTTGTTTTGCAAATCGTTGTAAAAAATTGAAATTGCTACTTTTCAGGCTATCCTCTTTGAAGTATATTCTGTTGTCTAATCTTATTTTTGTTGTCCCTTGAGTGATTTTTTTTTTTATACATTTTTATTGGCGTTGCAGGCTCTACTTTTCACGATAGCTGCAGTGATAACAGTAGCTGTTATTGTGTTGTAATTTTACTTGTAACTAACCTATCTCTAGCTACGGGGGAGGGGGGGAAATCACTTCCAATATCAGCCCCTACACGAGGAACGCAAGGCTGATGCATGCACGGTAGATGAAGCTCTTGTGATCACTTTTGAAATCAAGATAAATAGGTAGCAAAGCACCAAAGCTAGTTCCATCATGTGGACATACAGCTGCTTTTGTTCCCCTTTTTGGAGTTGTGTATAGCCAAGGATGATGTAACTCAGATTTTATCAAAAAAGATGGTTCAGTCTTATTTAACTTGTTTTGGTGTGTTAGTTACTATCTTTCATTTATAAGAAAAACAAGAAAAGTGAAAATCTGCTGGTGATATTTGACCATCTAAAAGAGCGTGGTTTTCTGTACTATTTCCCTTAACATTCTGTTTGTTTTCACAAAAGTAGAGATAATGACACCACTCACTGGTTTGGGTAGACAAGAAAGTAGGGAGAAAGAATGAGAAATTGATGGACACCACAAAAATATTCACTCACCTCAAATGAAAATAAGAGAGAAAACCAAGTACCCCTTTTCTTAACAAAGAAAAGAAAGCAGCAAGAAAGAAACGAAAAGAGCAAAAGAGAACAAATCAAAAAGTCATCATTGCATTATTGATCTGAATTACAATGGATGGATTTATACAAAATGGAGAAACGACCCAAAAGGCAGTTACGGATGCAACAGAAAAGAAGCTAGCCTAACTAACTAAAAACGGAGAGGTATAGAAACAATTATAACAACTGTAACTAAAATAACGGTTGTGGAGAGAGACATAGGGCTGTGACTAAATCGATGGTTGAGATGCAGGGGTGCAGGAGGAGAATTGAGACCCACCTTCAAGTTGGGAATGGATGTTCAGCATTCCCAACTTGAAAATAAAGTCCTTGAAAACAAGAGGAGATAAATCTTTGGTGAAGATGTCAGCAAGCTGCAAGGAAGAAGAAATGGAAAAGAATTTAAGAAAGCCATCATTCACTTTATCATAGATAAGATGACAATCAATATCAAGGTGTTTGGTACGCTTATGAAAGACTTGATTCGAAGCGATCTGAAGTGCATTGTCGTTGTCACAGAAAAGGAGAGCTAGGCGAGTGAAAAGGACATGAAAATCTTCAAGGAGAAAAGTCAACCACTGTAATTCGTATGTGGCAGAGGCGAGAGCTCTATACTCAGCTTCAGAAGAACTCTTGGATATGGTGGCTTGCTTCTTAGAACACGCGATGAGAGAATGGCCAAGATACACAGAAAGCTCAGTGACAAAGCGTCTGGTATCCGCCCAACCTACCCAGTCACAGTCACTAAATTCATTCAACTGAAGTGAACTCGAGGAGGGAAAGTAAAGGCCTGAGCCTGAAGCTAGCTTGAGGTACCGAAGGATACAGAAGGCTGCCTGAAGGTGAGCAGAGGTTGGTTTGGACATGAATTGGTTAAGATGTTGAACGGAATAGGCTATGTCGGGCGAGTGGTAGTGAGGTAAATTAGGGGCCCAATAAGGCGTCGAAAGGGGGATGGATCAGAGAGCAAGTCGCCTGAGGCGAAATGCAAGCGAGTAGAGTAGTCTATGGGCGTGGAGGCAGGGCGACAGGCGAGCATACCAGTGTCAGAGAGGATATCCAAGGTATATTTGCGTTGGCAGAGATGAATGCCAGAAGAAGTGCAAGGAACCTCAAGACCCAGAAAAAACTTGAGATCACCCAAATCCTTGATTTTAAAGGTCGAGTCCAAAAGAGAAGTAATGTGGCGAATTTTAAGAAGGTTGTCGCCAGTTAAATTACGTCATCAACGTAGACAAGGACAACAGTAATAGAGGAGGCAGTGTGCTTGAGAAAAAAAGGGTGATCGACCATGGATTGGGTGTACCCATTTGAAAGGAGGAAGGTGGAAAGGCGAGCAAACCATTGTCGACTGGCCTGCTTAAGGCCGTAAAGAGACTTTTGCAGCTTGCAGACCTGGCCAGGCTTAGAGGACAGTCCAGGTGGGACATGCATATAAACATCTTCAAGCAAGTCTCCGTGAAGAAAGGCATTGTTCATGTCGAGTTGCTTGAGGTGCCAGGAATGGATAGAGGCGAGGGCAAGCAGTAAGCGCACCGTGGTAAGCTTGGCCATAGGGGGAAAAGTAATAATGAAATCGAGACCCTCCATTTGAATGTAGCCTTTAGCTACAAGTCTGGCCTTATGTCTTTCAATAGAACCATCTGCATGGAACTTGATCTTGAATATCCAATGACAGCCTATAGCGGTTGTATTAGGGGGAAGCATGGTGAGAATCCAGGTGTGATTGGTTTCAAGGGCAGAAAGTTCAGCTTGAATGGCTTTACGCCAACAATCAAGTTTAGACGCCTCAGTATATGAACGAGGCGTGTAAGTAGTGGAAATGGAGAGAATGAAGTGCTTGAAAGAAGAAGAAAGATGATCATAAGAAAGACAAGAGTGTAGAGGATACCAGATACTTGCGGAGGAAGAAAAGGGAGGAGACGACGCAGTTGAGGACAACATGCTACAGTGAAAATCTTGGAGGTAGGAAGGAGGGAAACATTTTCGAGAGGAGTGACGTAAAGAAGGTTGTGTAGGTAATTGATCATCAGGGATGGGCGGTTTCAGGATAGTTTGCAAGGGGGATGATGAAGGGTGAGGGGAAGAGTGAGAAGCATTATGGGTGGGGGGTGAGGTGGCATTACGGGAGACAGGTGTAAAAGCCACAGGCATAGTATGGGATGACTTATGGTTATGGAAGGACAGGTGCTAAAAAGGATCAGGTAAGGAATCATGCGTGGGCTCATTGGTGGGAATAGATGTGAGATAAGGAAACTGAGCCTCATAGAATACTACATTTCTAGAAAGCAAGGTCTGATGAGTGTGAAGGTTAAACAAGAGATAACCTTTAGTCTGAGGTTGAAAACCAAGGAACACACAGGGATAAGCTCGAGCGTCCAATTTGGTGCGATGAACAGTTAGGGTAGAGGCGTATGAGAGACAACCAAAAACCCGAAGCGCAGCCACATCAAAGGTTGTTCCATGGAGGAGCTCATGAGGAGAAGTGTGATTGAGAAATGGAATCAGTATGCAATTGATAAGTAAGGTTGCATACAATAAGGCATAAGACCAAAAAGAAAGGGGAAGACAACTTTGAAAAAGAAGAGCCCTGGTGATGTTCAAGAGATGTTGATGTTTTCTCTCTACAATACCATTTTGTTGGGGAGTTTCGTTACAGGTGGTTTGATGCAATATGCCCTTGGTTTGATAAAAATCATGCATCTCAAATTCCTTACCATTACCTGAACGTATTATTTTAATTTTTTAATCAAATTCGGTGTGCATATGGTTGATAAAACTACTAAGTGACTTGTTTCAGATTTGGCACGCAGTAAATAAATCCAAGTATAACGTGAACAATCATCAACGATAGTGAGAAAATACTTGTGACCATGCAATGAAATTTTGGATCAAGGGCCCCATATGTCTACATGAATTAAATGAAAGGGTTTTGATGCATGAGAGGTGCTAGAGGGAAAAGGAAGGCGTTTTTGCTTGGCATGATGACATATATTACAGGCCAAATTTTTATTGTCAGCATCCATGGAAACACATTGATAGTGGCGTGTAACAGCTTGAAGTCGCTTATTGGACAAATGCCCGAGCCGAAAGTGCCAAAGGTTTATAGGGACAATTTTACAAGAAGGAAAAGTAACAGAAGTCATAGCCAAGGGTGCAGTTAGATTATGGGCGGATAAAGTGTAAAGACCAGCATGCTCCCTAACTATACCAATCATCCTCCTCGACTTCGCATCCTGGATGGTACAAACAGGGTGAGTAAATGTCAGTTCACAGTTAAGAGTTTTAACCAACTTGGATATGGAGATGAGATTATAGCTGAAACAGGGGACAAATAGTACATCAGCGAGAAAGAAATCGTCTGTGAAGACCATAGTGCCAGAATAAATGGCGCTGACTTGCTGACCGGTGGAAAGTTTAACACAATAGGTGCAATACTTTTGTAGTGTGTGAAGTATTTTAGAGAAGATGACACGTGATCTATGGCTCCTGAATCTAAGATCCAGATAGTTGTGAACTTTGACTCAATGGACAATGTGATAGGTGAATTAATACCTTTGTTTTGTGCATTGCAGGAAGTGATCGACCCAACCTGATTTACTTGTGAGGTGTTGGAGTTGGTGGAGACAAGAGTAGCTGGGCTCCTAAGACTTGATGGATGGAGTAAATTCATTAAAGCTTGATACTCCCTTGATGACAGTTTGTGATCACGAGTTTCATTGAAATTTTGCTGACTTTCACCGCCTTTCTCTTCTTCTATCATGGCTTGATTCACGTTGGAGTTTTTTCCAAAAAATTTATGGTTGGGTGGGTACCCGTGTTTCTTGTAACATACGTGAACTGTGTGCCCGAACTTTCCACAGTGAGTACATATCTTGCCATCCTTATTCCAACCATTTTGTGGATTTTGCTTATTTCTGCTATTGTTTGTTTCAGAGGGAAAACCGTGCTTTCGAAAGCATACATTCTCTGTATGTCCTGTTCTGCCACAGAAAGTGCATAGTGGACCTACATTCCCAGCTTTGCTCTCTGTGTTAGCAGCACCAGCGATACTACCGCCTTCAAGTTGCCTCTCTTGTTAAACCACATATGAGAAGATTTTTTATATAGAAGGAAAAGGATCCATGATCAATATGTTTGATCTAACATTGCCAAAATATTCATTGAGCCCTCGCAAGAACTGCATGGCTCGGTCTTCCAATTTTCTTTTAGTGATGGCTTCCATAATACCACGTCCGCATTTAATCGAACACTTACAAGACTGGTTAGGCCTGAAACTATCTAATTCATCCCAAACAATTCTCAGTTTAGTAAAAAATTGGGTAACAATTAAATCACCTTGTCTTATTGATGCAACCTCCATCTGCAAGCCAAAGATACGAATTCTATCCCCTTGTGAAAATATGGCTCTTAAATCTTTCCATATAGCCTCAGAACGATCCATCCAAATGACGCTTTGGCGGATCTGAGGCGTGACCGAGTGCAAAATCCAAGAAACGACCATGTCGTTACACCTCCTCTAAGTTGAGTATAACCTGTCATTTTTGTCTGGTTCGCTTGTTATGCCATTGATGAATTCTAACTTGTTTTTCGCACTCAAGGCTGTAGCCATGGCTTTGCACCACGTATTGTAATTCTTCTCGTCAAGAAGAGGAGCAGCAAGCACGATTGCTGGATTTTCTCCACGATGAAGGTAAAGATAACTATGAACGTTGATCGAAGGGTCTAATTCATTCTTCATGATAGAAGAAGAAGAAGCCATTAAAGGGAAGAAGAGAAAGCTGCAGAGCGCTTCTAAGGGAAGAGCTCTGATACCATAACAAAGAAAAGAAAGCAGCAAGAAAGAAACAAACAAAGGAAAAGAGAACAAATCAAAAAGTCAACATTGCATTATTGATCTAAATTACAATGGATGGATTTATACAAAATGGAGAAACGGCCCAAAAGGCAGTTAGGGATGCAACTGAAAAGAAGCTAGCCTAACTAACTAGAAATGGAGAGGTACAGAAACAATTATAACAATTGTAACTGAAATAATGGTTGTGGAGAGAGGCACAAGGCTGTGACTAAATCGGCAGTTGAGATGTAGGGGCGCAAGAGGAGAGTTGAGATTTCTAAAACCATTTTATTACTCTAGTCAATATTTGTTTTACATTATCCATTAATCCGTTATTCATTCAAAATTTACAAGTTTTGAGCATCTCTTAAATCTTAATGAAATAGTAAGGGCAATGGTAACAAAAGTTTTCTTCAGTCTAATGAAGGATATTCAGAGCTTTTATGATATCCTTCTCATGGGAATTCATGCGGATATGGATAAAGCTAGACAATCATAATGTAATTATATTGACTTCTTTCTGGTAGAATCTAGGGTTAAATGTGGTGATATCTGTACACGTGGAAGACCCCTTGAATGGAAAGTTGATATCCTTTAGCATTCTTCTAATATCGTTCACTTTAAGATAGTGATTGCATTTTTTCTATTTGTTATTTTACATTTTTAATTATTTTAACAAAAAAAATTTACCGAACACTTGTAATTCAATAAGCAACTTGTAAGGTTGATTTGACAAAATTCACACAAAGAAAGGGACTGTGGATTCAAATGTTTTCATTAAAAAAACTATCACTAATGACTAATCACTAATTTTTGTTTATAATAAAATTAATTAATTTTTCAGCTTTCTAATTAGTTTTATCCAACGTAACTTTAACGGTAAAAGGTAAACGTTTGATTACTTTTTCATTCCACTTAAAAATTTTTATTTTTATAATACGATTAGTGTGTAATTTGGTCACTCAATAATTTTATTTAAATTTTTAACTCTTTTTTCAGTCATATCCCGTCATATTTGAAAACGCATTTGAATGTTTAGATTTATTTTACTTAAGAACTTGTTTTCCTCTTTCAAATTCACTAATTAAAATATTATACTTCATCATAAATTACAAATTCTGAACGTTTTCTTTTTAAAATCCTATCTTATCTTTTATAGAATTATTATCATAATACTAATTATTATTAGAGTTTAATTGGTATACACTATCAGGATAAAGATTTTTACACTGACATTGAATCACAACCCTTCATAGTAAATTTGTTGACTCATTCCTACTTTAAAAGTTATATAAAAAATATTTTATAGACTGATAGTATATACTAATTAAACTCTCATTGTTATTGGTTAGTTATATCAGAATACTCTAGCCCCATAACTTGGGACCGAAGAATTTATCAGTATTTAATTTTGAGAATGGTCAAACAAGGTGGCTGGATATTTCTTTTAACACCACAATTTTCTATTTGCAACCTAATATTTTTAATTTTTTTGTAAATTCCCAATGTATCCATATCCTTATTTGAATTTTAAACTTCTGAATTTATTTATTTTTTATCATTTTGTTGTGCTTGATCTTGCTTAATTTATCTCCTCTTGTGTGTCAAATATCAACTATCTCATTGTGCCTATTGTATATCATTCTTGCAAGTCTTTATGATATTGTTCATTGATTTAAATGTTATTTAACAAGGAAAAATACAATTTCCTTTAGGCATGACTTTTTTTATTTAATATTTATGGTTTAGGATTTAGGGTTTATTAGTGATTGAAATTGGTTTGAAGTTTGTTTGCGCATTTTTTATAGTAGATTTGTAGTATTCCAGATCAACCAATTCGAAACACACAAAAACTATCCTTCTGGACAACCTCTTCTAGAATATGAATTTTATATACACTTTAGGATTGGTTGATCCAGAATATAAATAATGTATTCCAGATCAACTGATCTGAAATATATTATGTACATTTTGGATAATCCTGTCCAGAATACACTTGCTATGTCTTTGTTGCCTTCCGGATCACTTAATTCAGAATATATTGTGTGCATTCCAGATCAAGTATCCAAAAGGCAATTGCTAAGTCTATGTTTACATTTCAGATTAAGTGATCCAGAATGCTTTAATGTGAATTTTAAAAAAAATTAAAATTTTTTGTGTTTTGTAGGTGAGGAGACATGGTAGAGAAAATTCCTAAAATTGAAGATGAAAAAATATATATGTTCAAAGAAGAAGAAAGTAATGTGGAGATTGTCGAAGTCAATAACAATAAAGTGGATTGTTCCTTTTAAATTAGCCAGCTATGCAGTTGGTTTATTCCTTTTGAAGCCATTCATCCAATCTGGGCAAGGTTGAGTTTTAGTGAGTTGAAAAATGATCAAGCCCCAGATGAAATATCAATCCAACAAGAGTTTGATGTTATAATGAATCATTTTAAAATGGTTAATAATGCAGACAAAGTGGTCATAAAAACCAAACTACGTGAAATTGTCTATCCAAAAATGACTTCAATGTGTCTCCCCTTGGATAAGGTTAAGACAAAAGGATTCCAAAAGGGTCATGCATGAACTTTACAAAGATCAACAAAACAGGATTTGTCTTACTTTGAGCATACTGATGCATTACATTCGGTACATAATAGTTCAATCACACAAAGGTTATCAACGTTAATGCGGTTGAAGTTGTTAAAAAGAAAAAGGTTATGGCCATGATAGACCAACTTCTTGTACACATGCATCCATTTATTGACAACCTAGTTGATGTTAAAGTTGATGGTTATTGTGGATACCGTGCAATAGCTGCTTTACTTGGCATGAGTGAAAACTCTTGGGCACTTGTTTGTAATGCATTACACAAAGAGATTAGTAATGACATGATGAATATACTACTCTATTTAGAGGTCACGAACAATTTCATACACTATCTCAATCATTTCTTGTTGATGGTTATTCTACGGTAAGATGCGTCCTTGTCTGTTATGCAAATTCTTTTTTCTGTTATTTAATCAATTTAAATATATTGTAATAGATATCTAGGAATAAGTGGATGACTATACCTGACAAGAGATACATGATCTCATCTAAGTATAACATGGTCTTGGTATTTTTGCCTCTTAGACAGCCCATCACAATTTTCCCACTTAGAAGTGAGCCTCCAAATGATACCTCATCACATCAGGTTATGTGTTTGAGATATGTCAATATAATCATTTCATACAAGTATCAAATAATTATTATCAATTTCATTCCATTCTTATGAAATTTTAGTATGTCATCAATAGTAAGAATTTTTCTTTTATATAGGTGATCTTAAAAGACCATTGTCCAATTCTAGATGCAAGATGGGTTATGAAAAAATATTGTTATTTGACCATAAAAAGGTGGTTGACACCTTACATAGTCATACTCAAAAGTTTTTGAAATTGCATGCAGTTACCCATGATTATGTCAATTTTGGTGATGATTAAATATATCAATTTACATCTGTTAGTCATTATAAATTTGTAAATATATTGGTGTACATAAGTTTAGTAATTAATGTACATATTTTAGTCATTAATATTTATATATGTTTCAGCTTATAGAAATCTTAGCTAACAAATATTAGTATTATTATTCTTATCATTAATGTACATTATTTTCTACACAACATGAAATGGATATTCATTGATAATAAAAAATGATACCACACAAATTGAGACTGTAATACAATATCTAATTCTACAAACAATATTATAAAATTATCATATGCTAAAATAGAGGTCTTAAAATCAAATCACTGACACATATGTTAACCATCATTATTATCTCTCGTTACTCTACCCCACCCAACCTTCTTTTAACGTACACATTTCCTTGTCCAATCATAGCACGTGTCACTAATAATGTTGTTTGGGTCTCTTCCCATGTAGGTGAAGCTTCAAGTACCATTCTAAGGTCAATGATGCGTCGTAGGAAGGTTGTAGTTATTCTAGCATTGCGTTGCAAAAAAAAAATGTAATCATAAGTTAGTCAAACCAATGCATGCATATAGAATTAAATATTAATACTACACATTTAAATTGAATTAATACCACAACATTAGTTGGATCATTGCTTGGACCTCCATGGCTTAGATACACATTGCTTGGACTCGCACTGCTTGCACCATCTGTTGGAAATAATAGTGGATTGGTATTAATCAATTATATTTTATCATTATCTGGCAATTTAAGATATGATGATAATCATATCTTATAATATCTTTATGATTATTTGAATGAGATTATAGTAAGATTGACTCTGTGATGGGTTGAGTCAATCATAAAAAGCCCATTTGAGGGATCTCTGCCTACCCTGGGGGATTATAAATTTGCCATCCCATTAAGCAAATTACAACAACAATAACAATACACATTCTCTAAAATAATCCCCTAGAAAGTAGGTAGTAAAATCCTCAAGAGTTCTTATTGAACTCATATCTCTACAACAATCATTCCTAGGGTTTTTTTGTTCTTGAAGATCAAGAACTTCAATTCAATATATTTGAGGTACACAAATTCTCTTTCCTCTATCTTTTTATATTTAATTCTCTATACATACTATAATCTTGTATCTATTGATTTAAGGTTTCCTTTTATTTCCATCAATTGGTATCAGAGCCAAATTAGATATATATTATGGTTGTTTTCTATTAGAGAATGATGGTTGTTTTATATTAGAAAATTAAATTTGAATTGAAGATTTTTTGTGTTATTAGTGAAATTTTATAACATAGTTCACTATTATCTTTTTCACAAAAAAAAAAGTTTACGCTACTTGTTATTGTTAAAATAACATGTTAAAGTTTCATTCCCTTACTCTTACATGGGGTAAATTATATATTTAAACTTTTTTTTAAGTGTTACCCCTTTAAAACCTAGTTTTCTTTTAAATAATTATGGAGTAAATTGTTTTGAAATTACTTAATGGTTTTCCTTTTTTATATTTGACCAATATGAGTCATTTGTGTGGGCAACATAATATATTTGTATTAACTTTACTTTGGAAAGTGTTAATGGGGTTGCATGGACTCATTTTTATACCCATATTTTTGTGATTTTGTCAAGAGAGAACTTTGTCGTTTTGATACGATCATGTATGATGATTCATGTATTAAATTCATTCTCAGAAGCATTGAATGTAGTTGCTAATTTTTTATATTCTTATTTTTTCAAAAATACGATATTTATTTAATATTTTTATATAATTGGTATTTTTTAGTATAAAAAAATTGATTAATTCAAGATTAAATTAAAATTTTTTTTTATAATCTTGAATTTTTGACCTATTTTCATTGTGATAATTCTTTACAGTATTTGTATTCTCCAATTATACTGTACTCTCTTTAATATTGAATTATCATTTATAAATTGATTTTAGGTTATTTTATTAATTATGCACAATCTTAATTGTCCTTCTATTATGAGCATAATTTTCTTTATTAATTTGCATTATTATTACTTGTCTATCATGAGTATAATAATGTGAATTTTGTATGTTGGTCATATAATATATATGATTAAAATTATGCAAATTTATTGGACAATATGCATAATTTCTTTTTTTCATTTACATAATTATAATTTCACTATTTTGGATGCATTTATGTGAATTTTGTGATATAATTATTTTTTTTATTGCATTGATGATAACTATACTCTATCAGTGTATTGTTATTAATGTAATTTGGTGTTATACAATGTATTTTTTTTGGCTTATGTTAATGATTTTTTAATACCATATCGGTATTAAGATTTTATTGATATAAGTTATAGTGCATTGTAATTTCCTTAGGGATTCTCTTTTAACTGAACTTTTAGAATTACATAATGTTTCCCTATTTTTGTAATGTTCAGTTTATTTCCCTCATTTGATCATGTTTAGTTATATTTATATGGAACCAAAATTTACACTCTCATTTTTTTTGTTCCATAATGACTTATAACTTTTAATTGGACATTTTTCCTTCAAAACAAAAAAAAATGTTGCATTTTTTGTGGTGCAAATTATATATATATATATATATTTTTTTTTTTTTGATAAAGAAATAGTTGAATTTTATTTAGCCCTCTGGGTATTTTTTTGTTATATCAACTTATTTTTTCTTTATCAAGTGGAAGGATTTTGTATATTAGAATTTTAATTAATATCTTATAAAATAAATTTTTGTGATATAAGATTTTTACCTTAAATGTCCAATTAATCATACATGTGCAAAAAAAAAAAACAAATGTTCTTGATAAAAAAAATTTTTCTTATTACATTGTTGGGATCTATATTAAGGATTTTATATTGGTCTCTTGTAAAATATTTTCTTGTATAACAAACTCTCTATTGATTTGCAATATTAGTATGCAATTCTTGTAAGGACAATATAGGAATCCCAAATTTTAAGAGATTAATTTCTCTATACCATATTTTATAATATTGTTAATGGTATTCTTGTAAAAGCTAGAGGCTTTATTTTGGGATATATAAATAAACCTATGTCCATTATAAATTGTGATGAGAGTTAGAGACTATTTATTATTATATCCTTAATATATGCAAGAATATGTCTCATTCTTCTGCTGCATGTAATCATGTTTTATTCTCAAGTGTGTGTAAATATTGTTTATTGTAGCACTTGATTTTTGTTTATGATTACTTGAGAACTTGCTTATGATCTCATATTCTACGTAAAATTATCAAGTGATCCATTTTCTCACTCATGTAATTATTTTTTCAAGATCTTCATAGGGGTCAATATTTTTGTAAAGGTTGATTAATATGTGGTTAATTATGAAACCATTTGTGAGAATTATTTATTCTTATGGATGAATTTGTAGGTTTCATATTCTTGTTGTTTTAACCACTTCTCTCATTAATCATTCGTTATTCTACTACTTTCTAATTTCTTAAGTAGAATAATAGTGAATTTTAATTCACTTTTATTATTATCTTATAAAGTCATCATCCCACTATCACTAGAACTTTTAATACTAGTGTGCCCTAATTATAATCCTAATATTTTTTTAGTATATTGAGGATTAGTGGGAGTATATATAATATTGTATTATCTCTCGAAACTTATATATTTTTTATTGTCATATAATTATGTGCACATTTAATTATGATATGACATATTCTATAGGGCTTCTCTATTTATTTTTGTTCTATTTTTATTGAGATACATAAAATCCATTGTATCTTTGTAGACATCTTTAACTGATGTTAAGGTCATTCTGTTGGGTACTGCACATTAATCCTTTTGGCATACAATTATGCATTGTGCATCTCTTTTACCCAATTTTCATATTTTAATTGATCAAAATTTTAGAAGTATATAATTTTGTATCATGTCTCGAGACTTATCTATCTGTATTGTCATATATTCTTGTGCACATTTAATTATGATATGACATACTTTATAGGACTTGACTATTTATTTTTGTCCTATTTTAATTGAGATACATAATTCATTGTATCTTAATAGACATCTTTAATGGATGTTAAGAGCATTTTGTTGGGCATTGCACATTAATTCTTTTGGTATGCAATTAAGTATTGTGCATTTCTTTACCCAAAATTTCACATTTTGTTTGGTCAAAATTCTATAAGTATGTTGTAGATGCAATACTCCTATCGAGTATGATTTTCTACTTTGTAAAAAAGTGCTTATTATGATAGTACTCCTATTGAGTACAATTTTGCACTATTGAAGTACTTATGAAATTTTTTTGTTTGGACCAATTATCTAAGTGTTTGCTCAATTGACATTTTGTGGCCACAATAATCTGAGTATCATTTTATATAAACTAGGTGTCTATGTGGTTTTAGGAGGGAATTTATGGATTTCCTACTTATCTCTGGATTCTTACATAGTCACTTATTTTTGAAACTCGGATTAGTTAAATGTCAAATATTATAGAGCATTTACGTAGCCTATATGTAATTACATATGTTATTAGGCTATGATGAATAACTAGATGCATGTAAATTATGCTTTCTCACCTATATAATTTTTCGGACTCAAGTAAAAAAAATTATATTAATTAAACACTTTTTTATTCACTGATCAAATACTTATCTTTGGAGTTTTATAACTCATATGGTTTGGTTAAGTTTTGATGTCTTAGATCAGTGGGAGTCTAAAACTCTGTTATGAGATATGTGTGAAGTAATATCATTTTAGTAACATATCTCTTAGCATTTTTGGATGCTTGAGACCATGTAGTATCATTTTATTGAACTACATTATTCTATATACTTTATGAGAAATATTTGTTAATGTGCATGATATATATCCCTATTGGATATTATTTTGTAGCTCAAATTTCTCATTGTCTAATATAAGATTTATCTATAATTGTCATTCTAGCTTAATGATTTGTCTTTGTATTATTGATTAATACCATCCAAGTGAGAGAATGTTGGAAATAATAGTGGATTGGTATTAATCAATTATATTTTATCATTATCTGGCAATTTAAGATATGATGATAATCATATCTTATAATATCTTTATGATTATTTGAATGGGATTATAGTAAGATTGACTCTGTGATGGGTTGAGTCAATCATAAAAAGCTCATTTGAGGGGTCTCTGCCTACCCTGGGGGATTATAAATTTGCCATCCCATTAAGCAAATTACAACAACAATAACAATACACATTCTCTAGAATAATCCCCTAGAAAGTAGGTAGTAAAATCCTCAAGAGTTCTTATTAAACTCATATCTCTACAATAATCATTCCTAGGGTTTTTTTGTTCTTGAAGATCAAGAACTTCAATTCAATATATTTGAGGTACACAAATTCTCTTTCCTCTATCTTTTTATATTTAATTCTCTATACATACTATAATCTTGTATCTATTGATTTAAGGTTTCCTTTTATTTCCATCACCATCATCTTGATGTATGTGACAATACCTCACTGGTTTTGGAACTACATAGGGATTGTGTGCTGACAATGAGAAATCCTATAATACCATTTCATATAACCATGAACACAATCTGAAGGATGAACAGTAAGTTGTTTTGCATAAACTAAGTGTTCCACAAAATTATCTCACCTCGAATCCATCTCTTCAATAGTTGTTACTTGTGCCGTAAAGAATTCAAGACTATTAGGAATGGTCTCTAGTAATCTTTCTCTTCTTGTCTTAGAAATGGAAGAATAGACAGAAGTTCAAAACACTTATTGGGCATTTGCAGTGTAGATGAAGGTTATCATAATTTTGATGAAGCACAAACAAGATACCATTGCTTTATAAAGCTAGCAATTTCTATTGTGTGAAGGTAAAAATATCTCAAACTAAACCTTATTATAAGGATAAACTAAGAAAATAGATAATTTGTATAAAATTTTAGCAGTTGTTGATATCTTAAAAAATGGGAACTTTTTTAAAAATATTTAGTGGCATTACTCATGCATGGCAGGGTTTTCCCAAGCTACTACCTCCTTTGAGACAAAATTCAATGTCGTAAGAAATGAGAGAAATGCAATCAAAACCAAATATGAGCAACGCATGTCCCACCAAAACTCTGATAATGAGACAAAAGCTTCAAAAGCCTCACAGATTTATATTGAGGATACTAGGTTGCAGTTAGAAGCAATAAATGAAGAGCTGGTTCATGAAAAAGAGTTTAGCTCTAATCTTCAATTGCAATTCTAGAAGACACAATTAAAAATCTAAACTGCTTTTGAAAGTGAAAAAACTTGAAGCAATGCTGGATTCATCATAGAAAGATAGAACTTGTGACTCTTATAATGGTACTTTTTTAGCTTTTGTGCATCACCGTATCTCAGCAAAAATCTGAAATCCTAGTTTGAACTAAATATTTCGGATCAATTAATCCAAATACACATTTTAAGGTGTTTCAACCCGGTCAATTTGGAATGTTGCAGAGAAATAGACATCCAATATGCAAAATGGAGAAAACTAGCACAACATTCAAAAATGGAAGGCACAAGCAACAGTAGACATACAAGAAAAACTACAAATATAAGGAACTTTGGATCAGTTGATCTGGCACCATATAAAGAACTTACTTGTTAACAAGTAGACAAAGATTGATAAAGATTAAAACCAAAATAAGAACGCAACGTGCTCAATACGGTGGCAGGAAAGGTGCTTGAAGCAATGGCAAAAAACGCGTTTGACGGTAGGAAAGGTACGTGCAACGATGGTCTCTCAAGTAAATTAGGGTAACACAAGGTAAGAGTGTTTTTGGATTTTGGAAAAAATTATAAACTCTAGGAGGGTGGGAATAACAAATGGGTGATTTTTTTTTTTTACAAATAAGATGACTATACTTAAATTAGTTGTTAATTTCTTATTTACTGTTTGTTTGATAGGTTAAAATTTACAAGTTCATTCTCCAGAATATAAATTTAAAATATAATATGTATGTTTTACATGTTTTGTAAAATTATTTCTAGATAGTATTGTTTATTTTTGAGAAAATAGTAACATTATATTTTTATGTTAATACTTAATAGGTAAAAAAAAAGGTGATATTTCTATATAAAAAAGTGAGAATTTATTTCCTAATTTCAACTTAACATTTATTTTTATTTTAATCATTTTAAAATGTAACATATATTATTAAGAAGATTAAAATCAATGACACATTTTTAAATATGCTTAAAATTATTATAATATTTTAAAATACGATTCTTAAAAGAATGCAACATCATACGCTTTTTAATTTTAAATTAAAAGGAGCATGCTCTTTCATATAAAGGAAGCTGTAATTCACCCTAAAAAATGAAACTGTAATTCAACAAAAAAATAAATATTAAAGAAACTGTAACATATCATTTTTATTGAAGCATTTGTTGTTCAACTGCCCCTTATACTTTGTTCACCTATTTTACATATTTCACTACCTAGCCAGCTAGATTCAGACTAAATTCACATAAAAAAGTTATCAGTTTATGTATGTTTCCTAATACCTGTTTTTTTCATTTTTACAAAACTATATAGGAATCAAATACGTTTTAAGGTATTTGAAACAACTCTCATAACCAAATTATATTACCTTAACAAACAAAAACAAATAAGATAAACATACAAAAAATACTTATTTTATTAAAAACAAAAGTCTCTGAAACAAACCACTCCAAAAGTTACTTGTTTATTAAAAGAGCAACCAGAAAAGCCAATGGTAAAAAAAACAAAAACAAACTAAGAATCCAATTCGAAAGATTGTTTATTTAGTAACCATTATCTAGAGCCGTGAGCCTTCATTATGTCATTTTCTAAACTAGATCGAGCAACCACAAAATTAAATATTTTCAGTCGATTTTGTGCTATTATTAATTTAGACAGAAAAGGACATATGACTATTAACTACTACAACCCATAGTATAAAGTAATTAAAAAATACTACCATTTACAACAACAAAACTTGCCACGTAAACTATATACTCTTTTATAGAAAAAGAATGCAATCAAATATAGTATTTCTTCTTGGATGTTTTAGGTTGAATTTTTATGTCTTTTATATTTTAAAGTTAAAATTATCTGTTGTGTTTATTGTAAATTAAAATTTTTGTATTGAAATGATGTAAAAGATGAGGGAATAAATAAATTATATGATTCTGGAAAATGAGCATGAACATGTTTATTTTAGTATAGTCGTATTTAGTCTATATGTAACTATGTTTGGAAATCCTCAATTTAATTAATTAATTGTTGTGTGTTCTTCCTTTCAAGATTATATGATTTTATTACTTTAAAAGAATATGTATGATCAAACTTCTTATGTGTGAGCTAGTGAATACTAGTATAGGTGTGACCTCCCTGATATAGACATGTTAAAGCGATGAGGTTAGAATTCATTATATGACTAACTTTTCTGTACGACCAAACTATAGAGATGATAAATTGTATTGGACCCTACAAAATACCTACAAAAATATCTTCATGCAAGTATGAATACTGTAATACCAACTTGTCTCGTACTTTCTTTCTATATACATATATATAACATAATTATAATTATATTATAAAATTACTCATGTGTACACAGCTTGTTGAGTTGAGTTGAAATATAAGTAATGAACATTGAATTATTTATTTACTTTATTTATTCCAAATTTTGTTTTATGTTCTATTGGTAACTTTAGGTCTTTTAGTTTTTAAATTTATGAAAATAAAACTTAAAAATATTTTTTTTTTCAAAATTTAAAACATTGTTATGAAATCTTGATCTCACTAGAATCCTTCCTTCCTCCTTGACAAAAGTAGTTGGAGGTGACGACTAGTTACCAATGATAGGCAACTAGAGGTAATGACCAATAATAAGTGACTGGTGGTCGATGATCCTTTATCAACAAATAATGATTGGCGATAAAAAATGACAGTAGATGATCGATAATTAAAGGTGGCAGCCAATGACCAAAAACTAATGATCAAAGATGACAATGAGATATTGTAGTTAGAAGTATTGGTGATTGATAGTTGAAGGTGATTGGTGACAACTAGTGATAACAAATGACAAACTTAAGTAAAAATACAAACACAAATTTCAAAACCAAACTTTAATTTTTTTGAAGTAAGATATAAACTATTTTGAATGTTATGATGATTTATTTTTTATACTATGTTTACTTAAGTTTAAATAATATTGATTTATTTGTCATATGCTTCAAAAGTGTGGGTATAAGTACATTTTTTAAATACAAATTTAGGAATAGGAACTAGCATACCAGAATCCTTTCTATTTTCATCCCTACCAAACTATCAATATTCCAATTGTTTTTAATCTCAACCAATATTAGATATTTATGTGATCAAATAGTCATCAATCTCCATTGCTAAGTTAATTTTTTTTATGAAATACTAAGTTAACTAGTCTTACTTGATAAAGGGGATTAATTTGTTTGTTTAATTTTTAAACTACATGCATATTTCATTACTGAAAATTTTGTTTGAAACTTGTACGACTACTATAAATTCAACATTGAGGAATTGATTTGTTTAGAAGTGAGACTTGATAATTTATTAATGAACTAGAATTAATCACCTAGGTAGAAAATTACTTAAGACAACAATGATCCTAATCTTCCAAATTATTCCAACTCACGATTTTATTTTCTTAACTTCAATTTCTTTTAATTTAAATTCAAATACTATCTCCTTTACTCCGTAAGAAAACACTTGAGGATACTCTTAATTCTTGGTGTTCTACGTACACTGTTGTTAGTTATTGTGCACAAACATTTGCCCTGTAAACGTGTTTTGTAGGAATCACAATTATCCTAACCAAGGCCATCAACAATGCAAACACATACAGCCTTAATTGAAAGAAATACTTTGTTAGATTATAAAAAAGTTTTAAAAGAAATAAAATAAACTAGCCTCCCTCCCCGAAAAAGAAAAATAAAGAATAATTTTACTTTTTAACTGTACAAATAAGAAGCTGGTTTATTGCGCAAGCAACAAAACTTGCAAGTTGTGGATACTTACAAGTTAAAACAAGAATCATATAAACGCGCTTTCTTCCAAGATGTTCATTTTTCCATGTGCTCTGCTCCATTTTTTTGGTGTGAAAATCTCTGTTTTCCTTACATACGATTTTATCTACCCTAGTCAATTGTCTTATGCTTATTAACAGCTATATATTAGGATTGTGTAGTGTGCGGGGTTCAAACTTCAAACAAACTGCACCACCATGTAGTACAAGTTCATCCAGTGAGTTTTGGTTTTAAAGTTTTTAATTATAAAATAAAAATTAATTTTTGTTTAAATTACATTTTTTGTTTTTTAATTTAAAAATATTGTTGTTAAATTTGAAGTCACTAAAATCTTTTTTCCATGTTAAGTGGCGGTTGATAGTAATAGTAATTAAAGATCGACAACGATGGATAATAGTGATGAAGATGCTAATTATCATTAATAGACTAACAATTGGCTAATGATTGAACACAGTAGTGGATAATAGTGATAACGAATGACAAGTTAAAATAAAAATAAAAATTAAAAATTTTATTATTTTTAAGTAGAGTAAAAAATAATTAAAATTTAAATAACAACCATTTTAGTGTGTGTTTTGAAAATAAAATTGAAAACTAAAACAAAAAATAGAGAACCGAAAGGGGACCTAAACTTGTATAAATGGAAGAAATATAAATAGGAAATAAATACGCGTGAGTTTAAAATGTGCTTCAATTATTGTCTTGCATGAATGAAAATGAAAAATCTCCATATATAATAATACTTTAATAAGTAGGATGTAGGATGAAGTCGAAGTCATTAGTCGTTAGAAGGGTGAGATGGTTTAGCACTGTAATTAGGTTGTCACATTCCCCTAAACGACAAACAACACGGAATTGCCAGCAGTTTCCCATGCTCCAACCAACCCATAATCTAAGCCAACTTATTATCAACCCAAAAGCAGACTCATAAACACAACACAACACAACACAACACAACACACAAAGCAAAGCAAAGCAACAATTATACAGTTCTACTTTCATCCACCGCAAACAAAATGGAACAACAACAGGGAGACACGTGGACAATGTCACCGTTCTGGGCGGCGGAGCAACGAAACCGCCGCCGCCTCCGCCGCTCTCACTCTCTGTTACTCACCTCAACCTCCATTCTCGTACTTTTCCTCGTACTCGTGCTCGTCTTCTCGCTAATAATTGTTCCCACGTTGCACTCGTTCGCTTCTAACATCTTTAAACCTCGTACCGTGAAGAATAGTTGGGACTCCCTCAACCTCGTACTCGTTCTCTTCGCCATTGCTTGCGGTTTCCTTAGCAGAAACGCAGAAACCCTAACCCCGCGTTCTCGTACAACCCCTTCCACGCCGCCGCCACCGTGGTACCAATACGATTATTCTCACACTCATCATCGTCGATCGTTTAATAGGTTAAGGAGCTTCAACTCCTACCCCGATCTCCGCCAACACATCGCCGCCGAAGAACGGTACCGCTTCTACGATGATACTTACCTCCTCCGCCACTGGAATCCGACGCCTGAGGCTGAACCACAAGAAGATAAAGAAATACAAATTGACACTCCGCCGCCGCAACAGGTAATGCAAACTATTAGAGCAAATGTCAACCGACAATATCAGGTGGAAACGGATGATTTAGATGCCAAGATTTCACAGCCGCCGCAGGCCTCCGGAGCCAAAGAAAACGTCCAGAGATATGAAGCAACTGATTTACCTTCGATTGATTCAAAACGGCCACCATCGCCGCCGGCAATCACTACTAAAACTGTTCGCCGAAACGTCAAGCGAACATATCAGCCGGAAACCATGGAGAAACACGAAAGAAATTATTTTGATGAGAAGATTTCTCAATCCGTACCATCGCCGCCGACGAAAGGTCTTCGACGAAATAAGCCGCAAAGGGATTATTCTGTTGTCAAGAGTTCTCCGCCTCCGCCTCCGCCTCCACCGCCTCCGCCTCCACCGCCGCCGCCACTTCCGGCTGAGGGGAAGCCGGTGCACGGAAAGAAGAAAAGAGGGAGTGCTACTAAGGAGTTTTTTACCTCTTTAAGAGGGAAGAAGAAACAAAGACAAAGAAGTGTTGAAAATTTTGATAGCATTCTAAATTCTGAACCATTATTTCGGCAAGCTCCTCCCCCTCCGCCGCCGCCACCAAAAGGTTTTCAGAACCTATTCTCTTTGAAGAAAGGGAAACACAAAAACCCCAACTTTGTTTCCGTAGCTACAACAAGCGTATCAAACAAGAGGGAGCATTCTTCTTCTTATAGGTTTGAAGATAATGTGATGACAGCTGGTAATGAATCGCCATTAAACCCTATCCCTCCGCCACCGCCGCTGCCGCCGTTCAAGTTGCCGGGGTGGAAGTTCCGGGTGCAGGGTGACTTTGTTAGGGTGGATAGCATTGGTAGTTCTCGTAGCGTATCACCTGATTTGGATGAAGTTAGTGTGGACACACCAACTACTAGTACTCATACTCATGATGAAACAAGCCAAGTGAATAGTCCTTTTGCCAAAGATGGTGAAGATTCTGCTACTGTGAGTGCACCCTCATTGTTCTGTCCTAGCCCTGATGTTGATACCAAGGCTCATAACTTCATTGAGAACTTCAGGGCTGGGTTGAGGATAGCCAAGATGAACTCCATGAAGGAGAGGCAGGGGATTGGGAGGTCCAATCTTGGCCTTCCATCTTACCATGAATGGTGAACATCTTTTGCTTAGTCCATTTAAATTGTTTGTTTGATTTTTTAATTGTTCACATACATAGATAGGGTTTAGATGGAGTGCTTCTTGTTTAAGAGAATTCTGACTTGTACTTGTTGGTGTGCTCTATTTTTGGGTTGAATTGTTTATGCTTATGCATTTGAAATGGTCAGTTTTGGATGTTGTGACCGTAAGATTTTGAATGGTATATAATACCATACCAGGCTTTTGTACAAACCTTATTGAATTAATCAATCGATACACAGTTTACAAGGTTCATTTTGTTGCTCACTGTGTTTCTGTTCAGAATTGCGTGCCGCGGATGAATGCAACTAAGTGTTGCTTCTCACAGGCAGACAGATAGACCAAGCATTTGCTGTTAATTGCAATGAACTAAACTTTATCCACTGAATAGACTTGCCAGTTGCCATCTCCCAAAAACAATGAGTATGCAGCTACTTAGTTAAAAGTTAATAGATTTTGAATGGAGTGAAAATATGTGTGACGGAAAAAAATTCCGGAAAAAATTAGGGACTTCTTTTAATCTGAGTCCACAGCTTAATCTTGTGTCGTTAGAGGTAAAATTTAAAGGGAAAATGGGGCTAACAATTTTTTATACACTCAATTTACACTCATATAATCTATTATTATTAATCTAAACCCGTTAATAAAGAAGAGAATAATCCTTTTTTGTGTATTTATTTTTATTCTCCATTTACCTTTTTCACATATAATATAATTCTCATAACCACTTACTTTGCTATTTTTTATATCTCATGATTTTGAAAAAAGTAATTATACACACACATCTATTTAATTTATAGACATTATATATAAATTTTATTTTTTTTATTTCTCTCTTTTATTACATCATAAATTCTATCATACTTTTATTTTATTTTTCTTTTTTTCACTAGGTGTGTACAATTTTTCTTTCAAAAACTATTCCATTTCTATTTTTATTTTTGCTTTTTTTCATCTCATTCTTGCTATTTTTTAAATGATATGGTAAAATAGAGATGTGAACATAGTAAGGATATAATTTTCACTAATAATAATAATAATAATAATAATAATAATAATAATAATCTATACTATTAATAAAAAAAATCTTTCTTTTGATGTCCACTTTTCAAAATACATATTCTACCCTTATACTTATTTGAAAATTAAAAAATAAATTATTTTGTCATAGGAGGAATTCAAACTCATAATCTCTTCCTCATCAAATGTAAACTTTATTACTAGATCAATCTTAAAAGCAAAATTACTTTAAAACATTTATATCCAACATACTTAATTGTCATATTATCTATAATCTATATGTATAATGAATAATCTATAATATTATATTTTATATATTATATAATGGATTAAAGCCTTTGCGTGTTCACATTTTACGACTATTTTACTCTTCTAAACATTCTATGACTTTTAGCACTCTCACAAATATAAGTTTTGTGAATAGATGTATACCTTTGATCATTGATAATTTTAATAAAAATGCAAATACATAGGTAAAACAATATTTTGAATTTTATTCAAATTCTTTTCTCTCCCTATTTTCTCAAATTTATTGCAAATCATTCATTATTGTTGATGATTTTATATGTTTCTATCATGTTATCATAAACAAACAAATATACAAATTAACAAAATATATACTCATGTTATACACAAAATGACATATATTATTTATATTCTATCATGTTATGTATTCGCTAATAATAATAATAATAATAATAATAATAAACTTAGTCATCTTAAACTTCTAATAATTTTATTTAAAATAAAAATTTGGACCAATTCAACCATTAAACTTCTAAAAAATTGTAACTTATGTTAAACTAATTTGAATAAATAGAAAAATCTTTTAATTATTTTATATTTCTTCTTTTAAAGCGTATGTAATATGTTCATAAAAACAAGTTTATATTTAATTTTTCTTCTATCTTTACTTCCATAATTTATCTATTCATCCTTCGACCTTGAATCTACCCAAAGTAGAATATATTTCTCTTGTTCTACCATCCTTCGTGAAATAAACACATAATTTTGATATAAAATATAAATAAATTTTAACTAATTTAACTTTATTTTAATAATATTATCTATAAAACTTTTCTTCCTTTAATTAACATCTTTCTTAATACCAAATTTAAAATTGACAGTTTAAAAAAATTAATTTATTTTATAAAAATTAGTAAAGCTAAATGATACTAATTTTTTTATAAACATATTTTTTTAAAATATATGAGATTACAGGAAATATTTTAAAAATACTCGGAATATTACAAATTTTAATGAGCACCTAAATTTATGTAAATTTTAATAAGTCAACGTAGAAAGAGTGTATCTAAGAACAACTGTATTGAAAAGTGTTAACAGACTTCTTATTAGTAAAGTAAAAACAAACTTAACACATAATTTACTTGAACTAACATCAATTCAAAAATCTAATAAAAAAGAGAAAAATATGTGTAAAAAATTACATTGTTATTATTCCATCACACTCTTTATGCATAACAAATATGTATAATAAATCTGTATAATAAATTTGTAGACTTTATTATTCAGTACATTATAAACATTGAACTCTTTTAAAAAAAACATACCGATACAGGTACTATTTTTTCAAGGAGTATTCCATGATGTGATATAATATAAAAATAAAATAAAAAACATGAATCACTGATATTTTAAAAGCCACATCTTTAAGACAAACATATATATTGCATGTTTTATTGACGCCGATGCCATCATTGCGCCATAATGCAATATACATACATTTTAACTGAAAAAGACAATACGTAACTACTTTGAAATTAAGGCATACTAAATAAAAAGTGAGGATGCTCACATATTAATACACGCTCTTTCAAATATTTGCAGCATCTAATAAAGAAAATATTACATCCTCAGCTGTCTCTATTACGGAGCAGCCTTCTATTGTGTGAGCACATTTTTCGGGTTTAAATTAAAGGCCTCATCTACCCTCTCTTATTAAAAAAATTACAAATCTGCAAAATTTATTTTCAGCGATTAAATACTTCAATCAAAAATCGGTCAGGGATACAATCAACAAAACCTAAATCGGACATAGCAATATCCAAGTGAACAAAATCTCATCCCCCGCCTACATGGGAGCCTTCTATTTATTCTTACAACAACATGGATTCTGGATTTTCAATATAGCCTTTGAATGCTTTTAACCATTCGGCACCAATTGCACCTAAACCGATCAAAGAGTATTGTTAGCGTGTTTTACCACAAAACAAGCTTATTTTTTAGTTACACAAAATTAAAGAATAACCAAAACAAGATTAAGATTGATTACCATCTATAACACGATGATCACAGCTGAGTGTCACAGACATGAAGGAAGCAAACTTGAATTCTTCAGCACCTGAACCCGGAATGACCCTCCTCTCCGCTGCTCATGTAGTCAGCAATGCACGGAAATAATCATTAAAAGAAAAGCAACTACAGTTGATAAAACAAATAAAGGGGGGGAAATGAGCAAACAATTCTCACCAGATCCAACTGCAAGAATGCCTGACTGAGGAGGATTGATGATTGCACAGAATTGTTTAACACCAAATGGCCCTCCCAGGTTAGACACTGTAAATGTACCTCCCTGTAATGCAAGTCAACCCAAAAATTCATAAACCAGCCCACGAGGTCATCATTAACAGACGAATAACCATGGACATGCAACTCCAATTACCTCGTAATCTTGAGGTTTCAAGCTGTTTTCTTTGGCTTTCTTTGCCAATTGTTTGACTTCGTCCCCTATTGTAGAGAGGCCTTTCTTGTCTGCATCCTGCACATATTTTGAATACAAGGTCAAGATTGGGACCTTTGATTGGAAAAAAGGAAGTAGTTCTACTAGAAATGTTAGAAAGATCCTTGCTCACCCTGATTACTGGAACAAAGAGCCCGTTATCAGTCTGAACAGCAACATTAATATTCACATTTTTATACCTGCACCAAAAAAATGTTACCATTAAAGTAATTAAAAAATTTGGTGGCAATACTGCATGAAAAGTTGTTGACTTACTGACGAATATAATCATTTGCCCATGAACTGTTACATTGAGGAACTTTTCGGAGAGCCAAAGCAGCAGCCTGAAATAAAAAGCACAAGTGTAAATAGTTTCTTTTATTTTTTCTTACAATGTTGGTGATGTGGTTTGAACTTATGACCTAAAGCAAACTACGTGGGTCCTTACACGAAACTCCGTTAATATGTATATAGTTAATATCTCTTACATAGAACTAGTGTTAATATCTCCTAAATAGAACTGGTGGTTTGTGCTAAACATATTCTCTCTTGTGATTTGTGAGACCAGCTTTGACTTTTGAGCCATGATGGCAACTAAGATAACTGAAAAAATCCTCTTATAAAGGTTTGAAGGATCATAATGTAACATTAGGCTAAAATCAATTTCACCATACTGCATTCTGCATTGTCACAACCGATAAGGAGTTAAGAACAATCAGAATTGAGAACGGATTCCCCAAAAGCTAGCTCCAAGTACTAGGAGTACTTTGAACTGTTAGAATGGATTGAGAAATGAACTTAGCCTTACAACAACTATTAGGAGTACTTTGGACGTACAGTTACTCAGTTAGCTAATATGGGATCTTAGTACATCTTCGTCGAGCCTAGGATTGAACATTTGGAGCATGAAATTTACTAGATAGGACATTTCTTGATGGCCCAAGCTCTAATATCATACTAGAATTGAACACCAATTGGCTTAACTCAAAAAACTAGTTCAAGGAGGATTGCTCGAGTCATTATAAAGAATACTTTGGCCTATACCTAGATAATGTGAGATCATAACCATAACCATTCCCAAATTAAAGAATAAAGGTGGAACTTTTCTGGTCATAATGGACTTCTCAAATGCTCTATGGATCATTATTAGCAAAAAATTTATAAACTTCTCAAATTTCATAAGTTGTTAGGAAAAAGGATTTAAAAAAGTCTATGATCTATAATGTGGTCAAATAGAGACAACAGAGATCCATTATAGGAAAATCTGTCCCAGTAACACCACACTTTGACAGTTGATTCTAACCTAACAACAAACAAATGAAGTCACTAATTTAAACATGATCTTAGTAATCAAAGCATTCCACGTGTATATTTGTTAGATATGATGTCATTGGACTCCTTCACTACTTATTAAGCAACAAATTAACAACTAAAACACAAGATATAAGGAGGACAATCTGCAAATTACAAGAACAGATATCTGCTGAGAGAAAATTCAGTACCTTGATTACAAGGTCATTAACTGATATGCGGGGGCCACCAGAGGCTTCTTGCAATGAATTGAGTTTGGCCCTTAAACTGTAGACAAGGAGTTCCAATCATCAGAAATAATATCTATGACAGGTAAATCTGTGGAATACTGATCATAGAGACTCACCTCATGAGTTTGTCAACACATGTATCTACTGTTAAATAGTAATGCGGAATAGTTTGTTTCGATAATAAGAGCCGTGAAGCTGTGACCTATAAAAATAGGTTAAGTTTTATTTGAAAACATCATTCATGCTTACACAAGATATATTAAGATAAGAACATTACATAAAAGTGAACACAGAAGGAGAAAATAAAATGTGGCAGCATTTATGAGCAAAAGTACCAATAAGCATATAAACTTCTGTAACTATTCATGTGAAAGTGAACATGATACATGACATGGTAAAAAATATGGTTTTGGATTTACACCTGAAACAGAAGTACCACCTAATAAAAGTTAAGGACTTCCTTCAATAATTACCTTCCTTATCTGAGAGACAGGAATGTCTGTATAATCCAATGCTGCATCTGTTGCCACCTTTGCCTTTGAGGGTGCTGAAACTTCTTTAGCACCAGAAGCTGCATCCGATGGTTAAAAAGGTATAATCAATTCAATCAGCCAAGTATGACAAGATATCCTAGAGCATGCGAGATAGACAGGGATTCTCTACCACAACAATGACAGATTTGTTTCCACCAATATTTTTAAAACCAGACAGGTCTGGTTCACAGTTCACTAGTTTAATAATTATTGAATCCGTAGTTGAACTAATCTTAATAAAATAATGTTTTTTATTTTTAATGTACTATAACAAGTATATTAAACAATATTAAAAAAAAATATCACGATATTATAATATTAAAATTTAACACATAAAAGTATCATAAACCATACACACCATAAGTCATAAGACAAAAGTCATAACATATAAGAAAAAAAAAATGGCTTAAGAATGTAATCATAAAAGAAAAAAAGAATTTTACTAAATACACCTCACATTATAAGTTAACCCCCCTTTTCATTAATTTTTTTAATTAAAGGGGTTGAACCACCAGTTTTCAACTATAACCGAACCAGATAGGGAAATATGAGAACCATGGTTTCCACTATAACTATATGTACATAATACAGACAAATATATTATACCCAAGAAGTCATCAATGTCAGCCTTGACAATGAGCCCCTCAGATCCTGTTCCTTTAATGCTAGAGAGAGGAACCTACATCAATGAGGGAAATGGATTATTTAATGTCACAAAAATAGCATAATCTAGTTCTTTAGCAGAAAGACCTTCAACCATTTATTTTAGCATTAAGAACTGACATTTTTCTCTTCAGCCAACTTTCTAGCAAGTGGACTGGCAAATACGCGATCTCCAGATGAAGGTGGTGCACTGGGTTTGGAAACCTTTGGCTCAGGTTCCCGAGCAGACTCCTCTACCACCTCTCTCTTTGGTGGAGGTGGGGCAGATGTTTCTTTGGCAGGGGGTGCACTTGGTTCAGATGCAGAAGGTTGGTAATCTTTAAACTTTGCAATATCCCCCTCATCCTCAACAGTTACAGCGATTACCTATTAAAGAAATTCTTCATGTTAGCATACTGATTATGCCTTTCATATGTCAGTAGAGTTCTTAAAGCAAAAATATTTTTTTATTGCAATTTCAAACTATAGAACAACAAATAAAAAGTCCTTTCCAGAGAGAAGAGGGAGATTCGGAAGCCATCAATACCTCACCAACTTTAATTTCTTTTGCCCCATCCCCACAGATTATCTTGGCTAGATAACCTTCTTCCATACATTCCATTTCAACAGTGGCTTTATCCTTCATATGAAAAATGAAATACATTTAAATTACAATATTCAGTAAGCAACCTTAACATTATATATACCAAGTCTAGCTCTGATACAAGAACCATACAGTTTCAACTTCACAGAGCACTTCACCAGGAGAGACTTTATCACCTTCTTTCTTCAACCATCTTGCAATGTTACCCTGCATATCATTGGGAAAGTTTAGAAGAAATTATTCATGATCCACTATACAGCAATCTCATAAGATTCAGAAAAGTAGAAACCTCTGTCATTGTAGGAGAAAGAGATGGCATTCCAATTTCCTGGTGTGGGGGGAGATCTGAAATATATTCACCAATGTTGGTGATGAAATCAATAAGTACACTGTACACTATTATTTATATTGATAATCACCAGACTCAACATTTTCAGATTTGCTTGAGAAAAAAAAATAAAGAATGTGATCAGAACTTCCAATGGTATTAGAACACCTATTACCAAGTGGTTTAGTAGTGTGATCTTTCCACTCTCTTCTTCATAAATAAGTTATTAAGTTAAATGTAGCACAAGGTAAAGCATGTCTGTGCACAGTGCCTTATTCATGCTTTATGCTGAAAGAACTACTGCACAAGAGAGCATATTTAGAGATATAAAACCATTCTAGTACCTCTACCTAACAACTTTTCCGGGACTCTTAACCATGCCACAGATTAGAATTATGAGCATAATGCCAAACACCCCCTGACTCCATATTTAAAAAAAAAAAAAAAAAGCCTCAGCATTTGCCACTGATTACTGGATTATGACCATCGAAACTAGGGTATAGATGTGCTCAAGTAGCTCTACATTTATTAATCTCTCTGAGCACATTTCCTATTCTATTTATAATTCACACTTGCAAGAGAACCAACATAGGGGAAAAGATGTGGGTTTAGTGCAGGCTAACAGTATCTAATACACATCTTCCATTTCAAAATTTAATTTGCCAAACTGTGGAAGTCTCAGAGTTGCTGTACTGTGAGACATAAATATGTACTCACAGCATCACATAGTTGAAAAGCCTCACCCAGATTGCAAGTCTTTGATATATGAATGACTGACTCAAATGAAAAATACAATCCAGTAAACATTTTAACAAGGCTGCTCATCTAATCCATTTTCTATGATCAAAACATTTCAAAAGACATAGAACTTATTCGGATATACCAGTATCCATAAAATGAAAGATTATAATATATCAAATATCAACTGGAAACATTTTGAATAGCTTCATAGGATACACTACAAAAAACTCAGCCACAAAGAACCATGAGCTGTACCTGAGGCTGATGCATAGCATCTCCTTGACAGCACCTGTGAACTTCTTTTGGAGGGTATGGTTGATTGAAAATAAATAAGTTATGGCCTATCATCTTCTGAATCAAGCCAAATACAAGATAACAAAATTAAGAAATCTAACATAAAAGTGACATACCGTGAAATCCCTCCATTGAACAAAGACCCAACAATGGAACCCCTTTTAATGGTAGCCATGGAGATGTTCCTCTTCTGTGTACCAAATGAAGGTTTTAAGAAAAAGAGAATTTGCATCAGCTGAAAATGTTGACATGCAGAAGGAGCAAAAAGCAAAAGAGTAGGCAGAGAAAAGAAAGTGGGGTAGTAAAGACAGAAAAAAAAATCTTATGATACACTGCTTAATTGGCATGTAAATTTGCTCTACTCACAGTAATGCTGGAGGCAAGCTCAAAGACACTGATTCTGGTTGAAGACTCATAGAATTGAGTTTTCCACACATCTAAACAAATAAACACCACATTATAAACATAGAAAATGATCCTTAAGGAACACCATACACCAGGCATACAAAATACACAACAGAATACGCGAATAAGATGACAAATTGTCAAAGGTAATCAACATCTACCATATCACCTCGATTCTTATGGCTGTTTCTCACACATGAACACATTATTCAAAACACCACTCGGTGTCCAATGTACATCTATCTATAGTAAATCCAGCATGTTACACGGACTAATTGGAACCGAATTTTCACACGAATGATGAATTAGGTCAATCGAACACAGTATTCCTAATCTCTGAAAATTAAAGATAGCTCTGAATTCAGTTGCGGTTGAGAGGTAAACGAGAAATGAAGCCGTTACCGCGATTCCGGTTGAGAGAGGATTGTGCATCGCCGGAAAACCAACGAACCAAAAGAGCGCGCTCATGGTGCAGCAACTTGGAAGCATGTCTCATCTGAAACCAATACGCGGCATTAAATAAGAAAAATAGAAAGTGTGTGCGCGTGTTTTTGCATTGAAACGCGAGAATCGTGAATGGTAGATAAAAGTAAAGTTTGATTCACCTGTGATGAGTGATTGAGTAAATGAGATGCGTATGCCATGTTTCTGCGATAACCCAAAGAGACGAAGGAAGAGCGTTTGTTAGGGTTCGTTTTGGGGCAGATCCGATCAAGTAGATGCGAATGGCGTGCTATGATGGTAGCAGCTTCCGCCTACCGCAGCAACAACCCATAATATTTTTTACTTTTCTTTTTTCTTAAATAAACTCTTCTACCTTTACTTTTCTTCTTTTGTTGTTTTTATTATTTTTGTTATTACAGTTCTTTCAGATGATCAATTTGGAAAATGAGTTTATGGCTTTTGTGACGAGTATGTCTCCATTGTTTTTTTAGGGTGTCTCTAAATCTTAGAGCTTATGTCACCACGATTAGAAATGGATGACATTGTAGGAGGAATTCACTTAGTGTAAGAACAAATATAAATAACTTAATTTTTATTCTAATTATTTATTTTTATGAAATTTAATAGTTAATATTTATTTCTATCACTAGATTTAGAAAAATAAATAAATAATAAAATGAAAAATAAGTCTTTATAATTACTCTTGTACTAAAAGTGATAAGGAAAGATTTATTACCACCTATCATTTGCGAAAGACCATCGCTTCAACTTTTTTTAGTATAATATCACAATTTTATAATGTGAGACATATTAAAATTTAGAAAAATTAAGACATCGACTACCTAAGCCTCCTTTATTGCATCAAGTTGAATATTCTCTCAAAGCATCAAGAAAAATGAGACATACTATAGAAAAAAATATGACATATCATATATTTTTGAAAAAAAATGATTACTTAAAAATTTTGGAAGCATATTAACTTGGAAATAAAGTGTGCATGAAAAATATTTCTATTAAGAATATCTTCACATTTCTTAAGGTTACCTGATTCTAAGGAATACTTTTAAACATTTATTTATTAAAGACAATTTATAAATTAAGATGAGTATTTTTTAAGATGGGGTTTTGTTATAGTTAAAATTCATTTACATTTTATTTCAAACATAGAATAAAAATGAAAATGTGATTTTCTTAACTTTTTAACCATTGAAATAAAATTATTTAAGAATATATTAAAATTGACATGGTATAGTGGGAAACATAAAATTTATTTAATATCATCTAAAATATGCAAGATGAGTATCTTAGTGTGTGTTTGAATGAATGTTGATAAAATTGATTTTGAATGAATTTGATTTTACATAATTGAGTGGTTAAAGCTGATTTTGAAATGATATAATTTATGTTTGAATGTTTATATTATAAAAGTAAGTTAAAAATAAAATTTTGTGTAAATTTTTTTACCTGACACAAAGATTAATTCAAGTGCATGTTTGGTTTCACGTGTGTAAATTGATTATGAATGCAAAATTGATTTCAAACACATTTTAATATGTTTAGTTTTACGTAGAACAAAAATTTGAAATTAATTATGCATCCATATTTGATTATGGATTAAAAGAATTTTGTATATATTTGATTTCATATTCATGAATTAATTATGGACTCAAAATTATTTTTTAATAAATTTTGACATATTTAATTTTAGTGCAGAAATTTAACATTTCCAACCATAAATATCAAATCAAATTTCTTTAGGACACCAAAATATGATAATTGGAAAAATACATTTGTACGAAAGAAAACAGTTGAATTCGTTTTAACTTAAAATAAGTGTAAGTGATTTATTTAGAAATAATTTTTATAAAACAGAAACATTTTATGTTTTATATAATTATAAAAAATATTTATTAAATGTATTAATACAGTTTTTTATCAATTTATGTTGAGAAGTTACACTAAGTAACTTTTAAAATAGGTTATTTTTAACTTTTTTTTTCATTTTCTGTTTTGTAGAAAAAATTTAATTAAAAATCTAAAAATTACAATAAGTAATTATTCTGTTTAAATAAATTATATTTTTTTTAAAAAAATTTAAACAAACTCACCCATATTACATGTTAAGATAAAAAAGTATTGTAAAAATTAAATGCTAAATAATTGCAAGTGATACACGAACTTTTTATATGTGGTTGTTTATTTGTATAATTTTTTTAGTAAATAAAAGGTAGTCCTTTCTACCTTAAAAAAAAAAAAAACTTTTAGTGGTTTCTTTAAAATTGTAAAATGTATTATAAAAAAATAATTATTATTTCCAAAACTATGCTTATTGGTAGTATAATAAACTGCAAAAATCATTTTAAACTAATTTTAGACTGGCTAGATTGCTTCTTCGTTGATTTTTTCCTTTTTTAGTATCGAAGTTATCCCATTATGCCTTAAACTAATCAATTGAATATATATTTTTGAATCCTCGGTTTATATATGTATGAAGAAGTTTTTTTTTCTTTTACTTCTTGAAAAGTTTACGCGAATAAAAAGATTATATAACAAAAGTCTACATATGAGGAAAAAAAGAAAAGAAATAATACAATTAATATTTACTTATAAAAAAGTTTTCCCAAACAAATCTTTGTGCTTTTATTACAATTTCTTGTGAGATTAGATTTTCACAAAATAGAGTAAGAAGAAAAAAATTATAGATGTAATAAGTGATTTGCATTCAAGTTAGCTTCAAGTAATAAGAACAAAAGTATAGATAAGATTAATTCCTTTGGCATGTGTGCTTAAATGGGAACAGGCAACGGGAATAGTTGGAGATGGAAATTTAGTTGATGAGTTTACAGTTTTCTTTTAACACTCATACAATTTCTAAATGACACCTATTTGGATTATAAAAAATGTTTCTTTACTTTTAAAACCGTCAATCAACTATTTAGAGATGATATGGTCCAACTCAAAAGTGTACAAGGATCTGGAATGATTGATCCAAAATAAAATAAAATTTTGCATATTTTGGATGACACAATTTGGAGACAGCTGGAATATATAAATTCCATCTAATTTAATTATATCTAAAATTATTGGATAGGATTTATTTATCATTAGAATGTTGTTTTGTTGTTAATAATGTCTTTGACAAATTAACTAGACATTACAACTTAATTGGTCCACCAAGCATATATCTTGATCCAGACCAGATTTGACATCGCAATAGGCATTACAACTTAATTGGTCCACCAAGTACATATCTTGATTGCACTTCGTCATCACAAAGTGTACAACCTTTATCATCCTCTGCAATAATATCACTTCCAAAGGTTTTCCCTTGTTGGCATATGTTTGCATCCAATTTTCAACCAAAATATTGGACCTTTGCAAAAACCATTTCGTCCATAAAAGTGTAAAAAACTCATGGCATTTTCTTTTAACACCCCCATTTTCTATTTGCACTCCCAAAGTTTATATATTTTTGTAAATTCCTAATATACTCTTATCCTTATTTGATTTAAATTTTTTGAATTTATTTTTTTATTTTCTTGTCTTATTATGTTTTTTCTTGCTAATCTTGTGTACCAAACACAAATTCTCTATTATAAATCCCTAATCATTCTTATAAGTCTTTAGGGTATTATTCGTTAATTTAAGCGCTATTTGAAAAGGAATACATAATTTTATTCATATATGATTTTCTTGATTTAAAGTTTAGGGTTTAGGGTTTTGGGATTTATGATCGAGGGTTTGTTTACATTTTTATTCGTACTACGTTGAGTGTTACAGTATTCCGGATTAGTTGATCCGGAACTAACAATATTTACCCCAGACCACCTAGCCCAGAATACGCATTTGATCATTTCCGGATTAGTTGATCCGGAATATACATAATACATTTCGGATCAATTGATCTGGAATGTACATAATACATTCCAGATCATGTTGTCCGAAACATACTTGCTGAATCTCATTTGCCTTCCGAATCATGTGGTCCAGAATATACTAGCTGAATCCCATTTGCCTTCCGGATCATGTTGTCTATAATGTACTTCATTACGCAAGTAGGGTAAGAAAAGGGAGGGTATTTTTGGGTTTTGAAAAAAATTGTAAAGCTTAGGGGTGCGAATAGAAGATAGGGGGGTATTAAAAGCAATTACCTAAACTCATCTCTGTGGTCAGACCCATCTGAAGGCAGTAGTTTATAAGTTGACTGATTGTACGGTTGATTATACTGTGTAGAGACTCGATCCATCTACTACCCAAAGTCATTCGTCATTGAATCATCCCAACCATTGAACAACTTCCAACATTTGATCTAACTCCTCAAGCTTCTCATTCTTCTAAGCAAATAAATGTCTCATCCACCTCTATTTCCATCTAAACTCGCCTCCTTCCCACATCTCATTCATTGTGATATTCTTAGCCACTGTCAGCTCCCATAAGCAAGGAAAAGTACTCTTAAGACTCTGATCCCCAAGAATTGTCCTATAAAAAATTTACTTCATTCATATTTACTACTTGACGTCCAACATTCTGATTCCACCAACCCTCCTGCCTCCCTCTTCGCTCTTCTATGAAATATAATTCCACCTACCACCTAAAACACTTTCTAAATCTTGAAATTCTCATTGTCTACCTTGATATTTATATTTAGAACTCAAATACATACTCATAAACTATCACATTCTGTACTTAATCTTCATTTTCATTTATTAGTATAATGTGTATTCATAGATAATCCAATATACTAAAAAAAAAGTCGTTCACTTTACAGTTTAACAATATTGTTACTCTTGAAACCAAAATGAGAGATATTAATGTTTTTTTAAAAATTAAAATATTAAATTGAAATATTTAAAAATAAGGAGATCAAAGTCAACATATTAAATAAATAAAGAGAAAAAATAATTTAACATATAAAACAACGTGTGACCTATCCAAACGAAGGACGTAATTGCAATAGATGGACGTTATGAAACTAATAGACCTTTGATTTGTTTGGTTTAGACTTTAGATACGTTTGTGTTTAGATTAGAATTTGTAATGTTAAATTTTAATTTAGAAATAAAATTTGTAAAAACAGTGGAAATTTTATTTTTTATAAAACTGAATTTTCAAGCAATTTTTCATTTGCAAATATTGTTTTAAAAGAAACTCAAGACATGTTATTAAATCAAATTGAATTTAAAACACTGCATCAACGAACCAATTACATAGGTACGTGAGTCAAGAGAAAGAAAATAAAGAAATACATATGGGATGCGAAAAAAATATGGGGAGTAACTTAGACACTTGAGGGTTTGAGAGTGACACACCACAACAGTTGAATGTGAATAGCAGAAAAAAAAAACGCGTGAAACCAAATTTAGTAATAGGGAATTTATTTTTTATAAGTACTTTTATTCAAGTTCTATTTGAAGAAACTTCTTTGTAAGACAAAAATATGAATTAATTTTCCACTCAAATTTAAATTTTATAGAAATTCATTTCTTTTAGTTTTTTAGATAAAAATAGATTTGTTCTTATAAAAGATTTAATAATTATAATTTTATTCTTCTTTTTTATCCTTTCCATTTTTGCTTATAAAATATTGTTTATCTTTCACACAGTGTAGGTATTCTTGTTAAGTGAGATTTTATATTCTCTTCAATGAAAATAATTTATTTAACACACACTTTGGAATCTTTGTATTCAAAAAAGTGACTTTGTATTCAAAAAATATTTGTGTTAGTTAGGAGTAACTTTGTCTATTCAATCATAAACTCAAAAGGAATTTAAGGGTAGTGATTTAATATACTTATTGTAAGCACAATAAGAATACTTGTTTAAAATAGTAGAACTTTTCAAGAGGAGCTTGAAAAATAAATTAACATAGTTCATTTAAGAATTAACCAGAAATCTAAAAATAGTCTCTCTTACTACCTACTATTAAGGATAACAACTGGTCGTGGTGGGTTTACCCTCCCCATCTCTATCCTAGAAAGTGCGGTGCAGATGTAAGTGTAAAGAAAATGTGTATGAAATTTTAATCTCTGTCCCTATTGCATTCGAGTACCCTGTTATATTATTTTTTATAATTTATATTTAAATTTACTCATAACTTATTAAATAAATTATATATTAATTTATTAATTATTAAATAAATTATATGCTAAGTTATTAATTATATTTTAATTTTAATAGTCCATAGAGGTATAGATTTCTACACAGACATGTGAGATTTTGTTTAACATATAATTATATTAAAACATAGAAGTGATGTGAGAGGAGAGTGCGAAAATGGGATGAGGACTAACAAACTCACACTTGTCTACATTTCTGATTATCTTAGGTGGGATGAGAAGAGGATTAACAACGTGGGTTTTCTCATAAAAATTGAGACAGATAGTGGGTGATACACTTAAAAGTGAGCATGATTGTGATCCCTACCTACTATTACAAATTTACAATATTTTTCCTTGGTAAACTAGTTTTATAAAAAGTTTATTTTATAAAAATGATTTTAATCTGCATCTATATATCATAATATATTTCTCTACAAAACTATTTATTTGTGTCCATGTAGATGGTGCGTGCGTGTGTGTATATATATATAATTAATTAATTAATTAATTAGAACATGTAGTTTGATCAAAACATTTTACTACCTCTTATAAAGAAAGGTTCTTTCTGAAGAGTTCTCGTAAAGTTTTTTGTCAAAAAATTCTTTTACCTCTACAACCCATTTCTAGAAGTGACCTATTACTTTCAATTATTGTACTCCGATGTAAATTTGTATCATTTAAAATATATGAAGATAATTTTTGTTTTTTATTTAGTATTAAAAATTAGTGTAACTAGATAGAATAGTTATGCAAAAAAAAATGCTTAAACCTTGAAAGTTTTTTGAAACATAATAATTTCTTGGAAGTATTGATGTATTATATTTATTTTTAGAATTAAATATTTTAAAATAAATTATTATCATTCTCAATTATATAAAAAAAATAAATTATTTTCTAAATAATTTATATCTTATAGAATAATATTAATGATTTTGGAGTAATATGCTTTAGCTTAAAGGAATTTTTCAAAACTAAAATTAATAAAAACTCACTTAAGATAAAAACTGTCTCAGAAAATATTAAATTGATGGATTGACTTTGTATGTTGAAGAGGAAATTTCAAATGAAATTAATTAGGAAAATTTCATAAATAATTTTGCATTACAAAAATCCTTGGACAACCTTATAGGAGCGTAGGTAATTAATTGCTTTAAATATATACTTGATTTTTGTTTATAAGTAATGATTTTTTTGTTTATTTAGGTTTGATTGGATTATTTTTATTTTTTAGTTTTTTAAAATTGTTTTCAATTAGATATTATCTTTTGAAATAAGAGAAAAAAAATACTTGTTTATAAAGTGTTGTTTGAAAACTATTTTGAATATATGAAAATGAAAAAAACCGTTTATATTTACAAAAATGTCATTAATAAAAAGTAAAAAAAAAACTAATGGTTGATTGATTTTATTTTATTTTTTAGTTTTTTGAAAAAAAACTATTTTCTGGAAGAAGAGAAAAAAAACTTGTTTGACGAGTATTATTTGAAATCTGATTTGAAAATGTGAAAATAAAAATATTTGTTCATATTTACTGAAATTCCCTTAATGAAAAAACAAAAAACAACATATTCTTATTGTATTTTGAATTTTAAAAAAAATAGAAAACTTAAAAACAAATTTCCTTATAGTTGTTATTGTTTTTTAGTTTTTAAAAACTAAAAAACCAGAATTATTTTTTAAAACTATTTTAAGAAAAAAGTAAGCAAACAAGTTTTTTAATTTTTAAATACTAAAAATAGTTTTATAAAACTATTTTCAAACAAGCACATATTAGCCTTATATTTTTAGTTTTTAAAAACAAAAATGCAAAACTAAAATACAAAATTATTTATAGTTGTTTCCCTTTCTTAGTTTTTATAATAAAAAATCAAAAGTGATTTTAAAGACTATTTTAAGAAAACACTACCTGAACAAGTTTTTTACTATTTAAAAATAATAAAAGCAGTTTAATAAAACTATTATTAAATCATCAATTAAATTCCTCCCGTTAAGAATTAATATAAAACTAACAAAAAACCAATATTTGCATATACAAATTAAAAGTTGGTACTTGATAAAAGGTAAAATTAATAACCAGAACACATTATTAACATAGTAGTGATTTGAATATATAAGATTTGAATCTTGATAATGATACAAAAAATATTTATTTTGTGTGCTCAAAATCACATAATTAGTTATTATTTCTAGCATTAACTAATCTGGACTAATAATATAGTTTAAAGAAAACAAGGCAAACTAAATTTCAAGTTAAATAACTTTTTTTATGAGAAACTCCAAGTTTTTTAAATAAAAAAATGTTAATTGTTAAATTTGTAAAAAATAATTTCTTCTTTTAGTTTTACATTCAAGGTAAACTTTGTGACAAGAAGAGGAAAAGAAGTAAAAGTTAAATAATATAGATAATTTAGAAACATCTACATCTATACTATTAATAAAGGGAATACACAATGTCTATTTTTTAAAATATCTATTATACTTTTAGACCAATTTTATAACTTTAAGCAAAAAATTACTTTAAAATATTGATAGTCAACATACATAATTGTCCAATTATATTTATAATGTATAATATATGATATTATATTATATACTATATCTATACTATTAATAAAAAGAATACCCCTTTTAATGTCTACTTTTCAAAATACATATTCTACCCTTACACCTTTTTTAAAATTAAAAAAATAAACTAATTTGTCATAAGAGATACTTGAACCCATAACTTCTTATTTTCCAAATATATACTTTACCAATAGACCAACCTTATAACTTTAAGCAAAAAATTACTTTAAAATATTGATATCCAACATACATAATTGTCCAATTATAAGAATTGTGTGATTGAAGCTTGATTTTATTCTTTCTTTACTATTCCTTTTTTGGTTAATAAGTCTCTTGATGCAATTCATATTGTATTTTTAGTTAGTGCAATTGTAAACCACTATTGGAGGAATTGTTATACATCTAACTTATTGTAAAAAACATTGAAAATATTGAATCTTTTTTGTCTCAATAGCTTTCTTGACAACCTAATTTTAAAAGTTATAAGGTAGATTTTAAAAATGTCTTTAAGGGGGTATTTTTTTAAAACTCTAATATTATTTTTTAATAAAAAAAAGTTTGAAATTATTTTGGTGAATCTATTCAACTTCTCCCCTTCTATATTTCCTTTGGGACTAACGATTAGTATTAAAAGCGGGATCTTGAGAAATATTCAAGATTATATCGATTCATTTTTTTTAAACATGTTGGAAATCAACTACCTTTTAGTGAAGGCGCCTCTATTAATAGACCACCATTATTCATCGATGAAAATTATGTTTTTTTGGAAAGTAAGAATGGGAATCTTTAAGGAGTCTTTAAACAGAGGTATATGGCAAGGTGTTATAACTGATTATAAAATTCCTACATATGGTTGAAAATGCAATAGTTGAAAAACCATATGAATTGTGGACCATTGATGAAATAAGACGTGTTGACAATGATTCTAAAGCCTTAAATATTATACATTCTGCTTTGAATAGTGATGAGTTTTTCAAGGTATCACCATACAATATAGCTAAGGAAGCATGAAATCTAATCCAAGTTACCATGAAAGAACATTTGAAGTAAGACATGCTAAAAAGAACACACTTATTCAAGAGTATGAGATGTTCCACATGGATCCAGGTGAAACTATTATGGACGTTCAAAAGAGATTCACACATATAGTCAATTACCTGAAAGGACTTGGAAAACTATTTGAGGAAGAAGAACTGAATGTGACGATACTCAAATCTCTCACCCCTAAATAGCAATCTACAACAACAATAACAAAATCCAAGAACTTGGCTGCTATGTCTAGTGCTGGACTATTTGGAAAGGTCAGATAATATGAGATGAACATGACTACAATGACAAAAGAAGAACAAAAGAAAAAGAAAGGCAAAGACTTGACACTGAAAGCACATGGACAATCAAGTAATGATGAAAACAATGATAGTAGATCTTCTAAATTTGAGGACATGCAAACAATTTAAAAGGTTCATAAAAAAGAATAATAATAAAGAGAAGTTCTCAAGTACAAGAAAGCCATCAAAGAAAAAATAAATAAAAAAAAAGATTGCATGTGTAATTATAAAAAATATTGTTGCAATTTATTCTAGATTTTAATTTCTCCATAATAATGACAAAATATTAATAGAAAATGTTTCACTTTTAAGTATTTTATAATAGTTTTAGATGTTTAGGTTCTGTTGGTGAAAAATAATTATTTTAATAATTAATTATAAGTATAATTGATTATAACAATTTTTTTTTTTAAATTTCAACTGTATTAATATTTCCATTCATACTTATTATTTTACGAATGACAGTTTTTAGAGAAAAACATAGACGAAAATTTGTGATGTAGTCAAATATCATATTTATTTATTCTTTTTATCATATTTTATCTTTTAATTTTTATCGATATTATATATATATTTTTTGCCGTGCTTTGCACGGATTATTACCTCAATTATCTGTATTTTTCTTCTCTTTTTTTTTGTGTGTGAAGACTTCATTTATCTCAAACAAGCTATTATTGACGGTTTAAAATTTCATAATGATTGGTTTTAAAACAAAATTCAATTATGATAATTAATTATTTGATGGAAAAATTGGTTAACAACGACCCTATTATTTATTTATTGGCGTTCTTATGAAACTGTTAAGTTCAGAAGCGCACGCTGTGATATAATATTGATTAGGAGAGGCTTTATAAATAATATATATTTGGTAGCTGTTCCGGTCCAGTCACATGCGTGCAGTCCAGACAATTAGAATGATTGTTATTTATTTTTTGCAATTAAAATATAAAGTCAATTCACCAAAACGTGATTCTTCCTTTGCACGTGACGATTCCCCAATTTCATGTATCATATTCTTTTAATGAAAATTCATTCTTCTAAAATGTAGCTTGGTTTTTTTAAAAAAAGAGTACACAAAATTTAAGGGAATTTTTGAAAATATTTTTAAGAAATAAATAAATAACATCCTCTATGAGTTAATATTAATTTTTTTATAAATTAAAATAAACTATATGAAAAATTTCTATCTATCAACATTGTTTTTATTCTGATAGAAATTAAAGAAAAATTTAAGGGTTTATCAACTTTTTTTTTTTTTAACGGGGTTTATCAACTTGTGCATATATAATTTATTTTTAGTTTATTAAAAATTTTATTTTATTTTTTGAGAAACACTCATTGAAAAAATCTCAACTCTTTTAATTTTTTTAAGAGGAAAAAATAATATATTTTTTTATCCATAATAACTAAAGAATCTGTTTTTGATTGAACTAAACTCTTGACAAATGATAATAATAACCACAGAAACTGTTTTAAATTATAAATACAAGTATACAAATTTTAATAATATATAAGTTTACTTATTTTTACTGTAAAATAAGTCAAATATATTTCCAGGGAATAGTTAATTTTATAATGGAAATTTTATCTTCATGCATGAATGTAACAATTAGTTGACTTATTTTTTTCAAGAATAAAAAATTTAGTATAAATTAAATAATAAATATTCTGTACAATTTAATAAATAATTTTGTATAATTGTAATAAAATATTTAATGAATAAATTCATCATCTTAATTTTGATATTTTTTATAAAGTAAATATAAAGATAAATTTGAAGAACTAAAAGTATATTAATTAACAAATGTAATAATAACATACATATAGCATATTTGTTTATACATAAATCAAATAAATCAACTTCAAATTCAATACTAGTTCTGTGCTTTTTTTCCTTCTATTCAGATCCTTACAACTTTACAAAAAAGATTCTTGTAAGGGGTGGGGGTTTGGATGAGAAAAAAAAATTCTTGAACCTCTTAGGAAAATATTTGTTTCCCAAAATCATAAGGCAACATGGGGTTAAATGCTTGATGAAATCCAATTGTCAAATAGCGGTGAGAGACATTTCGAAAAAGTTGTTGAGATCTAAATATGAGCAATTTGATAGTTGGTGTACCTTATGTTTTCTATGAATTGTTTGTAAGTTCCTTGTGGTAGACGTATATGCGGGGTTTTGATGGTGAATCCCTGATGTGGTTAGGATAGTTTGAAAGTAATGTTAAAAGAAAAGTAGGTAATAGTAGATATAATTCCTTTTAGAAACAAAATTTGGTTGTTGGAGACCTTTAATGCAATATATTTATCCCCGTGTTTTAACAATGTGTCTTTAGCATAATGAAGTTGCTGGTTCACAAGATGTTGGTTCAGCTTGAACTTGAAAAAAAGAAATATTTTTGCTTGACAGGAAGAGTTGCTTCAAGCTCTTTTGGAGTTGATTAGGAACATGCTTTTGATATAGAGATCTATGGATACCTGGTTTGGGTTCTACTTGATAATAATGGTTTATTTCCTATGCTTTTGCATATAAATATCTTGTGCGGACAACAACAATTGTCTTCTGAAAATGTTGTTTTTAATCTATTGTGGAAACAACAACTCTTTTAAAAGTTTTTAGCGTTCTCTTGGAGAGTTTTACTTAATAGGATCCGACCAAATATATATAGGTTTTGATTCAAAGAAGTGTTTCATTTGATTTTGGAAGTATATTATGTATGTTTTGCAAACAAAGTTGATAAAGATTATAATCATTTTTTTATATCATGCATATTGGTATTTTTGTAGTATCAAGTTTTTAGCTAGTTGGGTATTTGTATAGTTCTAGCGCAACACACATTTCGCAACTAATACACATGGCTAATATGTGGGTGTAAGTAAGTTGAAGAAAGAAAAGTTAGATTTCTATTTTGGATGTAACATTGTGGTACATATGATATCTAGAAACTCCATAATTTTTATTAATAAAATATTAGAGTCTTTGTATATTCTTTTTAACATTTAGTTAAGTTATCAATACGGTGATAGATTGGAAATGTTTGTAAGTTTTTTTTTTTTTATCATGCTTTCCTTTGTCTGGTATTTATTGTTAAAGGACCTTATTTTTAAAAAAAAAATCAATATTTTTACTATTTTATAAAGCTTAACTGTACTTCACAAATAAATACATAAAATTTTAAAGTTTGAGAACAAAAAATAATGTAATTAAAATTCTGAAACAAAATATATATATATATATATATATATATATATATCACAAAATTATGTTAGTAGCCAACATTATTCAATAAGAGTGGTGGACTAATTAATATTGGGATGAAAATTCCTGTTAAAAAATGAAAAATATGATAAAACACATACAATTTTAAAAGTTAAGCGTAGAAGGTGGATTAATCATTTAAATTATTAATATAAATATTTAATTTGTAAGCTTAGACCAACAATATTTACATTTTATTTACCATATTAACATTATGTACGTAATAATTTTTAGAATAAATAACAATAACATCTCTTAACTTTTATCAAATTACACATAACTTTAAATATTATTTTTATTTTCTTACATTAAATTTTAAGTATAAAAATATTACATTAACACTCCTATATATTTAAAAATATTACACTAACATTGTTTTCTTATTTAAATCCTTAAACGTAACATTATTTATAGGTGTGAAAATAATAGTTAAACAAAAAGATATATATGTAATTACATTTAACTATAAAGAACATTGATGTAATTTTGTTATAAATTTTATTGTCTAGGGGTAAAACTATGTTAGTTTGAACAAATTTTTGCTTAAATAGGTTTGACCTATTTAAAAAATTAAATGTTGTCTAACACAATATGCTACTCATGGTATAATTTTTAATTTTTAAGCTTTTTCTGGCCTTTAATTTTTAAACGTTTGTTTAGTCTATTAACGTACTTAGAGACGTTTTTCTTAAGAACGTAGAAAAATATAAAAAGAGGCTGAATTGTCTTTCAAGAATTTTGTAAATTTTTTTTTTTGAAAAATGACTTATTGTCTTATAAAACAAATGATGCTTGAAGAGATTGATAAAACACTATTTTATCTCTCTTCAAAACACAAATGTATAAGGCATATAAAAATAAATACAAATTCGAAAAAGGTAGTTTTGAAACACAATATAAAAGATACAGAAAGAAAAAGGGAGAGAAGTAAAACACCATGTTTATTCATCAGGCTTTAATAATTAATGAGTATTTTTTTCTCGTGTTTCTCTAAGTAACATACCAAATATTCTTTGAACGTACACAAAATTTCTTTAAGCTTGAAGCTTTTCACTTAGAGAAAGTAAGATAAAATTCATTAATTAATTACTTTATCTTATTTCTTTTTCTAACATTGTACTTTTTAGGATATTCTTCAATGAAAGACAACTATTCATGTGCTCTGGTATAAATTTAATTTTTTATTATGTAAGTTTGAATTTTTTACTAATAAAATTAATATAATTAAAATTTAATAATATATATATAAATCTTTACCGTCATAAAAAACTTTAACTTTAATCATGTAATTTTTTTCTACGTTAAGCAATTAATCCGCGCGTATAGGCGATTGCAAGATGGTATATCTATGTTGTATGGACATATTTTAATTTGACACCAGTGTCATGATACATAAATATATTTAACCTCTACTTAATTTAAATGCTAAAAAAATGTTAGTGATATGTTATTTAAAATAAGTGATATTAAATAAATGTTCCTTTGAGTGTGAGAAGAAACGACAAGAGAAATGGTGATAGGATTAAAGCAATGAATAAATTAAACACAAGTTTATGGATAACACATGCATATATGACATAAAAGACAGAGTTGTAATGGAGATGTTGATATCCGTTTATGACATGTGTATATATAATAATGAAAGGTATGATCAAGTTGAGAGGAAAAGGCAAAGGCAGCACACAATGTTTGAAGATACTCCTCTCTTCATCTATAAATAACTCCCTGGCTTCCTCACAAGCTATAACTATAACTACAACTACAAGGAAGGGTCTCATATAGAGCTAGGTACGTACAACGTAGTATTAATTAAGAACAAGTTTGAAAGATCGATGTTTGACAGAAGCAACAAGATCAAGGGCACTGTGGTGTTGATGCCCAAGAACGTGTTGGACGTCAACGCCGTTAATTCGGTCACAAATGGTGGTTTGGTGTCCGGTATCTTTGACGTCGTCTCCGACGTAGCAGGTCAAATAGTTGATACTGCAACTTCCATCTTAGCCCGCAACGTCTCCTTCAAGTTGATCAGTGCTACCTCCACTGATGGTATTCTCTTAGAGTTACTCATGAAATCAATTCCAAATAAAATTTCTCTGCTCTTTTAATTTTATTAAATTTAAAAATATTTAGGTATTTGGTTATATTTATACAAGTTGCCTTGCAACGTTATATTTTTTAATTATTTCAGGACCAGAACAGATTAATTTCTGTCAATAGTTTATAAATTATGTATAAGAGGCATGCATGCATGTATGAGTCATGTAATTTTTAATTTATTTTCCTTTTGGTTTTACTTGTAGCAAGGGGATATGGGAAAGTTGGTAAGGAAACCTTTTTGGAGAAGCATCTTCCAACGTTACCAACCTTTGGAGACAGGAGGGATGCATTCGATATTCATTTTGAATGGGATGCCAACTTCGGAATTCCAGGAGCATTTTACATCAGAAACTTTATGAATGATGAGTTCTTCCTTGTCAGTCTCACTCTTGAGGACTTTCCAAATCACAGAACCATTCACTTTGTTTGTAACTCATGGGTCTACAACTTCAGAAACTACAAAAAGGATCGCATTTTCTTTACCAATAATGTAACTCTGCTCTCAAAATTAATTTAAGTGTACTATTTTCCTAATGTTTAGCTTATTTTTTTAAAGTCACAATCAATGTTTATTTTAAATAATAATTCATGAGATATATTGCAGACATATCTTCCAAGTGCAACACCAGCTCCATTGGTTAAGTACAGGGAAGATGAGTTGGTGGTTTTAAGAGGAGATGGAACGGGACAACGCAAAGAATGGGAAAGAATTTATGATTATGATGTCTATAATGATTTGGGCAACCCAGATAGTGATAAAAAGCTTGCTCGCCCAGTCCTTGGAGGCTCCTCCACCTATCCATACCCTCGTAGGGTTAGAACTGGTAGAAAAGCCACCAACAAAGGTTAGACTTTGCTTTTTCTTGTAATTATCTTGTTTTTATATTACTTTAATTAATAAGGATATTGAGACTAGAGCAAGTTGCTGATTCAACTCTTAATTTTCAATAGAAAAGGTAAAACAACTTACAACTTGTTTGGTAAGAAGACACTGAAAATAAAGATATTTTAATTTAATTTAATTTAATGGAGAAAGAGAGAGAATGATAGGTTTTCATTGTCTTGTTTAGAAAAATAAAGCTTTTTCTTATTGGATTTGGAAAAGGAGAGATAAAAAAAAGTTTAAGGTATTGTTCATATATAAGTTGTTTTTAATTTTTAGTTTTTAAAATGATATTAAGGTTGTTTAGATAATTGATGGAAAATGATATAAAACACAAAGCACTGAAAGCAGAATATATGAAATTAAGAGAAGCGCTAATTAATAAAAGAAATGGATTACAAAATATGCATTTGTTATTTACATTTTTTGTTTTAAATAATTTTTAAAGTTTAATGGATTTTAAATTTGAATGAGAAATCAATAATTATGTTGTGTGAAATTATTTTTAAAAAGCTTTTAAAACAAAAGAGTTAAATAAAAATCAAGCATATGTACTTCAGCTTCGCAGTCTAAAAATTATAATCACTTTCTTTACCCCTTGGATCCCACAATATTAAAATAAAGGGGAGACAAAATACTATGCAAAGAGCGAGTCTTAACTTTCTTGTTTTCTTATGTTCCTTCCAAATTTAAGAACAAAGTCAGATAAAATTAAAAAAAAAATGTATGTACTTATTAAAGCAAAGACTTATTTATATATATATATATATATATATATATATATCTGACCATTTTTTTTAAAATTTAATAAAATTAGTTATCATAATAATATTAATAATTAATTATTATTATTATTATTATTATTATGATTAGCCAAATAGTTATGATTATGATGAAGATGGTTTGTTAAGCACTGATGAGCAAAAAGGTTAAAATATAAAGGAAATGGGAAAAGTCTTTGCGTGATTTAGTGGTAGACATAACAAATAGAGATTCTTTTTTTTCAGGTTTATGAAATTTTATTTCTTTAACTAGGGCACGCCATTTAACAAGTTCTGAATGTTTGTTGATGCTGATATTGTATTATTTGATTTTGAACAGATCCTAAGAGTGAGAGACCTTCAGGAGAAGTTTATATGCCAAGAGATGAAAAGTTCGGTCACTTGAAGTCATCAGATTTCCTCACTTATGGAATAAAATCCTTATCTCAAAAATTTTTACCTTTGCTAGAATCGGTCTTTTTTGACTCAGATTTCACACCAAATGAGTTTGATAGTTTTGAAGAAGTGCGAGACCTGTATGAAGGTGGAATTAAGGTTCCAACAAATGTACTTAGCAAAATTAGTCCCTTACCAGTCCTCAAAGAAATCTTCCGCACTGACGGTGAAAGTGTCCTTCAGTTTCCACCACCACATGTAGTCAAAGGTGCCTTATTTACATATCTTAATCAAAATAATTTAAATATATTACCATGAATACTTTAGTTAAATAATTAATCTGATTTGACAATTATTTTCTTTATAATTGGAGCAGTTAGTAAGTCAGCGTGGATGACTGATGAAGAATTTGCAAGAGAGATGATTGCCGGTGTAAACCCTTGTGTAATTCGTCGTCTTCAAGTAAATCCAAAATCCAAAGATTTTATTTCTAATCTGGGAAAGATAAATTTGTTTCATTGCTCCATTATCTGAATTTTTTTTTATCATGCATGGCAGGAGTTCCCGCCACAAAGCAAGCTAGATCCCACTCTCTATGGCGATCAAACTAGCACCATAACAAAAGAAAAGTTGGAGATTAACATGAGTGGGGTCACAGTCGAAGAGGTAATGATATATGGGTGCTAGCTCCACTATATATATAAAGTTATTAACTTCATCGACATAATGAGTTTTGCTAAATATATTAACCTACCACGACAACTTATGCTAGCTTTTCAGGAAAATATAATATTTGTCAACTGGCCGGAAGCAGATGGGTCTGAAAATGTTGTAAATTCATGTATGAAATTAAAACCTAAAAATGAGTACTTGAAAAATTATAACATATATTAGAATTATCTAGAGATAATAATGTACACTAAAAGGAGCTAGAAAGTTGTAACATTTGTTTTAAATACTAACTTCTCCACTTTCTAATAGCTACATGGCATCCCTGCATTCTTATTATCATATTGACCAGTTATGCACTAAATTTTCTCCTATCACCGTTCAACAACTAGTCGATTTTCTTATGTGTCAGCTGACACAAGTTAGCGTATCAATGTTTTCTCACTTTGATTAATTGGAATTATTGTTTCTACTATATATGAAGACATTGACGTGATATTGTTTGTGATTCAAAACTATGAAACAAAGTGGTCACTGAAATTAAATTTTTGGAACAGGCACTTAATGGTAAGAGATTATTCATATTAGATTATCAAGATGCATTCATGCCATATTTGACAAGGATACACAGCCTAGAATCTGCAAAAGCATATGCCACTAGGACCATTCTGTTCTTGAAAGATGATGGGACTTTGAAGCCACTTGCTATTGAATTAAGCAAGACACATCCAGATGGAGATAATTTGGGTGCTGTGAGTAAAGTGGTGTTGCCTGCAACAGAAGGCATTGACAGTACAATTTGGCTATTGGCCAAGGCTCATGTTATTGTAAATGACTCATGCTATCATCAGCTCATGAGCCACTGGTATATATGAACTTTGCTAGCAAGTTATGAAGCATATTTTAACTATTCACGTATGACGTATGAATTTATCAATAGTTTTGTTTTTCATGGGGTCACAGGTTAAATACTCATGCAGTAACAGAGCCATTCATCATAGCCACAAACAGGCATCTCAACGTGCTTCACCCCATTTATAAACTTCTTCAACCTCACTATCGTGACACCATAAATATCAATGGACTTGCTAGGCAATCCTTGATTAATGCAGGTGGCGTCATAGAGCAATCATTTTTGCCTGGACCGTTTTCTATTGAGATGTCTTCAGTTGTTTACAAAAATTGGGTTTTCCCTGACCAAGCTTTACCGGCCGATCTCATCAAGAGGTAATCTTATTAAATAAACATTATTAAAAAAAAGAGAGTAAATAGTATGTATGTACATACAATATTATTTATTTTAAACAGTTATGTATTTAAGTTTATTGGATTTTATTATAACTACTTAAAAAATTATATTTTTTTATTGGTTGACATTTGACATCTAACATTGTAAAATATATTACTCTGACTGTCGATAAAAATTAAAAATAGGGTTGAGTTATAACTACAAGAATTTAAACTTTAAAGGTTTGAGATGTAATGTGGCTTATAATCGAAACATTAATTTGTTAATTATGGGATTGTAAAAACTGAAATGTGATCTATGAATAATGAAAAAAAAAATGATTGAGCCTTGTGCCAATAATATTATTATTATTTTTTCATTGATGAAGAGGATTAGCAGTTGAGGATCCCTCTGCTCCTCACGGTCTTCGTCTTGTGATAGAAGACTACCCTTATGCTGTTGATGGATTAGAAATATGGGATGCTATCAAGACATGGGTCAAAGAGTATGTTTCCTTGTATTATCCAACAGATGCAGCAGTTGAACAAGATACTGAAATACAAGAATGGTGGAAGGAAGCTGTGGAGAAGGGACATGGAGACTTAAAAGATAAGCCTTGGTGGCCTAAAATGCAAAGTCTTGAAGAGCTTATTCAATCCTGCTCCACTATTATATGGACAGCTTCGGCTCTCCATGCAGCTGTTAATTTTGGACAATATCCTTATGGAGGATATATCCTGAACCGTCCAACTCTTAGCAGAAGATGGATTCCAGAACCGGGAACCATAGAGTATGATGAGATGGTGAAGAGTCCTCAGAAGGCTTATTTGAGAACCATTACACCAAAGTACCAGACCATTATTGATCTTACAGTGATAGAGATACTGTCAAGGCATGCTTCTGATGAGGTGTACCTTGGGCAGAGGGAGAATCCAAATTGGACATCTGATTCAAAGGCATTAGAAGCATTCAAAAAGTTTGGAAGCAAGCTGGCAGAAATTGAGGGGAAAATCACAGGAAGGAACAACAACTCAAATATGAAAAATAGGTTTGGACCAGTTCAACTGCCATACACATTGCTTATTCCTTCAAGTGAGGAAGGATTGACTTTAAGGGGAATTCCTAACAGTATCTCTATTTAAGGAGTGTGTGGTTTGGTTACCTTATGGATCCATCTACTGTCTAATAACATCAATGATAAAATGATTTGTCTATGTATCTGCAATTAATTTTGTGTTTAATTATCCTCGTACTACCGTATTTAGAATTGGATGCTCTTATTTGGAGAAAATAACAGTTTTTATCTGCACTTAATTTGTATTTCGTTCGTGTTGCGCTTACCAATCTATAGTACATGTAAAGACTACAGTGTACAGACTAATAAATTTATTAATAGAACTGTTTTTTTTCTTTTCTTTTTCTTGATTCAGGATAAAACTTATTTAAGTTAGTCATAAAATATAATTAAAATTATTTAACATGGATATATATTATGATAAAAATTATTCATTTTTTTTTTAATTTTGTAAAAGTTCTACGCATAGATGAAAAATAGTTAAAGGTTAACGAAACTACATGAATTATGCAACATATATAGTTTAAACAAATAAAACAAGTTGTAAATTTAATCTAATAGTATAGTCCACTTGTATAAGAAGAGGGAGAGAGATTCTAAGTTTGAATCTCTTCCGTGACAAAAACGACACATTAATAACTACCACCTGGCTATATGTACAAAAAATAAATAAAAACAAAATTAATTAAATAGGAGAATATCATGAAGGTAATTGTATACTTCCATGAAAATGCATATTTTTCAATATTGATCCTAAGAAAGACATTTCTATAGGTCTTGATGATTATAAGTCAATTTATTTTATTAGAATAATTTATAAAATTATTGCAAGAGTGCTAGCTTGGAGAATACAAGTGGTGATGAATAACATTATAGAGGACACTCAAACTACTTTCACAAAAGGAAGATAATTGCTAGATAATGCGGTTACTTTGAATGGATTTATCCATAACACAATATTAGTTCTAGTAAATGGGAGTATCACTCAAGGATTCCATATGCGACAAGGCTTCAGTTAGGGAGACCCTATGACCTCTTTCCTATTTTCAACTGTTGTTGAAGGTTTTGGGTACCTAGTCAATGAAACAGTAAATAATAACCTCCTATAAGGGATAAAAGTGGGAAGGTAGGAGCCTTTAGACAACAATTCAATAATATGCTGATGATACCTTAATTATGGTATAAAACCTAAGTTTAGGAATGTGTTTGCTATAAAAAGTATACTTTGGTACTTTAAAATGGCAATAATATTAGGTAAACTTCCATAAAAGTAGTGTGAAGATGGTACAGTGATGAATGAACATGAGTTATAGTCATTTGCAGAGGTTCTAAACTATAAAATTATGCAATTATTGTCTTCCTATTTGGGAGTTCCCATGGGGTTAATGTGAGGATGACGCATGTTTGGAGACTAATTTTAGAATAAATGATTGCAAAACTATCATCTTCAAAACAAAAAAACATATCCTTAGGCATATTTGGCTTATCAAATCTACCATTTTCCCCATTCCTTGTTTTTTCCTTTTTACAAGATACCAAAAAAGGTGTATTATTCCATTCAAAGCATGCAAATGAGGTTTCTATGTGGTGGGTCAGAAGATAATAAAAAAATAGTTTGGATTAAATGGGAAAAGGTGTGCATGGAGAAAGACCAAGGTGATTTGGGAACAAAAGACGTGTTGTTAGGAAAATAGAGGTGGTAGATTCTTCATAGAGATGATGCTCTTTGGATAAAATTTCTTTAGGCTAAATATGGAGATATCATAAGTAAGTTGTAGTCGAATCATTGGAAAAAAGGTTTAGTGGTGAAAAGACATTATGACAGTAATTTCAGTACAAGGGATGAGATATTGGTTTGAAGAGAGTGTGAGGGTTATAGTATGTGATAGATCTATATTTAAATTCTGGGAAAAGGTGTGGCGAAGATCAGATAGTCTCAAATCCATTTTCCCCAAATTATATGTTTTTTTTCTAACCAAAAGGAAGTGCTTATCTAAGAATTAAGGGATTTGTGTAATGATAAATAGGTTTTGATACTAATACAGAGGCGTCCTTTGCTTAATTTGGAGATTGAATGAGTGAAAGAATTGAAGGGGGTTTTTGAAGGGATGCAAATGAGCATAGACATTGGAAGTCGGGTAATAACTCTGAGAATGAAGTGTATATAAAATTATTCACTGTGGTAGTAAGATCCAACATACCTTTTTCTTCAAAGTTTGGAAAGTAAAAGTGCCTTTAAAGGTATATGCTTTTGCTTGGAGGATAGCTCACAATCGAATCCCAACTAGAATAGAACTTGCAACAAGGAAATATATTCTATTATGACGTGATATATGCTTTATTTGTCATGTAGAGTTAGAATTAATATTGCACCTAATGTTTTCTTGTAAGCATGTATATTAAGTCTAAATTTGTTGTTACTGTTGGCTAGGTTATCTAAAGGTTTTGCCCTTAAATTACTTCTCTCACCTGTGACAACATCTTCATTGCACTAGTAAGAAGAAAATCAAAAGAATTCAATGCATAATTTGGCTGGCCATTATATGGTGAGTCTATATTGCAAGAAACGCCTTGGTGTCTAAAGGGTTTCAATTTTGTGTGCAAAAGTTTGGGAGGAGATACTTAAAAAAAATTGGTAATAGGTTAGAGGATATTACAAAAAAACAACATTTTTTCCATGAATGGTCTATGCAACACTTGTGCTGAACAATTTTGTTAGACTATTGAAGGAATACTTCTATTTCGAAATAGAGATTTTGATGAGCAAATTTTTTACTATAATCTAGATAAGTGCATTAGTCGTATGTAGTATCCGATAAATATCGATCGATCCCACAGAAACTTGGATGATACTATGGAAATTTTAATACTTTTTGTGTGTAATAAATAAAAGAAATGTTTTTATACTATCAACTACTAAGACATGTAGTAAAAAAAGCATGAATAGTAAATAAATAGTTACACTGATGATAAGACATGTTTGGGTATTGATTTCACTCTATCATCCTTCAAATGCATAAATAAACTCAAAACCTTAATTTACCACTTATGTTTTCATTGCTCATAAAAGTATCCTTAATCCTGATTCCTTGCAAGTAAGGACTAAACTATTTGGGCTTTAGACTATGGATTTCTCATACAATCTAAAGTCAAATAACTTATATTAAAACAAGGAGCTCAAGATGACTAATGGTTTTACTCTCTCCCGAGCAATAAACCTCATTGTGAGCTTTTCTCATTTTACAAATTAAAATCTTCTCCTGAAGTCATTCGATAAGTAAAATCCACGAAGTATTAGTACATAAAGTAAAAGGTAAAGAAGAATACTAACAATGAATAATAAACTTAAATTAAGAGAACAAAATATACAAACAAGTTCAGGTAAAGTTACATCAAACCCCAACCAGTGATGCACCTAGAGCCAACCATGAGGATGGAGGACATCATCCATGAATAAAGGGTACAAAAATGGAAGGAAATATGGAAGAAATTGTGAAGCACAACATATAGACATCCCTCAGGTGTGTGTCTTTGTAACCCTTATGTCTCAGTGTGTAACCCATAAAAATATGAACTTTTGCCTTTTAGATGTGTTCTGACGCAATACTAGCCTCCAATGGTGACAAAGTGGTTGTTGGGCGCCATAAACTAATTAGGCACAAAGTTTAGTAGGCACTAGACGGGTTGGTGGTCCCTAGGCGCCCGTAATTAAATTTGTAATGCTCTCAAGTACATGGACGTTGGGCGTTTGGTGTTATACCACCAAATTGCTGATTCTTTAGACACTTCTATCCTTTTGAAAATCTGACTCAAAACAAAGCAAAATAAGAAAATAATGGTAAAATATGCATAAATAAAAATCTAAGACTACATCCCTAATGAAATCTAATTTTAAGTAAAAATAGAGTAAAACAAAGTCTTAAATGAGAAAGAATTAGAATAACTACTCTAGTTTACCTATGTAAAAATAGAAAATTTAGACAGTTATTAGATTTCTAGTGTGGAGAAGGGTTAATGTACTATGTTTTTTTTTTAAATAAAAGTACTTTGTCTTTTCTAAATACTAAAAAATCTTAAATAGATATGATTTGTTTTATATATCTCAGATTCAACTTTGATTTTGAAGTTAATTTGAATTAGACCTCTAAATAAGTTTTGTAAAATTTTATTTTATAATGGTATTATATACTACCTCCAATCTCAATTTAAAAAATAAAATAAAATATTTATCCAATTTATAAGAAACTACTTGTGTTTTAAATTACTTAAATATGTTAATCACTTAAAGTTAAGATTACTTGGGCTTGATCAGTGGTTCAAAAGTGGTGAGAAGAGTTTGGTCTTTTGTTTGGTATACAGGGTTATGGCACATCTGGAACACAAGAAATACTTCAATTCTTAAGGATCAAATGATTCTGACCGACTATATCATTCAAGCAGTTCAGTTGAATTCTTGGGAGTGGTGTTTCACTAACAAAATCATTAATCACTCGTTTACAGATCACCCATATCTTGTATTTAAGTTCTTCTCATCTTTCTAATATATTGTTACAAACAAGTACTCCTTGTGCTCTTTGTGTATTTTTCTTAATTTGAATCAATATTTTTCTTGACTTATAAAAAAAAGTCAAGGTCGTGTTTATGAAATTTGAGACATAAGAAAAATTTTGTATTTATTTTAGAAAATCTAAGACAAAAATTTAAAGTAGTTACTTAATGTAATATTAATTATTAAATTTTTATCTCTTATTAAACAATATTATTAACAAATACTAAGATTTTAGCAATAATATATTTTACTAATTTATATTATTTTCTATTTCATGATTGTGATAAAAAAACATGCTTCTTGCGGTGATGTTGATGCTTTATAGCATAAGAAACTTAAATATATATTAAATAACTTTCTGTCTTCTGGTTTCTAAATTAATTATATATCTTGTGTTTAATATTTTATTACGCATGAAAAGTAAGATAATGACTTAAGTTACCTTATAAACACACTCCAGTTAAAGCAAACAGTATTTTTTAAATAAAATTTGAATTTATGGTTAATAAATTACAATTAACTATTTTTTTTTAATCTTGATTATTTGTTCAATGTTGCTCATTTTTTTAACTTGTAGTAGTAACTTTTATATGTTTAATATAACAATTTTTTCATGAAACATGCACTAATCAGCAATTTTTTTATAAATAATTAATCCTTTTCATTTTAAAATGACAAAATATACTTATAATCTAGTAATTATTTTAAAACAATCAAGAAGAGTAACGTGTAAGAAAAAAATATTATAATTCTAATATCATTACCATAGGGGGAGTGGGATATCTTCAGCAAATAAAAAAGAGGGGAGAGTGGAGTAGTTAACACAATCATTACCTTTTTTTATTACATATATTAATCATAAGAGAATGTGATGTTGGTGCAATCATAGTGTATATGAAAGATAAATTAATACAACACGGAAGCCTCCCAATAATATACTGTAATAATTAATAACCAAGATTATCATAGTACTAATGTGTTGTGAATTGAGCTTATCCTCTCCTACACTCCGTTTGATTGAGAGCAAATAAATAAAAAGATTTGATGATATTATAATTGAAATAAAAATAAAATAAAATAAAATAAAATTAAGATTATTTAATTAATTAAATGAAATAAAGTGAAAAAAGATTAAAAGTAATGAAAATTGGATTGTTGGATTTAATAAAAATAAGAAAGGAGTTGTTGTAAAATAAAAAAAAAAAACTTAAATATTTTGTTATTTTTAACTTTATTTGCCTAATATAAAATATGTTGCAGATATTTGACTGTGTTATGAACATATAGTGGAATATATGCTTATTGACTTTGTGCTACAATATCAATGAGGTCGGATATGAATTGGTCATAGTAAAATATATTCAAATACAGAAAGACAACCACAAAGTTCCCTTAAAATATACATAATTGGATATCAATTTCTTGTTAGTTGAATACAAGTGGATTCTAGAGCAAGTTGAAAGCTCTCTTCAATACATACGTGAATATTAAATATTGTCAGTCGAATATATGTGTGTTCTTCGATGGAACTCACAAAAAGCTAAAATAAAATCATTAAATAAAAAATGGACTAATTAATATAATAAAATCAAATCAACTCCCTTCGTGGTGGAATTAATCCATGGATTCAAAAAAAGTGTTAATGTCATTGTTCTTGGTTTGGTTGCGAAGGGATTCATTATACTAGGAAAAATGGACATATGTTAATGTTGCTGATTATTACACATTTTGAAAAAAAAAATAATTATTTATATCTTGCTTGGAACATGGGTGTTTACACATGAATTTAAATAACTTGTGGATCCAACCTAATATATAATATAATGAGGCATAATTTGTTTCCTTCCCATATCAATTATTTAAATATCAATAGTCATAATTATTTAAATAATTAAAATATAATAAATATAATAGAGAAACAAATTAATCATTGAATAATAATGCAAAGTGTAAAGGAAAATCACAAATAGTTTACATTACAATCCTAAAAAAGGAGAATTAGTCAAACATAGGTAATGTATAGTTAAACATCCCATAAATTACATAATGCATCAAAGATAAAAGAAAAAGATTATTATACGGAGAATTGTGAATCAACCTAATCCAATAATTCCTTATCATTCTTTGCCTCTAGGTTTCAAATCTAACTCTTCGTATGAGCCCAAACGGGTCCCCCTTTAATCTATCATCTTCTGGTATTTATAGAAAGTGTTTGAACTTTTTAGCGAGATTGTGTTTCTTCAATAATTGTTCTAAAAAAGCCTGATTTTGTCTCTTTTTCTGCCTGATTCTTAAGTACCTGTTTAAAGTGAGAATAAACACTAAAAGTGAGTTTTGTCAATAAATATGTAATTCTTTCCTCACAAATAGATATTAAAAATGATAAAAAAAACAGGTAAAAAACTGGTTAATCATATTCAAACTCAAACTCCTAATGTATAGTTTAACATACAACAAGGGACCTTCATTTTATTAACCACATAAAAAGTTATGACAAAAATACAAACAATGTTCATTAATGAACACACCAAAAGTAGAGATGAAAAATGGGTTACTGTTAACTCTTTGGTAAGTGTACTAATTGAATAGTATAGTCCAAATAAGTACAAGGTTATATCCATAAGAACTTAGTTGATACTTAGAAATTTATATTTTTTTTATTTGTTTAATGTTTAACGAATAGTATGAATGTTGACTCGAAACTATGAACTACTAAAAGTGATAAAGACATAAAACCATGAACTAGTAAAAGAAAGAGTTTTAAAAAAGATGGAGAACTAGTTGATATTTAACTTCACTAAATTGTCACTTGTGCATAATGAACACCTACTCACGTTCATTACTTATGTTTTCATCACTCATTGAAGTAGCATAACCCAAATCCATTATGAGTAAGGTCTAAGCTTATTTGAGGTTTAAATTATCACTCTCTTTCATAACCTAAACAAAATAGTTTGCTTTAAGAAAGGGAGTTGACAATGGTCAATGAGTTTTACTCTATTCCTAGCAATAAACCCGACCCATTTAGTGTTCTTCTCATTTTGCGACTCAAATACATTTTTCAATAACATTCAAACTGTAAAATAAACAAAAGATAAAAGAAATAAAGCAAACAAAACACACAAAACATTAAAATAAACTTATATTAGAAATCAAATAATACACATGAGTTAGATTTAGTTATATTTTGCGATCAAATATATTTTTCAATCGCATTCAAGATGTAAAATAAACAAAAGATAAAAGAAATAAAACAAACAAGAGACACAAAACAATAAAATAAACTTATATTAAGAATCATATAAAATACATGAGTTAGGTTTAATTACATTTTGCCATTCAAGTACATTTTTTGAATCATATTCAAAATGTAAAATAAACAAAAGATAAAAGAAATAAAGCAAAGAATAGACACAAAACATTAAAATAAACTTATATTAGAAATCAAATAATACACATGAGTTAAGTTTAGTTACATCAAACCCCAACTAAGGGAAGACTCAACTACTCATGGAGAATAGGAGCATCCCTGATAAACCAAATTTTTACCCTATTTTCATGATGTTTAATACTTGTTAATATGAAAAAGAGCTACATATTTATTGACAAAACTCACTTTTTAGTGTTTATTCTCATTTTAGACAGTTAATTAAGAAATGGGAAGAAAAATGCACAAAATCAGGTCTTTTTAGAGCAATTACTGAAGATCCAGGATAGCATGACCAAGGAAAATTAAAATAAACATATATTAAAAATCAAATAATACACATGAGTTATGTTTAGTTACATTAAACCCCAATTAAGGGAAGACTCAACTACTCCTGGAGAATAGGAGCATCCCAAATAATAGAGGAAGCAAAAAGAAGAAATATGGAGGTTGGAGAAAAAACTCATAAGCTCTACAACTACCCTAGGTCAATGGAGGTGAAGATCTCTCTGGGTTTTTTTAAACAAAAATGTGTTTTTACACCTTGTCAGCTTGAGCACCATCACCCAATAGTCACAACAGATTGTTCGGTGCTTACCTCAAATGTTAAGTTGGGACACCATAGTTGGGCAACAACAAAATGAACGTTGGGTGGTGGTGACCCAGTTATTAATTGCCCTTTATCTGACAAGGCTAGGTGTTCATCTTATAGATTTTGGGCAATGACTCTTCACCTATTGATTATTTATTAAACTAATGTTAATTTAATCCAACTCCATAATCCGTACGTGTATTACCAAAAATACTAATTATTTTGACTAAAAATAGGAGTATTATCTAAAATCTTAGTTATATATATATTGCTTACATGAAAGAAGAAAATCAAAGTCTTAAATGAAGAAGAATTAGGATTATAGTTCATATAGAATATAGAATAATATGTGCATATAGAATAATATGTATAAGACAATTATCAACCAGCTTGACCTATTTAGGTCCACTTTACCTATGGCCCTTAAAAAATAGACTAGGGCAAGCTAAACTCCAAAAGCAGACTTGTTCGCTTGTTCAATTTTTTTTTTTTGAAAATTTTTGTATTAATAATATAAAGAAAATAAATTTTGGCACAATTATTTGCATTATTGAATTTTCATCATCATAACACAACAACTTAATAAGTAATTTAATTAACAAATTAGTGAAATTGCAAACACAATAATTTATAATTTTGGCTCAACTCCTTACATTATTGCATTATTCCAATAAATCAGCACTCGATTAGTCCTTGTTTTGTTCCTATGTTAATACTTATTTTATTTTTATTTAAAACCAATTTATTTTAATTAATAGTATAAAAATATTAAAATTTGTAACAGTGAGTTAGCCCTTGCTTTTAGCCCAACATGCTAGGGGCCAAGCAGGGTGGGCTAAAACAGCCAGTAAGCCAAAACTACATTGAATTGGTCTGTCGAACCTGACCCATTTTACCACTCCTACCAAAAAAGAATCATATAATTTACATTCAACATGTATTCATTATGATCATCATATTTCACCTAATCAACATATATCTCAAAGAAAGTCACCAAAAATAAACTTTAAATCAATAATGCACATAAAAATAAGTTCAAACACCACAAGACAAAATAATTTTTTTAAGTTTTCCTCTCCCTCAAAGACATGCTAAAGAGAATTAGGCGTCAAATGGGAAAATAAAAAAAGCTAAATTGTTTTATCGAAGTGAACAAGATAGTGAAATAAAATTAGTCTTTGTGACTTTAAGTATAGGAAATACTTAACACTTTGCAAATAAATGTTTAATGTGAGAGAAACAGGAATACTACATATATTACTTAATACACCTATCAAAATTTAAAGAAAATGAATTAGTTAAAATCAAAAGTAACTCTCTTAAACTTAGTCTTGAAGTAAATGAATTTTTCCTCTCTCTCTCTCTCTCTCTATATATATATATATATATATATATATATATATATATATATAATATGAGAGAATCGGAAGAAGAGTAATTGAAGAGCATATGAATATGACTAGAGTTGTTAAAATGGGCAAGTTGGGCTGGGTCAACCCAGTCCATTGAGCTCACACAATAAAATGGATCTGGTTGACCCAATCCATATTTTATTTGGGCTACTGTTTTCTAAACGGATCCTGCCTTTGTAAAAAATCTCAAACTTTAAACCTTGTAATATTACTTAAAAATTAATTTAAATTTTTAACAAAAAATAAAGTAATTCATACCATTTTCTCATAATAACAAATTAAACATAATACAAAAATATTAAATTAATTATTCATCATGATAACATAAGAAAAATCCTAAGAATTAAATATTATAAAATAATATATAATAATAATAATAATTAAACAACATAATTAATAGACTAGATTGTAAATCTAATTAATTAATTTGTAAGTCATGTTCAATTTGAACTTATATTCTTTAAGTCCAATTTTTTGTTTATTTTATTTTTTAACTCTATATAATATATTAATATTATTGTTTATATATTAATATATATTTTAAAATTTATATATTTATATGTTTATTTAAATTAGTTTGTGACTCGTAGATCAAGTCGACACAAATCCATTTATACAATCAGGTGTGCATCTTAGTGTTACCCTTGTTATTATTGCTCGTGTTCCATTTTTGAAGATTTAAAATTGAGTTATGTGCATTTAATTTCATATGAAATTTGTCAAAGGTCATCATGAAAGATTGACAGGAAGAAAAAGAAAAAACGGCTTAAACACGTTTTTCTTCTCAATAAATTTCTAATTTTTTTTTTTATGTTCTTAATAATTTTTTTATTTTTTTAAATATGTTTAGATAGCACTTTAAAAGGTTCTAAAAATTGTTTAGATAAATTTTAGAGATAAAAATAAAATAAAAAATTTATAAGATAAAAACGTTAATCTATCAGAAAGTAAAAACATGTTTAAGAAAAAAAATATATATGAAGGTTGATTTAAATAAATCATTTCTTCCTTTTTATTGTTCTTCATTTTCATAATGTAATCTTACATTGTCAGTATGAAACACAGTCTGGTTTTAGTGAAATTTCCTACTTAAAGTTATATACAGGAGATTCATACATGTTTATTAATAAAAATTTTCATGAATTTAAATTTAATTAATTATCACTTTTAATTATTTTAAATCACTTTAAAATTAGTTAGGAATAATCACAGTGTTACATGGGTTGTTTTATATAACTGTTGCTTATTGGAAATGTGTCAGAGTATTGTATACTGCAAGGTCATTTATTACATTGCAAAAAATATATAAAATCAGAAAACGACAAGAAAATACAATAAACGAAGCATTTGCAATATAATCTTGGTATTTGTTATTTCTACTTTGTTTTCTACTTCACTCCGCTCCTCTTTTATATTTTAAATTTTATTATTATTATATATCAAAATTAACCTTAGATAGATATAAGATATATGCTTATAGATGTTGTAGAAGCTATAATCATTCTAATCGAATCACATCCAAAAGACCAAAACTTATATACTTAAGATTTCACCAAAAATTATTTTGGTTCAAAAAAATATGTTTTTAGATGTTGTAGAAGTTATAATCATTCTTATTGAATCACATCCAAAATTATCAAAACTCATAAAAATAAATAAATTTGTTCCTAAAATTTTATCAGAAATCACTTTTTTTTCTTAAAAATACAATTTTTTTTTAGTTTCTAAATTTTTTTATTAACGTTATACATTTATAAGTTTTTATGTATTTAATTGTATCAAATGTAAAATTGAACATTGAGGGAGTTATGATTGAGGAGGAAAGTGATTTATGTATACAAAAACATACTCTCTGTTCTTAACCGCGTTAACGGAATAATAAGGGCTAAAAATGAATCATAAACTAAAAAAATATTTTTAAATTTTAAGTATTCAAAGTGATTTTTTTGTGATACTTTAGGGGAAAAACTTATTTAAGTCTTACTTATATATCTCTTTCAATATATTTATTTTATATTAATTTTAAATTAATTTCAATATTTTAAAAATAAAATTTTACCAGTTAAAATAAATTTATATCATAATACACTAAAAAATTAAATTTAATGGGTTAATTTTAATATTATAAGTGGGGTTTTTCTCCATACACCTCCATAATTTTTTAAAACTGCAAAAATATCGTAAGTAAAAAAAAGTAAAAATTTAATTACCATCTCTCTCCCTTCCTCTTTCATCCGTGTTTTCATCTCCTCGCCTGTTGTTTTTGTCTGTGGTTGTTGTTCCATTGAACGCACATTGCTTTTTCTCTTCTCCAGCTCTACCATTTAATTTCTTACTTGGTACACTCTCTTATTTTTTTTGCATTTTAACTAAATCCTGAATTTGTAAATTTTTTTACAAATTTAGATGGGTTTGTCAAGAATTGTAAAAAATTCACAATTTTTTTTACAAGCCCAATTTATAAAAAAATTTGCAAATTGCAAGTTGGCTAATCCAGATGAGGAGTGTTGCATCGTCGGAACTTCTCCGTCACCGGATGTGGATGCAATTGGGAGACCGGAGGAAGGATGCGTCGGAGGAGCTTGGAGGAAGGGTGTGCAAGAACTCGGACGAAGGGTGTGTTAGCTTAGAGGAAACCGTCCGAACTCAGAAGAAATCAAATATGGAAGTGAAGAGAGGTGCGGGTAAAGAGAAGAAGCTTTAACCCTTTTTTTTTACTAAAAGAATTTTAGTGATTTCATAGAATTATAGAGGTGCAGGGAGAAAATATGGGTGCAACAAGAAAAACCCTATAAGAGGCATTGTTGTCCATTCGAATCGGCCCAACGTCAACCTGTATAAACCCAAAGAACCGCAACGTCGGGCTGAGATTGCTTGCAAAGTCTTCCATTCCAAAACACATTGGTTTTTAACTTTATTATATTAAACCACTAGATCAGTATACTTATATAAATTTTATACATTATATTCTAAAATTTTATGAACTTAGATTATTAACTTAGATTTGAAATGTGAAATTACATTGTCATAAACTTGAAATTTTATACATTATATTTTAAATTTTTATGAACTTAAATTTTATAAAATGTTTTTAAATTTGAAATATGTATCTACTTATATTATCATAAACTTTATTTTTTAAAGTTGTTTATAGCCTTGTATTTTGTTTATGAATTTTTATTGTCATTAAGAATTTTATTATTTGAAGTATTGTTTTAAATATTTATAAAACTTTATGTGGTATTTGATAAATTTGGAGTGAATTAGTCAAATTATACTACATACTAAATTATTGACCTAGTTGAGACAGTGGATCACTAATTGACTTAATTTAACTTGTCTACATACTAAATCATTGAGGTTTTCTAGTCCTACTTAATACCCCTTTTTTTCTAATGTATATTATAAGAAGTATTTTTTATACCTGTATATGCATATAATAGTCCATCCATTATTATTTAAATAAATGACTGTTAACTGTGAACGTTTAATGGACAAGTAAAACGATAGTAAATTCATAAGTAAAAAAATAGTAAATTAATTGTTTGATTGTGCTATAAGTTTGTGGATTTTTTTTTAATAATAGATAATGAATTAACAAGTTATCTATATATAAAGTAAATAAATATTTTTACCATCACTTTGATTCTACAAATTAAAATAAAAATCTAAATTAAAACAAAGTAAAAAAAAAAAAGGAGAGTACTCTCTGATATATAGTAGAAATTGAAATCTAACATATGGTGCCCAAAAGTTAGTAGAAATAAATTTTATGGTGTCAGGATTTAGGTAAAGGTGTCATTAGACATTAAATGTGCTTATGGTTGAGCACGTGAGATTTGAATTTCATGTCGTCACTTTTTAATTGTAAAAATATGTAGTTAAATTTTTTATTTTTTATTGTAAAATTTATTATTGTAATTGAAATTTCATGTAGTCACATAAATAACGGTAGTGAATCTATTTACGAGAATAAGGGTGTGTGAGAGAAGGTGGCCTAATAAGAGAGCACCACGGTGGTTGCGTGAGAGAAAAACCAAATGAGTAATTCTATTGAAATTGTGATTGTGAGAGAAATAAATTTAATTTTGTCATAGAAAGCTAGCAAAAGTTAGATAGAAAAAAGATTAATTTTTTGAAAGAAGAAATTAAGAAAAAGATAAAAAAAAAAACTTAATTATGCGAGGAAAAGCAAAAGTTAGATTAAAAAAATTAATTTTCTTTAAAAAAGATAAAGAAAAATACTTAATTGTTAGAGGAAAAGTAAAAGTTAAATAGAAAAAAAGGAATATTTTAAGAAGATAAAAAGAATAAAAAATTAATTAACTGTATATATTTTTTGGAGTTTCAAATAAAATTTAGAAAAGTCTATAGTATTATAAAAATTATTCGGCCATTATTATATGTCATTTGAATATTATTTTATATTTTGTTTATGTAAACCAAGTGACATAATATTTTTTATTTTTTCTAAATATTAATTATAATCATAATATTAATGAGTTTAAATATTTAAATTTTAAAATTTTTTAAACAACTACTTTAATTATATGTATTGTTTTACACATTTCTATGTGACATCATATATTTTATTTTAAAATAATAGTTAAAACAATGTCAATTTAATTTTTTTTAATAATTATTAATCTTTATTAACTAAGTTTCACTAATAAATTATTTAAAATTAAAATTCATAAGACACAAAATATTTTACTAGTTTATTATAAATATAAATTATGTATAAAAATTATTTATTTTTATTAATATAGTTATAAAATAACGAATATATTCAAAACTTTGTATTAAATTATTATAAATTTAAGTTATGTAAAAGAAAAATTTATCTTGCACATGAAAAAATTATAATTATAACTAAAATAAATGAGGCTTTTAAAGTTCAGGTTAAAAATTTACACAAAATAAACTATAAACAAATAAAGAAAGAAAATGAAAAGGTTTCATTCCTCACCCATACTCTCCCTGAGCCCGTTTTCTTTTCTTTCTGGGCTATCTTTTCGCAATATAATCTGGGCATTTGCTATTTCTACTTCCTTTATTGCTACTTCACTCTTTTTTTTTTTTTAAAGTTTTTCTTACCATAAATATATTTTTTAAACAAAGTAATTTTTATAAAGGATGCTAGGAAAGTATAAGAAGTGTTTCCTGTAACATTTCATAGTATACCATAAATATTTTTATACCAAAATTACCTTACTATATAAGAATACATATAAAAATCTTATAGTTTATTTTCGCTGTTCTGCTAATCCTTCTCGATTTATTCTTCATTCCATCTTTTATGTCGCAAATGTACTAAAATTTGAGTTTAATTAGTATATTATTAATATAAAAATTTTTATATTAATATTCAATCATAACTCATAAATTTATTAACTTTAATCATTATTATTTTAAAAGTTATACCAATAAAAAATCATAATTAAATATTAATATAAAAATTTTTTATATTAACAATATATACTCTTGTGTTGAATTTCATTCCGTAAAAAACACCATAATAAGGTTTGACCAACCCATCTTCATGTACGCGTAGTGTTTCTTTCTTCTTTTTTTTATTTGAAAACCTACATGATATTGCATAACACGGAATCACACGTTTTTTTTTTTTCATTTAATGCTTGCAACTACTTTTCAAAACAAGTCTTTTCTTTTTTAATATTTCAAAAATTACTTTTTAAAACTTAAAACGTCAAAGGTGTCTACTAAAAGAAAAATATAATTATTTAATAAAAATATTTTCTAAAACATATTTTTCATGAAAAGACTAATAACACTCTTTGACACGCTCCACTCCTAACATACTTTTTATTATAAGTTGAATTTTATTGAAAACTACAAATCATATAAATCTTACTTGTTATTAAATGATTATCTTTCCTAATTTTGTAATTTTCAATAAATTTCAACCAAGAAGAGAAGTGTGTCAGATAATGTGTGGGTAACACTCTTTTTTTATTTTTTTATTTTCAAAACCTACTTTTGAAATATAAAATATTCTTCTAAAATATTTTCACTAAACTTGGTTAAATTTAATAATGTTATTTTTTCAAAATAGAAAATATCAAATAAAAACAAATATGTTTTTTTAATATTGAAAACTTAAAAATAAAAATCATTTTCAAAAAATAAAATAAAAAACAAAAATATTTTTTTATTTCTCATACCAAAGCTTGACTTTCTATAACCAAGAAACGATGCGTGCTATGTTATATAAAAGATGCAGCTTTTGGCGTTATTGGGGAGAGAGAATGTTTAGCTTTAAATTAGAATTGGGTTAGATTGATATCTTTACCTCTATCATTCTGTGTTTTGGCACCCTTTAATTATATTTTGGATTCAGCATTTTCAAATTTGTATTGCAAAAACTATAATACTAGATAAAAGAACCAAAAGCCCAAAATTTAATTTGAGGTTATTATTGTATTAAATTTGGTCTGGTCCACTTTTCTCATCTATTAAAGCTAGACCTATCAGTGATTGCAACTTCTCACTGGCTAGGATTTATCTTTCTAATTCTCAATTTACAAATTATTTTATATTATTTTTTTAATTTATTTCAATTATAACATTTTTAACTAATTTTTCATTTACTATTTCTAATAATTTATGACATTTCATATTTTTTTAACATTTCAAAATTTTATATTTACTTTTTGATAGGTCAATTTTTAGCTTTTTAAAAAAATATAACAATTTAAGTTCAATAAATTTTAGCAACACATACTTTTTAAATGTATTAATCTTATACACATAAAATACCTTAAATAAAAAATATTTTAAATTATTGTTCTTTTATTTTTTTAATAAATTATACTTTTCAAGAGAACTATTGTTTTATTAAAAATTAATATAAAAAATATGCCAAAAATTATAAAAGAGAAATAGATGAACCTAGATGTTTCCTGTAAAATAAATTACTAAAATTTGAAATTGTGCAATTAGATATGAAGAAGAAAACAAGAACTAAACATTAATTTCATTGATATTTTAATTTTGTATGGACCGATACGTTTAACTATCAATCCCTAATAGAATTAACTCAGACTTTTTATAAGATTATTTAAAAAGGGTGAGATTGAATTAATCTACCCCCATCTTTTGACAGATATGTAGGTACTGGACCAGGTTCATGCATTTTTATATATTTATAGGTAAATGAATAGATTTTTATAAACAAATTTAATGTGTGGTTTGGTTTTTTTGTGATGTCGGTAGTGAAGACAAGAAAAAAATTAAAGAAAAAGAATTTTATGAAATTTTGGGTGGTCGTAGAAAGTATAGAAAATAATAAATAAGATTTTGAGAATTATTATTTGTATGCGATGGTGGTCGTGTAAGGAAATAATTTTTTTTTATTTTCATTTATTATTTTGAGTTAATTTTTAGATTCTTGTTGGTTTAAGTAGATAAAAAGAAGAGAGAAACAATAAAATATATTTTTTTAAAAAAAAAAACTATTAATCTTAAATGTTCTTTTAAAAAATATTTTTTTACTTAAAAATTACCCTCGTTTAATCCAATAAATATTCTCAGTAAGAACTCACCTTAAATATCAACATCCACATTAACCTCGGAGATGCTATTAGTTTTCAGAAGCTTACATACCAAAACAAAAGATGAAAGGTATTTACTGTATGATTTGTAGTTCAAATTAAATTTTATGGGACAGGTAATTGCAAGATGCATTGATTGACACCAATATGACGTAAATTTATGGAACAACCAATCACATGCAATATGACCACCTAAATTTCATGGGGACCATATTCTTCCTTCCAGCCTATCACTTCTCTGTCTCATAAACAAAAATAAAAGTAAATAAAATAACAAAATACGAAAATAAAGATAAATGTATGAAATGTTCTAATGATATACTCCTGTACATTATATTTTATGTATATTATATATTATATAGAAAGACAAACACATACAGCACACCGAATTAGCCTCACAAAAACATGGACACACGAGGTGAATAATATACCTACAAAATAAAAACACAAAATTGATGTATACCTAAAACTTTTCAATAATTGCTTACTGACTGATACAATATAAAAACTATTTTTAGATTATTTTTATTTATCAAGAGTTTTCATTTCAATATTATAAAATATAACTTCACATGCTACATCAATATAATTTTAAAATAAATCAATTTAAAATTAAAATGTCAAAATATTTTTTTTACTAGTGAATGAGCATTTTATGTTTTTTAAATAATTACTAAATGATGTTTTATGTAAAATTTTATAATAAATATTTGATTTTATTGAATCCTCGCCTTTTCATATAATAAAAAATAGAAAACATAATTAGGAATGCCAAGAATCAAAGAAAAAATAAATATATATTTAAATAAAAAAATAGTCAGTATATATAAAAAAACTTATTCAAGGCCACCAAAATATTAAAGACTTAATTATTAAAAAATAATCCATTAATATATTTTTTCAAAAATTCAATTTGGTATTCTAATTTTTAAGGATTCTATTAGGTACCTTAATAGTTTAAGATTCTAGTTTGTTTAATTGAAGAGAGGAAAATTTTTTCAATAATATGTTATGTTTGATTCAATTGAAGGAATAAAAAGAAGAGACAATTCATTTTGTTGTTTAGTTATAACAGAAAGTGATTTTAAATTAATTATTTTTCTTAATTATTTTGCTTGTTATATTTTAAAAGTTTATTTGGTTACTATATATAATTTACAATGACATTCTTACACTTTTATCGATTATGCAACATTTCTTACGACCTTGATAATTCAGTGGCTTATGACACATTATTGTGCATGAATCTCTTCATGAACTTTCCCGTTTGGCGTGTCTCCCATATCTATATTTGCATAGTCACACTATGATAGTCCATATCATATATAATGATATTTATAAATTTTTAACTTTATTTTTAATTAGGCTTAGACCAATGACAGAGAGAAAGATTACTAATAGAAGGTGGATAAAAACATTTAAAATGCACAATAAAGACAAAAAGGGTCAAAACTCTTGGAAGTTGAGTGCAAGATACTAAGCATGCATAAAAAAAGAAGAAAAAACAAAAAAATATTGAACTTACATATAGTCGTAAAAAGGATGCGAGTAATTTAGTAAAATCGAATAAATTTATTAATTTACTATTTTTCTTCTCCAAATTCTCCCAATAATAAGTGTAGCTAAAATAGGATAAGGAAGGGTTTTGTTCTCTTCCATCTCACCATTTCTCTCTTAAAAATTGAAACAAAGTACAATTTTTTTTAAGAATTACTTCTCATCCCTTCTATCTCCATCCAAATTTATTAACATCGAAAAGTTAATTTACAACGATTATAATATACTAATATGGTTCTTCAAATGTCACAACAACTTGTGAAAATGTGACTCTCACCAATCTAAAGTAGCTTGAATTTATTACGATTTTGTGTTATACCACTAGTTAAAATAATATGGCCTAAATAATGAGGAGCAGAGAAAGCGAAGGAACACTTATGAAAAGTAACAACAAAATAGTTAGATTGTAGCAATCCAAGAATAGTAGCTAAATGGGAATTAAAATAAGAATTATAGATTAAGATATCATAAAAAATACTAAGATAAATTTACTTTAAAATGGTCTTAGCAAGTTATTCATTGCAAATTGAATTGTATAAAGTGCATTAGTTTGTCCAAAACTAAATGGGAATTAAAATAAGAATTATAGATCAAGATATCATAAAAATACTAAGATAAATTTACTTAAAAATGGTCTTAGCAATTCATTGATTATAGATTGAATAGTAGATGGTGTATTAGTTAGTCCAAAAGACATAACTAAGAACTCACAATGACCATATGTTAATGTGAAGGTTGTCTTATAAGCATAAGTAGAAATAACTCTAATTTGATGCTAACCCAAGCGAAAATCAATTTTAGAAAAATAGTAGTCTTACCCAACTCATCTAGGAGTTCATCAATGGTTGGTATAGGAAAATGTTCTTTAACTGTGACAACATTTAATGAGTGATAGTCTACACAAAATTGTCAACTTGCATAGTTTTTTATATGATCCTGTCAAGGTCCAATTATTTTAAACATATTTTACAATGGACAAAAGACCCAATAGTTAAAGTAAGACCTGGGAAAATTATTAAGGCATTTCAAAACATATTCATGGAAGTATCCAAACGAAGAGTTGGTTCATATCTACATTGTGAAGACACATTCAGCAAACTTAAGGACAATAATTTGAAGACATAATGAACCTATTTTTTTATAATCAAGTTGCATATGTGGGCTGAAATTTATTTGATTGGATTACATAGTTTTTTGGGCTAAATAACAATTAAGGTCCATTTTTCTAATTATTATGTAATTTTCGTATTATTTTTTATGGTGATATTTTAGATGACTTTGCATGTTTTTTCTAGATAGTTCTTGAGTTTTTAGAGTTCCCAAGTCATTATGTGTAAGTGGGAAATAAATTATGAGTGAAAAATAATAAGATAGTGGGGAAATTAGTGGGAAACCAAGGCTAGTAGGAAATCAATGCTTTAGTGGAGTTTTAATATTTCTTTTCTCAAGGTTTCCTATCTTTACCTATAAATAGGAGTCTCTTGTAAGCTTTCGAGGAAAACAAAATTCAGAATATTACTTTAAGTATTTTTTCTCTTGTGAGAAACTTTGCCTTTGTTCTTGGATAAGAATTTTATAGTGTTAGTTCTACCGACAGATCACAGTTAAGGTCACATTTTATGATAACTTTGGTTCTACCGGCAGGTCGCAGTTAGGGTCAAGTTCCTTATTCCTTACTTTACCTGTTTTCAAGACGATCGGCATATTAGATTCATATAAGTTTTTTCTTGTTAGTAACACTAGTTAAGAAAAAAGGCTTAGTACTAGGCTAAATTGTGCCTCCTCAACCATTTCCTAAATTATTTGGGTTATGGAAGCTTTTTGCGCAAGTGGATAACAGTACAATTTGACATTAACTAAGGGGTGTTTGGTAAAAAAGGAATGTGGTGGTCATGAGGGAAGAAGGTCGTCGACTTTTGAAAAATAGTGGGATGAGATAGTAATAGGTTTTGTATAGGAAGAAGAAGTGATGGAAAAATTGAGTTAGGTTGAGTGAAATGATTAACATCTTGTTGTGGCAAACATATGGTAAAAGCAAAGGTGTCAAAGGTAAGTAAGTATAATGAAGCTATAGAATCAATATGGAGGAGTTAACATAATTGGGTGTAAGTGTCCATAGATGAACATTGGGACTTGTCTCCATGAAATGTCATTGAAGTACTAACATGGGTTAATGATAAACTATGAATGGGGAAATCTACAATAATTAGGCTTGAGTCCTCAACCATCTAATTCTTAATACTACATTCATCCCTTCAATAGGCAACAAATAGAAGGAATCATTAACAAATCCTTTTGGATGTAAATGTCCACTCGTGTGTAGAAACCTTAACATTGGATTTTGTCACCATCTCCTACCATCACTAAAAAATATGCAATAGAGATAGAGTGTAATTTAGGGTGTTTCACAATGTGGGGTTGAATGATGTTATGGGAGTTGTCATAATAAATTAAAATAGTCATTGGAAGATTGGAGATACAACCTTCAAATTTAAGTGATTATGGGGAAGGGTGGCCCATAAGGGTGTAGAAGGATAATTAGAAATGCATATTAGGCTATGTCATGGGTGAATCACATTCCATTTGTGACCAGAGATGAAGATTTTGTCACAATAGTAACATAAACCTTTGGCTCGTCTATCTTGGATATATCTAGAAGTCAACTATTTAACTAGGAGGGAAGAAGGATCAGGTGTTAATGGTTCATGGTAGATGGTGGTTTGAAAAGTGAGATAGGTTGAGAGACAATTTGATAAGGTATAAAGAAAGAGAAACACTTGGGATGATTTTTAGCGTCTTTGATATTTGCTTCAATTAATTTAGCAAGACTAAGGGCTTGAGATATAAAAATAAGCTTATGAATAGCCAACTCATTACAAATTTTCATAATCAAGCCCGAAATAAAACAATTTAGGTTGGGAAAAAGGTGTGGGGAAAGTCAAGGAGTTGGTAGGTATTGTGGGTGGTGGTAGGGAAAGGCTAAGATAATATAGGATAATGGTTAGGGTTTAGGCATAGTGGAGAAATAAATTATGCAAGTAAACTAGTGGTGGTGAAAGTTGGGGAATAAGGAGGAAACTTGATCATGTAGCATAGTGATATAGGCAGTGAAGGATTCATAGCAGGATGTCATACTGCACTAGATCTATTGGTGATGCCTATTCTGTATTGTCATTTGAGGTTGTAGTGTGATAAGCATATCATGAATGTTTTTTAAGGAATCATCGTTGTTCTTTGATGTGCGAGACATTGAGTTATGGAAATGAAAATACCAATTGTTAGGCAATATTGTGCAATGTTAAGATTGATACACAACAAGGAAAAACACAATAAAGAGGAAAAAAGGATAGAATATTTCATTTCATAGACCTAATTGTCTCAACATCAAATATTAAATACTAGGACAAGATATACAAGCCTAAACTAAGGTAACAAAAGAAAGTCCAAAAGGTAGAGTCCAATCAAAATAACCAAACCAAACAAAAATAAGATTAATTAATCAAATTCCCAACTAAATAAAATCCTTCATTCATCCTTTTTTTTTTTAACATTCTTTTTGGACTGTCTTGGGCTAGAACCTTTAGCCCATCAAATTTCCTATATAAGTGTCGATTACAGCGGCAAGGAAATGAGTGTTACAAGGAGAAGGGAAAATAAACAATTCTAGATTGTAGGAAAGATGAAAACTTCACAAGGATGGAGACTTCTCTATTAATATAAAAACAAATGTTATTTTTAATAAAATCAAGGCTTGATTTGTGATCATTTTCAACTTTTATAATTTAAAAAATTCTAATTTTCAATTTTTAATTTAAGGCATTGTGATTCTAAATTTTTAAAAATGTTCACTTAGTACTCAATTTAGATGAAATAGTAAAAGTTTTAGAGTCAATTTTAATGTTTACTATGCAATAACTAATCATTTGCATAACAATATATTATTTACTTACAATAATCTATTATTTGTCATCTCCAAGGAACATGATAATTGATTATTTACTTAGAATAATCAATTATTTGTACAAGGTGACATTTCTTATGAGTGTTTTTTACACTATTTCTAGCAAGTGCATTAGTCATATCTAGTATATGATGAAAACCAAGTCATCTCCTCAAGGAAGTCAATGATAATATAAATTTGATAATGAAACAGAAAAATGAAAACATTGGAATAGAGTTGGAGAAATATATACCGTAGAAATTATATTTGTATGGTTTTTTAATTATGATGATATAAAAATATCATAAGCATGATTTCACTTCATAATACCTGTAATTATTAACAATTATCTAAGATTCATTTATCTAATTCTAGAATTATTGATAGTTTTTTTATCCTAATTCTTTAGCAACAGAGAACTACATTATTGAAATTTTCTCATAATTTCTTAACAAGAATAATTTCAATAATTTGACTAGCACAAAACAATTTATTTACTCAAACATAAAAATCTTATCTTATTCTTAAGCATAGCAACTATATGGGGAATTTTCTGATTCTTTAATTTCAAGAAAATCTTTCGATATCTGAAATTAAATAGATCACGTTATAAGTTTATCAATCAGACAACGAGCATTAAATATAAGGAAATTCAAAACAGATAAATGAAAAGACTTAGATAAAAGTAACAAAAAATTACAGAGCGTTACTTAGTGCATTAACTCTTGATAGCAAAATTTAGCTACATCTAATCATCAAATATTTACAAGGAAATTTTAGAAGAAGTAAAAGAAGATATGAGAATTTCTAAAACTAGTATATGATATCTTCTTCCAAACTTGTTTCTCCTTTTATAGAGTTGATTCTACTGCTATTGCTCAGCAAAAATTCTTCACTAAGCGAGTTTGTTTGCCACTTTTGAGTTCGCTGAGTGAAAGGTGCTCATTAAGCGAATTTACTTGTCGCCTTAAGCTTCGCTGAGCAAATGTTATTTGCTCAACGACTGTTAATGTAATTAAGCTATTTCTAGTGCTTTCGCTTAGCGAGAGTGGCTCGCTAAGCGAATTTTAGGCCCTATCAATGCATACTTTTGAAATTCACTTAGGATGACTCAGCGACTAGACATTGCTCTTTTGGCTGTCACTTGATATTTTACTCTGCAATTCTTACAAAAACAGTGTTGGATGTTATCTTGTTAGTACAAAAACATGCTATTAATTGTAACAATAATTTTTATGAAGAAATAAATAATTGTAAGTTTTTCTTTTGGTTTTTTACTTAATTTTCACAATTATTAATCTCCAATGTTAAGTTTTTCGCTCTTAGTCTTCCGTTTAACATGAGTATTAAATAAAAAATTTAAAAGTTGAACATCATACATCAGAATGTTTTAAATTAAAATTGAAAATTAAAAGTTTTGAAATTACAAAAATTTCAAGCAAGAATGTAGAATTAAACCTACATAATGGTGTGAATTAAAGTAGCTAATTCAAAAAATTTGAAATAATTGGAATGAAAAACCTTTATTCCCAATTTGTTTTTCATTTACAGTCCCTATCAATAAAAAAATGTCAATTTATTTAATGAAATACATAAAAGATAAAAAATTATAAAAAATATTAAATGACATAACATTTTTAATTTATAGAAATAAAAAATAGGACACAAATTGAAGATAGAGAATTTTCATAAGAAATAATTGATAGTGAAGTCATTAAAGATATAAAAAAAAAAAGAAAGAAAGAAAAGAATCAATTTTAGTATATATATTTATATAATAAAGTGTGTCACATGTTACATATGGAGTTTTAGCCCACAGAAAAATCAATGAATAGAAGGGAGCATATATTATTGGCGAGTATAGTTCTGTGTCTATAAATAGGAGTCTTGGGTTTGTGGCAAAACGCAAGCTTGAAGGTGGGTGTGGATAACATAAAGTAGGAAAGATGTTTGGGATCTTAGGAGGAGGGGGCCAGAAGATAAAGGGGACTGTGGTGTTGATGCCCAAGAATGTATTGGACTTCAACGCCATAACCTCGCTTACAAAAGCCAGTGTTGTTGACACTGCCACCAATATCTTTGGCACTGCCACCAGCATAGCTGGTGGATTCATTGATGCTGCAACTTCCTTCTTAGGCCGTAGTGTCTCCATACAATTGATCAGTGCCACTAAGACTGATGGTCTGCTCTCATCTTACATTTTCATTCATTCTACATTCTTTTATCTTTCCCCACCAACTTTTTTTTAATTACTCAAACCATATCATTAATATTCAACTACCTTATTAATAATGTCTCCAACATATGTACTTGTCGTTTCCCTACTGAAACCTCAATAATCAAATAAGTCATTATGATGATTTATCTATATTTAGCTTACATATTTTTTTACTGTGAATACAGTACAGTTTAATTAGGTATTTACTGAATTAATTATTTCATACCAACTTCTTCTTCTTTTTTTTTCTTTTTTTTTATGAACTTGAACTTTTCTTCTCGGATAAGTCGAAAATTATTTTTAATGATCTTAACGGAAAAATTAATTTTAAAAATTAAAAATACAAAAATAAAAGAGAGACAATTAGGTGACAATTGTTTTGATTTTTTTTTATTTTCACATAAAATAAAAAAATAATAGTAAAAACATGTTTGATTATAATTTATAAAATATTTTCTTTAAAGATATTTTAAAAAACAACTGAAAAATAGAAAAAAAAAGTTATTTTGAGTGGTTTCAAAAATTAAAACTATGTAAAAATTTAATAACGTTATTATAATTATATAAAAAATTATATGTAAATATTTTATAATATTTTTAATTAATTAAATTTTACAATATATTTTTTGAAAATAGTGAAAACAAAATATTTATAAGTGTTGCAAACTAGAAAAGAAAATCTGTTTTTAAAAAATAAAAATAAAAAAGATGTTGTCAATAATTTTTGCCACGTTATTCCACCTAGCAAGTGGGATATTAATTATTCACATAGCAAAATGTTAAAATATAAATTTAAATGATTATACATTTGCAATTAACAAGTGTTTTGTAATGTAAGGAAGATTAAGATTATTTTGTTTGACGTGTTGATTTTGTAGTTGGTGGAAATGGGAAAATAGGAAAAGAAGCGTATTTAGAGAAACATCTTCCGACCTTACCAACGTTGGGAGCAAGACAAGATGCATTCAGTATTTACTTTGAATGGGATGCTAATTTTGGAATTCCAGGAGCAATTTACATAAAAAACTTTATGACCGATGAGTTTTTCCTGGTGAGTGTGACTCTAGAGGACATTCCAAACCATGGGACCATTCACTTTGTTTGCAACTCATGGGTCTATAACTTCAGGTGTTACGAAAAGGATCGTATCTTCTTTGTGAATAATGTAAGCTTGAAGCTTTTAGTTTTTGTCATGTCCAAAATTGTGGTGTTGATTTTAATGATGAAATGGAAATGTACTGTAGACATATCTTCCAAGTGCGACGCCTGGTCCATTAGTTAAGTACAGAGAAGAAGAATTGGAAAATTTAAGAGGAGATGGAACAGGGAGACGCAAGGACTATGACAGGATCTATGATTATGATGTGTATAACGATTTGGGCAATCCAGATGCTGGTGATCCTCGCCCTATCCTTGGTGCTTCTACCATCCATCCTTACCCTCGCAGGGTTAGAACCGGTAGAAATCGAACCAGGACAGGTAATCAATGTTATCTTCTTTTCTTTTCCACACAATCTTTTTTACTTATTATAATACATTTTTTCTTTAATTCCTAACAGATCCCAACAGTGAGGAACCAGGCCAGATTTATGTTCCAAGAGATGAAAATTTTGGTCACTTAAAGTCATCAGATTTCCTTATGTATGGACTAAAATCCTTATCTCAAGACGTCATACCTTTGTTCAAATCTATCATTTTTGACTTAAGCATCACAAAGAGTGAGTTTGATAGCTTCGATGATGTGCGTAGTCTCTATTATGGTGGAATTAAGCTACCAACAGATATAATAAGCCAAATTAGCCCCTTACCTGCCCTCAAGGAAATCTTCCGCACTGATGGTGAAAATGTCCTTCAATTTCCACCACCTCATGTAATTCAAGGTACTTCATAGTCATAACTACTTAAAATCATTAATCTGATTTCACAATATTACTTCCTTTTTCATATGATTTGCGCAGTTAGTAAATCTGCATGGATGACTGATGATGAATTTGCAAGAGAGGTGATTGCTGGTGTAAATCCAAATGTTGTTCGTCGTCTTCAAGTAAGTTCAATTATCTTATTATTAAGCCGTTTAAAAGGTCCATTTTTATCTTAATTATTTGTTTTATGGCCTAACAAAAGGTCACTATTTCAGTCTCTGTTATCTTTCCTTATCATTCTTTAATAATTAATACAGGAGTTTCCACCGAAAAGCGCGCTTGATCCCACACTCTATGGTGATCAAACTAGTACTATAACAAAAGAACAGTTGGAGATTAACATGGGTGGGGTCACAGTAGAGGAGGTGATGATATACATTTTTCATTATAAAATATTTTTGAATTTCTTTCTATTTACAACCATTTTTGTTAGTTTTATTTTAATAATTCTTCTAATACAAAATAAAAAATGAACTCCACTCGATTAATATATAATAAAAAGAAGTTAATATTGTCTAAGTTGGATTTTGAATATTCTCTATAGTATAGAGGCACTTGAAGTCATATTGTTTGTAATTCGAAGCTATCAAACATTGACTGGAATTAATTTTTTGTGAAACAGGCATTTAGTGCTAACAGATTGTTCATATTAGATTATCATGATGCTTTCATCCCATATTTGACGAGGATAAACAGTCTACCTACTGCAAGAGCTTATGCCACCAGAACAATCCTGTTCTTGAAAGAGGATGGATCTCTAAAGCCACTAGCTATTGAATTAAGCAAAACACATCCAGATGGAGATCATTTGGGACCTGAGAGTAAGGTGGTGTTGCCTGCAGTTGACGGTGTTGAAAGTACAATTTGGCTACTCGCCAAGGCACATGTAACTGTAAATGACTCTGGTTATCATCAGCTCATGAGTCATTGGTAAGAACTTCTCGTGCAATATTTAGTCCATGTATAGTGTATGTGTATATGAATTTATTGTTGATATTGTTGGGGCGGATACAGGTTAAATACTCATGCAGTCATGGAGCCATTTGCCATATCAACAAACAGAAATCTAAGTGTGCTTCACCCCATTTATAAACTTCTTTATCCCCACTACCGTGACACCATAAATATCAATGGACTTGCAAGGCAGGCCCTAATTAATGCAGATGGCATCATAGAGAAATCATTTTTGCCCGCAAAGTACTCTCTTGAGATGTCTTCAGCTGTTTACAAGAATTGGGTTTTCCCTGACCAAGCGTTACCTGCAGATCTCATCAAGAGGTATTTATTATAAAACATAACCATTTCTTTGAAAATAATATTATATATATATATATATATATATATTAATTACATTTTTTGAGGAAATATATAACACTACAATAGCATTTACTTTTAAAGATATTGAGGATTGAAAAGATTTTCTCTATAAACATAAACTATTCCAGTTATGGGACTAGAAAAACAATATTTTTCCCCTTAATGATGACAAAAGTTAACAGAGATTGGTGAATTTGTGATGACATTTTTTTTTTTTTATTTTACTTGATTAAGAGGATTGGCCGTTGAGGATCCCTCTGCCCCCCATGGCCTTCGCCTTCTAATAGAGGACTACCCTTATGCCGTTGATGGACTGGAAATATGGGATGTTATTAAGACATGGGTCAAACAGTATGTTTCGTTGTACTACCCAACAGATGTGGCAGTTCAACAAGATACTGAACTCCAAACATGGTGGCAGGAAGTTGTGGAGAAGGGTCATGCAGACTTAAAAGATAAGCCTTGGTGGCCTGACATGCAAAGTGTTGAAGAGCTTATCCAATCATGTTCTATCATTATATGGACAGCTTCAGCTCTCCATGCAGCAGTTAATTTTGGACAATACCCTTATGGAGGTTATATCCTAAACCGTCCAACTCTCAGCAGAAGGTTTATCCCAGAACCAGGAACCATAGAATACGATGAAATGGTGAAGAGCCCTCAAAAAGCTTATTTGAGAACAATCACACCTAAGTTTGAGACTCTTATTGACCTTTCAGTGATAGAGATATTGTCTAGGCATGCTTCTGATGAGATCTACCTTGGAGAGAGGGATACTCCAAACTGGACTACTGATACAAGGGCATTGGAAGCTTTCAAAAAGTTTGGAAGCAAACTAGCTGAAGTTGAGGGGAAAATCACAGCAAGGAACAATGATCCAAGTTTGAGAAACCGACATGGACCGGTTCAACTGCCGTACACATTGCTCCATCGTGCAAGTGAGGAAGGGTTGACTTTCAAAGGAATTCCCAATAGTATCTCTATCTAAAAGGAGTGTGCAACGTGTGGTTTCTTACCTATGTTGTAATTCTCAATAAAATAGACTATATGCTTGTCTATTTGTAATTTGTGTCTACATCACTGTATTTGGATGTTCTATGTTTGCATTTAATAAAGGACTGTTTTCACTATCTCTTCATGTTTACTTCATCTTATATATATAGGTACTAATAATGTGGAGACTAGCTATTTCGTTTGTTATTATTTTTCAACGAAGATATTTTCAATCGATAATGGAAGAGTAATTATTTTCAAAATGTAAAATCTCCTCTAACAAGATTAATGATTTTTTCTATTCATTAAAATCAAATCCTGGCAATATCATTAAGAAACTCAACTATTTGCCACCTATGCTAAAGTTTATCGGCTTACTATACAGGTTACACTTACAAAGTCAATATAATTTTATTGTATTGTTAGGTGAACGAAATAATTTAATTTCAAGTTAATTACTCTAGTAGATCCAAAATAGCTATCATTTAAAGTATTAGCATGATGGAAAGATTATTAAAGAATTTTAATGTTAATAGTACTAGTTTCCTTTTTATAATTGAAATATTGCATTAATAACGAAAAAGTATAAAAAATGTCTTCAACTAGTTACAAAGTTACAAGATAAATTTCAAGATAAAGAGGAGAGTAAAGTAAATATGAGAGGAGAGTAAAGTAAATATGATTAAAAATCATTTATACAAAACCATGGATTTACTAGTCATTCTGCGAAAGAGTGTGTAATGAGTTTTGCTATGTAATAATTGTCTAAATTACCTACTTTTATATAGGTAATAAAGTAGTTATCTTAATTCATTTTCATTTAACATTTGATTTTCTTCTATTTTCACTTAAAATTATAATTTTTTTAGGAAATTAATTTTAGGATTTTATTTATGCATATTTTACCTTTATTTTCGTATTTTTAGTGTTCTGAGATAGGTTGCAATAATTGAAGGACCAAAGAAATGATAGTAGAATTGAGTTAATTAGTGTTGTAGTAGTGTCTGACAGAGTACTCCAAAGTCTCATATGGGCGTTCACCGCTCACTCTATGAGCACCCAATGCTCACTCTATGAGGGCCTATCGCTTGGAGATGGATTTTGCAAAAAGTTGATTTTGGTGCTCAATGCTCACAATGTGAGCACTTGCCTCGTTCTCAAATTTGAGACTATAAATATGCGCCTTTTGATCTAGAGAAGGGGTTACATACCTTGTTGACAGAGGACACACTCTAAACTCATTTTCATCCATTATTCGCATTCATCCATCCTGATGATTAGTTAGACTTATTATTTTGGATTTTGATGTAACTGAACATAAACTCTTGTGTATTTTTGTTCTTTTAACTTAAATTTATTATTCAATATTAGTGCTCTTCTTTATCATTTACATCACTTTCTTTATCTTTCGCTACTTGTTGAATGATCTTGAGAGACGATTTTGACTTGTAAAATAAGAAGAGCTCTCAATGGAGTTTATTGGTCGGGAGAGAGTAATACTCATTGGTCATCTTAACATTTTCTTCTTAATACGAATTATTTGATTTTAGATTATGCGAGAGATAGATAGTCTAATACTCAAATACCTTGGTTCCATGCTTATGAGAGTTTGATGTTAAGCATATTTTTATGGGTGAAGGGAACATGGGTAGTAAAAAAGGATTTTCAATTCATTTATGCACTTGAGTGATGGTTTAGTGAAATCAAAACTCAACTGAATCTCATTCATTTAGTCGCTTATTTTATTTATTTACATTTTTATTTACTTTATGTTTCAGTTGTTTTTAGCATAAATTTCCTTCCTTTTCTTTGTGCAAATAAAAAGTTTTGAGATTTCTTAGGTATCATCCAAGTTTCTATGGGTTCAACCCGATATTTATCATAAATTACAACAGGTCTATTTGGTAGTAATAATGTAAAAAATTTTGCACTAATCACTATGCGACTTTATTCTCATGTTGATAGTAATGTAGCTTCCATTATAGCCTACACATAGACTTCATTTTCTTGAAAAACTATAGCGTTTCTTGTCTTGCAAATTTGTCATATGCCTACAAACCACACAAAAGATCAGGCATTATGGTAGTTTCGGGTGTCAGACACCAAACCCAAGAATTAATAATATTGTTATGTGATATTGGATGATAGCACTTTAGTGAGTTCCCACCACCCGCATAGTCATAACCAAACCCTATAAGACAAATCACAAGTTAAGAAAAGATGTGTTCCTGTTTCCATTAAGCTACCACAAAGTTGACAAATTTGTTCCCCTTCTATTATAATCTTTTGTTTCAACAAATTGTTCTGTATTGATATCTTGTCCGCTTCAAGTTGCTAAATCAATAACTGCACCTTTGGAGGGACGCCTTTTGCCCACACTTGCTTATAAAATGCATTGGCCTTCTTTCCTGAATCCAAAGACAAAATCCTATAAGCCGAGGATACAAAATATACACCTAACTTCTTTTCTAGAGTCCATACCCACCCGTCTGGTATTTCTAATCTCCCCTACTCTCTTCACTAACACCTCTAGCTCTTCATCTTTCCATGCAAATAAATGTCATCCCCAGTTCCTATTCCAACTTGGCTGTCCTACCTACTTCTTGTTGAAGTGCAAGTGTGAGTTGAAGTCTCATATTAGTAAGAAATTTAGAAGTTGGGTAATATATAAGTGAGAAAGACCAATAATTTAATGCTTTAAAGTTTTTTGTTGAAGGTGGTGTTATGTTCTCTTATATATGAGTTTTTAGAAAATTGGATTGAATTTTTTTATTTGGTTTCTTTATAGTAAAATTTATATTGTACTACGTTAAATAATTAAAAGTTAAAATTGATTGTCAAAATAAGGGTTTTTTATTAAAAGGACAATGACAATAAAACTGTTATAATAGCATCAGCTAATAGCGATTACTTGCTAATAAAACTGTTATATACCTTAAATAACATAACTTTTGAATGTAGCAAGAACAACAGCTCTAAAAATTTTCAAATAGAAATGATCTTTAATTTTATATTTTTAATTTTAGTATTTAAAATAAAAATATCCTTAGTCAATAATATATGCAATTTTAGTATTTACAAAAATAATAATTAATTTGAATACTTGAAAAGCTCGAATGTAAAAATAAATCTGCATTATTAATTTTTTCATTTATTTTGGAATTTTAATTTTCAATTCCTTCTAAATGCATATAAAACAGTAATAATATTCAGAGGTATATGAAATAGCTCATTATTTCAATTTAAAAATCCGAATTAAAAAATGAATATGCATTATTCTTTCAATGAATAATATTATAAATATAAAAATTAATTATAATAATAATTTTTTATTTAAATTTTCACATTTATAATGCACACTAAGAAATCCCATTTTTTTTACAAGGAAAAAATAAAATTATCGTTATATAAATTATTTGTATCAATTTAAATTTTTTAAATGAAGGTAAAACATTTTCAATAGATTATAAATTTATCCTGTTGCTTTTGTTCAATATATATATATATATATATATATATATATATATATATATATATATATATATATATGAAAACTAAATTATTAAATTGATTATAATTATAATTTTTAGCTACTAAAAATTATCACAAATTTTTTAATTAATTTAAATAAAAAAGCATTAAGTGAGCAGCGAGTTATTGTATATTTTTTAAGATGAACTAAATACTCTGTGTCAAATTGATATGACAGTGTTCGTCTCACCTAATCAATAAATGTTATGTGATTTAATGAATTTTATTTTATAAGTTTTTATGTTTTATAAAATTTATTAATAACATGAGATTTATGGATTATTGGAACAGAAATGATAGAGAATTTCTTTTCCTTTTAACTAATATAATAACGATAATCAAATTCAATAACCTAAATACCTTAAAAAAAATTAAAAACCTATTTATCATTGTCACAATCTTTTAAGAGGTAATTGATATCAAAATATATTATACATTTTACCTATTTAAAGCTAAATTGTGCTTATGTGGTCAAGTAATTTACTTTTTTCTTGAAAATGATGTTTGTAGTTTGTAATAAAAAGAAACTAAAATAATTTAATTTATATGGTATTATTTATTATATATTGAGTTATGATGTACAAAAAGTTAATATTATATATAAATATTAATTAACAAAATTTTAGCATCTTATATTAATCTTATCTTAATATATATAAAAGTAGGGTAAAATATATTTTGGATTTCTATAAAATATATGAAATACTTTTTTAAAAAAAATTGTATTAATTTGGTATTTCTAAAATGTAAACTTTAAGTATTTGTTTATAACTTTATTAATAGTAATCTGACATAAACATAACAATTTCAACTGTAGCAAGTTAAAGTTTTTTAGCTGGAACCACTAACAAAACTTGTTTATTAATTTGGACCACTATTTAACCAAAATAAAATCTAGATGTTTAAGAGATTACAAATAAAGACGTACGAAAAAATTAAATTTTAGAAGAATTAAATTAATAAAAAATTATAATAAAATCATATTATTATCAATATTGTTCCTACTTTAAATTTTGCATTATTATCTCTCTCTTATTATTAAAATTATTTTCACTAAAAAACGAAAACTATGCAAGACGTATAACCGTATAAGTGATATGTCAAATGCTCCATATATACTCATAATCATAAGTCATAATTTTCTTTTGTTCTCTTTCTTTTGTCATATCTTCGTTATCCCTATTCTTAACCTATCTGTGTTGGTTTATTAGGCCAAATCATACACGGGAATAATTGGTTTGGTTTTTTTTCTTTTTGAAAAAGGTTTTTAAAAATAATTTTTAATTTTTTTTGAAAAAAAAATGTTTAATAAGTATATATTTAAAATCTATTTTAAATATGTGAAAATAAAAAAAATCATATTTACGAAATTAACATTAATAAAAAACAAAACAAAAACATATTTCTATTGTATTTTTAGTTTTGAAAATAAAAATAAAAAACTGAAAAAGAAAATTACTTATAATTGTTTTTTCTTTTTAATTTTTAAAAACTAAAAAATTATAACTATTTTCAAAAAATGTTTTAAGAAAATAATAATCAAATAATTTTTTTAATTTTTAAATATTAAAATATTAAAAACAGTTTTATAAAATTGTTTCTAAATTATTTTTTTTCATGCGTTGTGGTAATAACTATATTTTTTTAATGTAGTGTGGATTTACGTCTATTTTGTTTCAAAAAAATTAATAATAAACATATTTACAATTCTATTGATTTGATTAAATATTATAATTCTGAATTTGTGGTAATTTAAATGGTTGAATATCATATAGATTGAATTTTATGGGCATGAGTTTTTATAATTTTTGTAATCAAAATTTTGTAATTAACGAGTTTTAAATTTTTACTATGTATATTTGAATTTTAAATTTAAAAATTATTTAAAATAAATTTTCAATTAAAGAAATTATTAGACTTTTCCTTACATTTATTAAAGTAATTCTTAAAATATTATATCATTTCATAAAATACAATCTGTTTCACGTATACCTAGATTTGAGGGCATGAAAACAGGAAAAAAAAACAGTAAAATGTGATACAACTATCTTTTATTCCTTACAACTATAAACTTAACTGTGGGATAATTTTGTAAGGTAGCTTTCCACTACCATATTTATCTTCGATTCAAACTTGCTCTCAATTATGTATTAATATATATTATACTTTATTATACTATCACGTCGACGTTACTAACAAGTACTATATTTATTAATAGATAAATCAAAATTTTAAAATTGAAATTGTGAAAATCAAATTTGCTTAAAAAGAGAGAGACAAAATCAAACCCATAAAATTATGTTATGTTCGGATCTCACGGATAAATATGTGCTGTCTTTTCACTCGTTTGCTTCTATAGTAAATGTAAGATTTATCTAAATATTAAAATAATAATTAAATAAATTAATTTTATTCTCTATCATCAATTCAAATAAATAATAAAATATAGAATTTAATATGACTTTTAAAGTAATAGATAAAATTAACTAAGTTGCCATTAACAAAAAATTGTAATTGAATATTTTTTATACTTTCTGTTTATACTAATTAAATAGAAAATTAAATTATAAAAATACGTCACTGTCTTTAGAAATGACAAAAATACTAATACATATAGGTATCGTCTCAAACCCTTTTCCATTTTAACAAGTATTACCCGTTTTAACTGAGTATGTATGGATACAAGTATAAGTATATTCGATGTGATGAACTAGATATGAGTACATAACTACTCGTCATGTACCCAAACTCATATTCATCCTATTATAATTTTAATAATTATATAATAAATTTAAAATTATATATTTAATTAAAAATTTTAATTCTTAAATTTAATTTATAATTTTTTATTATTAATTACTCTTTATATATTTTTTAAATTAAAATATCATTAATAACTTAATATATATAATTTATTTAATAATAAATAAGTTAACTTAAATTATAAAAATAATATAATAAATACATCAAATATACTCAAACCTAAAAATACCTGCAAAAATAATATCAAAACTTTATACCTATTTTTTTTATACCCAACTATAAATGCTTCCCGAGAATGGAAACAAGGAAGGGTATACACACTCAGGTATCATTCCTAACGTCCCTATTTATTACTTTCTTTCAACAAATTAAAATTTTATTCAACTAAGCATTGCTTGATGACATTAAAACTTTAACCCTATGAATTAATTAATTAAAAAAACTGTCTTTTGATGAGTAAGTAAAGCTAATAAAGGGTGTTATTTAAGGGTTTAATAACTACATTAAAATATTTACTTATCCGTTCATTACTGTAGTTATTTTGACAAAGTTGTTTAATCGACCCGTGGCTCTCGTGTCTACTATAATATATTTTGTTTTTCGAAAGAAGGAAATAAGATACTAGTGCATTATTCTTTGTATACTATATTTAATGCAAAAGCATCTAGATTGAAGAATAAATTATTATTTTCTGATCTTTAATGTACAAACAATCCTGCATGATGACATGTAGATGAAATATAAATTTATATCTTTTTAAGGAAAAGCATCTAGCCCATTTGATTGTCCCATTATTCATTTCAATAATTCCTTTCTCTTTCATTCATTTGCAGTCGTAAAGGGATGGCTTTATTTGACATTCATGTTTCCCACGGTAGTTTATTATACACACAAGTTTTCCAGGTTTGACATGGAGAGGGAAAAAAAAAATCGTTTTATCATATTTTTTCCTCTTTTTTGACACGGTCTCTTTTTTTATCTTAGGGAATTATTTTTTAGATGTTTATATTAAAAAAATAAAGGAAAAGCAAATAATTTAATATTTAGTATCATAATTCATGTGTATCTTTACAACACTTTAGCATCGTACATGTGTATGTTTTTTATCTACTTTGACATCATATTTTTTAGCATACAGATCTATTATATATTTAGTTCCAAGTTAATTAACAATAAACGATGTAGGCAATAATCAATAGAAAAATAATGTTTTGATCATAAAAGATTCGGACTTATTATTTTAGTATCGGACTCAATTTTTGAAATATTAGATTCCACGGTTAAGTCAAATGTTTAAGTAAACAATAGATCAATTAAAATAAATTATCACTAAAAATATTGAATTAACATAGACAGAGTCATTTTTTTAAGAGATAAAGACATAAAGTACTATTTTGTGCTAATCAATATTTTCTTCCTAGTCATTCAAAACAAAATTACATATCTTCCTAGCTAGTTTGACGAAGTGATATTGACCTTTTATTCTATTTCCCCACCTATGAAATCAGAACGCGGGAATGTTGTTAGAAATGTTACCCTTCCTGACAAATTAACTAATAACATGTTGTATCATTCTTGACCTTAGATTTTCTGAAGCGTAAAATCAACTTATATAACTTTATATAATTAATGATATAAATATTATTTTTATATTTTAATTTTTTATAACCATTAAATTTATATTTAATAGCTGAAATCACTGTCTATAAAAATAGTAAAGAATCAACACTCCTCGTTCTTATATAGCTAATGACTCTAATTAGATTGTCTGGATCTGTAACAAAAAAGAAACATGATTAACTTTATTTTCAGCCGTAGTAGTGGAAATAAGACATACCACTGGAGAGGAATGTTGAGATTTCAAATTGATTCACTGTATAGTAAATTACCAAATATAGGTTTATTTATTGCATTAGCTAATTTTCAGGATTAGTTAGAGGGATTAGCTTAATTATAGGGATTTGACAGTTTTTTGTTTCCAGAGATATATTCTCTCTACTGCTCTACATATATGTATTTCCTGTAATCATGAAAATATATCTTAGAATGTCATTTCACAATATGGTATCAGAGCTAGGTTTCTTAACCTTGATCCACCATTTTCTTAACCTTTTTTTTAAACACCCTGTGAACCCATAAGATGTCTGATAAAAATTATGCACCCAAATCAGGGTCTACATTGACTCCTGTCATTATTCAATCTGAAAGTGCGTTCAATGCTGGAATCGTTCTGAGTGAAACAAATTACGACATATGGTCACAGATAATGGAAATGCATATCGCAGAGAGGGAGAAACTCTTATATATTCGTGGCAAGGAGAAACAACCTGCAGAGCAAGATTCTGGTTATGAAAAATGGTATGCAGAAAATCAAAAGGTGAAGAAGTGGTTGTTGCTGTCCATGAGCTCAGAAATTATGAAGCGTTACTTACGCTTAGCCACAACCCATGAAATTTGGAGTACATTATCTAAGGCATTCTATGATGGAAGTGATGAGTTACAAGTATTTACTTTGAATCAAAAGGCCTTTACTGCAAAACAAAATGGTAGGCCTCTCTCGGAGTATTATGGAGAATTGATGGAAATTTTTCAGGAATTGGATCATTGTGATAAGGTGGTCATGAAAGATCCTGAAGATGTCACAGCTTACAAGAAATCAATTGAACGACTAAGGGTGCATATATTCCTTGCGGGATTAGATGGTGAGTTTGAACAAATTCGTGGAGAGATTTTACGCAAAGAACCTGTCCCAGAGTTGGAGAATTCTTATGCATTGATTCGTCAAGAGGCAATACGTCAAGCGACTTTGAAAGGTTAATCAGAAAGTTCTGACAGCACAGCCATGATAGCTCGAAACAGGAACTGGCAGGGCCAAACAAAAGGAAACCATCCTAAAGCGAACTCAAATATAGATAAGTCTAAGTTTAAATGCAATCAGCAAGGCCACACTAAGAGTCGTTGTTTTGAACTTAATGGATATCCAAAGTGGTGGGATCACAGTCGGGATCAATGAAGAAAGAATCCAGTTGCAGCAGTTGTTGAGGCAAAAAACGCAGATGAAACCTCCAAAGAGTCCACTGCTTTGATGGTAATTAGAGGTAATGGTGGTGAGTTTTCTGTACCCATTACTAACAGCACATGGATAATTGAATCAGGTGCTACTGATCATATGACTTTTGATTCTAGACAAATTTCATCCATGAAACCATCCTCAAAAGAATTGATTTCCACTGCCAATGGTGACACAACCTCTGTTATTGGAAAAGGATCCTTAACTCTTAATAATAATTTTACTTTGGATTCTGTTTTAGTTGTTCCATCTCTAGAATATAACCTTTTGTCTGTATCACAAATTACTACATCCGTAAATTGTATTGTTATTTTTTGGCCTAATTTTTGTGTGTTTAAGGACATTCAGACCAAACAGACGATTGGTTATGGTGTTAAACAAGGAAGATTATACTATTTGGACTTGGTGTCGAAAGATTCTGGGAAGTTAGAAAGTGCTTTGACCGTGAAGAGTTCTACCAAACAAAAAGAAGAAACTGAAATTTGGCTATGGCATCGTCGCCTGGGACATGCTTTATTTAGTTACTTGAAAAAATTGTTTCCTTTATTATTTGCAAAGATTGACATCTTTGTTTTTCATTGTGAGGTATGTGAACAAGCAAAAAGTCATCGTGTTCCTTTTCCAATCAGTTTGAATAAAAGTATTGTTCCTTTTATGCTTATACACTCGGATGTTTGGGGTCCTTCTAAGATTTCTACTTTAAGAGGATCACGTTGGTTTGTTACTTTCATAAATGACTGCACTAGAATGACTTGGTTATGGTTAATGAAGTCCAAAGGAGAAGTGAACTTGATATTTCAAAAGTTTCACAAAATGATTGAAACTCAATACAACGCAAAGGTTCAGGTTCTTCGTAGTGACAATGGTGGTGAATACCAAAGCTTAGACCTCAAGAGGTACTTGGAAGTACATGGGATTATTCATCAAACTACGTGTCCTAATACACCGCAACAAAATGGTGTTGCCGAGCGAAAAAATCGACACTTACTAGAGGTTGTACGTTCTCTATTATTAGAGTCTCATATGTCTTTCTCTTATTGGGGAGAGGCTCTTACAATGGCAACATATGTCATAAACCGTATCCCTTCTAGCTCTAATGAGTTTCAAACGCCACTACAGACTCTCCTGAACAAAGTGGTTGCCCTTGGTAGTACAGATTTGCCTCCTCATGTTTTTGGTTGTGTAACATTCGTGCATATTCAAAAGAACCCAAACAAATTGGCACCTCGGGCTTTACGATGTGTGTTTCTTGGATATGCTATACACCAAAAAGGGTATCGGTGTTACCATCCTCCAACTAAAAGGATGTTTATAAGCATGGATGTTGTTTTTCATGAACAAATAACGTATTTCTCTTCAGAATCTGCACTTCAGGGGGAGAACCATAAAGAACTGCAGACTCTAGACTATAATTGCCAAGAATATGTATATCTTGAGAAAGACCATTTAGAGGTAAATTGCAGCAACGATAATTCTTGTGCAGATAACTTACAATCAAGTTGTACGGATGAGATGGAAAATGAAATAAATGGGACTTCACATTATGAGGTGGTGATAGAACTTGGTATGACTCCTCTTGATGACACACCAAACCAATCATCTACTGTCATGGATGCTCTTAATCTTGTGCCAACAAAAAAAAAACTACCAGAACGACACACTAGAGGTATTCCTAAACTCACTTATGAGCCCACTCTTTCTAGTAAGGTTAGATACCCCATGAATAATTTTGTTTCCTACCACCGTTTGTCTGAATCAAATAAGTCATTTGTACATCAATTATCTACTGTTGTTATTCCTAACAATGTGCAGGAAGCCTTGGCTGATCCACGATGGAAAAATGTGATGAATGAGGAAATGAAAGCCTTGCAACAAAATGAAACATGGGAACTTGTTGACTGTCCACTAGGAAAAAAACCAGTTGGATGTTGATGGATTTATGCTATAAAGTACAAAGCAGATGGCACAATTGAAAAGCTAAAAGCAAGGTTAGTAGCAAAGGGCTACATTCAAACTTGTGGGGTAGACTATACAGAGACATTTGCTCATGTGGCTAAACTCAACACAGTTCGAGTGTTGTTATCTCTAGCAGTAAACTTAGATTGGCCGTTACAACAACTTGACATAAAAAACGCCTTCCTCCATGGAGAATTATCTGAAAAAGTTTATATGGAACTGCCATCAGGATGTATGGTTCCAAAGAAGCATAGTCAAAAGGTGTGTAAATTAAAGAAATCATTGTATGGCTTGAACCAATCTCCAAGGGCATGGTTTGGAAGATTTTTAGAGGCAATGACTGCTTTTGGTTATCATCAGAGCAATTCCGATCATACTTTGTTTCTAAAGAAACAACACAATAAGATTACTGCTCTTATCATATATGTAGATTATATGATTGTTACTGGAAATGACCCTGAAGAACAGAAAGTTCTACAAAGCTATTTATTTGGAAAATTTGAAATGAAAGATCTTGGTCCTCTGAAATATTTTATGGGGATAGAAGTTTCCAGATAAAAAACAGGACTATTTCTCTCCCAAAGAAAATATATCCTAGATCTTTTGCGTGAAACAGGCATGAAAAAGTGTCGTCCTGCTACTACTCCTATTGAAGAAGGATTGAAATTGTGTCTTGAGCCAAATCAAATACCGGTTGACAAAGGAAAATATCAAAAGCTTGTAGGAAGATTAATGTACTTGGCCCATACCAGACCAGATCTTACTTATGCATTAAGTGTTGTTAGTCAGTACATGCATAACCCAGGAGAAAAACATATGAATGTTGTCATGCACATCTTAAGGTTTTTGAAATCTGCACCTGGAAGGGGTATTTTGTTCACTAAACACACCGATTATCAAGAAATAAATGTATATACAGATGCAGATTAGGCTGGAGCCATAGATGACAGGAGGTCTACCTCATGTTATTTCACTTTTGTAGGAGGAAACCTTGTAACTTGGAGGAGCAAAAAACAAAACGTGGTGGCCCGCTCAAGTGCAGAAGCTGAATTTAGAGGTATAGCACTTGGTCTATGTGAAGCATTATGGTTAAAGCTATTGTTGGAAGATTTGGGATACCCTCCTAGGCAATCAATCCAGCTGTATTGTGACAATAAAGCTGCATGTGATATTGCCCATAATCGAGTACAACATTATCGCACAAAGCATGTTGAAGTAGACAGATTTTTCATCAAGGAAAAGTTGGATAAGAAGATTTTAGAGTTGCCTAAGATCAGAACAGAAGATCAATTGGTTGATATTCTCATTAAAGCAGTTCTAAAACCAGTGTTCTCCAAATTTCTAAGCAAGTTGGGTCTGACTAACATTTATGCACCAACTTGAGGGGGAGTGCTGAGATTTTTAATTGATTCACTGTATAGTAAATTACCAAATATAGGTTGATTTATTGCATTAGCTAATTTCCAGGATTAGTTAGAGGAATTAGCTTAATTATAGGGATTGGGCAGTTTTTTGTTTCCAGAGATATATTCTCTCTACTGCTCTACATAGATGTATTTCCTGTAATCATGAAAATATATTTTAGAATGTTATTTCACAATAAGGAAGACCCAATAACCTACATCAAGTCCATGCCAGATTAAGAGGCTTTAGGTAATAGGTCATATCAAGAATTTAATAACGCCTATTTAGTTAAAGAAATCAAATATAAGGCCATATAAAAAGTTTTCAGCTTCCAACTAATTAATTTTTTAGCTAGTTTTAGCAAACGTAGTCTTAAATAGTAAAGTTAAATCTTATATTAAGTTTTTTGAAAAATAAAATTGTCTTATTTCAAAATACATTTTAAATAAGTTATCATGAACATTATAATAAACCTTAAAAATATGTTTATATCATATAAATAAGTTAAATTTGATTCTTATAAAGTATGATATACATGCTTTTATCTTTATTTTAGTGTTAAATTATCACAAACTAGGTCTTTAGTAAAATAAACTTGTAGTTTAGGTAAGCTTTTATGTAGGCTAAACCTAGACTCTTAAAAGAAAAAGTCTTTGATGGATAAATAATTCAAACTAAGGTTAGGTAATTTAAGCATTAGGTAGCATTGTCATTGTCTTATTTTCAATCCTAATGACAAAGTCACCTAATGCTTAAAAGTTAAAAAGAAAGGGAAAAATACGTTGTATGTTCAAATATCTCACTAACTCGAACTAACAAATTGTTTCCATTCATTAAATGTCCAAGACAATATTTATTTTTTTATTGAAAAATATTCTAATACAATCATGAAATTAGGGATGGTAACGAGGTGGAGTAAGTTTAGCCCTCTCAGTCCCTGTACCCAGAAAGTGTGGGGCGGACACAGGGGCAGGTATAGAGGGGACAAATATGAAAATTTAATCTTGTGTTCATCTTTGTTGAATATTTTTTGATATATTATGAGTATTTGTTACATTATTATGGTTTAAATTTACTTATAAATTAATAAATTATATGTTAAGTTATTAATTTATTTAAACTTAATAAGTATATTATTAATGATAGTAGATCTTTTACGGCATTGTGGTCTTGACCAAAGTGCTATGATTCTTATGTAGTCATGCTTTAATAGTCAATGTGATGTGGATTTGTACACAAACATATGTAATTAAAAATATATGTATAAAATTTTCTTTGAAATAAAATAAGAACAAGGGCAAAGTAAAAACAAGAATGAGTCAGATAGGTAGTTGGTACTTGTGGGAAACATGATGTTCATCCCTGTATGAAATTCTCTTAAAATAAGACATTTTAATTAAGTATAAATAAAATAATAATTAATATTTACTGATAAGAAAATATGATTCATATTTTTATAAATGAACTTGAGATAATAATTATAAAAATGAATGAAAAATATCCTAGACAACTAGGTGTATAACAACTGGCCAAAACGGGAAAACGTGCTCAATTGTCGTTATCAAGACTTACGAGTTAAGAGTAGTTCTTGACGCAGCGAGTGAGCATCTGGCCACAAAGAACCAAACAAATTATTAAATTAACGCGTCATACAATAGTTAAATGAAAAAGAAGTTTCGTTTATAGCAGTATTTTATTTCACATATCATGTACAAGCAGCCAGGTATAATATTTTAAAACTCATACAATACATATATTTTGGATATGAAATATTTCATGAAATTCACACTTTTATTGTTTTATTTTTACTGAAATTTTTGTCCTTTTTTTTTTTTACTTTTATTTCTTTTCATTCTATTCTGCCAATCATATATTAGGGAGTAAGAGCATCCAAATAATAGTTTTAAAATCATCGGGCTATTATGTTTAAACGTTTAGTGGCCTCATGAGAGTTTGTATATATATTAAAATGTGTACTATGGATAAGAAAAAACTAATTATGCGTGTTTCTCGGATGGCCACGTCGAACTCTTCTGGCCTTGATATTTGATCATTGATTATATCAACTTGTACTTAATTCTATTAGTTCGAATTTTTCTATCAAAAAAACCAATATGGATAAATAATAATAAAAATAAAATAAAAAACACTATATTACATGAAAATATATAAAATAAAATGTAAAACATTTTTTAACAATATGTGACCGTAGTTGGACAATGTTTCTAATGTTGTTGATTACATAGATTTTTTTATATATTTTAATTATATTAAAATTTTAATTTTTTAAAATCTTTTTTCTTTATTATTATTATTATATATATATATATATCATACGACATTTCTTTTTATATCATACATGCATTTTTGTGAAAGTATTAAGGTTTATAAAGAGTATGATTGGATATAAACGTCTGTTAATGTAATATTTTAAATATATAAAGAATATTAGTATATTATTTTTAAGCTTAAATAAGGTTAATAATAGAAAATAAAAGAATAAAAATTGAAAGGTATGGTACTGGTATTATTGGATAAGATAAGACGACATAGACAGCATGTACACGTATGTATATTCAATTATTCATTAAAAACAATAGTACTTTCCGGTAAGCATGTCCAGTACTACCAGCACGAAAACAAATGAATAGAAAATGAAAAATTATATAAGAATACCTAACGTCTTATTACACATCTAGTAAAAACAAGAAAAAAAAAATATATAAATAAATAAGACTTATACTGTGATAGATGAGAGAAATAAAAAATAAAAAAATATTAATAAAATATATAAATTTGAAAGATATATATGTATTATTACTCATAAAAAATACATAATATCAAAAATTATAAAAAAAAAACATTTATTTGTTATTTAATATATTGAAACTAAATTAAGTCATTTATCTTTAATTATTTTAATATTCTATTATTCCCAAAAAAATATTAAAAATTATTTATTAATTTTTAAATTTGTATGATTTTGACTTAGTATTTAATTAGGTTTTATTTAATCAGAAAAAATAAATATAAAATATGTTTAATAACAAAATTTACATATAAAAAAAAAGAAACTAGAAAAAATTTGTATGTTTAATCATTTTACTAATAAAAAATTAAATCTATATAAGAATTAAAAAAATGTATTTATATATGAAAAATAGGCAGCCTAAAACCGTATAAGCAGTATTAACCTACCATAGTTACAAAATCAATTATACTCTTACTTTTATAAGAGTTAAATTGATTTGCTTTTACTTTTTAGTTTTTTAAAAAAAATTATTTGATAATTATTTGAAAACTATTTTAAAAATATAAAAATGAATTTTTTTTTTCATATTTATTAAAATTTTATTAATGAAAAAAAAATATATTCTGATTGTATTTTAAGGTTTAAAAAAAAATAAACTAAAAAATAAAATTATTTTTAATTGTTCCTTTTTTTATTTTTTAAAAATTAAATAATGAGAACTGTTTTTAAAAACTATTTTTTCTAAATAAATTTTTTAATTTTTAAATATTAAAATATTAAAAAAAATTTATATCACTTTTATCAAACAAGTAATAAGTGCCCCTTGTAACCATGTATAAAAAATTAAAAGACAGTCTTGGTACAAAAAGTAGCTCCTAATGTGAAAAAATTATTAAACAGTTATACAGCATCACTTTTCTATTTTTATATGCACAATTGTGGGTAAGTGTCATTCTTGTAACGTGGTAATATTTTATTATTAATAATAAAATTTTCTTTTTTTAAAAAAAATTGTCTACTTATATTTATATATATATATATATATATTTCATGAGTGCATCACCTTATTTATAATTCTAACTAATTAGTAGGTAATATATAATTGTTTAACTAATATAATTTATAAAAATAATTAATTATAAATTACATTATTATATATGGAAATCATATGATAATTAGTAACCTTCTAATAAATGACACCGATTACCATCTATTAACAACAAATAATATATAATGTTTAAATAGATCGATTGTTTTTTACTTTAACTTGAATTATTATTACTTTTACAAAATTTAATATGTTAGAAGTGTAGAATTTTTAAACTGGAAAATTATATCTAACTAAATTATAAAAGTTTGATTTGATTTAAATTTTCTAAGAATTAGATTAAATTGCACTTATTTTTTTAATTTAATTTAAATTAAATTTCAATTTAAATTCCACCAAATGGGATGGAGAACAGCGAAACAATCCTAATTTGTAGATAAGATTTGGAGATATTGTCATTCTTGTTGGAAAGGAAATTTCTTTGAAAATTCTAATTTCTCATTTTCTTGTGAATTTGGGTTTCCTGTCAAGTTTCTGAGAATTTTTTTGGGTCATTCTATTTCTTTTTTTTAGTAATCTTTGAGCGAAAAAATAGGTAAAAGAAACCGAAATCTTGCTTTTTAATTTGAGTAATTGTGCTTTGGTGGAGGTGATGTTAATAGAAAGTAATTGATTTAGCTTTTGAACTAAATTTGGTAGTTATGTGAAAATTGATTATGCTTATGAAATATATGTTTGGAGCGTATTTTATGAATGTGAGGAAAAAATTATAATGATTTTGACATGAAAATGTAGTTTTAGAGATTGAGATAAATGATGATGTGTTAAGTCAATGCTTGTTTTGAGAATTGGTACGTGATTGAAATGATTGCTGATAGAGTATGTTGGCATTCATGTTATGGTGATATATATGAAATGAAATGTTATGTTGATATGATGAATTGTTAGAATTGGTTTATGGATTATTGTGATTATAATTCATTTATAAGGAGTATTAATGAATTGTGTTATGAGTTGTTGCAAGGAGGTAACAGAGCCCCTAAGGTGATGCATTAAATTAGGGAGGTGGATAGTTTAAGCGATCATGATGCTAAGACCTTGTTTCGGGTGATGATGCAGTTTCAGAGCCCTATGTCGGACAATGATACACTAGTGATTAAGGTCTTGTGCTAGACGATGATACACGACAAGATATACTTGGATGACAACATGATGCAGTGTTAGGGCCCTGTCTGGGGTGATAATACACTAGACATCAATTGGTTATTCGATGAGTATGCTCAAACTTCAACTGGCTATTGGATGGATTAAATAAATACCAGATACCAGTGTGGGGAAAGCTAGATGAGTTATTATCTTGATATCTGAATTCAATGTAGTAAGTCTTTCCAGAAAGAGTCTAATTTTGTGATTATGACATTTAGTGTTTTTTAGCAGTAATAATTTGTGGGATTATAAGTTTGAATATCAATATTTGAATTACTATTGATGAATTTGTGAGATGAATAGATTATCCTTGTTTTATATAATGTTTTAAATTATGTTGAGCTTACCATTGCAATTCTTGAGTGTTCTGTATGATTGTGATGATCGTGCTATGCATGAGAGCATATGGTAGCAGTGGGTTACACAGGAGAGATGGGTTGGATTGAAAAGAATAATGGTTTGTCATGCATCAAAAAGTGTGTTTTTGTTGTATAAATCGTGCTAGAGACAATTAGTAAGGATATGTTGTGTTAACTTGTGGGTTTATAGTATGAACTCGTACCAAAATTATGTCAATAATAACCCTTTTGAACACTTGAAAGAAATTTGAGTATATGTGTGGATGTATGCAGAAACTAAAGATATGATCCTTAACGGTTTTATACTAGTTAGGTTGATTAAATATAGTTTGATTTGATATGGTATTGTATGGAAATAAGTATTTAAGAATGTCGCAAATGGTTAGAAGACTTGTTGTGCATGGATTAAGTGAATTATGCAGCTGGGATTCTGCAATCTGCATGGTCTCACTGGACAGTGAGTGTCTATAGGCGATGAGTCTTGCTCAACAAGGATTTGTCTCTGATTGAGAATTGGTTAGAATTGCGGTCAACAAAAGATCTCGTCCAATGCAATTTATTCTCTATTTAGAATTAAACAGGATATTCGTCCAGCAACGTGTCTCACTGAGCAAAGTCCTTTTATTGAGACAGTTTGCTAGAGGGTTCTCATTGGTTGAGGATTGTCACTGGGCGAGCTACCCTGCATCTTGATGGGTGACAGAGTTCGCTAGGCGAGGAGTCATTGTACGTGTTTTGTTGTATTCAATGATTTTTTTTATATACTTAGTTGTATAGTATGCTAGAATGATTGTATTGTGTTGAAATTTTATATTTTAGTATTTTGGGTTATAAATTATATAAGAAATGAATTAGACTTTATCAATAAAAAGGTATAAATAGTATCGGTGTTTTGGGATGTTACATGCACGACTCAGCTTACATTAAAAAATATCAAATAACCTAAATAATTTTATACTATAAAAAATCATAAAACAATTAAATTATATAAGAATCAAGAATACAAATTAAAGAAGATACTGTCAACATTAGATTTGTGGCTTATTTGATGCTAATTTCCAATGCAAGTCGCAATCGCAAAAGGGTAAAGCTAGAGAGAGTGAAGACTGAATGTAAAGAAGACTAATAGGAGATTTTTTCCACTTAAAATGGCATTGTTTCACCCATTAAGATTTTTTTTTTTAAAAAAAAAAACATGACCATCAAGTTGTCAGGTCAAGTCTGACCGAGTCACTCCGAATCAATCCAATTCTAATCTAAATGGTGACTTAGACCGGTTATATGCTTATTGCAATAACTGTTTGAACTGAATTTTAAAACATTAATTCTAAGTGTATATTGAAATTTTAAAATACATTAAAAATATAAAATATCATTTAATATAGTAAGAAAAAGAACATCCATACACAAAAACGTGAGTTGAACTTTTAAAAAAAAAAAACAAACTCGCATGTCACATCATAGAATTCATTACGAAAAAACTTTCTTTTATAATATATATTTATATATAGATAGATTGGTTCAATAAAAATGCAATTTTTTTTTCTTATTTCTCACTAAACATATTATTTTCTTGTTTCAAACGATAAAAAATATTCAAAATAAGAAAATTGTACTCATCTCTCCTAAGATATTTGAAAATGACACTTATACTTCCTCTATTTTATTTTTTTTAAAAAAAACTCACCTTTCCTACAATGTAATTTATAAAGGTATTTGCTTGATATGGTAAAAGGAATCAGCTAATTTAATGCGGGTTGATGGTTATAGCAAATTGAGACATAAAAATTTGAATTTAATTAATTAATTTGAGTCTCTAAAATAAAGTCTAAACCTATAAACCCTATTTTTTTAGAGTTTTTTTTTACGAGTTTTTGTAGGTGAAATTCATATTAGATCATAATCAATTTGACCTAAAAAGATCCACATCTTATTCATACTTAAATTTAAAGCTTACATGCCTCATATTTCATTGAGCAAGTTTAATTCATTGAGCTAATATTTTTTTAACTTCGAAAAACTAGATTCTCACTTGATTCTACTCACCTTTCGTGAAAATGTTTTTATAGAAAACTAGGTGATAGCTCGTGTTTTACTCGATAAAAAAATGGTACAATATGAATAAAAAGTAAAATAGAAAATTAAATAAAAAGGAGAAGTAAATAAAAGATAAACAATCATTGACTACTTGATAGGTAAGGACAACTCGGACATATTTTATAATACTATTTATTAGGCTAAAAAAATTATAAAAAACATTATCTTCCAAAAAATTTATTTTATAGAATAGATAACAAACATTAAAAAAAACAAAAAATTTCAATCAATATTTTTAAAAAAGTAAAAATCTCTATGTATATGTTCTTACTTTATCATGTTATTTACAACTCCATGACAGGAGTAATACACTCCCATCTTATATTTATTTCAAATATTTCCTGTTATCATAATTATTCTTTTTGCAATGTAGATTCACTTTTTTTTTATATGTAAAATATTTTTTCCTTTCTATACACTCTTTAAAATCAACCATCTGCCTCCTCCTAAAATCTCACTGTATATTTCATTTTAAATTATTTTTTTTACAATAAACATCCTATTTTGTCCCTTACAAATCGCCTATTTTTCCACTATAAATTCTATCTGTTATCACACACTTCATGCCATTATCAAAATTTGTACACCACTCGCAAAAAATTAATTATTGTATCTTTGTATATTGACTAAAGTAAAAGGGTGAGACTTTTTTAGAAAATACATGAAAGACGTTCTTCCTCATATTAATATTACACGATCTTATCAAAATGCAACACTTATTTTGAATCTGGCACAACAATTATAACATATTATTTCTATTCTTAAATGAATGTTGTATTTAATTAAAAAATTGTTTTAAAATAAATATCTCATTTAGTTTTATAATAAAATATTAATTACTATTCCTCAGTTCTCATAATAATATCAATTATTTTATTAATATTAAATTTATAAAAATATGAATATTTTTATTTATTTTATCATTATATTTTAAAAATATTTATTTGAAAACAAAAGAAATATAATATATGAAGTAGTGAGTAGCGAGTAGCGAGTAGCGAGAGAGGGTGGGGCCAAGTCCCTTTTTACCCACTGGATCTGTCGCTGCGCCCCATCGAATGGCGGTGGTGGGGTGCTGATCTATCCAAAGAAAGAGTCTGTTGCTTGCATTGCACAATGCACAGATCCAGATCGTTCATCCATTTCTATACAAATATCATCAACGATAAGTATTTATGATGGAAATAAAAGGTATATTTGAGGTACACAAATTCTCTTTCCTCTATCTTTTTATATTTAATTCTCTATACATACTATAATCTCATTCAAATAATCATAAAGATATTATAAGATATGATTATCACTAAATCTTAAATTGCCAGATAATGATAAAATATAATTGATTAATACCAATCCACTATTATTTCCAACATTCTCCCACTTGGATGGTATTAATCAATAATACAAAGATAAATCATTAAGCTAGAATGACAATTATAGACAAATCTTATATTAGACAATGAGAAATTTGAGCTACAAAATAATATCCGATAGGGATATATATCATAAATATTTCTCATAAAGTATATAGAATAATGTAGTTCAATAAAATGATACTACATGGTCTCAAGCATCCAAAAATGCTAAGAGATATGTTACTAAAATGATATTACTTCACACATATCTCATAAGAAAGTTTTCAGACTCCCACTGATCTAAGACATCAAAACTTAACCAAACCATATGAGTTATAAAACTCCAAAGTTAAGTATTTGATCAGTGAATAAAAAAGTGTTTAATTAATATAATTTTTTTTTTACTTGAGTCCGAAAAATTATATAGGTGAGAAAGCATAATTTACATGCATCTAATTATTCATCATAGCCCAATAACATATGTAATTACATATAGGCTACATAAATGCTCTATAATATTTGATATTTAACTAATCCGAGTTTCAAAAATAAGTGACTATGTAAGAATCCAAAGATAAGTAGGAAATCCATAAATTCCCTACTAAAACCACATAGACAACTAGTTTATATAAAATGATACTCAGATTATTGTGGCTACAAAATGTCAATTGAGCAAACACTTAGATAATTGGTCAAAAAAAATTCATAAGTACTTCTATAGTGCAAAATTGTACTCAATAGGAGTACTAACTAATAAGCACTTTTTTTACAAAGTAGAAAATCATACTCGATAGGAGTATTGCATCTACAATATACTTATAGAATTTTGACCAAACAAAATGTGAAATTTTGGGTAAAGAAATGCACAATACTTAATTGCATACCAAAAGAATTAATGTGCAATGCCCAACAAAATGCTCTTAACATCCATTAAAGATGTCTATTAAGATACAATGAATTATGTATCTCAATTAAAATAGGACAAAAATAAATAGTCAAGTCCTATAAAGTATGTCATATCATAATTAAATGTGCACAAGAATATATGACAATACAGATAGATAAGTCTCGAGACATGATACAAAATTATATACTTCTAAAATTTTGATCAATTAAAATATGAAAATTGGGTAAAAGAAATGCACAATGCATAATTGTATGCCAAAAGGATTAATGTGCAGTACCCAACAGAATGACCTTAACATCTGTTAAAGATGTCTACAAAGATACAATGGATTTTATGTATCTCAATAAAAATAGGACAAAAATAAATAGAGAAGCCCTATAGAATATGTCATATCATAATTAAATGTGCACACAAATTATATGACAATAAAAAATATATAAGTTTCGAGAGATAATACAATATTATATACTCCCACTAATCCTCAATATACCAAAAAAATATTAGGATTATAATTAGGGCACACTATTATTAAAAGTTCTAGTGATAGTGAGATGATGACTTTATAAGATAATAATAAAAGTGAATTAAAATTCACTATTATTCTACTTAAGGAATTAGAAAGTAGTAGAATAACGAATGATTAATGAGAGAAGTGGTTAAAATAACAAGAATATGAAACCTACAAATTCATCCATAAGAATAAATAATTCTCACAAATGGTTTCATAATTAACCACATATTAATCAATCTTTACAAAAATATTGACCCCTATGAGGATCTTGAAAAAATAATTACATGAGTGAGAAAATTGATCACTTGATAATTTTACGTAGAATATGAGATCATAAGCAAGTTCTCAAGTAATCATAAACAAAAATCAAGTGCTACAATAAACAATATTTACACACACTTGAGAATAAAATATGATTACACGCAGCGGAAGAATGAGACCTATTCTTGCATATATTAAGGATATAATAATAAATAGTCTCTAACTCTCATCACAATTTATAATGGACATAGGTTTATTTATATATCCCAAAATAAAGCCTCTAGCTTTTACAAGAATACCATTAACAATATTATAAAATATGGTATGGAGAAATTAATCTCTTAAAATTTGGGATTCCTATATTGTCCTTACAAGAATTGCATACTAATATTGCAAATCAACAGAGAGTTTATTATACAAGAAAATATTTTACAAGAGACCAATATAAAATCCTTAATATAGATCCCAACAATGTGATCACAAATAATGTGATAAGAAAAAATAATTTTATCAAGAACATTTGTTTTTGCACATGTATGATTAATTGGACATTTAAAGTAAAAATCTTATATCACAACAATTTATTTTATAAGATATTAATTAAAATTCTAATATACAAAATCCTTCCACTTGATAAAGAAAAAATAAGTTGACATAACAAAAAAATACCCAGAGGGCTAAATAAAATTCAACTATTTCTTTATCAATATATATATATATATATAGAAAATTTGCACCACAAAAAATGCAATATTTTTTTTTATTTTGAAGGAAAAAATGTCCAATTAAAGGTTATAAGTCAATATGGAACAAAAGGAAATGAGAGTGTAAATTTTGGTTCCATATAAATATAACTAAACATGATCAAATGAGGGAAATAAACTGAACATTACAAAAATAGGGAAACATTATGTAATTCTAAAAGTTCAGTTAAAAGACAATCCCTAAAGAAATTACAATGTACTATAACTTATATCAATAAAATCCTAATACCGATAGGGTATAAGAAAATCATTAACATAAGCGAAGAAAAATACATTGTATAACACCAAATTACATTAATAACAATACACCGATAGAGTATAGTTATCATCAATGCAATAAAAAAAATAATTATATCACAAAATTCACATAAATGCATATAAAATAGTGAAATTATAATTATGTAAATAAAAAAAGAAATTATGCATATTGTCCAATAAATTTGCATAATTTTAATCATATATATTATATGACCAACATACAAAATTCACATTATTATACCCGTGATAGACAAGTAATAATAATGCAAATTAATAAAGAAAACTATGCTCATAAGAGAAGGACAATTAAGATTGTGCATAATTAATAAAATAACCTAAAATCAATTTATAAATGATAATTCAATATTAAAGAGAGTACAGTATAATTGGAGAATACAAATACTGTAAAGAATTATCACAATGAAAATAGGTAAAAAATTCAAGATTATAATAGAAAAAAATTTAATTTAATCTTGAATTAATCAAATTTTTTTATACTAAAAAATACCAATAATATAAAAATATTAAATAAATATGGTATTTTTGAAAAAAATAAGAATATAAAAAATTAGCAACAACATTCAATGCTTTTGAGAATGAATTTAACACACGAATCATCATACATGATCGTATCAAAACCACAAAGTTCTCCCTTGACCAAATCACAAAAATATGGGTATAAAAATGAGTCTATGCAATCCCATTAATACTTTCCAAAGTAAAAGTTAACACAAATATATTATGTTGCCCACACAAATGACTCATATTGGTCAAACATAAAAAAAGGAAAACCATTAGGTAATTTTAAAAACAATTTACCCATAATTATTTAAAAGAAAACTAGGTTTTAAAGGGGTAGCAATTAAAAAAAAGTTTCAATATATAATTTACCCATGTAAGAGTAAGGGAATGAAACTTTAACATGTTATTTTAACAATAACAAGTAGCGTAAACCCTCTTTTTTTTTTTTGTGAAAAAACTAATAGTGAACTATATTATAAAATTTCACTAATAACACAAAAAATCTTCAATTCAAATTTAATTTTCTAATAGAAAACAACCATAATTCTCTAATAGAAAACAACCATAATATGTATCTGATTTGGCTCTGATACCAATTGATGGAAATAAAAGGAAACCTTAAATCAATAGATACAGATTATAGTATGTATAGAGAATTAAATATAAAAAGATAGAGGAAAGAGAATTTGTGTACCTCAAATATATTGAATTGAAGTTCTTGATCTTCAAGAACAAAAACCCTATGAATGATTATTGTAGAGATATGAGTTCAATAAGAACTCTTGAGGGTTTTACTACCTACTTTCTAGGGGATTATTTTAGAGAATGTGTATTGTTGTTGTTATCATTTGCTTAATGGGATGGCAAATTTATAATCCCCCAGGGTAGGCAGAGACCCCTCAAATGGGTTTTTTATGATTGACTCAACCCATCACAGAGTCAATCTTACTATAATCCCATTCAAATAATCATAAAGATATTATAAGATATGATTATCACCAAATCTTAAATTGCCAGATAATGATAAAATATAATTGATTAATACCAATTCACTATTATTTCCAACAATTTATTCCTACACTCTTTCTACTTTATTTTACATGATATCTTTCTTCTTTCTGATAATTTTTTCTTAAAATAATTATTTTTTAATCTACACATTTAAATTAATTTTCCAAAAAATATATTTATAATTTTAAATGATGTCGTAATTTATAGTGTTCCATCGAGTTATCTCACTTGATCAAGACTTAAATTATTGATAAATAAATAAAAATGTAAATAGAATAGTTAGAGGTAACGAAGAAAACAATTAATTAAAGATTATGCTTTTCTTAAAAAAGTAAAAAGTAGCAGTTTGAGATTATTGAGAGAAAATATTTTAGCTACATGCAATCTTCATGTATGAAATATACATTAAAAAAATTAAGAATAGAATATTTTGGGGAAAAAAAAAGAGAAGTGGTTTTTGTGGATTGGAAAAGAAAAGAAAAGGCTTGGAGAGAAGAAGATAATGTAGGTAGCAGTAGCGTCCTTCATCTTCATTGTTCAGCTAGACAGTAGACACATCATCAATCATCAATCATCAATCATCAATCATCATGTACACAGACAAATGAAGCAGCGTGTTAGTCACGTACCTCCTATTTGGCCCGTAACAGTCACTCCCTCCACTACCAACACACACTAAATTACAAATGCCATGTTTCCAACCCTTTCTTCATCTATCGTTATCATCATTTATTTGTTTTCCAAAAATATGTCATCATTTCTACTTTCAGTTTCTGAACAACTTTAATGATTGCAGAAAAAAGCACAAGCCACAAAATCCTCTTTCCCAATTCAGTGTATTATTCTCTCTTCACCCAAATAAATCATCTTTAGCTATATAAAACATAAAAAAATTTATAAAACAAATTTATTCAATAACTTAATTTTTATTATTTGATTGAAACAAAGAATTATACACTCATTTTTAAGACAAAAAATTTACATTCCACAATCTCCTACTCACTTGCATTAAATGTATTCTACAAAAAAAATGTGTCTTTCTCTCCTAGTGAAGTTCTTAGTTATTAGAGAAAATTTCACCTTGTATTCAATTTATTTAATTTTTTATTTTTATCATAGTTAATTAACAACTTTTTCACATGTATATCTAACTACTTTTTCATATTTGTCCAACAGTTTTTAATTATTTCAAAATGCAAATTAAATAAATTTGTGTTTTTAATAAATTTATAAAAGAATACTTTTCCTCTTAAGGGTTCACTTTTGCTAAAGATTTTTCTACGTCATTTGTTCTTCTAATATTTAAAAGATTAAAAATAATTAATATTGATTAATTGAAATTGTTCTTATATGTAGTTGGCAAAATTCGTAATCTCTCAAGTCCTGGACGGTGGGAGCTTTTGGAGTGACAAATACATATGTGCAAAAAGGACTTCGACGTTCAAGTTAGTATGAGATCAAAGTGAAAGAGTGAAAGTGTCAACTAATGTACCTAAAAGTGAAATTTGGTTATCCTTTTATACTTATTTTTCTATGGGTTTTGCCCCTAGTTACCTTTTTTAAGAAGATCGGTTTCTACTTGTGCCGAAGTGGTCATGATATCAAGGTGGGCATTGGGTGTTGAGTTGTAATGTTCGAGGTGTATCTATGGTTGCGGTCCTGACATGAGTTCAGGGCCAAGGGTACATATACCCTTTTACCATTGAGGTCGACCAATCAAGGAAAGATTGAAGAAGTTGTGATAATGTGTGTGCACGTTTCATCTTGATTGTTATATTGGGTGTGCAACGAGCATCTTAAGAGTGCGTGTTAAGAGTGTCTCGCATGGACAAAGAGTGTCCTGTCGGAAGAAAATGCTGAGATGGGCAAAAAGTGTCCCATCGAACAAAAAACGTCGAGTTAGCGATAAGTGTCTCGTCAGACAAGAGCGCTGAGTTGGTGATCACTGTCACTGTCTCATCACACAAGGAGCATCAAGTTGGCAATGAGTGTCTCGTCAGACAAGAGCGTCAAGTTGGCGATGAGCATCTTGTTAGACAAAGAGCGTCGAGTTAGCGATGAACGTCTCGATAGACAAAGAGTGTTGAGTTGACGATGAGTGTCTCGTCAGACAAGAGCGTCAAGTTGGCTATGAGCATCTTGTTAGACAAAGAGCGTCGAGTTAGCGATGAACGTCTCGATAGACAAAGAGTGTTGAGTTGACGATGAGTGTCTCGTCAGACAAGAGTGTCGAGTTGGTGATAAGTGTCTCATCGAACAAGAGTGTTGAGTTGGCGATGAGTGTCTCGTTATACAAAGAGCGTCGAGTTGACAATGAGTATGTGGTCACATAAGGAGCACCGAATTGGTGAGTTGTTGAGCTTTGGGGAGGTGTCGAGTTGATGAGTTGCCGATTTGATGAGTTGTTGAACTCTGGGGAGTTATTGAGTTGACGAGATGTTTAACTTTGGGAAGAAGCTCAGTTAACAAGCTATGGGGAGGTGTCTAGTTGACGAGTTGCCGAACACTGGAAAGGTGCTTGACGAGTTGTCAAGCTTTGGAGAGGTATCTAGTTGATGAGTTGTCAAACTCTAAGAAGGTGCTAAGTTGACGAGTTGTCAAGCTTTGGGAAGGTGTTGAGTTGACAAGTTGCTAAACTCTAAGGAGGTACTGAATGGTACATAATGTACTTACTAAAGAAAAAAAGGTGAGATTCTCTGAGAAGTCCACAAAATAGAGTGTCGTTAGGGTATAATATCATGTGTACTTATACGCTGTTGAGATGCCTTTTTTTTGGGTTCTTAATTGTGCTAGCAGGAATAATTCCTTACCCTATAAATAGTAATAAAGAAATGTAATATTAGGTTAAAGAGACAATCAGAAAAAATAATGTTTAGATTTATATGAGTAATAAATATTATTAATTCTATCTTGAATATAAAGTAGATTGTCATTCCTTCTACTAACTAATTGATTGCCTATAATAAGAGTCTGTAATTATGGTACCAGGAATAATTGATTAACGTATAAATGATAATAAGCAAAGATAATTTGGTTAAAGAGATAATGAGACAATATTTAGATTTCTATATATATATGGTAATAAATGCTAAGTAATAAATGTGGCTAATTCTATTATGATATTATTAGTCACGCTCAAGGTGAGTCTTTCGTGGTCTCAACGCTAAGTTTTGGCTTTGCATGAGACCCATTCGACTTTAGGGAGTTGTGCCAAGCTCTTTTGATAGTGATGCTTGGTTTCGTTGTTCTGGGCATTTTGGGTCGAGCTATTGATGGTGTTCGCCTCTGTCGTTTCCCTCATTGGACAGTTGATTCTAGTGATCATGAAATTGGACTTTCATGGAGGATTGGAATCTGTAGCTCCTAGTTTGTATATTGTCGGGGGCGTAAGAATTTATACATTCTCACAAACAGCGCCAAATGTTTTTACTTGAGTTTGACACAACTCGTAATCTTTTAGGTCCTAGATGTCAGGAGCTCTTGGGGTGACAAGTGAATACCCACAAAAGAGACTTTGATGACTAAGTTAGTGTGGGATTAAAGTGACAGAGTGAAAGTGTCGAATAATATAACTAGAAGTCAACTTTATTTATCCTTATATACTTGTTTTTCTAAAAGTTTTGCTCCTACTTATTTTTTTTTTAAAAAAATGAGCTTAGACTTAAACTTGTGCCAAGGTGATTATATAAACATTGGGTACCAAAATATAGTGCAGATATACATTTAGAATTGCAGACCTAATATAAATTCAGGACGAGGACACATAAATAATAGTTGTATTTTTTAACTAATTAAGCAGCTCAATTTCAAGGTTTGAATGATCATATGATGTGGATTTGAGTATATATGAAATAAATCATGATAGGTAGAAAATACTTAATTTATCTGTACGCAAGTTTTTCCACAAAATTAGTGATTATTGCCAACAAGGCTGAATTCATATTATTAACGTGGTTATGAAACAAAACTAAAAGTAACAAAAGAATATATCTAGATAGATAGATAGAAAAAAAGTGTTTAATTAGTATTAAAAATTTTTACACTAACATTTAATCACATAGTTCTTTATTTATATGATTTTTAAATTATTAATTAATAAAGTTAATAAACTTATTATAAAATAAAACTTGTGATTAAAAGTGTATACTAATTAAACTTTCATATTATATTATATATATTAACATATTATATTATATTTTATATATATATATATATATATATATATATATATATATATATATATATATATAAAAAGAGTTGTTATTAATCTTGTATGCTAATTAAACTTATATATATAGAGAGAGTTTAATTAGTATATTATGTCACTGTAAAGATTTTTATACTGACATTCAATCAGAACCTTTCATTTAGAATAAATTTATTGACTTTACTCATTATTACTTTAAAAATTATATAAATAAAAAGTCATGATATGTCAGTGTAAAAATATTTTATACTGACAGTATATATCAATTAAACTCATAATAACATCAATAGATTATCAATGTATAATAATAGCCTCAACAAGAGTGTTCGAATTACTTTATTAAACTCGTTCTATTTAACTCATTTGGTTTTATCAAATAAATTTTATATATTTAAGTTTTATCAAATATATTGGTTTTTTAAAAGATTTATATAATTTTTATTTAATAATACAATGTTGATAGTATGTCGTTATTAATTCTTCATAGTATTAATATATATATATATATATATATATATGAAAGAGATTTAATATTTAGCACTTATATTCTGCAATAAATAAAAAAAATTATTTTCATGGAATTGAAAGATGTAAGATTCAAATCCGCCTATGTTTTTCATAGTTAGTCCCAAATACGAGTGGAGGAGGAGACTTGTTCTAGACTCTCGACCGGCCACCAATGAAAAACTCGTCACTCTACCCAACATGAATTAAAAATACAATACTTAACTCCACATATATTTTTATAGTTTCAGATATCTATATCCATGCTTATAAGAAGAAGAAGAATATCCAGAATTTTAAAATTTAAAATTTAAATAATAAAAAATGGTTTCCTAAAAAAAATAGTGGAACGTGGTGCGCGAGGAAGAATATAAAATGATAGAAATCTGAATGTAATAATATAATTATTATCGTGATCCGGTATTGTGTTTGGGTCATTCTCAGTTTTCTCACACGTGAATATCCTAAGGTGGAAAAATGTATTTAAAAAATTCTGTAGATTAAATAATAGTAGTTCAACGTAATCTTGTTGATGAGTTCTTAATTTTATATTGCCATGAATGCGTCACCAGGTTCATACTACGCATTCGACGGCCACCAAAAAAATAAAAAATAAAGTTATACTACGAGTTCAAATCTTACTGTGTTTTTTAGTCTCCTCCTGAGGATTAATTTTTATGGGATTTTAACATCTGCTGTTTAGTTTGTATCGCTAATTATAAAAAATAAATACAAATTATACGCGTTCGAAATTTTGATCTTATCCATCTATGAACTACAAGATCCATAAAAACACACAGCTAGTTCAAATTAAAATATTATTGTTCAGGGGCGGAGTTAAAATATTATTTTATGGGTGCCCAACTAAAAAAATATGTCATGACTTTAAAAAAATAACATTTAATTACACAGTATTATTTTATTTTATCAAATTTTGATATTTTTTTTTTCAATTTAAACAAACACACTTATTGTAATTTTTCTGATGCTTGTTTAAAATTTTAAAATTTATATAAAAGCAGAAATAAAAAAACCTAAAAATAACTTATTTTTATAAGATAATTAGAGTATCTTTTCAAAATAAATAGATGTAGAAGCTGTTGTATGAAAATTCAAAACTATTATTTCAAAAAACATTTTTTATAATTCTACGAAAACATAAATAGTTTTGTTTTTATAAAAAATACTTTTAAATAAATAACTTATTTTTCAGCTTAAATAAACTTGTCCATTATGTGTTCTAATTTTAAATTATGATATTACTAAGACTTTATATTTTCTAATACAATATATTATAAAAGAGATACTAACTAACAAGTATAATCAATACAAATCAGAGACACACAATGCCCTATACGAGAAAAATTGAAGAGAGCAGAGAAACATAATTTTTTTGCAATTGGTAACTAAAATAATGTCCACGGTATGCCAATTTTGGCATTTAGTAACTAAAGAGATGCAATTAAAAAAAATGCATAAATAACTAAAACAATAGCAAATAAAAAATAATAAAAGACAAGGGAAAGAAACAAACAAAGTATAGGAAATGTAAAAATAATGTAGTTTTTAAATATATAGATATTGATGTTCTTGAAATTGTTCAAAATACTCAACTTAACTTTGGAAATGGTGCCAAATACAAAAACTTACAATGCACTTCTATGCAAAGTGGATGCTAAACTTGATGTACTGTATGTGTATGTGATGTGAGGGGCAAGTTTGTTGAACTTTTTGTTTGATTGTTTTGATTTCTTTGGTTTTATTTGTATTATATTGGAGACATGTCTTGTGCTTTTCTTTTTTGTTTTTAATAATATATTTTTTTCGCCGATAAAAAAGCAAAGCATAGGAAGTAATGATGGTTCTATTCTTTAACAATGAATACAAAAGTATTATAAAGAAATAACAATTGGTAATTGTCATACTGTGCCCTTTGGCTCCTTTATCAACAAATGAATATTCGTATACCCTTGTTTCCTCTACCATTGTTATTATTGCTGCAGATTTGAAAATCTACATACAAGTGTATAGATTAACTTATAGATTGTTTGGTAGAAGCATTTGATGGTCATGTGTTGAAGTGGATTTGGTTTGTGTCTAGTTAACCAGCATTTAGAGACACCCAAATGGTTAACATTCTTTTTTTTTATAAGCCAATATAATTTTATTATAAATTAGTTAAGCATAAAGCACAAGATGTGCCTACTTAAAATCAAGAGTACAAAGATAGAAAATAAAACATATGCATAAAGGAAATGAGTCATAACTTATTCAGCAAAATAATACATTATGGTTTTGCCTACATGACTCTACTCCTAAAAGCTCAATTGGATTGCATGGATAAGATTGTCAACCCTTATAGCTTGACCTTTGAATATTGTCGTATTTCTCGTCTTCCAAATATGTCATAAATCTACTTATCGTACGAACAACCAAACCCGCCTCAACAATTTGGTACCACTAACCAAACCCAGATATTGCTAAAAAAGGGTGCGAAAATCATTATGTACTGCTATCATCGTCCCTCATCAAGCACAAAACTTAACCCAAACTCACGAAGACATATTGCAGCCTACAAACAGGTGGTGCGTTGTTTCTACTTGCTCCTCCCCAAAAAGGATAGCCGACCTTTGTTGTTGTGACCACTCCCCTCTTGTGTAGATTGTCTCGAGTTGCCAACCTATTTGCATCTAATTGTGAGTCTAAGCATTGAACCTTTGGTGAAATGCCTTTTTCCCACAAAACTTTTGAAAATGAGTCTGATTGTTGAGATAGAGAGCATGATAGTACCTTGTACACCGATGCAACAGTATACAATCCATTCTCATCTGTTTTCCACCTCTACCCATCTTGAGACTCATCCAACAACGTCACCAATCCCAATGTAGATAGTAACTCACCCAACTGCTTTTCCTCCCATGCAAATAATGACTTCCTCTAATTCCACTTCCACCTAGTTCTCTCTACCTACATATCCTTTATAATGATTTTTTTAGACACATGCCCAAATAATCTACTAAACTTCTCACATAAACATTGTTCCCTTAATCACCTGTGTTGCCAGAACATGATTTGATTTCCATTCCCCACAATTCTTTTAACATGTTGAAACCACCACCTTGAATGTCTTGGCACTAAACCCTAAAGGATTGTAAGTCAGTTCACATCTGGAGCAAGTACTGTCCTTCGTCTCTCACGAACCATCAAACTTCCCAATTTGGACCACAACATGTTAAACCATAAATTGTTCGCTTCCACATGAATTTTCCACTTCCATTTCCCCAGTAAAGCCAAATTGAATTTGTGCAGATCCCGCAAACTCAAACCTCCATCCTTCTTTCTTCTACAATTTTTTTCCCAAGACATTTAGTAAATCTTTCTACCATGATCCTTATCTCTAACAAAAAAACTTTTAAAAAGAGTTTCCAGCTTTGAGATTGTATCTGACAAAAAAATTATAAATTATTAATATTCTCGTATATAAGTTATGTGAGTGAGTTATGACACATGAATTTATATATATATATATATATATATATATATATTATTTTATTGTGAGGGTTGTAGTAATTATTATGCTTATGGATTTTTTTCTGATTATTAATATACTTTTTTTTTTTTACTTTTCAACTATTATTTTTCTATTTCATTTATTTGGTTGATTTTTTGACATTTTTTTATGAATTTTCTTGTGAGTTTGTTACAGAGTCCTAACACTTATTTTTATTTGTACGCCAATGAGTGGCCCTCTTCATGTGATCATATATTTTAAGAGTTAAAAAAGATTATGTATATATAAAGTTTGACCCATTAATATGGTTGATCATGAAAATTATATTTTCTGAATCTAAAATTATTTTATCATCATTTTAATACATACAACTTTTGCATTTCCTCCCTCATCACAATTAATTTTTATGTATTTTTTTTTAGGTATTTCTATGCAATTAAGAGAAGAAGAATATTACAGAAATAGTTGGGCTGAATATTGTTCTCCATCCTGTCCAATGAGATTGTAATCCGGCCCATCATATTTTTGGGAGAGTTCTTTTGAACACTCCATTCAGTTCAGAGCCATTAATCCCCTTCAGACCAGAGAAGCAAATATTCCTCCATCACATTTCTAATTTCCTGTCCTTTTATTTTCTCCTTTCTTAATTCTCATTTTACACTGCCTGTTGGATTCAAAGTAAGTTAAGAAATTTTCTGTGATGTGAAAGGACTATGGATAAGGTGTTTTTATTTGGTTTAGTTATAGCAAATATAAGAGGAAAAGTAATGCTAAAGACAATAATAGAAATTAGAGTAAATTAAGCGACAATTTTTAAATTTAGTATAAATACATATATATTTTTACTTTTTTTTAACCTTTATTTTTATGTACTTTAAGGAGTGTTAGTATAAAATTTGAGATAAATAATAGTCTGATGTTTTTAAATCTATTAGAGGTATTAGTGTAATATTTTTAAATTTAAAAGAAAGTTAGTATAGAAAAATAATACATAATTTGATAAAAATATAATTACCATCGACGGTTAATTTTTAATTTATGATAATTGTTACCCTCTATCTTCTAAATTGTATTTTTGGGTGAAATCTTCTAAAGTACATTTCTCACCTTAGAACATAGATCTTAGAAGCACCGAATCCTTTATTTTCTATTTAAACCATAACATTTTTTCCTCAACCAAAAAATGTTTAAAATATAATAGAATTAGTTTCTTAGGTGGAGAAAATGTTTTCTGTTTCATTTTTCTATTTTCATTTTTTAAAAATTATTTTTATTTTCAAATTTTCAACATTTAAAAAATATATTTGTTTTCACTTGATATTTTCTATTTTTTTAAAAAAATATTATTATATTTAATCAATTTTATAAAAAATATTATACATTATTTATATATATAGATTAAAATCTATTTATATATTTTTTTATATAATTACAATATTGTTATTAATTTTTCACATAGTATTAACTTTTGAAAATACTAAAAACAACTTGTATTATAATTTAGTACATGTCATTAATTTAGTATAATAATTTAGTACATGACATTAAATGTTTGAAGAATTTTCATACACATAGGTAAACATTGCATTGTAGATAACTATAAAAAGATAAAACTTTGTGTAGTGTGTTAAAAAAAATTAATAAAGTTACCGTAAATATAATGAAATAATAAAGGGGATCCAAACAAAGAATTAAATTATTAAGGATGATTTCAGTATGCTAGTCTGGCCTTATATTATGTGAAGGTTACTGGCTAAAATAAGGACAAAATATAAGTGAATTTTATATAAGATTGTACAGGTGCTATTTAGATTTGATATCTATAAAATACTTTTTAAATTTAAACAATACATATTTTTCACATTCTCCCACGGATTACTTAAAAAATTATATCTGAAATATTTAATGAATAATTATTGAATTTAATTAGTATATATTTATAGTGTAAAAAGTTTTATCATAATAATAAATTATAACTCTTTGTTTGTGGTATATTTGTGAATTAATATTTTAAAAGTTGGAGAATTGTAATTATAGACTGAGAATTTATATTAATTAAATTCGTAACTATTATTAAATATACTAAAAAAATTGGTATACCTTACTTTTCATTTATAGTGAAAGAAAAGAAATTATAAAATTGAAATAACTCACTTGGAACACTATCATTTAAGAGATTAATTAGCCGTACAATTGAATTAAATAAGTCCTATAAAATAACACTTCAGTTCTAAAAGGAGTGTTATGTTTAATTTCCCCCGCTAAAATATCCGTTATTTTTTACGTAATATTAATTATTTTTTACTAATATAATATAACCTTATATTTTGAGAGAGATAATTTTATAAACAATTGATTCAACATTATGATATCACCAATATATCAAAACTGGCTGTCACCCCGCCAATAATAGAAGATGTAAGTATTAGATACATGCAATAATTTTTATTTGTTCATCAATGATGTAAAGCAGAATGCATTTACATGAAGCTGAAACTTGATACAATTAATTAAAACATAATTTATATTAAGTTTTCTAATTATTGGCTGTAGTTAAACTGGAAATGAGAAGAAAATATTTTATTAAAGAAATATTGGATGCATGAAGAAAATATATTTGAAAACTTGATGGGTAATATTTAATTTTTGCGATCTGGTTTGGCCTTGAGACAGTGTGGCAGAAAGAATAGTAGAAGAGAAAAAAGAAGTTGATAGAGAAAAACTAGTGTAGGAGAGATATAAAAAAGTAGGGATGGTGGAATAATTTGAAAGGAGAGAGGAAGGTCATGTTTTTCACATGGTTGGCTTTGAAGATGATGATGTTGAGAGTATGTATGAGCTTATAAATAGCATTAGCTAGCGAGGCATGTTGGTAAGAAGGCAGAAAAGAACTTAGAAGAAGTGCAGCAAAGATGTTTTCAGGTGTGACCGGTTTGATAAACAGGGGCCAGAAGCTGAAGGGAACTGTGGTGTTGATGCGTAAGAATGTGTTGGACATCAACGCCCTCACCTCCGCTCAAAGTGCCACCGGCATCATCGGCGGCGCCTTCAACGTCGCCTCCGATCTCTTTGGCACCGGTCTTGACACCCTCACTTCCTTTCTCGGCCGCTCTGTCGCTCTCAAGTTGATCAGTGCCACCGTTCCTGACTGTAACCTCCACTTCCCTCCTCATTTTATCTCTCCTCTTTCATTTACTGCACCACTCTTTTTCTCCTTAATATATTCAATCTCTTTTTCTATTATAATCCTTTCACTTCTTTCATTTTATACATCAATATTTTAAAGATTTACGACTGAGTTGCCTGTAATCTTTTCTTTTGTTTCGATAAGAAAGCATTATTAGTTTCGTTTACTTTTTTTTATGTATTCTTTCTAGTTTCAATATATTTGCAAATAAGGTGACAACTGCTTATATTTTAATCTTATGATTGCATAGTCTTCTTTTCTTTCTCATAATATAATTAAACAACTTTGATCTTACCTGATAATATATATAGTTATTATTCTATTTTAACGCAAACTTGAAATTCATTGCTGCTTCATATGATGAAATAACATTTTTTAAGATGTATACGATAAAAATTTCTATTATAGAATATATGGACAGAATAATTAATGTGGGACGAAATAGTACTGATGACATGGTGTGTTCGTGATGTTGTAATTTGTACTTGAATTGCTGAGAAAAAACAATTGTACTTGAGCTCTGACAAACTTAACTTTCTATAGCAATATGCGGGCTTTATGCTAGAAACGTTAATTGAAAATTTGAGATCCGTAGTAAAATTGAAAATGAAATTCCATAATTGAGAAACTGACGGGTGAAATTGTTGTAGCATCTGGAAAGGGAAAGGTGGGAAAGCAAACTTTTCTGGAAGGTCTTGTTGCTTCCCTACCAACCTTGGGAGCTGGCCAATCTGCATTTGATATTCATTTCGAATGGGACAGTAGCATGGGAATTCCTGGAGCTTTTTACATCGACAATTTTATGCAAGTTGAATTCTTTCTTGTGAGTTTGACTCTTGAAGACGTTCCTAACCATGGAACCATCCACTTTGTTTGCAACTCGTGGGTTTACAACTCAACAATGTACAAAACTACTCGCATTTTCTTTGCCAACAAGGTACGTAAACTAGTGGACTAGTTAGTTGCATTTCTCCGAACACCACATCATTGACAACATTTATTAAATATAAATGTAGACATATCTTCCTAGTGAAACACCGGGTCCACTAGTGAAGTACAGAGAAGATGAATTGAAGGTTTTAAGAGGAGATGGAACAGGAGAGCGCAAAGAACATGAAAGGATCTATGATTATGATGTCTACAATGATTTGGGTGATCCTGACTCCAATGACAGATTGGCTCGCCCAGTTCTTGGAGGCGCTACCTTGCCATATCCTCGCAGGGGAAGGACCGGAAGAAAGCCAACTAGAAAAGGTTAGCCTTTTGTTTCAGTTATCCTCTCGTCAAATTCACTGTTTGATATTTTAGTAAAATTATAACCGAGTTGTATTTTATAACTCCATCGATAAAGTTTTGGGTCCAAGACTGTGTTAGTAAATACATGTCTTTTTTTAAGTTGTAAACCCAACTTTTAAAATCAACTATTTACAAATTACCAATATCACACTTGTATTTACGAGGAGAAATTAGCCAAATTTATTGAGATCTGTATATTAATATCGTTTTGTTTTTCCGGAATTCTGATGTTCGGCAACAATTCAAACAGGCATATAGTGTGACTTGAATTGATCTATGCAGTTCCTATCCAATGAGTTATAATTTTACTGTTGGTAGTGATAGTATTACATATATCTTTCAGATCCTAAGAGTGAGAGCCGCAGCGACTCTGTTTACCTTCCAAGGGATGAATCATTTGGTCACTTGAAGTCGTCAGATTTCCTTGTCTATATACTTAAGTCTGCATCTCAGAATGTGATACCTCAATTACAATCCGCACTCAGACTAGAATTCAATGACCCAGAGTTTACTAGCTTTGAAGACGTGCGTGGACTCTATGATGGTGGAATTAAGTTGCCCACTGATATACTTAGCGATCTTAGTCCTATACCATTGTTCAGTGAACTATTCCGAACTGATGGGGAACAAGTGCTTAAGTTTCCACCACCTAAAGTAATTCAAGGTACACTACAAACATACTCCTAACTAATCCCAGCAATATTTATATTCATTAACCTGGTAAGTTGATACATCTTTTCAAATGTTCTTCTTCTTATTTGGAGCAGTGAATCAGTCTGGATGGATGACTGATGAAGAATTTGCAAGAGAGATGATTGCTGGTGTAAATCCTCACATTATCAAAAGACTTGAGGTAAATTTATTAATTTCCTGTTAAGAAACTGCATTTTATGTCCAGTTGTTCATTAAATTTGCAGGTCATAACCTTACTTCCATGAAAATTAAATTTATTGCAGGAGTTCCCACCAAAGAGCAAGCTAGATAGCCAAATCTACGGTGATAACACCTGTACAATCACCAGAGAACACTTGGAGCCAAATTTGGGTGGGCTCACTGTAGAACAGGTAAAACCACATTTGTTTTTTCTTCACTTATACAGTAATACTATTTTGAAGAATTCTACTGTTACTTTGTTGAATCACAGGGACTAAGATATTTTATTTTCTTTTTTTAACGTACAGGCCATCCAAAACAACAAATTGTTCATACTAGACCACCACGACACACTCATTCCATATTTGAGGCGGATAAACGCAACTGCGACAAAGGCATATGCTACTAGAACCATCCTTTTCTTGCAAGATAACGGAACCTTAAAACCGTTGGCCATTGAGCTAAGTAAACCACATCCTCAGGGTGATAATTATGGTCCTATTAGTAACGTTCATCTTCCAGCGGAACAAGGCGTTGAAGCTTCCATTTGGCTACTTGCTAAGGCTTATGTCATCGTAAATGACTCTTGCTATCACCAGCTTGTCAGCCACTGGTACAAATTTTTCAAACAAGATTTATACATTCAAACTTAATCTGTCTATGAATTATTCATCCTTTAATATTATCTTACACGTGCGACAGGTTAAACACTCATGCAGTTGTTGAGCCATTTGTCATAGCAACAAACAGGCATCTTAGTGTTGTTCACCCTATTCACAAACTTCTTCTTCCACACTACCGTGACACCATGAACATCAATGCACTCGCAAGGAATGTCCTGGTCAATGCTGAAGGTATTATCGAATCAACATTCTTGTGGGGACGCTATTCTTTGGAAATGTCTGCTGTTGTATATAAGGATTGGGTTTTTCCTGAGCAAGCACTACCTGCCGATCTTGTTAAAAGGTAATCCTTACAAATTATAAGAACGTCTCTGAGATGTTTAGATTCCATGTCCATTCATTAATTGAAATCAAAATAAAAAATTATCTCAAAGTAACTTTTTGATGTTAATGTTATTTCTTTGCTTGTCATCCAGAGGCGTGGCTGTTGAGGATTCTTCTTCTCCACATGGCCTCCGTCTTTTGATTGAGGACTATCCTTATGCTGCTGATGGACTAGAAATTTGGGGTGTGATCAAGTCATGGGTGCAAGAATATGTGTTTTTCTACTATAAGTCAGACGGTGCTGTTGCACAAGATACTGAACTCCAAGCCTTTTGGAAAGAAGTTGTAGAGGTTGGTCATGGTGACAAGAAAAATGAGACATGGTGGGTAAAGATGCAAACTCGCCAAGAGTTGATTGAGTCATGCACCACCCTCATATGGACTGCTTCAGCCCTTCATGCAGCTGTTAATTTTGGGCAATATCCTTATGGTGGTTACATCCTTAACCGACCAACTCTTAGTAGGCGTTTCATGCCTGAGATAGGATCACCTGAGTATGATGAGCTTGCCAAGAGCCCTCAGAAGGTGTATCTGAAAACAATTACAGGGAAGACTGAAGCCCTTAAAGACCTTACAATCATAGAGGTATTGTCAAGGCATGCTTCTGACGAGTTGTACCTTGGACAGAGAGATGGTGGTGAATTTTGGACTTATGAAAAAGAGCCATTAGAGGCCTTCAAGAGTTTTGGCAAAAAACTGGCAGAAATTGAGCAAAAACTCATCCAAAGGAACAATGATGAGACTCTGAGGAACCGATATGGCCCTGTGAAGATGCCCTACACATTGCTTTATCCTTCCAGTGAGGAAGGATTAACTTTCAGAGGCATTCCTAACAGTATCTCTATCTAAATTAAGGAAGATATGTTGCAATCTAAATAAAGTGAGAAGGAGTTCACCAATTCCTTCCTTGCTGTGTTTCGTATGGTTATTGTGTGTGAATCTTGGGATCCTTTTATGTTTTTATTAATAATAAGCTTTCTATGTTTTTGTTACTCTATGCTATCCTAGATTTACATTATGAAGTGCAAATTCATTTATTGTTTAAAATATGACAGTTTTTGAAACTATATAGTATTAGTTTAAGGAACTTTTAAGAAAGTGTTTTGTGCACCTTTAAGTGTCATTTAGAATAATTTTTCTCTTACTTTTATAATTAATAAATAATGCTTTCTTAAAATTTTAAAATAATCAGTAAATATTTTTTATAAGTAAACAATAACAAAGGTAATAAATAATAAAATAAAATAGACTTAAAGTGTAATTTTGGTAATCTTTCAAAAATTATAACTTTGGTCACCTATTTTAAAATAGAAATATTTAATTCTGAGTTTGGTTTTTTTTTATCAAATAAAAAATGTGGACTATTATGAAATTAACTTGAGTTACCTTATCTATGTTTAGCGACTAAATGTAAACTTATTAATATTCAACGTTAATTGGGTAATAATGAACACTTTTAATTGACTAAAAAACTGATTCTTGTTAATAATGTTAGGATTTTTTAATAGATAATAGAAATGTCTAAAAAACTAGATTCATGATATTTTCCTACTTTCCTTTTTTTTTAATGGAGCCACCTTGTATCCTTAAAAATAGAGATGTCAAAATTGCATTTAAGTCAATAAAATATAATTTTTAGTTTTAAAGTCAATCGTTATAATTTTTTTCAAATTAGTTCTCCACTTTAATAATCTAAATCATTATTTAAGAAAGCATTAATACAAGCCTATTAAATATTAATATTGAGACCCTCTCCCACGTGAATCCTGTGGTGGAAAAATATATTTAAAAAATGCAGTAGATTAAATAATAGTTAAAAGTGAGCGAGATGTGGTTTTGAATTTCATATTGTCGTGAATAGAACGCGTTGGCAATTATACGCCAGTAAATATTTTATTTTTTATTTTTTTATATTTTTTGAGATTAATACACTCATGCAAAAGGAGTACTAACCAGGTTAAATCCATTAAGAGCACCACATAGATGTTTATTGTTGACAATATTTAGCTTACTTTTGGACACTATATATATAGCTAGTATTTTCCTCTTTCAGGTTTCTCATTTGGCGTCCTTTTCATCCTTTGTCTTTTTTCACTGTTCCATTTATAAGTAAGATGACAAATTTTATGATGAAATAACGGAAGGACAAGGTATTTTTATTAGGGAAAAAATAATATCATAATCGTAACTATAATAATAATTACAAATTACAATCGTAACAGATAATTTTATTTAATTAATAATTATTATTGGCCTTTATTTCTAAATTACATTTTTTTAATTAGTTACAAATTATCCACCAAGACCGACAAGTCCTTTCTTTTTTTTTTTCTAAATCGTAGGCTTTAGGGTGTGATGCAATTTTATTTCTTTTTTGTTAAGCTAACAGTACTAGAGGTGCCAAAAAACTAACAATTACAAAAGAGGTTACCACTAAGATTATTCAAGGTAGGAGACTAGCAAAAAGCAATAAGAAGGTTAAAAAGGAAAAAAAAATTGACCAAACATAACATACATAAGGCTGAAAAACAAGGTAAAAAGAATAAGAATAAAAAACAGCAACAGCAGATAAAACATCTAAGATCGACAAATTCCATACAAACAATATTCTAACCGATATCGAAGAGACATAAACTATATTTATTAAAGGAAGATAATTATTAGATAGTGTTATGATTGTAAGTGAAACTGTCTAGAGGTAAAACATTTTAAGAAACCCCTACGGGTTTCATGATAAATGGGTTTGATGGATCCACGGGTGTTTATAATTTATAATTTTCGTCTGTCTCAATGTTAGTAAATGGAAGTGAAACGCATGAGTTCCATATGCAAATGGGTTTCGGGTAGGGGGGATTTTTTTATTCCATTTCTATTTTTAATTGTTGCTAAAGAGTTTGGAAGTCTAGTTAAAAAAGACAATGCATTCGAATATGCTATCTGGAATTAAAATGGGTAGACAAGAACTCTAGGTTGTGATACAACAGTACATAGATGACATTATAATCATGATGACCTCAGGAAATCCAAAATGTATATATCTTGAAAAATGTTCAAAGATGTTATGAATTGGATTATGTTTGAAGATTAATTTTCACAAGAGTAGTTCAGGAGATGTAGGAATGAATGGTCAGGAGATGTAGTCCTGGATCTTTAATTGTGGGGTAATGCAATTGTCATTTTCCTATATGGGGGTTTTAGTGGGGCCAATGTGAGAAGTGAAAGTGTGTAGAAACCTGTAGTTGAAAAAAGAGAGTAAAATTATCATCCTGGAAGCAAAAAAAATTATCGCTGGAGGGCAGATTTGCCTAATAAAGTCTATCCTCTCATCTATTTTCTTTGTATTTTCTTTCTTTTTATAGGATTTAAAGAAGGTATCTCATACCATTCAAAGCTTGTATAGGCATTTTCTGTGGAGAGGATCAAAAGATTGTAAGAAATTAGCTTGAATCAAATGGGAGTTGGTTGTAAAAATAAAGGCCAAGGTGGATTAGGAATAAAAAATGTGGAGTCATTTAACATAACATAACTTGACAAATGACATTGGAGGATTCTTTAGGGGAAAGATGCTCTCTAGGTCAAAATTCTGAAGACTAGATATGGGGAAGAGAAGTAACCTGTTAAAGCCGGGGAGAGGGGGGTCTCAATGGTGGAAGAATATTTTGAAGGTCACATCGGATGAGGGGGTGGGAGAATGATTTGTTAGAAATGTCAAGCTAGTCATAGGTGATGGGTCTTTGTTCAAATTTTAGAAATAGGGTGGAAGGAGTTAGGAGGGTTGGAATCAGTGTTTCCTAGACTTTATGCACTCTCTAATAAAAAAGATGCTCTAATATCTGAAGTTGGAGGGTGGTCTGACAAAAAATGAGAATTATAGTTTAAGTGGAGGAGAGAATTATTTAGTTGGGAAGAACAGTGAGTGAGGGTTTTGGAGGGGGTACAACTAAAACATGACTTGAAATATGGATGGAGATGGGGAGACACTCCAACAGATAAAGTGAATTACTTTGTAAAAGATGTATATGTATTAATCCATGGGGAGTTTGATGAATTTGATTCTGTTTCTAAATTTTTTCATAGGATATGAAAGCCAAAGGTGTCATCCAATATTTTAGCTTTTTTCTTGAAAGGTAGCACATCATCGGATCTTTACAAAGGTTGAACTCACAAAATGGAATATTGTTCTCCTAGATGGTACTATTGTATACCCAATTTGTAAAAGTGAACTAGAAGTAGTGTCCCATTTGCTCTTCTTTTATAAACCATTGTATCTAATTTGGATGAGTTGTTATCGATGATTGAGTTACAAAAGTGGTCTATGTTCAAAATATCAACCTTATCTATGACAATTTCTTGGAATTTCTAAACTAGGAGGAAAAAAGTCAAAAAAATCCTTAGGATAATTTAGTTGGCTACATTGTGGGTATCTAGTTGCTATAAATTCATTGGTGGTTAAAGTTGAACCCTTCTATGTGGAAAAGGTTTGAAAACAATCTCCTCAAACATCTTGGCTATGAGAAAAGCAGTATTGTAAAAATTCATTTATCTCTTTTTATAAGTTGTCTGTTCAACTAGAATATTGTTTTAATAAACTTATATAGGAATTATCTTTTATTAACTATGTGGCCTGATATTTGCATGTGAGATCATGAGATGGGGATCTTATTTGTACTTATTTCAATGTTATGGCTTTGTAATTTATAGTTACGTTCTAGTCATTTCTTGTAACCAGGAGGTATATATCTCATACTCATGAATAAATTTGTGTCTTTTTCAAAAAAATAATCATTCTTTCTCAAACTAAAAGGAAAAATCAAGTGATATTTATTGATGTAAAACTTTTACACAAATCATTAAATCATAAACTCACTCTTTGTGATAAATGAGTTGATTTTTAAAATAATATTATAAAAAATATATAATTAAGATAAGTTGTGAATTTGTGATAATTACAATGTAAAATTGGAGGATTTTTTCTTAATCTGTTTTCATTATCATACCTATAAACCTAACTGAAAATATATAATGGGATTAGTCTCTTATTTGATTTTTTTTTCTTTCATGTACAAAATTCTAATTGAGACTTTATTTTTTTAAAACAATTAACGTACGACTTAAATTAACTAACTTTTTAAATATATTTTACATTTATTTTATTTAAACGTTTTGTCCCGTTTATCATGAAAATTAAAAAGGGGATTCCAAACGAAGGATTAAATTAATTATAATTAAATAGAAGTAAAAAAGTTATTAATTAAAGATTATTAGGTGTGGAAGCCTTAATTTCAAATTTAAACAATAATTTATTTTTTTTACATTCTTCAATGGGATAACTTAAAAAAACTATAACTGATATATTAATAAATAATTCCTATTACAAGTACTGGAAAAAAATTATCCGAATTATTCCATCGCAGCATTCTAACTACAGGACTTCATCATATCCAAGGATTCATTATTTTTTTTATATTATATTTTAATAATTTAATTTATAGTAATAATTAAATATTGTGGTTAAGATATAATGCAGCAACACAGTGACTAGAGATAGTAGACAATCCATTTTCATAAAAAAAAAATTAACAAAAGAATTGGTTATACTTTACTTTTTATTTTTAATGAAAAAAGAAATTATTGAATATTAAAACACTGTGAGAAATATCAATAATAAATTTTTATGAAATAAACATTAATTAGGTGCTTAAAAATCTGCTATTACTATATTCTTTAATGCTTATTTAATTAATCTTTTACCTATAAAGACAATATAAGCATTTGATTTGATAATACTAATGATATTTTCAGTATATTAAAATTGGTTTTCACCTTACTAATAAGAGAAGCTTTAAGAATCATACTTTTTATTTGTTAGATGATGATGTGAAAGTTGTGTTCTCATGGGAGAGATGGTCAAGTAGTTGAGTTCATCTTTTTTATGTTACTATTTGAATTGATGTCAAGTTGATCTTCCATTTAGTTGGAATATATTAAGGGATATCTGAAACATTACGGTGACGATCATGTTAATAGAAATCTAAAACGAAAATAGAATATATATGAAAAATACATACCTAGTGTACTTATCGAAAAACTGTAGGTAGGTTATTCAACAAGTCCACCAAGTTAATTCTTGAGAGTGTAATGTTGGGGAGACCTGAAACAAAAACTTAGATGCTCAAGTCAGTTCAGGTAATTTAGTATTGATTTTCAGATAGATTGTAGGTACATTTCTTTTCTCTTTTATACTTAAGTCGTAATTATTCCTTTAATGACGCTTTATTTGGATAATTATTCCTCGTGAATGATTGTTTTAATAGTGTCATAATCGTTGGTTTATGGCAGTCGTAATAAGTTCTTGGGTGTGACCTTTTATTGTGGGATTTGCTCAAGTGTGTGAGGTCATCGTAATAGGGTTGTTTAGCATGAGGTCGGGGGTAGGTGTCTTTGGGACTATCTAGGGTGACATGTTGAGGTCGTTGTTGGCAGCGTGTTGAGGTCGTAGGTCAAAGGTTACGGGGTAGTACATAAGTCCTCCAAGTACTTTGGAATGGTGCACAAGTCCTCCAAGTATGGTGGTGTGGACGTGAGGTGGTTGAGGAGGTTGGTGAGGACGTGTATGGTCGTGCGAGTAAGGTTTTTTCACATGGTTACCTACTTCCATCATTTGTCACGTGAAGTGACGGGGAGAAGGGGGTTAGTCGTTGGATGGAGCGTCCTAGGAGTGTAAGGAGACTGTTAAATCATGCTAATGTGATAGCCATTAGATGAGAATGAGACCTCGCGTGTTAGCCGTCAGATTGAAATCAGCTTTGGGCAGGAGCAGTTATAAGTCTATTTGTCTTCTGGCTTGTGTGATACGCTTTGGTCTCTTCGTATTTCTTCACCCTTTCATTTCCCTGTTAAGTTAGTGTTTGTGCGCTTTAAGGTTGCGATATCTTGTGTCTTCCTTTGAGGTGTGTTTGCGTGTTTGGTGTTGCTCTTCTTCTTCTTCTTCTTAGGTCCATCTAGTTTCATGTGTTTTCTTTGCATTGTTTCTTCATGGGTGTGCTAGGGTTTGTTAGTTTCTCTTGTTTGCTTATCCATAGTTATGTCTTCTTATTCTTGGGAAGGGTTTAGGCGGAAGAGGAAGAAGGGTTCCATGCTTCCGCGAGAGATGATGGGTATAGGGAAGGACATTGGTTTGTCCGATTTGTCCTCCTGTTCAGGTGTTAGAGGCTTCATCTTTGGTATCTGATGGTGGCGGCACTGCTTCGCTCGCCATAGCGTCTGGGGGTGTGACTTCCTCCAAGGTAAGGGTGGTTACAAAGAAGGTAGTCTCGATGAAGGCGAGGTTGTAACGGGGTAGGGGAAGAAGAAGAATATGGTGTTGGATGCCCCTAAGAAGAGAGGGGAATCGTAAAAAGGAAGAGTTGCCAACGTTAGACGTTATTGGGTATACTTGGGTTCGTAGTGACGTTGCCGAGTTTTGTAGTAGGCTCAGAGAGTCAACGATTAATGCTCTTTTAGAGGGCAACTTTGTGTTTGTTCTACTTGTTTCTGTTGTAGTCTTGTGCAATGGACGAATTTGTTTATAAAGATGGGTCTTTAGAGGTTCCTTCTACTTTTTGCATAGGACATTGTTCTAAAATCTTAGGGTGACTTTGCCTTTTTCTTATTTTGAGTGTGAGTTCCTTCGGTATACGAATGTGGCTCCTTCACAGTTGCATCTTAATAGTTGGGCCTTTGTTAGGGCTTTCCAAGTTCTGTGTTCATGTTTGAGGTTGAGTGTCTTTGAATAAATTCATTCATTTTTATCAGTTAAAGTTGGGCATTTCGATAGGATGGGTTTCTCTCAATGAGGTGAATTGGGGATTGTTTTCTTTGTACTTGGGTTCCTATAAGTTTAATAATGAGTTCATGAGAGTGGACTCAGTAAATTGGAGACTCGAGCATAATAACATTTTCTTTGAGGCAGATGGGAAGGTGAAATCCCCTTTTTAGACCTTGTAAGTTTAAGGGTACCAGAGGTAGAGTGGTTACGACCGATGAGGAGGCTAACATTTCTAAGTTGGTGTCTCTTCCCTGACCTATAACCGTTCAAATCGTCCTCCATCTTTGTTATGCTCGAGATGTTGAGCAGCAGCTCAAGAGTGCGTGCTCTTCGTACTTTTCCATTTGTGTTTGTCCTTTTTAAGTGTTCATTTTCTATTGCCTTAGCCTTTATTTGTTTTGCAGATTTGGTGGGGAAGTAGAAGTGGAAGTCACTGAAAGTGAAGTTTGATTTGGAGAAGGGAAAGGTTGTTGTGGCTGCGGAGGGAGGTTGTATGAGGAAGCACAATGACCTAATTGCAAGTAGGGCGACTCAGGAAGTCGTTATTGTAGTTTCGGAGGGCCACATGGCGGATACGGTCAACTCTCTTGCTCGAGCGACCTCTTAAGCTTAGGAGGATACCTCTATTCCTTCTCCTCCACCGGTGTTGTTGTAAGTGGTCGGGTCGTATGGTGTTTTCTAGACTCGGTTGGGTGGTCATGGTGTGGGTTTGTTATCCTTCCCCTAGGACGTAGCTGGGGTGTCCTTCCACGTAATTCGAGAAAAGATTACGTACAGGCGCTTCCCAGTGGATAAAGATGAGAACCAGATGGACAAGCTCGAACATGTGTTAGCGTCTAAGGACGTTAAATCACTCTGGAGCGTGGGTGTCGAGGTTTCTAACTACTTCAAGCTTGAGGACGCTACCCCTGTTGACATCGTTATCTTGGAGAGGTTGGTCCTGTTGAAAGCTTTAATTTTGCCATGGTGATGCTGTAAAGGTCTTAATGCATGCTGAGTTATTGGGGTCACATGTGGGCTGTCGTTGTTGAGAAGGCAACCCAGTTGGAAGCTTCTAATAAAAAAGATGATTTTAGAGATGGCTACCCTACAATTCTAGTTGGCTAAGCTTAAAGGTCACTTTTAAGGAGCGATTGTGGCCTTCACTAAAGGAATGGTTGTTTACCAAGCTGTGAAGGAGCGTTCGAGTCAATTTGTTGTCAAGGCTACCAAGAATAGGAGGTTTGCAACACCTCAAATCGCTAACCTGGAGGGGAAGCCAGAGGCCTTGTAGAAGCAGTTGGATAAGGCTGAAAAAAACTGGTAAAGTCCAAAGAAAAAATCAATTTACTAGAAGGTGACCTTACTGAGGCCCAACAACAGATATGATTCGAGCACAACAATGGCTTTAATAAGGATGTGAAACAGGCCATCTTGTTTACAAGTGTGGAGGAAGCTCATTTCTATATAAACAAGGAAGTGAAGGACAACTTGCTGGTAAATGAGGCAGAGGATGGCGAAGAGGAGGAAGGCGAGAGTGTTGTCGTGGAAGCTGATGTTGGAGAGGTGGTGGCTACATAGATGGTAGTAATGCTCCAAGAATTCAATAGGTCGGTTATTTGGCCAGCAAGTTAATTCGTGAGAGTGCAACGTCAGGGGGCTGTAAGGAACACTCTGATGCTCAAGTCATTTAAGGTAATTTAGTATTGATTTTCAGATAGATTGTAGGTACCTTTCTTTTCTCTTTTATATTTGAGTCGTAATTATGACTTTAATGACACTTTATTTGGTTAATTATTACTTATGAATGGTTGTTTTAATAATGTTGTAACCGTTGGTTTGTGGCGATTGTAATAAATTCTTGGGTGTGACCTTTTATTGTGGAATTTGCTCAAGTGTATAAGATCGTTGGAGTAGAGCTGTTCAGCATGAGATCAAAGGGTCTGTGTCTTTAGGACTATCTAGGATGACATAATGTTGAGATGGTAGATTATGAATAGTACACCTAAATATCTCTCATATATATATATATATATATATATAATATAGTTGTTCTTTAAGTCTTTTGGACATGGCATGTGATGTTATATCTCATGTAACTATGGGTAGTAACATTATGACAGTAAGTATCATGTAACATTTATTAGATAGTAGATAAGTAACCAATTTAAAGCTTTAAAAAGGATGAAGCTAAGAAATGTGTGGTTGGTTCTTATTGAGGATTAAAATTTGTATTCTCAGTTTTTCATCGAGAAGTATCATAATCATTATTTTTTTTTATTGAATAAATATTAATTATTAATTTATTAATTTTTGTAATAAATAAATTACGTCATGTCATTATTTAATTATCTCTACGTATGGATATTTTTCTAAATGTGCCTTTAGTTAAGAGAGAGCTCTTTGTTTGTCTTTGGGTTATATGTTATTTGTCCATATCTTTCTCTGGAGTCCAGTTTGATTGTTAGGACCTGAGACAAAGTTATATTAATTTTTATTATAATTATTTTAAATATTTTCAACGTAATAATTTTCGTCTTCATGCCTATTATATAAGCTCATATTTAAAAGCATATATTTAATTGAAAAATATTAAATGCATTAAGATTTTTTTTTTTCAAATTTGGGCTAAGATATAAATTTAGTCCTTTATTTTTTTATTATTTTATTCAATTTGATCTCTTATATATTTTAAAAGTTCAAGTTATTTATTTATATTTTAAAATAATTTAAAATATATACAATACTCTAAAACAATGATTAATTTTATTTTGAGACACAATTTTGTAACAAAACTATAGAACTCAATTCATGTTCAAACTAAAAATAGTTCTAAAAAAATCACTTAAAAATTGAGTCTCGAGAGCAAAAAATTATTAAAAATATCATCTATTAATAAAATTTTAAAATTTTTTATTGCTTGTTATATTTATTTTTCATGCAATCAGTTGATTTTTATACACATGGAGGAGGAGGAGGAGGAGGAGAGAAGAA